>CM065913.1:25154500-25805500 GCA_033439115.1 Firmiana major
CCACACATTTGTTCATACCGCCTTCATTCGCATATAAGTGAGTAAAAGGCATGAATGCCTACATCATTGGGCACAATACTGATAAATGAGTACCCCAATAGAGGAGGATTAATCAACGAAATATGGATATAGAGATTTTAAGTTGAAAACAGGGGTGAAAACATCACTGAAAAGTATATTGTAAGTGTTGACAAGTGATAAAAAGGAGTGCAACAGTTGAAATTAAAGGAGTAAAGGATTGTACTCACGAAATGAATAATGACAAG
Organism: Firmiana major; assembly: GCA_033439115.1. Lineage (NCBI taxonomy): Eukaryota > Viridiplantae > Streptophyta > Magnoliopsida > Malvales > Malvaceae > Firmiana > Firmiana major. The sequence goes on from CM065913.1 coordinate 25,154,767, forward strand.
AGTTTCGTTATAATTGATACACTAAGGAGATAATCTTTAAGATAAGATAGATCTTAAATACAAGATGTATTGGAATAAGAGACATGTGCTAGGTAAGGAATACCCTTAATATGCGAAGTAATTAGGATTAAAGCAATTAGTAGTGAATATAAATTGTAACCACATGGACTGGTATATAAAGTAATTGTGGTTAAGTCTGAAGGTTAATAAAGTATTTCAAAATACCTCCCCGCCTGAAGACTTGACAGCATCTAAAATATATATATATATAACTTATAACGTGAAATCGATCGTTGTAATAAATACCTTTAGCGTTAGGATACCTTTACTAAGACGATAAGAATATTAAAATTTGACAAATCATAAAAGTTAACATAGTAAAAATTTAATAAGAGCCGTTAAGATAAGAAAAGGAAATGACGCAGGTTAGTACCTGGAAACGTAAGCGATTTTGAAGGATCTTATACACTTATGCGTAAATAAGTCAAGGATTGGACCGAGTTGTAATCATCATTATCGATGATATGTTGGGTGTATTTAAAGTCTAGGGCAAATTGTAAGCAACAATTGAAAGTGGCTTTTACAAATGGGTTGTTGCGAGTTCTCAATAGGGTATACCTTGTTGACACGTTTAACTATGAAAACGTGATCTTTGAGTGAGATGATAGATGTGACGTGAATTTCGGTGTAGTGAAGTATGAACTGACCACCATGATTAATTTCACCATACCCAATAGCTTAAGAGGTTCTCTGTGAGTATGGATACCTCGAAATAATGAAGGAGCTGTGTATTGATGTATAATGGGTAGATAGTCAATTTTGGAGTCAGACAACTCCTTGATCACGAAATAAACTATCTGACCCATGATTTAAAGTTGGCAACAATATTTGTACCGAGGATAGGGTACTATTATGTACATGGTGAGGAATTATGGATATGCACTGATCATAAAGCCCCACGTATCTGTTTTCACATAAAGAGGCGAATATGAGAATACCTAGTGGGTTAGAGCTTCTGAGAGATTTTGATTTGTGAAAATTGTACCACCCAGGAAAGGCTAATGTGATGACTGATGCCTTGAGCAGAAAGAGCCTCGGGATGGTACCACATATGATGGTCAGGGAGCGTGAGCTGCTAAAGCAGTTGTGAGCCTCAGTAGTGATGTGATCCCTTCTGATGATGACAGTGATTGTGTGACAGCTAGCCTGATGATTAGAACCGGATGAGAGTGCCCGGATTTGCCAGGCTTAGCGTGATGATCGACATGATGTCGATAGTTTGGGTCAGATTTAGAAGGGTACAGTGACAGAGTTCACAGCGAGTGTTGATGATTTACAGAGAGGTTCAGAGATAATATGAGTGCTCCCCAGGACCACAGTTGATCGGATAGTAATATTGTCAGAAGCTCACTCTTCGGGATATACAGTGCATACAGAAGTAAAGAATATATATCAAAATCTCGAAAAGGGTATTAGTGGTCAGATGTGAAAAGAGATATGGTAGAGATTGTGGAAAAGTGCCTAGTATGTCAGCAGAGTAAGGTAGAGTATTAAAAGTCTGCAAAGTTATTGCAGCACCTACCTATATCGACATGGCACAAAAAATGAGAGCAAGTCTCCATGAATTTCATGATGGGTTACAGAGAACCCAGGTGAATTACGAAGCTATTTGGATGATAGTTGATAGAGCGACTAAGTCTACCCACCTTTTGGTTATGAAATCCCCAAATACTCAGAGTTTATATGAGGATTTATGTATAAGGAAGATTGTGGAACATTATGTAGCGTTCCAGTGAGCATTGTATTATATAGGGATTCCCGCTTCACTTTCTACTTCAGGGAATATTTTTCAGGAAGCTATGGGAACCCGACTGAGTATTAGCACAGCTTTTCATCCTCAGACAGATGGTCAGTCAGAGAGGACTGTACAAGTTTTGGAGGATCCGATGAAAGCATGTGCCATTGATTTTATAAGCTCCTGGAATGATAAGTTGATTTCTAATCGAATTAGCCAATAGTGACAGTTGTCACTTGAGTATCGGGATAACAAGATATGAGGCAGTGTATGGCTGTAGGGGTTGTTCCCCAAATTGGATAAGAAAAAGTGGGTGACAGATAGAATCATTTTCGACTTTGGATAATAAGTCTCTGAGGATGTTTAGTTAAGAGTGAGAGATTAAGAACACCTCAGAGCAGATAGACAAGTATTGGAATTCACCCTTGGTGAATTGGTATGGTTGAAAATGTTTCTTGTCCTAAGAGAATAAGGACGTAGCGAACTTTTGGAGGAAGGTAAATTGAGTTGCGCTGGATGGAATATTTTGAGAGATTGGACAAGTGGGAGATAAGACCTGTAAGTTGGTGTTATCACCTGAATTAACAGGCACCCACAATGTGTTTCAGTTTTTGATGCTTCGGCAATACTATCCAGATCCAGCATAGGTAATCGAATATGAACTCTAAAAGTTCAGTTTAATGAAAATATAAGTATATTGATAAGTTGATTCGGGCATTGAACAGGAAAGAGACAGTATTGAGGTTTAAGACGATCTCCCTAATTAAAGTCCTTTGGTAGTAATACACTCCGGAGAAGGTCACATGAGAATTAAAAAAGTATGATACAATTGATGTACCCGGAGTAGTCTATGGACTCATATGAATTGGTTCTAATTTGGAGGACCAAATTCCTTAAGTAGGGGAGATTTGTAAGACCCAAATTTAATTAAAATACGAATGAATGAGCATTCGTGAAGAGAAGTCGGGTTAAATTAATCCCGAACACGTATAAGGGCAAAATGGTCAAAAGATCGAAAGTCGGTATAATTTCGATAAGGAAATTTAATTAAAAATAATGGATTGAGAAATCTTGGTCAATAAAGGTGAAATAAATTTATTTTGGATTAAATTGATCAGGATATCAATTTATTGGAATTAATCGGGAATTAATCAAAATTTTTAGTCCAGAAAAATAATCCCGAAAATAATTAAAAAAATATATATCGAAAAGTCATTCGGGACAATATCCCGAAAATACGGAGAAATTATACCCGAAAAATGGTTAAAATATAATAAATAAATTAAATAAAATTAAATAAATGAATTTGGAATAAAATAATAATTTTAAGGGATATTTGGGTATTTTAAGGTATTTGAATGATTAAAATAAAAAAAAGGTTGGGAAATCAGAAAAATCGTGGAGAGAGAAACACAAAGCAGAGACGAAAAAACGGAAGGCAACCGAGGAACCACCGGCGAGCTGTCCGGCGACCAACGACCCCGATGAGGAGCCGAAGAGGAAGAGGAGAGACCGGCGATCCTTCAGCCACCGGTGACGCTCGTCGGAGAAGCCCGAATCCTACGAAACGACGGACAAAAGCCGAGAAGGAAAATCGAGTCGGTTCCGGCAAACGGCGGCGTCTTGGCTCCGATCCGACCCCGCAAAACGATCCCCAGGCCGAGACGGTTCTGTTGAGGCCATTGGATGCCGACGAAACGGCGAAAAAAGGGAATGGTACCGACGGCGAAGAGGAGAGCAGTCGGACCGACGACTTTTCGGCGACCTCGTGTGAAACCGAGACCATATTCGAGCTGCAGACGACACCACGGAGTTGCTGGCGGTGGAAGCCGGTGGAGAACTGACCGGCAAGGCCTTGAACCGGCGGTGAACCGACCGAACCGGGGTGAACCGATGGTCCGAACCGGTCCGAACCGGACTGAATCGGTTCAACCAAAAAAAAGAGAGGAAAAAAGGAAGAAAAAAGGGAAAAAGAAAGAGAAAAAAATTGGAGAAAATTTCAGTGATGCAATCGAGCTTCGGGTAAGTTAGTAGTGGACGAAATTGAGCCGATTTAAATTTTGGAGTATTTAATTTAATTAATTTTGGGCTGAAAACTTATCCGAAAAATTATGGAATCTCGGGTAAGTGACCCTTATTTACGATAATTTACATCGTTATGCGTGATATGAATTTAAATTCCGCATAAATTGAATTAAATTATGGAAATTTAGATAAATTGTCGTAAATATTAAATTTAGCTATTCGAGAGTTAGAATGAGGCCCAATAAATTATTGGTGGGCCCAATGAGCCCAATAGGCCTCGATAATGCGAAAATTAAGTGGAAAACGGGCTTAAGGCCGATTAAGGCCCATTAAGGTGCAAACGGGCCCAATAGGGGTAAATGGGCCCAATGATTTAAATTAAGCCCAGAAAATAGAAAATACAATTAAATTGTATAATATCTGACCTGAGGAATAATTATACGCAGTTCCGGATATTTGATTGGAAGCATATTGGACTGCGCGACGAGACAACAGTGGAAAAGAAAAGGTCAGACTCGACAGGAAAATAAGGTAAGGGAATTCTACGGACTACTAGAGGTAAACTTTACAAAATTTTAAGTTCATTTGCAGTCTTTAAAAATTACCTGAAGGGTCTAGAGGTCAATTAATAATTTTAGTGCCTCGAATGGGTAAATTACCAAAATACCCTTGTTAAGGGTAAAATTTACAAATTTAGAAAAAGTTGGGAGGAGCAAGAACAAGAGGTTCTTGCTCATTCTGGAGGTGTTTTGATGCATGCATTAGTAGGCTGGCTAACCTTGAAAGAAAATGCACAGCATTGCATACTTTCAACGTGAAATTGTTTTGAACACTGTTTTGAGGAAACAGAGCCGCCTACGTGTTTTATTGACATGTGACGTGCTAGAGCTCAGCTCGCACGATATTTTCAATTTGTGTGATGCACGCATTAGTGCTGGAGCGAGAGCTCGCACTAGAGTTTTACATGCATAGGTGCTGGAGTCCAACTCGCACCAGATTCTTATATATATATGATTTTTGTGACAGGGTGCTAGAGTCTAACTCGCACCATATTTTTATATGATTTTGAGACAGGGTGTTAGAGCTTCGCTCGCACCAGATTTTTTATACGGTTTGCATACAGAGTGCTAGAGCTTAGCTCGCACTAGAATTACTTAATTTGAAGAGAGTGCTGAGCATCGCTCGCACTGATTTTATTAGAACATGTGATGAGCCGTTCTTGGAGCATCGGGTATACTATGTGTCACCGATTAAATAGGCCCGCACGTGCGTTTTGAGACATGGCATGTTAAAACAACCTGATGAGCCCGAACGAGGGATAAGGGTTAGAGAAACAACCTGATGAGCCCGAACGAGGGATAAGGGTTGGAGATCCACATGATGAGCCCGAACGAGGGATAAGGGTTGGAGGTCCAGCTGATGAGCCCGAACGAGGGATAAGGCTGGGGGTCCATGGAGTATGATGTACCGTGCAAGTAGCATGGAGTACGATGTACCGTGTGGTATCTTTGTGATACATTGGTATCTTTGTGATACGTTGGCATCTTCGGATGCATGGGATCGGATAAGACCGACGAGATGGATTGACCCACCTCCCGGGCGGTCCCCGATCATGGGGAGAACCCGCACACTAGGATCCGTGTAGCTGAGGAACTCTTGAGGACACATATGGCCATAGTCCTGGTTATTTGCTGATATACAGACGTTGCCTAGTCTCGCATGTCGTCGATTTTTATGAAATCAAATTGGGTTTTAAACTAAATTTGCATGATGGTATTTCTATGCTTTTCAAACCCATGTGTGAATGTAAATCGATTTTCATGGTTTTGTATGAGTCAGGATCACCCGCAGGAGGGGTCGAGTCCTGACTTTATTGTGAAAATTTTAATTGAGAAATAAATGATTTGTAATAATTGCATGTTGAATTTTTCGTGTAAATGTGTTTTACATAACATCATAACTCATATCATCTGTTTTAAAATGTGTGGAGAAAGGGTGGTTTATACATGGCACCACGTTCATGTAGGTAGTATGGTTACCTACTTGTTCGTAGGATTGCCTTACTGAGCTTGATGTGCTCACCCCTTTCATTTTCTCCCACAGATAATCTCCAGTTGAAGTTGAGATGACTCAGTACTGCATTTCGGATATCCGCTGCTGCCCATCATTCAAGGTATATACACTTGTACAAATTGTATCTAAATAAGCATAGCACAGTAACATGTTTGTAAGTAACTTTAGGGGATGTATAAATATTGTAGACATTTTATAAATGACTGAGAAAGAATTAAGTTATATGGTAAATGTATGGTGGGACTGGCATTGACGCACAGCCCAATTTGTTAGTGGAGTTTGGTCACGATCAGAAGACAGGTAAGAATTTAAGTAAGAAAATAACAAAACGCGAAAAATTAACTCTGATTTTTGGGTAGTTCGGGTCGTGACAGCAGCAGATGGCCAGAGCAGAGACCTCGGTGCAGAAGACGTGGGCAGCACTGGAAAGAAGAGAATGAATAATGCTGACTTACGGGACCACTTTAGCAATTTTGCTAAGGCCATGTTTGGCTTGATCATTGTATTTGTTTACTTCATTTTACATGCATTCTTAGATAGATTAAGTTTAAGTTTACTATTTAATTGAGCTAATTAACTTATAATTTGCATGTTAGTCATAGTATCCTTGCACCATTTGTTTAATTTAGATTTAATTAGGTTACTAAGTAATTTTCATTCTAGCATTAGTGATTTGTTTAATATTAATTTAGATAAACTCATTTTATGCATTTTAAGTTTTAGTGAAAATTCCAAAAATGTGTTTCATGCATTAGTTAGATTTTAGTTTTAATTTAGTATTTTAGATATATCTAGGAGTAAATTTTAATCCATTAGTTTAGACATTTGAATTCATGATTATTTTTCTAGGACTTTATTTTATTAGATCTTAGGTTAGTTTAAATTGCAATTTTTATTAATTAGATTAATTTACATGCACATTTCATTTTAAGTTTGTTTAATTAATTCCTTATTTTTATATTCACATTTTAATTGCGTTAATTTGTTTTAACTGTTTTAATTTTCTTTTGTAGATTGTTGTTTTTAATTGCTTGGAGTACTGTAAGTAAATTTTGCTCGGTTTTATTTCCTTTAGTTTTTATTATTTTATTACTTTCCAGTATTTTTAATTAGCCTTAGTAGATCACCCATTTTAAATTCATAATTTGCTAGGATATACTTAGGGTAAGATTAATCGGTACTTAATTAAGCTAGTCAACTTCTCTGTGGGACGATAATTCCAGGACTCAAATCCCATTATTACTTGGACGACCCGTGCACTTGCCGATAATACCCTTAGGGCGTGTCAAGTTTTTGACGTCGTTACCGGGGAAGTTTAATTAGTCGTTAATTAATATCGGTGAAATTATACTTCGGTGTAATTCTAGCCTATAAATATTTAGGTTGTAAATATTTAGATTAGTTAATTTTCTCATAATTTGAAAAAATTAAAAAACTTAAAAATTTTTCTAAGGACTTGTTAATGTTTGCATGCGTAGAGCCAGGAGTTTTGATTGCTTTCCTCTAGATCCTGAAATCGAACAAACTCTTAGGAAAATATGAAAGGACTGTAGGAAATTTATAGCTCCGCTGCAACACACGATGGCAGAAAATAGGAAAATCAGGACCGTTGGGGATTATACGGTGCCGAGGATCGAAGGATACTATACTGGCATTAGGCCACCAGCAGTCCCTGCTAATAATTTTGAAATTAAGCCATCAATCCTACAGATGATCCAGACCTCTTTGTAGTTCAGTGGGCTTCCACACGATGACCCACATGCTCATCTCGGGCAATTCTTGGACTTATGCAACACTTTCAAACACAATGGATTATCAGACAATGCACTTAGGCTTAGACTATTCCCTTTCTCACTTAGGGATAGGGCGAGACACTGGTTAACCTCTCTACCCCCAGGATCAATTTTCACATGGGACGAGTTAGCCCACCAATTTCTAGCCAAATTCTTTCCTCCCTCTAAAATGGCTAGACTCCATAGCGATATATCCTCCTTTGCCCAGTATGACTCTGAATCTCTTTACGAGGCATGGAAACAATACAAGGAGCTTCTTAGGAAGTGCCCTCACCACGGCCTACTTCTATGGCTGCAAGTCCAGACTTTCTACAATGGACTTACAAGCCAGAATAGGACCATAGTGGACGCTGCTTCGGGTGGAGCCTTGATGTGCAAAACAGATGAGGAGGCTTATGAGTTGCTAGACATGATGGTGGCTAAAAACTATCAATGGTCCTCGAAAAGGCAATTGCCAAAGAAATCGACGGGTATATATGAGCTTGACACGCTGTCCACCTTGACCTCTCAAATCGCCAATCTTACAAAGAAGGTGGAGTCGCTCAATACCCAACCTAATCCTTCCAACAATCCTAACCCTGTATTTTCTGTCCAAAGTCCTTTTCTATCTTGTGATCTGTGTAGTGGTACCCACGCTGTGGATAGGTGTCCATTTAATTTAGAATCGGTTCAATACGTTACCCCTAAGCAACAGAACAACCCTTTTTCAAACACCTATAATCCAGGGTGGAGGAACCATCCGAACTTTTCTTGGAGCCAAAACCAAGAGCAAACTTCTAATTCTAGACCAGTATGACCCCTAGGTTTTCAACCTCCACAGGTTCAGGTACCACCACAACATCAATTTTCTCACCACCTACCACCTCCATATCCACATCATCCATCTAACCATTCCAATTTATCCCACTTTCATCAACCACCACCACCACAACCCCAGCATTCACCTGCAGTTGATAAGAAACCCTCTCTTGAGAAAATGTTCACGACAATCTTGCAAAATCAAGCAGCTTCAATTAAGAACCTAGAGGTTCAGGTAGGACAGATAGCAAAAGCTCTTAGTCAATGTCCTCAGGGAACCCTTCCTAGTAACACAGAAGCCAATCTTGTTAGGTAAAGGGAAGGGAAAGAACATGTGAAAGCTATCACCCTTAGGAGTGGCAGAGAGCAAGTAACTCCCACTGTTAAGTCCAGACCTGACCAGCCCACAGTTGCAAAACCCATAGGTTTTAGTGAAGTAGCTCAGAAGGAGTAAGAATCAAAAGATCAAGCTGCAAAGGAAACAAAGCCAGGCATTTCTTCACCTTTACCTATTTTTTTGTCACAACCTTCTTTAACCTCTAATGCTACAATAGTTCCCACTACAACTCCTCATGTTAGACCACCAGTCCCTTTTCCTCAGAGATTTCACAATAAAAAATTGGACCAACAATTTCCAAAATTCCTTGAGGTTTTTAAGAAACTTCACATTAACATTCCATTTGCAGATGCCTTAGAGCAAATGCCAAGCTATGTGAAGTTTACGAAGGACATCCTCTCTAGGAAAAGAAGATTGGAAGATTACGAAACGGTGGCTTTAATTGAAGAGTGTAGTGCCATCATCTAGAGAAGGTTACCCCCGAAGCTCAAGGATCCCGGGAGCTTTACCATACCATGTACTATTGGAAATTTATTCTTTAGTAGAGCCTTGTGTGATTTAGGAGCTAGTATAAATTTGATGCCATTGTCCATCTATCAAAAGTTAGGAATAGGGGATGCCAAGCCCACCATAGTGACCTTCCAATTGGTCGATCGATCAATTAAATATCCGAAGGGGGTTATTGAGGATGTCTTAGTAAAAGTGGACAAGTTTATTTTTCCTGCAGATTTTATCGTGTTGTACATAGAGGAAGATAGGGAAGTCCCAATCATACTAGGTAGACCATTCCTAGCAATCGGTAGAACTTTAATAGATGTACAGAAGGGGGAGTTAACAATGAGAGTTCAAGATCAGGAAGTCAAGTTTAATGTGTTCAAATCTCTAAGGTTTCCTGATGACTCTCATGATTGTTTTAAGATGGATTTAGTGAATAAGGATATCACTGAGGAGTTTTCCAAGACACATCCTTTAAACCCTTTAGAAACCTCCTTAGTGAAATCTGTTGATCTTAGAGAATACAGTGAAGATGATGATGAGGTCTACGAGACTTTACAGTTATCAGAGGTCACTCTTTTTGAGGAAATTTCCTAATTTGAGACACTAGACTCTTCATCTATTCCAGCTTCAAATATCTTTCCATCCACCAGTGATCTTTCAGCATTAGAACTCAAACCTTTACCCTCACACCTTAGGTATGCTTACTTAGGTGAATCCTCCACACGACCGGTAATAGTATCTGCTGCTCTCTCCAGTGATCAGGAAGCAAAATTACTACAAGTGTTAAGAGAGCATCAGAAGGCTATAGGCTGGTCTATCTCTGACCTTAAGGGTATTAGTCCCTCTATCTATATGCATAAGATACTATTGGAGGAAGGGTATAGGTCATCCATAGAGCACCAGCGTCGATTGAACCCTATAATGAAAGAAGTTGTCAAGAAGGAGATCATTAAGTGGTTAGATGCGGGGATTATCTATCCCATTTCTGACAGTACCTGGGTGAGCCTAGTGCAATGTGTCCCTAAAAAGGGAGGGATGACAGTGATCGAGAATGAAAATAATGAACTCATCACCATTAGGACTGTCACTGGTTGGCGAGTATGTATGGATTATAGGAAACTCAACAAAGCCACCAGGAAAGACCACTTCCCTTTACCTTTCATTGACCAAATGTTAGATCGATTAGCTGGTCATGAATTCTACTGTTTGCTGGATGGATACTCTGGGTACAATCAGATAGCTATAGCCCTGGAAGACCAAGAAAAGACTACCTTCACCTGTCCCTATGGGACCTTTGCTTTTAGAAGAATGCCTTTTGGCCTATGCAATGCACCTGTTACATTCCAGCGTTGCATGATAGCCATATTCCATGATATGGTGGAGGATTTTCTTGAGGTTTTCATGGATGATTTCTCAGTATTTGGGGATAGCTTTGATTTATGTTTACAAAATTTAGCACTAGTGCTAAAGAGGTGTGAAGAAACAAACTTAGTACTTAATTGGGAGAAATGCCACTACATGGTAAAAGAAGGTATAGTGCTGGGGCACAAAATCTCTGCCAGGGGGATAGAAGTGGATAAGGCCAAGGTGGAAATTATTGAGAAGTTACCTCCCCCTACCACTGTAAAAGGAATTAGAAGTTTCCTGGGCCATGCAGGATTTTACAGAAGGTTCATTAAGGATTTTTCTCAAATATCTAAGCCTTTATGTAATCTCCTTGAAAAGACACTGTGTTTTGCTTTGATGAGAAATGCTTAGAAGCATTTAAGACTTTGAAGGAAAAATTAGTTACAGCCCCTGTAATCACAGCTCCGAATTGGAGTTTACCTTTTGAGCTTATGTGTGATGCAAGTGATTATGCTGTCGGGGCTGTACTAGGACAAAGAAGAGGAAGAGTCTTTTATGCTATCTACTACGCTAGCAAAACACTTAATGAGGCCCAGATGAACTATGCTACTACCGAGAAGGAGCTGTTAGCTGTAGTATTTGCCTTTGATAAGTTTCGCTCCTGTCTCATTGGTACTAAGGTAGTAGTATATACTGATCATGCTACCATTAAGTACTTAGTCTCCAAGAAGGATGCAAAGCCGAGGCTGATTCGATGGATCCTCCTACTACAGGAGTTTGACTTTGAGATTAAGGACAGGAAAGGTACGGAGAATCAGGTTGCTGATCATCTATCTAGATTAGAGAGTGGACTTAAAGAAGATGGTACAACTATTAATGAGTCATTTCCTGATGAGCAGCTATTTAATTTCGGGCACTCTAGATTGCCTTAGTATGCTGATTTTGTAAATTATTTGGTGAGCAATGTGATGCCACATGATTTGACTGCCCACCAAAGGAAAAAGTTTTTGAGTGATGTCAAGTGTTATATTTGGGATGAACCCTTCCTATACAAGCAATGTAAAGATCAGATTTTGAGAAGGTGTGTTCCCATGGAAGAAGTAGAGGATATACTTAGACATTGCCATTCTTCTGATTATGGATGGCATTTTAGAGGAGAGAGAATAGCAATCAAGGTTTTGCAATCTGGATATTACTGGCCCACATTATTTAAGGATGCCCACTACTTTCCACTGAAATGTGATAGATGTCAAAGGGTAGGTAATATTTCCAAAAGGAATGAGATGCCTTTGACTAATATTTTAGAAGTGGAACTCTTTGATGTCTTGGGCATTGATTTCATGGGACCATTTGTTCCTTCATATGGCAACCTTTATATTCTTATGGCTGTGGACTATGTGTCAAAATGGGTTGAAGCAATGGCTTTACCAACTAATGATGCCAAGGTGGTGGTAAGATTTTTGAAGAAGAATATTTTCACACGATTTGGCACACCTAGGGCTATCATTAGTGATGGAGGATCCCACTTTGCAATCGAAGTTTTGATGGGCTGTTTAAGAAATATGGGGTCAAACATAAGGTAGCCACTGCTTATCACCCACAGACGAGTGGCCAAGTAGAGTTGTCCAATAGGGAAATTAAGGGGATATTGGAGAAAACAGTGAACCTAAGTAGGAAGGACTGGTCCATTAGGTTAGAGGATGCACTTTGGGCCTATAGGATAGCCTTCAAAACACCTTTAGTAATGTTCCCTTATCAGCTTGTGTATGGTAAAGCCTGTCATCTACCAGTAGAGCTTGACCACAAGGCCTATTGGGCCCTTAAGAACCTGAATTTCAATTTAGAGGTAGTAGGGGAGAAAAGGCTGCTACAGCTCAATCAGTTAGATGAGTTCAGGTTGCCGGCATATGAGAATGCCAAGCTCTACAAGGAAAAGACTAAGCGATGAAATTATAAGAAAATTAAGGAGCGACACTTCGAGCCAGGCCAGCAGGTTCTGTTGTTTAATTCACACTTGAAGTTGTTTCTAGGAAAGCTTAAGTCTAGGTGGTCAGGTCCTTTTACCATTACACAAGTATTCCCTCATGGAGCCATTGAAATTATGTATGAGACCCTGAATCAACCCTTTAAGGTTAATGGGGGCAGACTGAAACACTATTTTTGGGGAGGATTTGATCGTCAGCATTCTGTGACCACTTTAGCTGACCTTCCTACTTCTGATCCTGCTACTTAGCTTCATTTTTCTTTTTCACTTTTTGTACAGTTCTTTTCTTTGCTGTTGTTTCTTTCTTTGTTTATTTTGTAGATTTCTTTCCTAGTTTTATGTTTTCAATCAAGCTTTGGTTGTCATCATCATCATCAGAAAGGGGAGTACTCTGTTCCTGAACTTCAATTCTTATATTATTTGTACACTGAGGACATTGTGCACTTCAAGTTTGGGGGAGGGGATACTACTTGAGCAGTTTTCAAAAATTTGGGCAAAATTGAAAATTTCTTCAAAATTTTTCGAAAATTTGAGCTTAAACTGTTTGATTTTGGGATGATTTAGTGCTTAGCATGTAGTTTTCCCATATTCCGATGATATGACCCCATGATTTAGTCTGACTATGATTGACTTAGAAGCATGATTATAGGAAAAGCATGAAGTTGAATTCTTGAATTTGTCTTGATTCTGATTGTAATCTCCTCATCTTACGTACATGTCATGTCATGAATTTGTATATTTATTTAGAGAAAGCTTATGTGGACTTAGGATTGCATTTGCTCAATTGATTTTGTGTATCATATTCTAGAATTTGTTTGATCTTGTTTCGAGATGAAATATTAGATCACTCTTAATTAGGGAGATGATTTAGGCCATCTTTGGATCGTTTGAGCCTTTCAAGCATCCCTGTACATACTTTACCCCTAGTCACCCATCTGGGCCAAATAAGCTTTTCTTTGTAAATACACCTGCATTATTTTCCTTAGCCTAAAGTTTTCTTTTCCTATCCCTTACCCCGAAAGCATGGAAAGTCATTGGATATATTTTGAGCTTTGTACATATGGGTACCTGGTGATAGTGAAAATTCAAAAAAAAAAATGTGAAGAAAAAGAAAAAGAAAAAGAAGAAAGATGAAAAATACAAAAATAGAATAAAATGTTTACTGAAATAAAATAAGTTTAGGGGAATAAATATGAAGCTCTTACATTAAAGATCCTAGAAAGTAATACATGTTGTGGGGTAATTAAAACTAAATCGACTTTATCATACCTTAACCCCAGCCTGACATTACAAGCTTAATGAAGTCCTATTGATCTTTGATTAAGTGTGACTACATTAGTGGAGAGATTAGTGAAAAGCAAACTTATGGGAATGATCACATGTCATTGACTTTGCATTTACCATGTTTGCATAATCTGATCTGAACAATGTACTTTGAAGTGACTTTGACATTTTTCACACACGCACGAGGAGTTCAATTTGGGTTAGGACTTATGATTGGATGATTCTGAGTGTTTGACTTGTAATTGTGAATCTTTGAGATTATTGTCTGTACTTTATCTTTGAGGATAATATTGGAAAAATTATTATGTTTTGTACTTGTTGTTCCTACAATTGTTTTGTTTTGCTTGAGAATAAGCAAAAGCTCAAGTTTTGGGGTGTGATAATTCTATTTTTTATAGAATTATTTGTGCTTAAATTCCTAATTATTTATTTAATCCCCATATTATTTTATTAATAATCCCCTTTATTTAATTAAAATTCTTTAATGTGCAGATAAATTAAATCCGGATGAAACTCAGTCGTATCAGACAAAATTAGGCTGAAAACGAGCTAAAGGAGTTTGGACCACTTCAAATTTTGTAGACCGAGTCACCAGTCGTCTGGACATGCGTGATGCCAGGTGTCCATATTTTATTTGCTCTGAAACAATAAGATCAACAGACACCGAGTGAATATTTTGGAAGTCACACGCCGGGCCACATTGCACAAACAACTGGACAAACCGACAAGTGACGTGGAAATATCTATTTGCAGCAAATCAATTGAAGATAAGTGGCCAAACAATGCCAACTCATTTAGGATGAAAATTTACCATTGTACATCTATATTTGTGTATAAATAGAACCTGATGGCAATTGAAAATAAAAGTAAGCTAGGGTAGAATAGTTTTAGGGTATTTTTAGGATTTATTTTCCTTGTTCTTTTCTTTTCCCGTTAGCCATTTTCTTAAATTGTTTTTACTGTTCATTCCATTGTCTTCATTTATCTTTGTTAAATTTCATTTTAATGAAAGCTCACTTTCAATTCATGTTCTCGGTTTGGAATTATTAAGCTATTTTATTTGCTAATTTGTATTCACAAAGATTGCTCCTCACTTCAACTCTCGGTTTTTCCTTAAGCATTGTTTATGTTTCCTAGTTTTATTTGAAAGAAAC
This sequence comes from Firmiana major, assembly GCA_033439115.1. Taxonomy (NCBI): domain Eukaryota; kingdom Viridiplantae; phylum Streptophyta; class Magnoliopsida; order Malvales; family Malvaceae; genus Firmiana; species Firmiana major. The sequence goes on from CM065913.1 coordinate 25,169,855, forward strand.
CATTACATTGGTGGCTCTCGGTTAGACATTGAATGGTGCATTCGGGTAACATTTTCATTCAATCTTCTGCCCTTTTGATTCTGTTGCCTTGATGTGGGAGGATGCAAAGCTTTTGTCCACATCATGAGCAAAGTGGAGTCACGGTTGGAGAAGGAAATGAAGCTAACCGAGGATGTTTAGTTTCCTGTTTTCATTTTTTTTAAGCTCACGGACAATGTGGAAATGGAACTGTTATTTAATCCTTTCGGTTTTATAATCATTTGCTGCTTGTTTCCTTGTTTTATTCTTTCCTTATTCCATATTGCATTTGCATGATTTTCCTTATTCGGTGCTTGCTTGTAGTTAGAGTTTAACTTCATGTTTTCTGCATTTATTCGTGTTTCCTGCATATAGTTTAGTTACAGCATTCTATGTCATCTTCATTGTAGTTTGTTAGTTGCTGGATTAGGAAATGATTGTGGTTGTTGTCCGGTATAAAGGTTAAAGAAGCAATTCATAGAAACATAGTTAAAGACATGGTAGCATGATAACATTTATGTTCAGTCTCTGTTGTGCTCTGTTTCCAGTTTTTGTTACTGCTCATTATGGATGTCAACTTATAGTTTGTTTTCATTGCTTCTTCTGTTTCCGGTAGATGTTATTGCTCTGTTTAATGTTTGATTAGTGATTGATAATTGATAATAGGTAGCAGCACTCAAAGCAATTCAAGACTTCTTTGATTCTCAAGTTAACAGTCAATATAAATTTTGTTTCGATTTTGGAATTATTTTTTTTTTTTACAGTTGATAAGTTTTCATGGTAAGTTGTGATGTCCAGGATGATAAGAAGGTAGGACTATGCGCACCCGAAGCAAGCACTAGTGGGCATTCACTAGAAGGAGCAAGGCATCACTTATCGTACCTAGCAGCAAGAGCAGAGGTTGAGTTTACAGTGCAAGAATGAGCCTGCTGTACGTGAACTTACAGTGAAACGGACAGTAGTGGCTAGCGCCTGGATGCAGCAGTGGATGGACAATAGACGAGCAGCTGTACAAAGGCTTTTGGGATAGCACCTGGGAAAAGAAGCAGGGCAGCAGATGGCCAGAGCAGAGACCTCGGTGCAGAGGACGTGTGCAGCACTGGAAGGAAGAGAATGAACAGTGCTGACTTACGGGACCACTTTGGCAATTTTGCTAAGGCCATGTTTGGCTTGATCATTGTATTTGTTTACTTCATTTTACATGCATTCTTAGATAGATTAAGTTTAAGTTTATTATTTAATTTAGCTAATTGACTTATAATTTTCATGTTAGTCATAGTATCCTTGCACCATTAGTTTAATTTAGATTTAATTAGGTTACTAAGTAATTTTCATTCTAGCATTAGGGATTTGTTTAATATTAATTTAGATAAACTCATTTTACGCATTTTAAGTTTTAGTGAAAATTCCAAAAATGTGTTTCATGCATTAGTTAGATTTTAGTGTTAATTTAGTATTTTAGATATATCTAGGAGTAAATTTTAATCCATTAGTTTAGACATTTAAATTCATGATTATTTTTCTAGGACATTATTTTATTAGATCTTAGGTTAGTTTAAATTGCAATTTTTATTAATTAGATTAATTTGCATACACATTTCATTTTAAGTTTGTTTAATTAATTCCTTATTTTTATATTCACATTTTAATTGCGTTAATTTGTTTTAACTGTTTTAATTTTCTTTTGTAGATTGTTGTTTTTAATTGCTCGGAGTACTATAAGTAAATTTTGCTCGGTTTTATTTCTTTTAGTTTTTATTATCTTATTGCTTTCCAGTATTTTTAATTAGCCTTAGTAGATCACCCATTTTAATTTCATAATTTGCTAGGATATACTTAGAGTAAGATTAACCGGTACTTAATTAGGCTAGTCAGCTTCTGAGTGGGACGATAATTCCGGGACTCAAATCCCATTATTACTTGGACGACCCGTGCAATAGCAGATAATACCCTTAAGGCGTGTCAGGAGGTTAACCAGTGTCGTGCCCTATCCCTAAGCAAGAAGGGGAATAATCTAAGTCTAAGCGTATCATCAAATAATCCATTGTGCTTGAACGTGTTGCACGAGCATGTGGGTCATCGTGCGGAAGCCCACTGAACTGTAAAGAGGTCTGGGTCATCTGGATGATGGAAGGGTTAATTTCGAAATTGTTAGCAGGGACAGCTGGTAGCCTAATGCCGGTGTAATATCCTCCAATCGTCGGCACCCCATAATCTCCAACGGTCCTAATTTTCCTATTTTCTGCCATGGTGTTTTGCAGAGGAGCTATAAATTTCCGAGAATCTTTTCGAATTTTCATAAGAGTTCGTTCAATTTCAGGATCTAGAGGAAAGCAATCAAAACTCTTGGCTCTACGCAAGCAAATATCAGAAAGTCCTTAAAATTATTATTTTTTTTCAAGTTTTTAATTTTTCAAACTTTTTTTTAATTATGAGAAAATTTAACTAAACTAAGTAAGGCTCTAAATATTTACAACCTAAATATTTACAAGCTAGAATTACACCTAAACATAATTTCACCGATATTAATTAATGACTAATTAAAACTTCCCCGTCAACGGCGCCAAAAACTTGATACGAGCTAAATGTATTGTCCGCAAGTGCACGGGTCGTACAAGTAATAAAGGGATTTGAGTCTCGAGTTATCGTCCCTCAGGGAAGTTGGTTAGCCTAATTAACTACCGGTTAATCTTACCATAAATATATTCTAGCAAATTATGAATTCTTAATGGGTGATCTACAAGGCTGAAATTAAAAGTACTGAAAATACTAAATGCTATAAACTAAAGAAAATAAAACTGAACTAAAATTTACTTACAGTGCTCCGAGCAATTAAAAACAAAAACCTACAAAAATAATTAAAACAATTAAAACTAATTAACGCAATTAAAATAAAATGCTAAAATAAAAAAAGCAAAATTAATTATGCTAAAATTGAACAATCCTAAAATGTAATTAAACTACTTAATCAAAATGTAAATTAAACTAAACTAAAATTTAATGAAAATAAAATCCTAGGAAATTAAGAAAATAACTATAAAACTACATGTCTAAAATATTAACTCTAAACTAATCCTAACTATATCTAATTACTAACTTAACAATAGAATCTAACTAATGCATGTAACAAATTTAATCTAAATTAATTCTAAAGGTAACTCATAAAATACTAAACAAAAATAACGTCCTACAACATATAATATAAAATTAACTACTAACTAAAAAATTAAAACTGAAAATTAAATTAACATGCAAAAATATTAAAACTAACCTACCATTTTAATTTGATTAAACTACCTAACTAACAACTAACAAAGGAATGGAAATACTAAAAATGCATTAAACTATAAAATAACAACAATGCAATGTGGCCAAACATGGCCTTAGATACATGTCTAGCCGAGTGGTTCCTCCATTCACTATGCACGTTTCCTTTCCATGTGCTTTCGGTCTGTCCAGGCATGTCTATCTCCTGCTCTGTAATCTTCCACCAACATTGCCTCTGTTCCGTGCTCAGCTCTATTCCTGCAACAAGTCCAACACATCACGTTACCACATGCTTCAAGATGGGTTTTCTGGCCAGACCTGCTCCCTACACACGTCCTGCTCCTGCATCTTACTCCCGACTCTGTCCAACTACTGCTGATCATGCTCACTGGCCAGACTGTCCAACTGTGCCCACGGTACCAGCTTGCTTTATCATCGAGCATCAGTAGACACAGAGGATGTCCAGTATCCTTCCTGTTGCTGATAACCGAGGATTTCTAGGTGTTGCTACCCTGTATACTGTCCTTCACTGCTGTTGCTGTTCATTCCTCGTACGCCCAGCTCACTCCTGGTTTAGTCCTCCATTGCAGTACCAGCAGCACTGTCCCGATCAGGATTAGTCACCACTTCTTGCTGCTCTGCGTTGCATGTCACAACATTCGGCTTGGCCACAATCTGCTTTAGCTACTCCACTTTCCTGTTAACTGAATGTAATTCAGTAAAATGAAGATGAACAATAATGGAAACATAGAACAAGGGAGAACAGAGGAAAGCTCTCGGGTTGCTGCTGCTGCTTTGCTCTCGGGTTTCTCACTTGGCTCATGAAATCAAATCAGCTAACCACAACCTTGAGCAACAATGAAAGCTAATGAAAAGAACAAAAAAATGAAGCCAATATGGGAGCAAACCGAGAGTCACAATCGGAAGGAAAACATAAGCTTTTCATTCAAACTAAAAAATAAAGGAAATAACAAACAACAGTAAGATAGTAAGCTAATGCCAAAATCGAAATCTTAATGAAGCTGTACAGTTAAATAGTTCAAGAAGATGGCCACTATCACCGGCTTCGCCTTCCCCTCTTTACTGTTCATCTGAACTAGAGAAAATTAAAGGAATAAAACTAACTAACTAAGCTACCCGAGACTAGTAACTATAAAAACATTTCAGTTTTTTCATAAAAATCTCTGGATAAAAATAAGAAATGGAACTTATGCAATGCCGAGAAGAAGAGAAATGGAAAATAGTTAATCTACATTCATGTGAAACATATCCAAGAACTAGAAATAGACAAAAGCTTTTTCATTAACACAGAAATTGCATGAACAGTAACTATGGAAATTAGAACAAAATGATAGCTAAAAATTCTACTTGGACAAGCTTTTAAAAACAAAGAAAAATTTAAAATTATTCTAACACTACTCCTAACTTACTCCTACTCTAAAAACTACTTAATTTTCAATTGTCATCCTTTTCTATTTATACATACACTTAGGGGTACAATTATAATTTTTTCATCCTAGATGAGTTAGCATTGTTTGGCCACTTGTCTTCACACCATTGGCTCCTTGAAAAAAAAATATTTCGATGTCATCTATCTTCTTGTCCAATTGGATGTGCTAGGTGGCATGGCTCGTGTTGTCCGCGTGGTCCAATCTCAAATGTAGCCCAATTCCAGTCCATTTTCTATCGAAATTTTCCAAATTCATCCGGATTTAATTTATCTGCAAATATGAAAATTTTAATTAAATAAAGGAGATAATTAACAAAATAAATTGAAGATTTAAATAATTAATTAGAAAATTAAGCACAAGTAATTCTATTTTCATAGAATTATCAAGCGTGTGGTTGCTCACCCCTTTATTTTCCCCCTCTATAGAGTACTTTCAGTGGATAGGAAGCGCCAATGATCGTGCATTCCTGTTATCCGTTGTTTCCCATCAAGAAAAAAGTATACACACTTGTATGGTTTTATATCTAAATATGTAAATGCACAGTACTGTAAACGTATATGACGTCGGGGATGTAAGGTTATGTAAATGCAATTGTGAACGTATTAGTTAAAGTCAAAGGATAGAAAAATCCTAATGTGCAAATGTAACATGGAAATAGAATGGTAAGTAGTGTGAGGGGACTAACACCGAATCATAGCCCAACTGTTGGTAGGATGGTCATGATGAGAGGAAGGTAAGAATTAAATAATAAACGAAAAATGAAAAAAAGAATTTGTAGTAATTTTTTTAGGTAATTTGGGTCGTGACAGAAAACCCCTATGCTAGAGAATACTCGTACTATATTTTTGAGATATGCATCACATAGTACTTGAGTATATTCTTGTACTAAATTTTAATGAGATTTATGCATGATAGAGTACTGGAGCTTAACTCATACTCAGTTTTCATTATTAATGCATTATAGAGTATTGGGAGCATTGCTCATACTCAATCTTTACATGACATAGTGCTGGGAGCATTGCTCGCACTAGATTTATATCACTTGTGTTATGTTCGTGCTGGAAGTTTACTCACACGTACTAGTTTTTGAAAGAAAGAGCATGAAACAGCCGTGTTGGGAGCCTGTACTGACTGTGTGTCGCACCGATTATATGCTCACACATGCACTATTTTGAGATATGGCCGATGGCTATAAAAAATAGAACCCATAGTATGAGGACTAAGACTTATGGCAAGCATCCCGACTATGAGGTATATCCAAGGTATGTGGACTAACACTTATGGCAAGCATCCCACCTTGAGATTGGGTCCATGGAGTACTTTGTACCGTGTATGTCACACGGAGTACGTTGTACCATGAGTACACGATATGAGTGAGTTATGAGCTGATGGTAAGGGATTGACCCACCTCGCGTTACAACAATTGTGAGACCCCGCACACCGAGTACTGTGTAGCCTGAGATCACAGAAAATGAGTTATGATCATAATCTCGGAACATGTAGTCGCCTATCTCCTTTCATGAAAATGTAAATTGATATTTCTTGAATGAATTATCACATGGTTTTATAACCTGAACATGTGAATTTGTGAATTGTGAAAGGGTAACCCGAGGGATCAGTGAGGCCCAGATTTCCATGTTTTTAAACATGATGATATGCCATATTATTTTGATTTAATTCAATGGCATGACAAAATGTGAAATTATGAAATTACATGAGAAATGCAATGTTTTGCATAAACAGCTGAGGTTGTTAAACCAACATGTTTTTAGATTTATAATTGACAATTTGTATTTATATGTATATATTGCATAAAAGTTTCAAGCAGGATGTCACGACCCAAATTACCTAAAAATCATTACATTTTTTTTATTTTTATTATTTTAATTGAATAAAATATAATATTTTTGCCAAAATATTTCAAAAATATTATATTTTATTCATTTAATCAATTAATGTATTTATTTGTCTGATTTTATCTTTTCGGTATATTTTTCCATTATTTTTAGGATAATTTTTCGAGGTGAAAATTTTGGTTTATTCCAATAAATTCATATCTTGATCAATTTAACCTGAAATTTAATTATTTCTCCTTTATTGATCAAGATTCCCTGAATCCATGTTTACAGTGTCAATTTCTTACCGAATTGACATCGAATTCGGGTCTTTTGATCGTTTTAGACTTCAATGTGTTCGAGACCAAATCAACACAACTTCCCTTCACGAACCTTTTCTCATTTCATGTTTTAAATCCTTATATCCAATCCAAATGGTCCGAATCCCATTCTTTTAATATGTGGCCATTTCAATCTCCATTTGATCTTTAAATGCATTTGGAAATTTTTATTCATTCCATTTGCATTTTTCATTGACGTAAAACTCTTCTTATGATTCAATTTACATAATACCATGTTCACATCACGTGAATCATAAGGAAATGCGATAAAAATCGGGCCTTACATAATCTTCCTCACTTAAGAAATTTAGTCCTCCAAATTAGAACCAAGTCAAATCGATCCGTAAACAACTCCGGGTATGTTTATCGCATCATACTCTTTAATTCTCATAGGACTTTTTCAGGAGTGTAATACTACCAACAGACTTGACTAGGGAGATCATCTTAAACCTCAACACTTCCTCATTCCTGTTTAATGCCCAAATCAATTTTTCAACATACGACCTACTCTCTTTGAGCTTTAACGGTCTTCGTCTCTTGTCAGCATTGCTTTTCTGTCTGCTCTGAGGTATTCTCCATCACTCACAATCAACTGATCACCTTCAGAGACCTATTATACCAATTCGGGAGCTATTCTCTATCTATCACCCACTTCTTCCTATCCAAGTCGGGGAACACTCCTACGACCATACAATGCCTCATATAATGTTATCCCAATACTCAAGTGATAACTATCGCTATTGGCGAATTCAATTAGTAGCAACTGATCATCCCAGGAGCTTATAAAATCAAGGGCACATGCTCTCATCATATCCTCCAGAACCTGTACAGTCCTCTTTGACTGACCATCTGTCTAAGGACGAAAAGCTACACTAACACTCAATCGGGTTCCCATAGCTTTTTGAAAAATGTCCCCAGAAATGGGAAGTGAAACGAAAATCCCTATGTGATATCATGCTCCCTAGGACACTACATAATGTTTCACAATTTTTCATACACATAAATCTGTCTGAAACACTTCTCCACAATCTCTACAATGTCTCTTTTCATATCTGACCCCCAATACCTTTTTCAGAGATTCCAATATATTTATTACTTCCCAGATGTACTATATATCCCGAAGAGTGAACTTCTGACAATAACACTATCTCATCAACTATGGTCCTTGGGAGCCCTTATTTTGCTTCTGAACCTCAGTAAGCCATCATCACTCTCTATGAACTCTGTCACTGTACCCATATGAATCTGATCCACACTATCAACACCCTGTCGATCATCACGCTAAGCCTATCAAATCCAATCACTCAAATCCGGTTCTAATCTCAGGCTAGCTGTTATAAAATCACTGTCATCATCAAAAGGGATCATATCATTACTGAGGCTCACAACTGCTCTAGCAACTCACGCTCCCTGTCCATCATATGTGATACCATCCCGAGGCTATTTCTGCTCAAGGCATCAGCCATTACATTAGCCTTTCCTGGGTGGTACATTAGCCATTATATTCTACTCATTCTGTGAAAACAGATACTCGAGGCTTTTATGATCAGTGCATACCCGACATTTCTCACCGTGTACATAGTAGTGCCATATACTCAGTACAAACACTACCGCTGCCAACTTTAATTCATGGATCGAATAGTTTCTGTCATGATCCTTGAGTTGTCTGGATCCATAAGCGATTATCTTCCCATTTTTCATCAATACACAGCTCACTCATTATTTTGATGTATCCATATACACTGAGAAACCTCTTGAGCTATTGGGTATGGTGAAATTAATTACGGTGATCAGTTCATACCTCAATACACCAAAATTTACCGAAGCTACTTTCTTATTTATCATCCCACTCATATGCAATCTTTTTCCGAACGAGATGTGTCAACTGAGCAGCCCATTGCGAGAAACTCTCAACAATTCATCGGTAAAATAGTTTTCAGTTGCTGCTCATGCTCTTCCCTGGACTTTTAATACATCAAAATATCATCGCTAAGGATAACCACAAATCAGTCCATGTACAGTTTAAATACCTTTTTCATCAATGCCCTAATGGTTACGAAAATCATTTTGGGCACATTCACATTTCAAATTCTTAACGAATGTTACCCAGACTTCAAATTGATCTCTAAAAAGATCTGATGAACTTTATCACTCCTATAATTGCTTCTTTAGTCCTTCCAGTTCCACTAATACCATTTTATACCGTGGTTAGGATATCGGCTCCGTACCAGGTACCAAATCAATACAAAACTCTATTCTTTTAATGGGTGGCAACCCTGGTAGATTATCCGAGAAGATATCAGGAAACTCCTTGACCATAAGGATATCTGTTAACTCTGGATGTGCCTTATCCATACCAACCACACCAGCGATGAATCATTCATTCCTTTAATTACAATCGTTACACCTCTTTCATTACGTGTCAAACTTACAGTACACTTTTCAGGGGTAACCATATCACTATCTTATGATAGAAATCTGAACAGCATAGTTTGCAGTCGACCAATTTATTCTCAAATATTACTTCAAAATTATTCATATTTCATTGAATAAAATCGATTGACTTATACTTCTTCCCCCGTTTTCGACTTATAATCTCTTCATAATTATTCCGTTAGTTAACCCTTGTTCATTGGGGTGCTAACTATCAGCATTGTGCCGAAAGGTGTAAGCATTCGCGTCTTTCACTAACTTATATGTAAATGAGAGCGGTATAAATAAATGCATGGCACTAGGATCAATTAAGATAATTGCTTCATTATTCACAATCAAGGTGGTACCCTCCACCACATCAGATGAAACATTAGTAGTGTCTTAGTCCAAGGCTTACACTCACCCTCGTTATTACCGTGGTAACTACCATATATCCAACCCTGCTCAGTAGCAGGTCGGGGTCCTCTAATCACAATACCCCACGTAATTGTTAAAACTGAATACATTAAGGGTTACCAATCATCTTACCCCATGACTCGACAGCTCTAAATCTCTTACTAAATGGTCTCTTTCCTGCTCTGACATCTCTGTCATCCACTATTCTCTTTCTGTCTCTATTTCGGCCCTTACTACCTTTCCCAATCTCAGAGGCATGCAACTCATGATCTTATTCACACAACTGTAGTCTGCACACTGCCTCGGCATAGGTAGTGATATCTAACGGGGCCAATCAGACTCTAATTGACAATCTGAGCCATTCCATGAACTTTCAGACATCCCGACTCTCTGTCGAACTCTGTGAGGCATACTCAACATCAACCTCCACTTCAATCTCATCTTGAGTCTCATGTGGCGACTCAGTACAACACTCAGGCTTACCTCTACGACCTCGAGCTCGTGTACTTGCCCCTCTACCATCGCGGCTATCAGTTAATGAGTCTATATTCTTGCATTTGAAACCAAATTCTTAGCTGCAATTTCATCTCAATATACACAATTGTATCTAAACAATGCACAGTACATGGGGATATAAACTTCCTTAACCACTAACACCTACTCATATCAAACCAACTTAGCTTTGATACCAAAAACTGTCACGACCCAAATTACCTAAAAATCACTACAATTTATTATTATTATTATTATTATTATTATTATTATTATTTTATTTAAATAAAATATAATATTTTTGCCAAAATATCCCAAAAATATTATATTTTATTCATTTAATCAATTAATGTATTTATTTGTCTGATTTTATCTTTTCGGTATATTTTTCCAATATTTTTGAAATAATTTCCTGAGGTGAAAATTTTGATTTATTCCAATAAATTCATATCTTGATAAATTTAACCTAAAATTTAATTATTTCTCCTTTATTGATCAAGATTCGATGAACACATGTTTACAGTGTCAATTTCTTACCGAATTGACATCAAATTTCGGGTCTTTTGATCGTTTTACCCTTCAACGTGTTTGGGACCAAATCAACACAACTTCCCTTCAAAAATCCTTTCTCATTTCATGTTTTAAATCCTTATATCCAATCCAAATGGTCTGAATGCCATTCGTTTAATAAATGACCATTTCAATCTTCATTTGATATTTAAATGCATTCGAGATTTTTTATTCATTCCATTTGCATTTTTCATTCATGTAAAACTCTTCTTATGACTCAATTTACATAATACCATGTTTACATCACATGAATCATAAGGAAATATGATAAAAATTGGGTCTTACACAGGATACATGCTTTAGATATGAATCGATAAGGAAATGTTTTCAAGGCATGAGCATAGTATTTTGTAGATAGTGCGTGTCATGACCCAAATTTCCTAAAATCACTACAAATTTTTCACTTTTTTCTATACTTCTCACCTCCTCGTGACAAATTCCATTTTTAACGAGTTAGGCTATGAGTCAGTAATAATCCCAACTCTTATCCAAATTGATCATATCATTCTTACCATGGTAATCATGTTAGAATTTCAAACAGTGTAATAATAAGTACATATATTATACAACTGTATGTACATATGTTTCCATATATTTACATCCCCCATAATTATATTCGTTACAAAACTGTGCTATTAATTGTTTAGATACAAAACTGTATGATGTGTATACCTGATTCGCGATGGGAGCAGCAAAAAAACATGGGATGCAGTCTCTACCCGCTCTCGACTACTGTAGATGCTCTGTGGAGGGTGGAAAATGAAAGGGTGAGCATAAAAAGCTCAGTAAGGCAATAATGTAAGCAGGTAGATAACTATACTATCTACATGCTGATAATGTCATGATATAAAATCGTTTACTTTTGGAGCATGAGGTAAGACTAAAACGATGCCACATGTATGTATATATCATATACAAGAAATCATGAAATCGACATATAATTCAAACATGAAAAATCATCATGTATGACATCTCATGCTCGTCACATTAAAACTTATTTGTTTCATCATAAACTTTTCACTTTAAAACTTATTTGTTTCATCATAAACAAATCACATCAAGGCTAAACCCACCACTCCGGAATACCTTGAGTCATTAAATCACATCTCTTTTAAAAACATAAATCGGGACATTACCCCTCCTTTGGGTTTGTCCTGGTCTATCCAGACCGTATGATATCATGTGAGGCATGTAGGTTACTGTATGAAAATCGAGGACTATGGCCATACTTTGTCCCTGTGATCCCAGGCTACACGGATCCCGGTGTGCGGGGCATCACAACTGCAACGGGAGGTGGGGTCAATTCCTACCCACCAGAATAGCAAGTAACATCATAGAGTCATCATGACTGCACGGTACAGCGTACTCCGTGTGACATACATGGTACATAGTACTCCATGGACCCATATCATAGTCTGGGGATGCCTGCCGTAGGTCTTATCCACTCCAATACTATGTCGATAACCAACCCATGTCTTAAAGTATACGTGCGAGCATCTCAACTCTCTGTGACACACAGTCTACAGGAGGCTTCCGCACGACTATATGCATGTCAACTCATGTCTAGTGCGAGCGAAGCTCCAGCACCACGCTATGCATATCATGATATCTGAAATCTCGTGCGAGCGAAGCTCCAGCACAATTTTGTACATACACAAATTTCTCGTACGAGCAATGCTCCAGTACGGCTTTTATGAGTAATAAATCAGGAAATATTCAGTGCGAGTATGACTCTAGCACTCTTTTTATTCATGTAAATACGATAGGTGGCACAATCTTGAATAAAAACATCTTTAAGATCGTAACCGGCACAAACCGGTACCCTTTCGTATATTTTATGAAATCAATAGCCAACCTATGTGCATATTTGCTTAAATCAAAGCAATATATTTATATAAAACATTAAAAACATGAAATCATGCAATTTATCTGCCTTACTACCCTTTTTGTAAATTTTACTCCCAAGGGCAAAATTATCTTTTTCCTTTATTCACCTATGCCCCGGGTTTTCGTAAAAATTATCATTTTGTTTTCTAGATAGTTTAAGAATATTCTAAACCCTGTAAATCCCCTCATTAAATACGTATAGAAATCTCTATACACCTACCAAATTCCCTTACCTGGAATCACGCGCAAACTTAACCTGTCTCGATGATACCGAATCTCTCAGCCCAAATGCGCGCTAACCAAAAGTACGTAACTGCATATAACCACACAGTTGAGGTCAATTTAATTATCTTGATCAATATATCGCATTTACTGACCAACTTAGGGTATTGGGCCCTATCTACTTTATTGGGTCTCGGCCCATTTTCAGCCCCTTTTATTTTTATTAATTCCCTTTTTCAGGTCTACCGGGCTTATGCAGCTTACCAATAATTATCGGGTTTCGTTCCAAACTCATTGGATAGCCCGTATACCATTTATGGCAATTACATTACAATTCCGAAAAATATTCCTTTCTATACGAAATTAATCCATAATTCCGTAAAAAAATTCAAGTTCTATATTAAAGAACTCATATTGCCGAAATTAAAATGTACTTACCCGATACGATGTGGGGTACAAAAGTCAGAGCTCAATCGGCTCTCGTTCGGTATCTACCGTAAAGCTGCACAGTTAGGTAAATTCAGTTACTTTCCATTAAAATAATATTAAATAAATTTTCAAAAATTTACCCGTAGGTCAATCTCGACCCTCGGTCAACTTACTTGAATCTCGAGTCGTCCCCGATAAATTTTCTTTCCTTTTCCCTTTTTTCCTTTCTTTTCTTTTCTTTTCTTTTCCTTTCCTCTTTCCTTCCTTTTCCCTCCTTTTCCTTCCCTTTTCCTTTCGGCCAAACGGTGCCGTTTCTGCCTCTTTGCCATCGCCGGCATTTCCGACGGTCTTATCGGTCGATACCGGTCTCAAAAGAACCGGCTGTCACGCCCCGAATATGCGAAAAATAGGGCAAATTTAAAACTTTTTACTCGTTAATTCACAATTAAAGGTGCATTCCTGTGCAGTGTCATACATCATCATAATTATCATGCCTCAGGATCTCATCAATAGGATTTATATATCATACCAAATACATTAATCCATCTCAAGTTAATTAATCCTAATACGTCCCATAAAATGTTATACATCAAGTGTCTGCAATTACAATAATAGTTGGGTACATGAAAAGATAAAATATACCTCAAGATACAATATATATGGCCTAGAGCTCGAATCCTCCACTAGTCACTACTCCGTACGTCGCAGGGAGATCCTTTTTCACTTGAAGAACTCTGGGGGGAAAGGAAAACAGGGTGAGCTTCTAAATCGCTCAGTAAAAGGGGGTAAGGAACTCATTTCATAAACCAAAATACACATCACAAAAGGTTTATTTGTATGTGAAACTCATTTGAAAACCATAGCATGAAAATACTCAAAACGATATTCTCATATCTCAAATCACGTAAAAACATGAAGTAAAAGGCTCACTCTAGAGCAATAACAAAGCATGTGAAAATAACGCGTTAAACGCTTTCTCAAATAACGTGATAAAATCACAGTAAAAATAATGCACGTGGCACACCCACTAAACACACGTGGCATAGCCACTGTTTTAAATTCTCGCGTGGCATAGCCACAAAACACACGTGGCAAAGCCACTGATTTAATTTCTCGAGTGGCGTAGCCACAGATTTAATTTCTCGCGTGGCATAGCCACAGAATAGGGTTTCTCAACGTGGCACAGCCACCAATGGGGTATAACGTGGCACAGCCACCAATGGGATTTCTCAACGTGGCACAACCACCAATGGGGTATAACGCGGCACAGCCACCAATGGGGTATAACGTGGCACAGCCACCAATGGGGTTTCTCAATGTGGCACAGCCACCAATGGGGTTTCTCAACGTGGCACAGCCACCAATGGGGTATAACGTGGCACAGCCACCAATGGGTTATTCTCACGTTACCAGAACGGAGAAGAAATTGGGCTTACATGCTACCAGAGCAATGCCCGGTGTGTACTCACAACTACACACCTAAGTCTTATCACATAAGACTAGTTTGCCTTCACGTAGAACTCGTAATGGTTTTTCTCTCTTAAAACTCATTTGAAATCGTTTTGTACTCAACACAAAACGTAATAAAACCGAGTTCCAACCGGCAAAGCACACGCACACATTTCTCAGATCTCAATATTGCCTTAACGTAGAGCCCAGTTATAAACTCATAAAAACATTGGGCTCCAACCGGCTATAAAATCGTGTGCAATTAAATCTCAACACAAAACTCAACATGCTTGTTTTATAAACCACAATTCATGCTAAAATAGTTTACAATCCACATACACAAATGGTTTAGATTTCCCTTACCTCTTTGCACCTTGTATAGTGCAATCGTTTCCCCCGTATCACGGACTAGCCTCGCATTCCACTCTTGAACTCCCGAGCTGTCCAAACGATGTTAAAACATCAATACTCAATTATCTCATCAATCTCAATTCTCAAAATCGAGCATAATTGCTCATAACTCCTCAAATCTCTTTATTCTCGTAACTCAACCCTAAACTACAACCTCATTCACAATAGCTCAACGTCCTATATTTCTCATGCCAATTATCTATGCTAATTCATCACATTGTCTATATTTCCATTTATAGCACAAACTCTCAAAATTACCAAATATCTACATTACTCCAACTACATTGCAATTTCATCAATCCCTAATCCTTTCTCAACTATTTCAACGCAATGACAACCACCAATAACATCAAAATCATCTCAAATATCAAGATCGAGGTTTAGAAATTATCCAAAGCTTGTGGAGAGCTTATCTCTTGCCTCGATCCGATCCGTCTTTCGATTTCCAAGTATGTTGTTCTCCCTTTGATGAGGAACAACTTTCCTTCTTGCCACAACAGCTGATTCGGCCGAAAATGGGGGATTTGGATGAGTGAGAAAGTTAGGTTTTAGGAAAAATGGGGGTTGGAAGAGAGAGAAAGTGAAATTGCAGGAGAAAACACGGGTCCCTTATATAGACTGGAGGTAGGAGATCGATCTGCCTCTTGATGAGATCGATCTGCGTTTGAATTTTAGGAATGATCTGGGCAATTTTATGCCTAGGAGATCGATCTGTCGAGGGGTGAGATCGATCTCTTTATGGCTTTATGAGATCGATCTGCTCCTAAGGAGATCGATCTTCTCCCAAACAGAATCATTTGGAGATCGATCTCTTCCTCATGAGATCGATCTTCTCTCAAACAGATTCATAAGGAGATCGATCCTCTTCCATTGGAGATCGATCTGCTCCTCAAATTCTTCCTCCCTCGTCATTTTTAACTCACCAGATCGATCTCTCCTTCTCCTAGATCGATCTGTCCTCATACTTCATGCTTATTTTACACACTTAACATATAAATCTCCAATTATAATTCCCACAATTCATCTAGTTCAATAATTTACACTTTAAATTATTATTACATCAACAAAATATGTCTGAAATTCTCAGATCTCACATCCTCCCCACCTTAAAAAGAATTTGGTCCTCCAAATTCAACTCAACTAGTCAAATAGATGGGGGTATTTCTCCTTCATGAGACTCTCTAGTTCCCACGTTGCCTCTTCCATTGAGTGATGTTTCCATAAAACTTTCACTAATGGGATGCTCTTGGTTCTCAGTACCTTCTCCTTTCTATCGAGAATCCAGACGGGTTCCTCAGTATAGCTCATATCCTCTTGAATGTCCATCTCGTCATACTCTATGACATGAGAAGGGTCCGGGTGGTACTTCCTCAACATAGACACATGAAAAACATTGTGTATTCTGGACATCTGTGGGGGTAATGCTAATCTGTAAGCTACCTCTCCTACTCTCTCAAGAATCTCGAATGGTCCTATGTATCGAGGACTCAATTTCCCTTTCTTCCCAAATCGCATGATACCCTTACTCGGTGATATTTTCAAAAATACTGCATCACCAACCTCAAACTCGAGTGGCCGTCTACGCACATCCGTGTAACTTTTTTGTCTACTTTGTGTAGCCCGTAACCTCTCACATATGAGTTTCACACTCTGTACGGCTTGCTCAACAAGCTCGGGAGCATTTATCTTTCTGTCACCGACTTCTTCCCAAGCTACAGGGGATCTACACCTCCTACCATATAGAGCCTCAAAAGGTGCCATTCCAATACTCGCATGATAGCTGTTATTGTATGCAAACTCTGCTAGGGGCAGGTGATCATCCCATGATCCCTTAAAATCCATCGTACACGCCCTCAACATATCCTCCAGGGTTTGAATAGTCCTCTCTGACTGACCATCTGTCTGAGGATGATAGGCGATACTGAAACTCAATCGAGATCCCATGGACTCCTGAAACTGGGTCCAGAATCTAGAAGTAAATCGAGAATCTCTATCAGAAGTAATACTCACTGGAACCCCATGTAATCTAGCTATCTCGCTGACATACAGTTCAGCTAAGGCATCCACAGTATCTGTGCTCTTGATGGCAAGGAAGTGGGCACTCTTGGTCAATCTATCCACAATGACCCATATCGCGTCACGACCTCTTCGGGTCCTCGGTAAACCCATAATAAAGTCCACAGTGACATGCTCCCATTTCCATGTAGGTACAGGTAAAGGCTGTAATAGTCCTCCGGGCTTTCGATGCTCAGCTTTCACTTGCTGGCATACTAAACACCTGGCCACATACTCTGCCACGTCTCGCTTCATAGCACTCCACCAATACACCTTTCTCAAGTCTCGGTACATCTTAGTACTCCCCGGGTGCATGGTGTATCGCGAGCAGTGGGATTCTCTTAGTATCTGTCTCTTTAGGGTATCATCGCCCAGTACACAAATCCGTCCTCTGAACCTCAATAATCCATCCTCACTGATGGTGAGATCCGACTGCGAACTCTGCTCAGCTTGGCTAACCATATCTATCAATCTCTGATCACTGCGCTGCCCAGTTCTAATCTGATCCATGATCCTGGGCTCTATCCGCAGGCTAGCCAAAAATCCAGTCTCTACCTCTTTAACTCTGATCCGAAGTTTGGCGAACTGCTCTAACAAATCCCATTCCCTGATCATCATAGCAGATATCATACTCTTCCTGCTCAGGGCATCAGCAACCACATTCGCCTTACCCGGATGATATAAAATCTCGCAGTCATAATCCTTAAGGAGTTCCATTCATCTCCTTTGTCTCATGTTTAACTCTTTCCGATCAAAGAGATACCTCAAACTCTTGTGATCAGTGAAAATCTGAAATCTTTCCCCATACAAGTAGTGTCGCCAGATCTTCAAAGCAAATACCACAGCGGCTAACTCCAAATCATGCGTGGGGTAATTTCGCTCATGGTCTTTCAGCTGTCGCGATCCATATGCGACCACTCTTCCGTGCTGCATCAGCACACACCCCAATCCTTGGTGAGATACATCGCTATACACCGAAAATCCTCTTGATCCCTCAGGAATAGTTAACACAGGTGCCGCTGTCAATCTCCTTTTTAATTCCTGAAAACTGAGCTCACATTGATCAGTCCATATAAATGGAGTCTCTTTGCGCGTGAGCTTAGTCAAAGGGGCGACAATCCTTGAAAATCCTTCCACAAATCTTCTGTAATACCCTGCCAAACCAAGGAAGCTTCGTACCTCAGTAACTGTCTTCGGTCTCTCCCAATTAAGCACAGCCTCCACCTTGCTTGGATCCACTGATACTCCTTCCTCTGAGACTATATGACCAAGGAAAGCTATCCGGTTCAACCAAAACTCACACTTACTAAGCTTTCCATATAATTGCTTATCTCGGAGTATCTGAAGTACTAACCACAAATGCTGTGCATGCTCCTCATACGACCGAGAGTATACCAGGATATCATCAATAAATACTATCACAAATTTATCTAGATAGTCTCTAAATACTTCATTCATCAACCTCATAAATGCTGCAGGGGCGTTCGTCAATCCAAAGGACATCACCAGAAATTCGTAATGGCCATACCTCGTCCTGAATGCCGTCTTTGGAATATCTTCTTTCTTGATCCTCAATTGGTGATAGCCCGATCTCAAGTCAATCTTAGAAAAGACTGATGCCCCTCTTAACTGATCAAGTAGATCATCAATCCTGGGCAATGGGTATTTATTCTTTACCGTGGCTTTATTCAACAATCGGTAGTCTACACATAATCTGAGACTACCATCCTTCTTCTTAACAAATAGTACTGGCGCTCCCCACAGTGAAACACTGGGTCTAATAAACCCTTGATCCAATAACTCCTGTAGTTGTCTCTTCAATTCCTCAAGTTCCACTAATGCCATTCTGTAGGGAGGTTTAGAGATCGGCTGAGTATCTGGTACCAAATCAATGGTAAACTCCAGCTCTCTCTCTGGTGCTAAACCTGGCAATTCATCTGGAAAAACATCCAAAAATTCACACACCACAGGTATATCCTCAATCCTCGGATGTTCCCGCTCATCGTCTGAGATGAGTGTCTCATAACCTTCACATGAACAATCATATTTAATATTCTCCAAAATAATATTAAAATTCTCAATTTACTTACTAGAAATCCACATAATCATTTTCTCAATATCTCAATCGTACACTGTAAGGTTCAGGTAGGGAGAAAGTTACAATCTTAGTGTAGCAGTCTAAACTCACTCGATTGGTTGCCAACCAATCCATCCCCAGAATTACATCAAACCCATGTATATTCAACATGATTAGATCTGCTAACATCACTCTATCTCCCACCTTTATTTCACATCCTCTACAGATTAACTCAGTTCTCTGGGATTCATGCATAGGGGTATTTACATGTAGTATATATTCTAGAGGTTCAAACTTCAAGTTTAATCTACATGCAAAATGCTCAGAAATAAACGAATGCGTGAATCCTGAATCAATCAACACATGAGCCTTATGATTACAGACAGAGAGTGTACCTCTTATAGTTTCTGTCGAAGTGTCTGCGGTCTCCTTATCCAGGACAAACATACGTCCATGTGCCACAGGTTTCTTCCCTTTCTCTGCCGCAGTGGCCCGTCTCCGGGGATCCACTCTCTGAGGCTGTTGTCTAGTGGGCTCCGGAGCATGTGGTATCTGAGGTTGGGGATAATTCTTCACTCTGTGACCCATGTCACCACATCTAAAACATCCACGGATCGACCCAGTGCAACTTCCTTCATGCGATCGACCACAGTCTCCACAAACCCTTATCTCCGGCCTGACATATCGAGGGGTCTCCCTGATAATAGGATAGGCTCTGGGTCTCTCCAATTTGTCCTTCTGTACCTCAATCCTTCCTCTTCTGAAGGAACCTCTTCGAGTCTCTGCTTGGAAAAGTGCTGGCCTCTTGCCCTTATCTCTATTCACTGCTCTGAGCTCATTCTGGGATTGTACCATCTCAATTCCTCTTTCAATCTCTTGTTCTCGTCTCAGAGCATCTCCAAACTCAGTAATACATAGCCCTATCAATCTATCTCTGATGACGGGCTTCAACCCATACATAAACTTCTCTGTGCGGAGCTCTTCACTCTTGAAGGTCTCTGGGTCATATCTCAATAGCGCTGTGAATTGGCTCTCATAGTCATCCACAGACATGTCACCCTGTACCAAACTCAAAAACTCAGCTTGTTTCTTTCTCTGGGTGGCTCGTGGTACATATTGGGTCCTAAAGGCTGTCTGGAACTCTTCCCAACCAATCACACCATGGTGGGACATCAAAATACCTTGGGTAGTACCCCACCAATCTCGAGCTCTCCCCTTCAGCATATAGGCACTCATACTGACCCTCTCAGCATCGATGCACCCCAGGAAATCAAATATAATTCTTAATTCCGTCAACCACTCCTCAGCCTCTGTAGGATCCTTCTTTCCCCTAAATGCGGGTGGATTCATCTTCAGAAAATCCCTTAGTCGGACCATACTTCTATCCTCAGGCTGAGTGACGGGAGGCACTGGGGGTATGGGAGGTCCTGTGGTGGTGTAGGGGTAGTATCCGAGGCATTAACTCCAAAGTGTTGCGCGAATAACGCTGTCATCTGCTCAAAACCTTGCCTCACATCGGTCTCAATCCGATTAAATCGAGAGTTAGGACTCTCTGGTTGTGGGACAGGTGGCGGAGGGGACTCTGCCTGCCTCCTCGAACGACCTCGTCGTTTACTCATTCTCTATCTCAACTCGTCTCCTGCGCGTACATATCAAAATTGATTGAAATCTCAATCCTCAATTTCAGTTCATGACCAGACTATTACAGACACTTGGGATGTATTCTATTTCACTTAACCGACACTGACAGTACTAGACACCCTAAGCTCTGATACCAAGAAAACTCTGTCACGCCCCGAATATGCGGAAAATAGGGCAAATTTAAAACTTTTTACTCGTTAATTCACAATTAAAGGTGCATTCCTGTGCAGTGTCATACATCATCATAATTATCATGCCTCAGGATCTCATCAATAGGATTTATATATCATACCAAATACATTAATCCATCTCAAGTTAATTAATCCTAATACGTCCCATAAAATGTTATACATCAAGTGTCTGCAATTACAATAATAGTCTGGGTACATGAAAAGATAAAATATACCTCAAGATACAATATATATGGCCTGGAGCTCGAATCCTCCACTAGTCACTACTCCGTACATTGCAGGGAGATCCTTTTTCACTTGAAGAACTCTGGGGGGAAAGGAAAACAGGGTGAGCTTCTAAATCGCTCAGTAAAAGGGGGTAAGGAACTCATTTCATAAACCAAAATACACATCACAAAAGGTTTATTTGTATGTGAAACTCATTTGAAAACCATAGCATGAAAATACTCAAAACGATATTCTCATATCTCAAATCACGTAAAAACATGAAGTAAAAGGATCACTCTAGAGCAATAACAAAGCATGTGAAAATAACGCGTTAAACGCTTTCTCAAATAACATGATAAAATCACAGTAAAAATAATGCACGTGGCACAGCCACTAAACATACGTGGCATAGCCACTGTTTTAAATTCTCGCGTGGCATAGCCACAAAACACACGTGGCAAAGCCACTGATTTAATTTCTCGCGTGGCGTAGCCACAGATTTAATTTCTCGTGTGGCATAGCCACAGAATAGGGTTTCTCAACGTGGCACTGCCACCAATGGGGTATAACGTGGCACAGCCACCAATGGGGTTTCTCAACGTGGCACAGCCACCAATGGGGTATAACGTGGCACAGCCACCAATGGGGTATAACGTGGCACAGCCACCAATGGGGTTTCTCAACGTGGCACAGCCACCAATGGGGTATAACGTGGCACAGCCACCAATGGGGTATAACGTGGCACAGCCACCAATGGGGTTTCTCAACGTGGCACAGTCACCAATGGGGTATAACGTGGCACAGCCACCAATGGGTTATTCTCACGTTACCAGAACGGAGAAGAAATCGGGCTTACATGCTACCAGAGCAATGCCCGGTGTGTACTCACAACTACACACCTAAGTCTTATCACATAAGACTAGTTTGCCTTCACGTAGAACTCGTAATGGTTTTTCTCTCATAAAACTCATTTGAAATCATTTTGTACTCAACACAAAACGTAATAAAACCGAGTTCCAACCGGCAAAGCACACGCACACATTTCTCAAATCTCAATATTGCCTTAACGTAGAGCCCAGTTATAAACTCATAAAAACATTGGGCTCCAACCGGCTATAAAATCGTGTGCAATTAAATCTCAACACAAAACTCAACATGCTTGTTTTATAAACCACAATTCATGCTAAAATAGTTTACAATCCACATACACAAATGGTTTAGATTTCCCTTACCTCTTTGCACCTTGTATAGTGCAATCGTTTCCCCCGTATCACGGACTAGCCTCGCATTCCACTCTTGAACTCCCGAGCTGTCCAAACGATGTTAAAACATCAATACTCAATTACCTCATCAATCTCAATTCTCAAAATCGAGCATAATTGCTCATAACTCCTCAAATCTCTTTATTCTCGTAACTCAACCCTAAACTACAACCTCATTCACAATAGCTCAACGTCCTATATTTCTCATGCCAATTATCTATGCTAATTCATCACATTGTCTATATTTCCATTTATAGCACAAACTCTCAAAATTACCAAATATCTACATTACTCCGACTACATTGCAATTTCATCAATCCCTAATCCTTTCTCAACTATTTCAACGCAATGACAACCACCAATAACATCAAAATCATCTCAAATATCAAGATCGAGGTTTAGAAATTACCCAAAGCTTGTGGAGAGCTTATCTCTTGCCTCGATCCGATCCGTCTTTCGATTTCCAAGTATGTTGTTCTCCCTTTGATGAGGAACAACTTTCTTTCTTGCCACAACAGCTGATTCGGCCGAAAATGGGGGATTTGGATGAGTGAGAAAGTTAGGTTTTTGAAAAAATGGGGGTTGGAAGAGAGAGAAAGTGAAATTGCAGGAGAAAACACGGGTCCCTTATATAGACTGGAGGTAGGAGATTGATCTGCCTCTTGATGAGATCGATTTGCGTTTGAATTTTGGGAACGATCTGGGCAATTTTATGCCTAGGAGATCGATCTGTCGAGGGGTGAGATCGATCTCTTTATGGCTTTATGAGATCGATCTGCTCCTAAGGAGATCGATCTTCTCCCAAACAGAATCATTTGGAGATCGATCTCTTCCTCATGAGATCGATCTTCTCTCAAACAGATTCATAAGGAGATCGATCCTCTTCCATTGGAGATCGATCTGCTCCTCAAATTCTTCCTCCCTCGTCATTTTTAACTCACCAGATCGATCTCTCCTTCTCCTAGATCGATCTGTCCTCATACTTCATGCTTATTTTACACACTTAACATATAAATCTCCAATTATAATTCCCACAATTCATCTAGTTCAATAATTTACACTTTAAATTATTATTACATCAACAAAATATGTCTGAAATTCTCAGATCTCACACCGGCTCCTCTGCCCGAATGTGTCGATGGCTTCCGTTGAAGCCCAGTCACGGTGGTTCGTCGGGAATCGGCCCGTTTCTCCCTCGATCTTTGTTCGCTGCGATCAGCGTCCTCCGGTCACCTGACGGTGTGTTTTCGGTGTCCACGTGATCGTCGGTCTCTCCTCTTCCTCCTCGTGGCTTCGTCGGAGGTTGTCGGTCGTCGGTGTACTGGGATCGTCGTTGGTTCTCGGAGGTCATTTTTGGTTTTTGTTTTTCGGGTCTCCTGAGTTTTTCGAATTTCAGCCTTTTTTTTTTAAATTATTATTATTATTTAACAATTTGTTTTATTATTAAAATATTCATTAAAATATTCAAATATATTCTAAAAATATCTACAACTATATTATTTTATTCCAAATAAATAAATTTAGTTTAATTTAATTTGTTTATTATATTTTTAATCATTTTTTTGTATAATTTCTCCGTATTTTCGAGATATTGGCCCGGGTGGCTTTTTCGGTATTTCTAAAAATTTCAAAACTTGATCAATTGGACTCAAAAGTATATAATTTCCTCATTATTGATCAAGATATTCTGAATCCTTATTTTTAATTAAATTGTTCTTATCGAATTTATCCCGAATTTTGGTCTTTTGACTGTTTTACCCCTGCACTTGTTTCGAAACCAAATTAACCTAACTTTCTTTCATACATCCACCATCTTTTCTTATTTAATTTTGTATTTTCGGTAAACTTCATTTTCGATCCTTTCCGTTTGGCTTGTGACCATTTCGATCCGTATTAGGCTACTTCCGACGTTCACCGAGATTTCATTTTTATTTTACTTGCAAATTGTATTTCAGTCAAAGCTCTTCTTATGATTCATCGAATATATGAAAATGTACATCACATGAATCATAAGGAAACACATCAACAGATAATAAAAGTGGGTCTTGCATAATCTCCCCCACTAAAAGAATTTGGTCCTCCAAATTGGAACAAATCAGTCTCTGAACAACTCCAGATATTTCTCTTTCATCAAACTCTCTAACTCCCAAGTCGCTTCCTCCTGAGTGTGTTGCTGCCACAGTACTTTCACCAGGGGAATCGTCTTCGATCTCAATACCTTCTCCTTCCTATCCACAATCTGGATCGGTCTCTCGACATAGGACATACTCTCACTGAGCTCCAGTGGCTCGTATCTGATCACATGCGACGGATCTGGCTGATACTTCCGAAGCATGGAGATGTGGAAGACATTATGGACATTTGCTAGCTCTGGTGGCAACGCTAGCCTATAAGCTCGATCTCCCACTCTCTCGAGTATCTCAAAAGGTCCTATGAAGCGAGGGCTCAACTTTCCTTTCTTTCCGAATCTAGTAATACCCTTAGAAGGAGAAACTTTCAAAAATACTGACTCCCCTGCTGTAAACTCCAACGGTCTACGTCTCCTGTCAGCATAACTCTTCTGTCGACTCTGAGTTGTCCTCAACCTCTCACAAATCAACTGGACATCCTCAGAGGCCTGACGTATCAAATCGGGAGTGAATATCTGCCTGTCACCAACCTCCTCCCATCCTATAGGAGAACGACATCTACGGCTATAAAAGGCCTCATATGGTGCCATCCCGATACTCGAATGATAACTGTTATTGTAGGCGAACTCTGCGAGTGGTAGGTGATCATCCCAGGAGCCTCTAAAATCAAGTACACAAGCTCTCAACATATCCTCGAGGGTCTATATAGTCCTCTCTGACTGCCCATCTGTCTGAGGATGGAAAGCTGTACTAAATCTCAACTGGGTTCCCATAGCTTCCTGAAAATGTTCCCAAAAACGGGAAGTGAAGCGGGAATCCCTATCCGACACAATACTAACAGGGACACCATGCAATCTCATAATCTCGCGTACATATAGCTCCGCTAATCTACTCAGAGTATCAGTGACTCTCATAGCTAGGAAATGTACCGACTTCGTCAATCTGTCAACTATCACCCATATGGCATCATTTCCCCTGCGAGTCCTCGGTAAACCCATCACAAAGTCCATGGTGACATTCTCCCATTTCCAAGTCGGTATAGGTAGAGGCTGCAATAACCCTGCAGGCTTCTGATGCTCTACCTTCATCTGCTGACAGACGAGACATCTCGCAACAAACTCTGCTATATCTCTCTTCATCCCCGACCATCAGTATACCTTCCGAAGATTCTGATACATCTTTGTACTACCCGGACGCAAGGTATACCTCGACGAATGAGCCTTTATCAAGATCAACCTTCTGATCTCAGGATCCTCAGGAACACATATCCTGTCTCAAAACCTCAGTAATCCATCCGAACTTAACTCAAACTCAGTCTCAATACCCCTCTGCATCTGCTTGACTATTTCAATACACTGCTGAGCCTGTCAGATCCTATCCATCAAATCTGGCTCTAACCGCAGGCTAGCAATCATATAACCACTCTCAATATTAAGCGGAGTCACATCCAAACTGAGGCTTGCAAACTGCTCTAACAACTCGTGTTCCTGTACCATCATATAAGAAACCAACCCGAGGTGTTTCCTGCTCAACGCATCAGCCACTAAATTCGCCTTACCCGGGTGGTTTAGGATCTCACAATTGTAATCTTTTCGAAGCTCAAGCCACCTTCTCTGTCTCATGTTCAATTCCTTCTGCGAGAACAGATACTTGAGGCTTTTGTGATCGGTAAATACCTAAAATTTCTCACCATACAGATAGTGGCGCCATATCTTCAATGCAAACACTACAATCGCCAACTCTAAGTCGTGGGTCGGGTAGTTCCTCTCATGATCCTTTAGCTGCCTGGATCCATAAGCGACTACCTTCCCGTCCTGCATCAATACACAGCCCAGTCCTTGGTAAGAAGCATCTGTGTAAACAGAAAAACCTCCTGAGCTGGTAGGAATGGTGAGAATCGGAGCAGTGGTCAATCGACGCTTCAGCTCCTGAAAACTCTCCTCACATCTGTCGTCCCACTAAAATGCAATACTCTTTCGAGTGAGATGTGTCAACGGAGCAGCAATCTCGAAAACCCTTCCACAAATCGTCTATAATATCCAGCTAAACCTAGAAAACTCCTGATCTCTGTAACTGTCTAAGGCTTTTGCCACTGAACTACTGCCTCAATCTTGGATGGGTCCACTGATACACCATCCTTCGACACTATATGTCCCAAAAAGGAGATCTGCTCATGCCAAAAGTCACACTTACTGAGTTTAGCATACAACTGCTTCTCACGGAGGGTCTGCAATACAATCCTCAGATGCTGCTCATGCTCCTCTCTGGACCTCGAATAAACCAGGATGTTATCGATGAAGACAATCACAAATCAATCTAAATAAGGCCAAAACACCTCATTCATCAATGACATAAAAGCTGCGGGAGTGTTTGTCAACCCGAATGGCATAATCATAAACTCAAAATGACCATAACGGGTGTGAAAAGCTATCTTGGGTACATCTCCATCCCGAACTCTCAACTGATGGTACCCAGATCTCAGATCAGCCTTAGAAAAACCTGTTCTCCCTGTAACTAATCCAGTAAATCATCAATCCTCGGAAGGGGATACTTGTTCTTGATGGTAGCCTTATTCAACAATCGATAGTCGATACACAATCGAAGGCTCCCATCCTTCTTCCTCACAAACAGAACTAGTGCTCCCCATGGTAACACACTCGGTCTGATGAACCCCTTCTCTAATAATTCCTGCAACTGTTTCCTCAGCTCCTCTAACTCAACCGGAGCCATCCTGTACGGTGGTCTAGATATCGGCTCTGTACTAGGTGTCAAATCAATAATGAACTCTGTCTGGTAACCCTGGTAACTCATCCGCAAATACATCTGAAAATTCACTCACAACTAGAATGTCTTTCAATTCTGGAAGTGCCTTATCTATGTCAACCACATTGCAATGAACCCTTCAAAATACCATTTTCCACCATTAGTAACATAATTCATCATATAAGTATCCATTATTAATAAATAAATTTACCTCACAAATATGATGAATTACAACTATACTTTTCCAAATGCAATAATTATATGCTTTTTATTTCTTTTTAGCAAAACTTACAGTAAGACTATCTGTCCCAGAAAACATTTTAGCATAGCAATCTAAAACAGCATGGTTTGCAGTCAGTCAATCCATCCCTAAAATTACATCAAAATCCCTCATATTCAGTAAGACAAGGTCGACTGACATGTCCTTTCCCCCTATACTCAGCTTACAATCTCTATATACATACTCAGTCAACTGACTATCATTCATAGGTGTAGAGATTAACAACATTCTATCTAACAATGTAGGCTGTACATACTTCAACAATTTATGAGGAATTAAAAGCGATATGAAGGAATGTGTAGCACCAGAATCAAATAACACAAATGCTTCTAAATCAAAAATTAGGATAGTACCTTTAATCACATCAGCTGAAGCATCTGCGGTGTCCTGATCCAATGCATGCACTCGCCCTCTGCCCATAACTTGCTTCCCCTTCTCCTCAGAGTGGCTCTTCTCCTAGGAGCATGAGTCTCAACAGGAGCTCTCTCTGGCTCTTTGCCCTTCTGTGGGGTAATAGTAATCATCTCGGGACAGTTTCTTATGACATGCCCCGGCTTCCCACAATGAAAACATACACCAGTAGTCGTCGGACAAGGCCTGGTACCATGAAATCTACCACACCTCCTACACTGCTCGGTAGTCAGTCGTGTCCCTCTAATAACTATACCTCTCGATGATGGTAAAGCCGGATATAAAGGAGGCTTACCTGTCCTCTCCTGTATCTTCTCAATCCGAGGTCTCTTATCAGCAAACCTCTGACCTCCTCTCCTGATCACCCTATCCCCTCTGGATCTCTTTCAGTCTCTATCTCTAGCTCTGCTGACCTTCCCAAACTCTGAGGCACTCCGCTCAAAATCTTGCTCACACAACTGAGCTCTGTGTACTGCCTCCTCATAAGTAAAGACGTCAAACAGAGCTAACTTAGATCTGATGGCTGGTCTCAATCCATTTATGAATTTTTGAACCTTCTGACTCTCACTGCTTAATGTATCAGGGTCATACCTCCCCAAGGATATGAACCTCGACTCGTACTCATCAACAGAGCAGTTCCCCTGAACTAAACTCATAAACTCCATCCGTAATCTCCGCTGTGCAGTGGCCGAAATATACTGCCTTCTAAAAGCCTCTAAAAATATCTCCCAAGTAATCACTAAGTGTTGGGTTCTCAAGATAGACACAGTAGACCTCCACCAATGCTCTGCCTCGCCCTTCAGTATAAATACGACAAAGGTAACCCTCTCAGTTAATGTACATCTGAAGAACCCATATAATTTCTCCATCTCATATATCCAATCCTCTGTAATAACCGGGTCCTTCACTCCTCTGAAAACTGGAGGTCTAAATTCTTGGAAGTGTCGTAATCTGTCTAGCTCACAGTCATAGCCCAGATTACTACCGCTTGGCTGTGGAGTGGCAAGAGAAGCTGTATCTTGAACTGGTGGTGGTGTAACAGTATCTGTAGTCTGTCCAGTAGTAGGCTGTCCAACTGGGCCTCGTCTATCACCAGCCCCTAAAGTCTGTGTAACTATCTCAACAAGACTTTCTATACTTCGCTCAATCCTAGCAAAGCGTGCCTCAGTATCCCCTGGTCTCTCAATGGGGTCCTGCGGAGCCTGGCTAGTCTCTGGCTCTACATGGCTCTCAGGCCTACCTCTACGGCCTCTAGCACGTGAACTTGCCCCTCTACCACGGTGAGTGACAGGCATAATGTCTAAGTTCCTGCATCCACAACCATTTATTAGCCTAGTCCCATATTAGTATACACAGTTATATCTAAACAAAGCACAGTATTATGGGGATTTAATTTCTTAACTATTATTACTGACTCATATCCGATCAACTCTAGCTCTGATACCACCTTTGTCATGACCCAAATTTCCTAAAATCACTACAAATTTTTTACTTTTTTCTATACTTCTCACCTCCTCATGACAAATTTCATTTTTAATGAGTTGGGCTATGAGTCAGTAATAATCCCAACTCTTATCCAAATTGATCATATCATTCTTACCATGGTAATCATGTTAGAATTTCAAATAGTGTAATAATAAGTACACATATTATACAACTGTATGTACATATGTTTCCATATATTTACATCCCCCATAATTATATTCGTTACAAAACTGTGCTATTAATTGTTTAGATATAAAACTGTACGATGTGTATACCTGATTCGCGATGGGAGCAGCAAAAAAACCTGGGATGCAGTCTCTACCCGCTCTCGACTACTGTAGATGCTCTGTGGAGGGTGGAAAATGAAAGGGTGAGCATAAACAGCTTAGTAAGGCAATAATATAAGCAGGTAGATAACTATACTATCTACGTGCTGATAATGTCATGATATAAAATCGTTTACTTTTGGAGCATGAGGTAAGATTAAAACGATGCCACATGTATGTATATATCATATACAAGAAATTATGAAATCGACATATAATTCAAACATGGAAAATCATCATGTATGACATCTCATGCTCGCCACATTAAAACTTATTTGTTTCATCATAAACTTTTCGCTTTAAAACTTATTTGTTTCATCATAAACAAATCACATCAAGGCTAAACCTACCATTCGGGAATACCTTGAGTCATTAAATCACATCTCTTTTAAAAACATAAATCGAGACATTACCCCTCATTCAGGTTTATCCTGGTCTATCCAGACCGTATGATATCATGTGAGGCATGTAGGTTACTGTATGAAAATCAAGGACTATGGCCATACTTTGTCCCTGTGATCCCACGCTACACGAATCTCGGTGTGCGGGGCATCACAACTGCAACGGGAGGTGGGGTCAATTCCTACCCGCCAGAATAGTAAGTAACATCATAGAGTCATCATGACTGCACGGTACAGCGTACTCCGTGTGACATACACGGTACATCGTACTTCGTGGACCCATATCATAGTCTGAGGGTGCCTGCCGTAGGTCTTATCCACCCCAATACTATGTCGATAACCAACCCATGTCTCAAAGTATACGTGCGAGCATCTCAACTCTCTGTGGCACACAGTCTACAGGAGGCTTCCGCACGACTATATGCATGTCAACTCACGTCTAGTGCGAGCGAAGCTCTAGCACCACGCTATGCATATCATTATATCTAAAATCTCGGCGAGCGAAGCTCCAGCACGATTTTGTACATATACAAATTTCTCGTACGAGCAATGCTCCAGTAGACTTTTTATGAGTAATAAATCAGGAAATATTCAGTGCGAGTATGACTCTAGCACTTTTTTTATTCATGTAAATACGATAGGTGGCTCAATCTTGAATAAAAACATCTTTAAAATCGTAACCGGTATAAACCGGTACCCTTTCGTATATTTTATGAAATCAATAGCCAACCTATGTGCATATTTGCTTAAATCGAAGCAATATATTTATATAAAACATTAAAAACATGAAATCATGCAATTTATCTGCCTTACTACCCTTTTTGTAAATTTTACTCCCAAGGGCAAAATTATCTTTTTCCTTTATTCACCTATGCCCCGAGTTTTCGTAAAAATTATCATTTTGTTTTCTAGATACTTTAAGAATATTCTAAACCCTGTAAATCCTCTCAATAAATACGTATAGAAATCTCTATACACCTACCAAATTCCCTTACCTGGAATCGTTCGCAAACTTAACCTGTCTCGATGATACCGAATCTCTCAGCCCAAATGCGCGCCAACCAAAAGTACGTAACTGCATATAACCACACAGTTGAGGTCAATTCAATTATCTTGATCAATATATCGCATTTACTGACCAACTTAGGGTATTGGGCCCTATCTACCTTATTGGGTCTCGGCCCATTTGCAGCCCCTTTTATTTTTATTAATTTCCTTTTTCGGGTATACCGGGCTTATGCAGCTTACCAATAATTATCGGGTTTCGTTCCAAACTCATTGGATAGCCTGTATACCATTTATGGCAATTACATTACAATTTCAAAAAATATTCCTTTCTATACGAACTTAATCCATAATTCCGTAAAAAAATTCAAGTTCTATATTAAAGAACTCATATTGTCGAAATTAAAATGTACTTACCCGATACGATGTGGGGTACAAAATTCAGAGCTCAATCGGCTCTCGTTCGGTCTCTGCCGTAAAGCTGCACAGTTAGGTAAATCCGGTTATTTTTCATTAAAATAATATTAAATAAAATTTTGAAAATTTACCCGTAGGTCAATCTCGACCCTCGGTCAACTTACCCGAATCTCGAGTCGTCCCGGATAAATTTTCTTTTCTTTTCCCTTTTTTCCTTTCTTTTCTTTTCTTTTCTTTTCCTTTCCTCTTTCCTTCCTTTTCCCTCCTTTTCCTTCCCTTTCCTTTCGGCCAAACGGTGCCGTTTCTGCCACTTTACCATCGCCGACGTTTTCGGCGGTCTTACCGGCCGATATCGGTCTCAAAAGAACCGGCTCCTCCGCCTGAATGCGTCGATGGCTTCCGTTGAAGCCCAGTCACGGTGGTTCATTGGGAATCGGCCCGTTTCTCCCTCGGTCTTCCTTCGCTCCGATCAGCGTCCTCCGGTCACCTGACGGTGCGTTTTCGGTGTCCACGTGATCGCCGGCCTCTCCTCTTCCTTCTCGTGGCTTCGTCGGAGGTTGTCGGTCGTTGGTGTGGTGGGATCATCGTCGGTTCTCGCGGGTCATTTTCAGTTTCTGTTTTTTGGGTTCTCCCGAGTTTTTCGAATTTTAGCCTCTTTTTTTAATTATTATTATTATTTAACAATTTGTTTTATTATTAAAATATTCATTAAAATATTCAAATATATTCTAAAAATATCTACAACTATATTATTTTATTCCAAATAAATAAATTTAGTTTAATTTAATTTGTTTATTATATTTTTAATCATTGTTTCTATAATTTCTCCGTATTTTCGAGATATTGGCCCGGGTGGCTTTTTCGGTATTTCTAAAAATTATGGATCTTGATCAATTAGACTCAAAAGTATATAATTTCCTCATTATTGATCAAGATATTCTAAATCCTTATTTTTAATTAAATTTTTCTTATCGAATTTATCCCGAATTTCAATCTTTTGACCGTTTTACCCCTACACTTGTTTCGAAACCAAATTAACCTAACTTTCTTTCATACATCCACCATATTTTCTTATTTAATTTCGTATTTTTGGTAAACTTCATTTTTTATCCTTTCCGTTTAGCCTGTGACCATTTCGATCCGTATTAGGCTACTTTTGACGTTCACCGAGATTTCATTTTTATTTTACTTGCAAATTGTATTTCAGTCAAAGCTCTTCTTATGATTTATCGAATATATGAAAATGTACATCACATGAATCATAAGGAAACACATCAACAGATAATAAAAGTGGGTTTTACAGTGCGATTATCTACTTGTTTGCCTGATTTTCTTACTGAGCTGTGAGCTCACCCCCTTTTTGTTTCCCCTCTCTACAGAGTGTTCACAGTAGTTGAGCACGGCTGAGGACTGATATTCCCTGATCCGCTGCATATCCATCTTACGAGAGGTATACACATTTGAAATATTTGTACTGAACAATGTAAAAGCACAGTTATGTAAATAAATGTACGGTCGAGGATGTATATGTACAAGTATTTGTATTAATGTATAAAAGCTTACATTCTAGAAAAGTATATTGATTTGTATACTTATTATGAAATGAATATGGTTGAGATGACTAATATCGAATCACAACCTAACGATTTGGTGTTGAGTGATGACAGAAGGAGAGGTAAGTAAACTGAAAAAAAAAAAAAAAATTTTGTGGTGATTTTGTAGATCACGAGAGGGGAGGTTGTGACAATGAATGTTGGTGTTAAGAGACCTTTGTCTAAGGAAAATTCCTTCTCTTTATGCAATAGACATATAAGTCATATTTTAAAGGAAAGAATTAATAGATTGATAAAAGAAAATGCCATTCCTTGTCTTGAAAATTCTAGTAATGATGATTGTGTTAATTGTATCAGACGAAAATTGACTAAAAAAAATTAATAGAAATTTCACTTGTAGTAAAGAGGACTTAGAAATAATTCACACTAATACTAGTGGTCTTCATAATAACACTTTGTGAGGTAATAAATATTTCATAACCTTCGTAAAATACTTTCCTGTTATGGCTATGTATACCATACAAGTGATATCAATCTTTTTAAAAATTTGAAATCTTTAAAGTTGAGGTACAAAAGCAATGTGGTCAAGAAATTAAAATTTTGAGGTTTGACCATGATGGTGAGCAGTAAGCCAGAACTGGTGAAATATGCCAGTTTATAGGACTTTTTGCCAAATACTTATAATACTATTTGATTGTTTCCTAATTTACTATACTTGGGACTCTTAAACAAAATGGGGTCGCTGAGAGGCAAAATTGCACTTTGATGGACATGGTTAGGTCCATGATGAGCAGAACCAACTTACTAGTTCTATTTAGGTTGAATACCTAAAAACTGCCAAAAATATCCTAAACAAAGTTCTTACTTGATCAGTATCCACAATATCTTTTATGGTCTTCAAGTTTAAATCATTTTCGAGTGTAGAAGTGTAGGGTTGTCCTATTGAGGTAAAAATCTATAATCCAATGGCATCAAAGTTAGATCTCAAAACCATCAGGTGTTATTTCATTGAATGTTTTTATGGATCCAAAGGCTAAAGATTTTACTATCCAACTCGTAGGACAAAGATTATTGAGGCATTAATAGCAAATTTTCTTGAAAATGAAGTTTATGATTCTAATGGTTTACAAAATATTGAAACTATTTTAGAAAAAAAACACTTAACCTCTTTCGTGTGCCTGGTGTGCATGAGAAAGTGATTTATCAACTTGTTGATAGAGTGCTTGATGTGCAATATCATAATTATGTTTGAATAATTGACTTGATCTAAAAGAACTTGTTATATCTATTCTTATGCTTGTTAGGCATTTAGAAAAGGTAAGGCGATCTACAATTTCAAATGTTTCATTGCATACTTTGGTGAGGCTGATTATGATATTGATTGAATTGTTAATCCATTAAGTTATAATGAAGTAATCTCTTGTGAACAATCTGACAAGTGGATAAAGGTTATATGTGCTGAGATTCATTCCATGTTTTTCAATGGTGTGTAGGAAGTTAGTAAAACTTTTAGATGGTTTTAGACTAATAGATCATAAATGGGTGTTTGAGACAAAAAAAAAAGATTCCAAAGGAAATATAGAGCAATTCAAGGAAAAATTGATGTAAAAAAAGGGTTCACACAAAATGAAGGGATATATTTTAAGGAAACATTTCACCTATATCTTTAAAATATCCCTTTAGGATTATTGTGGCCCTGATGGCTCATTATGATCTAAAGCTCTATCAGATGGATGTAAAAGCAGCCTTCTTGAATGGAGATTTGTATGAAGAAGTCTACATGTAGCACCTGAGAGTTTTGTTAAGAGTGGAAATCATCATTTAGTGTACAACTTGAAGAAGTTAGTTGTTGGTCTTAAACAAGTGACTAGGTAGTGGTATTTGAAACATTAAATCTTTCTTGAGTTTTATCAAAAACAAGGTGGATTAATACGTACCTTGTGGTGAATATGAGTCTTTTTATCATTCTTATTCTCTATGTAGATGATGTACTACTTGTTAATAGTGATATCAGTATGCTTCATGAAACTAAGTCTGTTTTTCTATCTTTAATATAATGGATCTTGGTGATGCTTTCTTTATGTTGGGGATTGAAATTCATAATTGTTGGGACTATTACAAAGGGCTTACATCAATCATATTCTTGAAAGGTTTAATACGGATAAATACAAGTATGGAGATGTTCATACTGCTAAAGGAGATAAATTTAGTAAAGAGTAATGTCCTGAGAATGAAATTCAAAAAAGTTTAATAAAAGATAAAACATGATTCTAGTTGTAAATAGCTTGATGTGTACTTAGGCCTACACTAGGCATGATATATCTTTTGTTGTGAGCATTCTCGAAATGTAACTCTTAAATTTGGATGATAAGCATTTGATTGATGTTAAAAAGGTACTGAGATATTTACAAAAAACAAAGTATTATATGTTTTTTTAGGAAAAGGTTAATGATCTTGAAGTGGTTGCGTACACAATTTATATTTTTCTGGTTGCTTAATTGCATGAAATCAACATTAGGCTATGTTTTTATTTTAGCTAGTAGAGCTATCTCCGAAAAAGTGTTATGTTATAGACAGTTATAACATCCTCCACCATGCAAGCATAATTTGTTTCTTATTATAGGGTGATCCATATGCTATGTGGCTAAGAAATTTTAATTTTGGGTTGAAGGTGGTATATTCCATCTCAAGGCCATTGAGGATTTATTGTGACAATTCTACAACAGTAATGTTCTTAAAGAAAAACAAGTACCAGTGGTTATAAACACATTGAAATTAAATATCTTGCACACATTGAAATTAAATATCTTGCACACATTGAAATTAAATATCTTGCAGTTAGATAATGGATTGAGAATTGTGACATTCTTGTTGAACATATTGACACTAAGGCATATCCTTTGACCAAGACTGTTCAACTCATTATTTTCAAATAACACGTTGCAAATATGGGTGTCTTGAGTTTTTTTTTATATAATTGGCCAGTGGGAGTGCATTTACTATGAACTTATTCATTTAACTTTGCTTTTGCAATTTTATCAGACATATACATTATTACTTTTATTAAGTACAAGTTATGAAACTTTGATGTTATTTTGATAAGTTTATGTAAGTAATATATATTGAATATTATCTTAAGACATGGTTGTTTTTTTTTGTGAAAGCACTTCTTACTTTCATATAAATATGAACTATAATCGTCTCTTGGGGGAGATGTAATTGAGATTGAGATTGAGATTATTATCTTATTGTTTGTGGAAGTAAATGGAGTTTTCTGTTTTAGGAGATATTTATTTGTTTATAGTGATTTTTTATAAGAAGATCATACTGAGGAACTTTAAACTATAGTATGAAAGGATCATTTGGCTATACTATAATTGTAACTACACCATCACATTTTTATGATCATGTCAATAGGGTAACAGGATTCTGTAATTATAGAAGTACTATACTATTAAATATTACCATCATCTAGTTAAATAATACCATCATCTATAGTTTTGAATTGGATGCCTCATAAGAATTGCTAATGCTTTGAGGTAAATTTATTGAGCTATGATTTGTTTGGTGGCCATTAAAGTTGTTGTTTGATTTAAAAATCATGTTCTTTAATTTATATTCAAAATTGGTAAAATCTCAATTAATGTTGTCCAAGTGAGAGAATGTAAGAACTCTTTTCTTTATTTTTTTTTTATTTTAGACTTCCATTAGTTGAATTTTTAATAATTTGATTAAATATATAGCTCAATTTTGGGTAATCTAGAAATTATATATGTGAGTTAAAATTATTTCATACTTATATTATAATTATGTGATTGGGCTTGTAAAACATTGTTATTATAGAGCGTGCTATTGAATCAATAACAAATAGACTCAACTAGGGTAAATAAATAATAGAGGCAAGGTCCCTCTCCATTCTAAAGATTTTACAATTGTTTTCTCCTTCAGAGCCATTGCTAGCTGTTGAAAGTGTAGGAGAGGAAAACTCTATTCTCCACATGCATTTTTCTTGTTTTCCTTATGCATGTACCGTTAAGGTTTGAAATATGGCAAAAGGCACATTTTTATTCATGATTTATTTTTATTTGATTCATTGTGGTTCGAGTTGATGTGGAGATATTTGGAATTAAATCTTATACTTCATTGTGCATGAAACCCATGTTTCTGTATGCAAATTATGTGTTACATTGTATGGTTGTCTAAGCAATGGCTCCCACTCTTGTATAGTTGGTTATACATGCCTTAGGGCATGTCTAGAGTGGATCAAGTGATAGGATTATGGATTATTAGCTCAAAAATTAAATTGAGCGAGAGATGAATCAATTTTCGATTCTTAACTTTGATTTTTATTATTATTAAACAACAGACTCTTAATTATACCACAAATTTAATTTAATTAAAAGCAAATATAGAATGAACCATAAATAAAAAGATAAGGATAAGAAATATACACACAATATTTATAAAGGTTTAGCTTCCTTTATCTATGTCTTCTCCCTCAAGCTTCCTTCAAGATATTGCTAGATTCAATAAGAATCTTGAACTTTATACATCTCTTTTTTAAGACTCAAGAGTAATCTTTACATACCTCTATTTTTTAGGCTTATAGGAAAAAACATTCCTTTTTGTTTTTTCCAAGTTTTAAGGAAGAAACCTTTATAACCTCCTTTTTTGAAAACCTGAAGAGAAACCTCTAAATCAACCCAATCCTCTCTTATGATTAAACACTCAAGGGTTTCTCTCCCCTTGTACAAGATGTGATAGTGGGTACAAGTTTGTGTTATCTAGAAACCTTTAACAGGTTGGGTGATTACAGGTATAGTACAAGAATATTACAAATATGAGAATTATGGATATACAATCCATTTTTGGCTTAACAAGAAAGGAAGACTTGAATATGTGATTAATAGAAGATTTTACAATTTAACTCTTAAGTCTTGAAATCTTTTAAACTTCATATTATACTCTCTCTATGAAATATAGTTGTTGAATTGCTTGATTTAAATTTTTTTTCCCTCTGTATGACACAAAACTAGCGATTGGAACTTGCCAGGTGTGATGGGTATTGATACCTTCATTTAGGGTGTTGCTACTTTATGAAAGATTCCTGTAAAATAGTCAATGGGTATCGATACTATAACCCTAGAGTATCGATACCTGAATAGAGCATTTAATTATTGTCAAAGGGGAATGATAAGGTATTGATACCTTGCATCAAACCCGCTAATACTTAAATAATCAATATCAATACCTTTACCAAGGGAATTGATACCTTGAACAGTCAACGCATATATTTGGCAAGTCAAACTTGGAATGCTTCAATGAGACAATAATCAAAATGTGAGACCCCATGTATGTATGACTTTATTATATGTTAATGAAATTATAAGACAGATGATTTTTGGATCATATAAATGCAAATGGATTGCAAATGGGATAAATGAGTATCATGAATGCAAGTAGAGGTTAAATAAGGGCTGAAGCAGCCAAAAAACTAAACGAAAAGAACTTAAAGCATTCTAACTGAAGATAAGCATTTAAAACACGAAATGATAATGTATGGACTATGAATTTTGTGTATCCTTTCTGATTTCAAGCAGTACACACAAGTTTCATAACTTGAAAATCATCAGGAATAAACCTTTCTATGCTCAAAGTGTGAATGGATTACAAAATGACTAATGAAGCAATCAAATATAAGGTGAAAATGTACTAGAAATGCTTCAGATGAAGGCCAGATCGATCTCTTGTGCAAGCAGAACAATTTCAAGTGAATCTGCCAAGGCCAGATCGATCCCCCCATTAAGCAGATCGATTTCCCCCATGACCAGATCAATCTGCATTTACTTCTGCCTAGCAGAGATCAATCTCTTCCTAAGTACAGATCGATCTCCATTTAATCCTGTTAAGAGCATATCGATCTCTCCCAATGAGCAGATCGATCTCCTGTTGCCTTTGCCTAGCAAAGAACGATCTTTCCCC
Source organism: Firmiana major (assembly GCA_033439115.1). Classification (NCBI taxonomy): domain Eukaryota; kingdom Viridiplantae; phylum Streptophyta; class Magnoliopsida; order Malvales; family Malvaceae; genus Firmiana; species Firmiana major. The sequence goes on from CM065913.1 coordinate 25,209,241, forward strand.
AATGAGCAGATCGATCTCTCCCATTACAAACCTGAAAATTTGATAGCTAAAAACCAAAGGTAGATCGATCTTCACCCTAGCAGATCGATCTCATCACTCTTATCCTATAAAAACTCGATGGCCAAACCTCATTCTTCAGAAAAACAAACCTTTCCCCTCCAATTTTACCCAAAAATACTAAGTTTTTTCTCTCTAGAATACACCCCTTTCCAAAAAGATTTGAGAAAAAGCTACTAGAGTAAAGCTGTTCATTGTGAGGAGGAGAACAACATAGCTTGGAGCCAACATTTAACTTGTTGGATTGAAGGAGCAAAGGAGTCTTCCAAATTTAGAGAAGAGGAAAGTCAAGCTAGGTGAGTTTCTAATACACCAACTTTAATTATGTTTATCTAGATGTTGTTAGGATTTTGATTGGTATGTGTATTGTTGGTTGGAACTACCTAGAATGTGATGAATCAGGCATGACCTAGAATGGGTTTAATGTGAGAAAATATGATATGGTTGATTTTATGATAAATGGATCATACTAAAGTGTTAGTGAGGTGATATATATGATTTTGAGATGATTGGATGAAATCACATTGTGAGATTAGTCAAGTGATAAAATGTGCATAAATAATGTTATAGAAAATACATGAATGAATGGGAAATTATGGATAAACATCTATGCCAAGTGTTTAATAAGTTACTAAGTGAGTTGCTAGCTAAATTAACTAGGAATGGCCTAATGAGGGCCAAATGAGATGATGGGCCAAAATTGATGAAATAGGCTCAATAAGATATACTGACTAGTTGAAGTCAGAACATGAGTGATCGATATTGACTCAAATGATTCATGAATGTTTGCAGCTACCGAGGATATATCTGGAGCAAATTGAGCCCAATCGCGAGAAGCGAGAAAGGAAGAAGGAGTTGCATCTCAATGAATCGAGGTATAGGAATTGTGTTAGCCCTAGAGGTAGCTGTATGCGTTTTCGGGAGCATAAAGATTTTGTAGAATGTTTGAGAGTTATAGGAAAGGAATTAAAGTTTTGAAGGGCAAAGAAGATTGGGATTTGGGAAAAGTTCATGAAAAACAAGAATCATGATGTTTTGAATCCTTTTACTAATCTTTTTAGCATGTAGATTGGTAGGTTGTCTAGCATTTAAATGAATTGCACGAAAATAACTTGATTTGGTTTTTATAACCATGCTTTACAAAGCATAAGCCACCTACATGAGTTTTGTGGAAATGAAACGTGCTAGAGCATTGCTCGAACGAGATTTGACGTGTTTATACGTACATTAGTGCTGGAGCCTAGCTTGCACTAGTTTTTACATGGATTTCATGATATAGTGCTGGAGCATAGCTTGCACTAGAGTTTTACATGCATGAGTGCTGCAACCTAGCTCGCACTAGCTTTCACACGAATTTTTATGACATTGTGCTAGAGCCTAGCTCGCATAGATTTACATACTGGTTTTGAAATTGTGTTAGAGCGTTGCTCGTACTAGATGTCCATTATACTTGTTTCCGTGATTGAGACTACTCGCACATGGTTTTATGACATGTTGAGGAGCCGTACTAGGAGCTTCGAGGAGGCTGTGTGCCACGTCGATTAAATAGGCTCGCTTATGCGTATTGAGATGTGGCGTGATATGATGTGATGATATGGGTCCACGGAGTACGTTGTACCATGAAAATGCATGGAGTACATTATACCATATATGGATATGATATATATGCCGTCTTTGGATGATGAATATTCTGCTATTGACCGACGGGTTGGACGTGACTTACCTCCCGTGCGGAAGCAGATACAAGTGATACCCCGTACGCTAAGATCTGTGTAGCCTGAGATCATAGTGGATATGGCCATAGTCCTAGTTATTACCCTTATTAATATTATATGCCTATCTCACATGTCTTTTTTATGATAAATCCATATTTGAAATGTGTTTGTGGGTCAGGACAGTCTATGGGAAGGACTGAGTCCTGACAAATGGTGATTTTGTATCGATTTATACTGAGTTATGAAATGCTTTTTAATTGCACTTTGCATGATGATTTACCATGCTTCGATTTCAACTTGCGCATGATGATTTTCCATGCTTTGTTTAAGAATTGTGCACTGATTTAATGAGCGTGAACTGCTTTACATATCATGAACATGAGCATGAACTGATACAATTGGAGTATGACACGTAAATGCTTGGTTTTATGTATGGCATCACCACGATCACGTAGATAGTACAATTATCTACCTGTTCGCATGATTGCCTTATTGACCGCGTGGTTTGCTCACCCCCTTATTTTCCCCCTCTACATAGCACCTTCAATAGATAGAGAGCAACTAAAGATTGGATTTTTGGTGTCCGTTGCATCCCATCACACAAGGTATACACATCTGTATAGTTTTTGTATAGACATGTCAAAGCACAGTAATATCTTTGAATGTAATTTTTGGGGATGCGAAGGATTGTAAACACATGTAAACAACAACTTTGATTTTGAAATGCAAGTGTTTACATTTAAATGAATTGTAAATTCAAATGATTTGTTTGGATGAGATTAATACCGATACACAGCCCAACAGTTGGTGGTGTAGTTGTTCACGATCAGGTAAAGGTAAAGAACAAACAATAAGAAATGGAATAAATAATAAATGAAAAAGGAAAAAAATTGTAGTGGATTTTCAGTGGATTGAGGTTGTGACAGAGGTGGTATCAGAGCAGAGTTGATCTAATGTGTGTCGGTGTAAATAACTAGGAGAATTACATCCCCCTGTTATTGTGCTTGTCTAGATACAACTGTATATATCGAGATGGGTTTGACTAAGAAATGATTGTGAATGTAGGAATCTTGGCATGATGCCTAACACCAATCGCGATAGAGGGGTGAAAGCATGAGTTAAAGGCTGTATGGGTAGGCTTGGGGGCTGTGCTAAGTCGGTGCCATATGAGACTCACGAAGAGGTAGAGGTGGAAGCTGATGTTGAGTATACTCTACAGGGTTCGATAGAACGACTAGAGAATACTGAGGCGCACTTCACAAGCATAGAGCGGAGCTTAGAGGTGATTTTGGAGTTAGTTGTCCAGTCGTTGCCTAGAGCTGGGGGCGGGCAAGAACCAGCTGCACAGAGTGATGCTAAACGGGCGGCTGCTCCTGAGATGCCTGAACAGCTAGCCCAAAGGCCTCAGACTACAGATACTCCCACACCCCTACCAGTACAAGAAACAGCTTATACTATTGCACCACCACAGGTAGTAGAGATTGGGTTATGGATGTGACCTAGATCGGTTACGACAGTTTTAAAAATTTAAACCGCCATCTTTTAGTTGGATTAAGGACCTAGTAACTGCAGAGGATTGGGTGAATGAGATTGAGAAATTATATGAGTTTTTCGAGTGCACTACCACAGAGATGGTAGCTTTTGCCTGATTTATGCTGAAGTTATCAGTATAACATTAGTGGAAGTCCACCAAACCCATTTTGAGAGCCCGACATACAGAGATCAGCTGGGTGTATTTTTGGAGGCCTTCTGGAGGTAATATGTTTTGGACACTGTGCAGTGAAGGCTGCAAGTGGAGTTCTTGGATTTGACCTAGGGGAGTAGATCGGTGGATGAGTATGAGATAATTTATCTTCTTGGGCAGGTATGATCCTGATATGATGAACGGTGAGGTCAAGAAGGCCCGAAAGTTTGTGGATGGGCTAAGACCAACCATCAGGTCTCGATTGGTTCCCTTTGACATACCAACCTACGAGGAGGCAGTACACAGGGCACAGTTGTGTGAGTAAGATATTGAGTGTGTTGCCTCAAAGTTAGGAAGGTTGGTAGAGTGAGGGACAGAGATAAGAAGAGACAGGCAGTGGATAGAGGCTTCAGTTATAGAGGAAGCAGGAGATTTTTTGGGAAGAGGTCGAAGATTAAGGAGATCCGAGAGAGGACAATTAAACCTCCCGCGTATCCAACCAAAGCTCCAACAAAAGGTATAGTAATTGGAGGGCCACAACCTACTACAGAACAGTGCAATAAGTGTGGTAGGTACCATGCTACTTGACCATGTTATGGATCTCCTGCAGTATGTTTTCGATGTGGGAAGCTAGGGTATGTGATCCAGAATTACCCAGAGATGACTGAGAGTGCCCCATAGAAGGGCAAGGAGCCAGAGAGAGCTTCAGTTAATACTCCTACTCTAAGATGAAGGGCGACAGTTGAAAAGAAGGGGAAGTAGGTGGTTGGCTGACGGCGAGTACACGATCTGGACCAGGATACTGCAGATCAGTCATCAGATGTGGTGAAAGGTACCATCTTGATCTTGAAGCTAATGTTTTGATAGATCCTGGTGCCACACATTCATTTGTATCACCTGTATTTTCATGTAAATTGTTTAAGTATGTGAAGCTTACCCCATTAAGTAGGAGGATACTGATAACACTCCCATGCACAATAGTCAACTATTAGAATATGTATTTAAGGAGTGTAAGTTGAAAGTAGGGGAAAAAAATGTCAGTCGACCTCATTTTAATGTATATGAGAGACTTTTATGTAATCTTAGGAATGGATTGGTTGGCTGCAAACCGTGCTGTAGTAGATTGTTTTTCTAAGACGATAACATTTTCAGGGGTAGATAGCGTTACCGTAAGTTTCCCCTCGAAATGTATTGTAAAATCCCCTTGAAAAGTAATGAAAGCAGTTGTAGTTGCAAGTGAAATAGATGAATTTCTGTACTAATTTAATGATTGATATTTTGAAAGGTTATATTATATACATGGTTGAGATGGATAAGGCAGGCCTGGAATTGCAAGACATCCCAGTAGTCAGGGAATTTCCAGATATCTTTTCGGATGAATTACCAGGGTTACCGTCAGATAGAGAGATAGAGTTTTGCATAGATTTGATACCTGGTACAGAGCCGATATCTAAGCCACTGTACAAAATGGCTCCGATTGAGTTGGAAAAATTGAAGAAGTAGTTACAGGAGTTGTTGGATAAAGGGTTCATCAGACCGAGTGTATCGCCTTGGGAGTACTGGTTCTATTTGTAAAGAAGAAAGATGGGAGTCTCCGACTGTGTATTGACTACAGGTTGTTGAATAAGGCGACCATCAAGATTAAGTATCCCCTTCCACGCATCGATGACTTGTTGGATCAGCTTCGAGGAGCGCAGGTCTTTTCTAAGATAAATATGAGATTTTGGTACCATCAGTTGAGAATTCGGGATGGAGATGTACCCAAGATAGCTTTTCGCTCTCGGTATGGTCATTTTGAGTTTATGGTTATGCCATTTGGGTTGACGAATGCTCCTGCAGCTTTTATGTCGTTGATGAATGAGGTGTTTCACCGGTAGTTGGATAGATTCGTTATCGTATTCATCGATGATATTCTGGTGTATTTGAATCTAGAGAGGAGCATGAGAAGTACCTAAGGATAGTGTTACAGACCCTCCGAGAGAATAAGTTATACACTAAACTCAGTAAGTGTGATTTTTGGCTAGAGCAAATCTCTTTTCTAGGTCATGTTGTATCGAGGGATGGAGTGTCAGTGGACCCATCCAAGATTGAAGCAGTGGTTCAGTAGCAGAGACCCCGGACGTCACAGAGATCAGATGTTTCCTGGGTTTAGCTAGATATTATCGACAATTTGTGGAGGGATTCTCGAGATTAGCTGCTCCATTGACATGTCTCATGAGGAAGAATGTTGAGTTCATGTGGGACGATAAATGTGAGAAGAGTTTTTAAGAGTTGAAGAAGAGATTAATCACAGCTCCGATTCTCACCATTTCTACCAGCTCAGGAGGTTTTTTTGTATATACAGATGCTTCGTACCAAGGACTGGCCTGTGTATTGATGCAGGATGGGAAGGTAGTAGTCCATGGATCGAGATAACTGAAGGATCATGAGAGGAACTACTCGACCCACGATCTATAATTGGCGGCCATAGTATTCACTTTGAAAATATGGCGCCATTATCTTTATGGTGAGAAATTCCAAGTATTTACTGACCACAAGAGCCTTAAGTATCTATTCTCACAAAAATGAGTTGAATATGAGACAGATGAGGTGGCTCGAGCTTCTGAAGGACTATGATTGCGAGATCTTGTACCACTTGGGTAAGGTGAATGTAGTAGCTGATGCACTGAGTAGGAAGCACCTCGGGTTGGTATCGTATATGATGATCAGGGAACATAAGCTGTTGGAATAGTTTGTGAGTCTTAGTTTGGATGTGACCTTGCCTGATACTGATATGACTTTATGGTAGCTAGCCTGCGAATGGAACCGGATGTGGTAGATCATATCCAACAGGCTCAGCAGATTGATCAACAGTGCAATGATATTATTGGGCAGATACAGAGGGGTATAAAGACTGATTTTAAGTTGAGTTCGGATGGATTGCTGAGGTTCAGGGATAGGATATGTGTTCCCAATGATCCAGAGATCAAGATGTTGATTTTGATAGAAGCTTATTCGACAAAGTATACACTGCATCTGAGAAGTAACCAAATGTATCATAATCTTTGGAGAGTGTATTGGTGGTCAGGGATGAAAAGAGATGTAACTGAATTTATGGCAAAGTGTCTCGTCTGTCAGCAGGTGAAAGTAGAGCATCAGAAGCCTACAGGGCTATTACAACCTCTACCTATACCGACTTGGAAATGAGAGCATGTCACTATAGACTTTGTGATGGGTTTACCCAAGATCCGTAGGAATCACTATGCGATATGGGTGATAGTAGATAGATTGACGAAATCGACACACTTACTAGCTATGAGAGCTATCGATACTCTGAGTACACTAGTAGAACTATATGTGCCCGAGATAGTGAGGTTGCATAGTGTTTTAGTGAGCATTGTTTCTAATCAGGATGCCCGCTTCACTTTCTACTTTTAGGAACACTTTCAGGAAGCGATGGGGACCCAACTAAGTTTTAGCACAACATTTCATCCTCAGACAGATGGTCAGTCAGAGAGGACTATACAGACCCTTGAGGATATGTTGAGTGTGAGACCCCATATATGTATGACCTTGTATATATGTAAATGGGATTATAATATGGATGATTTTGGATTAAGTAATTATGAATTCATAAGTATGGTGAAGTACTTGTAATATGAAGCATAAGTGATGTAAAGTCCATAAATTCAAGGTACACACTTGTAATAAGAGTTTGTGATGTATGTACAAGTTGCATTGTGTATGAATATGAAGAAATGGACTTTTATATGTGATGACTGTGAGTGGAATGAAAAATGAGTAGTGTGGTAAAATGGAATGAAGTTGCATAAGTGGTGTAAACCTTTAGACTTCCATTTGGCTTTGTATTGTATACATTTGGTTATACAAGGAATGCACACAAGTTGTAATGCGTATGAAGTATGAATGAATGTCATTTTCAAGTCTTAAAAGTGGCTAAATGAGAAAATGACTATGGCAACAAATTAAGGATTTTTTGGGGTAAGTTTCTGCAGAAAATTGCATCAAAATTTGGAAAATATGAATGCCAGATCGATCTTATAGGATGATAGATTGATCTGGCAGAGCTAAAATGCTCTTATTCGAACAACAAGAACAGTGCAGATCGATCTCCAACGGGGCCAGATCGATCTACTAAACATTCTGTAATTAAAAGATCGATTCTTAAGGTAAGTAAATCGATTTCCTTAACTCTCAGGTTAGAGCAGATCGATCTCCTCCGCTAGCCAGATCGATCTCCTTAACTCTCTGCCTGAAACATATCGATCTCAGACCCTCGACAGATCGATCTCATTGCCATAAATGCCATGAAAAAAGAGGAATTTAAGAGGGTAAGATCGATCTCCACCCTATGCAGATCGATCTCATCATGCTAATTCTATAAATAGGAGCAGTTGGATTTGCAGATTTCAAGAAACAACCTCACTCTACCATTTTCAATGAAAAAACCTAACCTTCTCACTCTTAAATCTGCCCATTTTCATAAAGATTTGAGGGAAGGCTATTAGATACAAAGTTGTTCACATAAAAGAGAAGAACAACATAGCTTGGAGTCATTAACCCATTTGGTTAATTTGAGGAGCAAAGGTGCATTTCATTTTTGAGCAAGAAGGAAATCCAAATAGGCGAGTTTCTAATACACTAAGTAAAATGTATGTTTGTTTAGTTGTTATTGTGAGTTGATTGGGTTGTGTATGAATAATTGAAATCACCTAGAATGTGAAGGAACAATTATAACCTAGAAATAGGTTAGTGTGAGAAAGTGAAGTGTATTGGAAATAATGATGAATGGGATATCTAGAGGTGATAATGGTGTTGTAAGTGTGATGTTAAGATAATGTTATGGAAGAAATTGTGGGATTTACCAAGGAGGGTAAAATGTGTATTTAAGGCATTGGTAAAATGCATAAATGAATAAGAGTATAAAGGTAGAACATTCCACATCAAGTCCTAAAAAAGTAACTAAGTGAGTTACTAGATAAATTGGTTAGAAATGGCTTGATGATGGCTAAATGCAAAAGTGAGTCAAACTTACTAAAATAGAGGCAATGAAATGTATTGACTAAGTGAAGTCAAAGTATGACTTAACAACATTAACTCAAGTGATTGGCAATTGAATTGCAGCTCTCGAGGATACACCGAAGAAAGTGAAGCCAAAAGTACAAGAAGCTAAGAGGTAGAGAGTCACACCCAAGCAAATCGAGGTAAGGGAATTGTGTGGACTCTTAGTGATATCTGTGCTCATTTTGAGCGCATTATGTTTTCTAGAATGCATATGGAAATAGGAAATGAAATGGGCAATTGAAGGGCAAAAGTTGGGTTTTGATGAAATGTGTATGAAAACAAAAGCATGATGCTTTGAAAATCCTGTTTTATTGCTTTTTAGCAAGTGTGTCGTAGGTTGGCTAACATTTGAAATGATTTGCATAAGAAATGACTTGATTCGGTTTAAAAACCATGCTTTGCAAAGAAATGGGCCACTTACATGGATTTCGTGAGAATGAAAGCGTGCTAGAGCATGACTCGCACGAGATTTGATGTGTCTTTGTACGTATTAGCACTGGAGTTTAGCTCGCACTAGTTTTTCACTTAGATTTCTATGATGTTGTGTTAGAGCTTTGCTCGCAAAGTTTTTATACTGGTTTAGGCATGGTGCTGGAGCATAGCTCGCATTAGATACCCACCATACTTGTTACCGTGCTCGAGATTACTTGCATACAGTTTTATGATATGATTGATAGCCGTGCTAGGAGCTTTAGGCCGTACTAGGAGCTTTAGGTAGATAGGGTGTCACACCGATTAAATAGGCTCGTACATGCATCATGAGATATGGCGTGATATGATGTGTTGATATGGGTTCACGAAGTACGCTGTACCGTGCAGGTAGCATGGAGTACGTTGTACTGTGTTGAGATTGTGATATACCATCTTCGGATGATGTTTAGATCCACTATGGATCGGTTGGTTGGATGTGACCCACCTCCTATGTAGAAGCAGATAAAGGTGATACCCTACACACCTGATCAGTGTAGCCTGAGATCACAGGATCTGGCCATAGTCCTAGAGGAGATTTCCCTTATTATATTGCCTATCTCTCATGTCTCTTACTTTATGAATGAATCCATGTTTTGAAAACTGCTTTGTGAGTCAGGATATTCCGAGGGAGGGACTGAATCCTGGCAAGTGTTGATTTTGGTTGAGTTGAGAAAGTTGATAATGGCTTTATAGTGCACTTATGCACGATGAGTTTTCCATGCTTTATTCTGAGATATGCATGATGTTTTTCCATGCTTTGAATTTAAATTGTGCACTGAATTTTATTAAGCATAACCTGCTTCACATGCCATTAAGACAAGCATGAGCTGATGCTTTTTGATGTGTGATGAGAAATTGTATGGTTTTGGGCATGGCATCACGATCACGTAGATAGTGCAGTGTCTACCTATTCGCATGATTGCCTTACTGAGCATGTTGTTTGCTCATCCCCTTTATTTTTCCCTCTCTACAGAGCATAGAATATAGACTGAAGGCGACCGAAGGTTTCCATTTTAGTATCCACTGCATCCAATCACTTAAGGTATACACACTGATGTAATTTTGTATCTAAACTTTCCATAGCACAGTAGCATTTAGATGTAACCATTGGGGATGTAAAGCAATGTAAACACATGTAAACATCAACTCTGATTTATTTATACAAGTGTTTACTTCTAAATCATAATGCAAATTAAATTGTTATGATTGGATGAGATAGACATTGACACACAGCCCAACTGTTGAGAGTGTAGCTGGTCACGGTTGAGGTAAGGTAAGAACGAAAAAGAAATAATGTATGAAATGAAAAAAATTTGTGACGATTTTTAGTAAGTTTGAGGGTCGTGACAGAAGTTAGATCAGAGCAGAGTTTGTCTGACGTGTGTCGGTGTCTAAAATACTTAATAAGTTGGAAAATTACATCCCCATGTTACTGTGCTTGTTTAGATACAACTGTGTGTGTGTCGATGGGTTGACTTAGAAATTGATATGAATGTGGGGAATTGAGCATTATGCCTAACACCAGTCGCGGTAGAGGGGCGAGAGCGCAAACTAGAGGCCGTAGAGGTAGGCCTGGGGGTAGTGCTGAGCCAGAAACACACGAGACTCAGGAAGAGATAGAGGTGAAGGCTGAGGTTGAGCATGCTCCACAAGGTCCAAAGGAGAGACCTGAGAGTACTGAGGTTCGCTTCGCGAGGATTGAACAGAGCGTAGAGATGATCTTGGAGTTGGTCACTCAATCATTACCTAGAGTTGGGGGCAGACAAAGTCTCGCTACATAGGGTGATGCCGAGCCGGCGGCAGCTTCTGAGGCACGGGCACGGTAAGCCCAGAGACCTCAGACGACGGATACACCTACACCCCCACCAGCACAGGATATGCCTACACCTACTGCTATACCACAGGGCAGTAGAGGTTGGGGTTATAATTGTGATTTTGATAGACTGTGACAGTTCAAGAAGTTTGGACCGTCGTCTTTCAGTGGAGTTAAGGACCCAGTAGCTACGGAAGAAATTGAAAAGTTATATAGGTTCTTCAAGTGCACTATTACCGAGATGGTAGCGTTTACCGCATTCATGCTGAAGGGATCAACAGAACATTAGTGGAAATCCAACAGGCCTATTTTGAGAGCTTGACATACAGAGATCAGTTGGGATGTGTTTTTAGAGGCTTTCTGGAGACAGTATGTTTTGGATACAGCATAGCAGAAGATGAAAATGGCATTTTTGGGACTGACCTAAGGGAGTAAGATGGTGGATGAGTATGAGATAACCTTTATCTCCCTTGGAAGATATGATCTTAATACAATGGGTAATGAGGTCGAGAAGATCCAAAAGTTTATGGATGGACTGAGACCAACCATCAGGTCCAAATTAGTCCCCTTGGATATACTGACCTACGAGGAGGCAGTGCACAGGGCGCAATTGTGTGAGCAAGACATTGACAGGATCGCCTTAGAGTTTGGGAAGGTTGGTAAAGTGAGGGACAGAGATAAGAAGAGACCAGTGCTGGATAGAGGCTTCAGTTATAAAGGAAGTAAGAGATTTTTTAGGAAAAGGCAGAGGATTGAGGAGATTCGGGAGAGGATAGTTAATCCTCCCATGTATCTGGCCATAGCCTCAGCAAAGGGAATTATGATTGGGGGGCCACGACCTACTACAAAACAGTATAGCAAGTATGGTAGGTACCATGGTACTCGACCAGGCTATGGACCTCCTATAGTATGCTTCAGATGTGGAAAACCAGGGCACATATTCTAGGACTGCCCAGAGATGACAAAGAGAGTCCCACAAAAGGGAAAGGAGCCAGAGAGAGCTCCAGTTGGTACAACTGCTCCTAGGAGGAGGGCTACAGCTGAGAAAAATGGGAAGGAGGTGGTGGGTGTGAGTAGAGGACGAATGCATGCACTGGACCAAGACACTGCGGATCAGTCTTCGAATGTGGTTAAAGGTACCATCCAAATCTTTGATTTAGAAGCATTTGTATTGTTTGATCTTGGTGACACACATTCCTTTATATTGCCATCCTTTGCATGTAAATTGTTGAAGCATGTAAAACCCACACTGCTAGATAAGATGTTAATGATATCTACCCCTATGAATGATAGTCAGTTGATTGAGTATGTATATAGAAACTGTAAGATGAGGAAGGAGGTAAAGAAATGGCAGCTGATTTAATTTTATTAAATATGAGTGATTTTGATGTAATCCTAGGTATGGATTGGTTGGTTACGAACCATGTAGCTATGGATTGTAGTTCTAAGACACTGACTTTTCCAGAGATAGAAAATCTTATTGTAAGTTTTGTGAAATGAAATGAAAGACATGTTTGATATAAATAAAAGAGTATAATCGTAATACGTGATATTTGAGAGATGAATCTGCTTATCAATTATGTATGTTAATGTGATGATTTGTGTTACTAACGGTGGAGAGGATAATGTGAAGGGTTCATTGCTTATGTGATTGAGGAGGATAAGGCACGTTCGGAGTTGATAGACATCCCAGTGGTCAGGGAATTTCCATATGTCTTCCCGGATGAATTACCAGGGTTGCCTCCAGATAGAGAAATGGAATTTGGTATAGATTTGACACCTGGTATAGAGCCGATATCCAAGCTACCGTACATAATGGCTCAAGTTGAGTTGGAAGAATTAAGGAAGCAGTTACAGGAGTTGCTGGAGAAGGGGTTTATCAAGCCTAGCGTCTCACCTTGGGGAGCACCGGTTCTGTTTGTAAGGAAGAAGGATGGAAGCCTCTGACTGTGTATAGATTACCGGTTGTTGAATAAGGCCACCATCAAGAATAAGTATCCCCTTCCACGCATCAATGACTTGTTTGATCAGCTTAGGGGAGCGTATGTTTTCTCTAAGATAGATATGAGATCTGGGTACCATCAGTTGAAGATACAGAGTGGAGATGTACCCAAGACAGCTTTTCACACCTAGTATGGACATTATGAGTTTATGGCTATGCCATTCGGGTTGACAAATGCTCCCGCAACTTTTATGTCATTGATGAATGAGGTATTTCACCAGTATTTAGATCGATTTGTTATTGTGTTTATTGATGATATATTGGTGTACTCAAGATCTAGAGAGGAGCATGCACAACACCTAAGAATAGTGCTACAGACCCTCCGAGAGACGAAATTGTACGCTAAACTCAGTAAGTGCAATTTTTTATTGGAATAGATCTCTTTTTTGGGTCATATAGTATCGATGGATGGTGTGTTAGTGGATCCATCAAAGATTGAGGTAGTGATACAATTGCAGAGACCCCAGACAGTAATAGAGATCAGAAGTTTCATGGGTTTAACTGGGTATTATCGACGATTTATGGAGGGGTTCTCGAGATTAGCTGCTCCGTTGACACGTCTCACGAGAAAGAATGTGGAGTTTGTGTGGGACGAGAGATGTAAGGAAAGTTTTCAAGAGTTGAAAAGGAGATTAACCACAGCTCCGATTCTCACCATTCCTACCAGTTCAGGAGGTTTCTCAGTGTATACGGATGCTTCACACCAAGGATTGGGTTGTGTATTGATGTAGGATGGGAAGGTAGTAGCCTATGGATCAAGATAATTGAAGGATCATGAGAGGAACTACCCGACCCATGATTTAGAGTTGATAGCCGTAATGTTTGCATTGAAAATATGGCACCACTACCTCTATGGTGAGAGATTTTAGGTTTACACTGATCACAAAAGCCTTAAGTACCTGTTCTCGCAGAAAGAATTGAGCATGAGACAAAGGAGATGGCTTGAGCTTTTAAAGGATTATGATTGTGAGATCCTATACCACCTGGGTAAAGCGAATGTAGTGGCTCATGCATTGAGTAGAAAACATCTCGGGTTGGTGTCATTTATGATGGTTAGGGAACACGAGCTGTTGGAACAGTTCATGAACCTCAGTTTGGACGTAACCCCGCCTGACGCTGATTGTGGTTTTATAATAGCTAGCCTGTAGCTGGAACCGAATCTGGTAAATCGAATCTTACAGGCTCAGCGAACTGATCAGCAGTACCGTGATATTGTTGGGCAGATATAGAGGGGTACAGAGATTGATTTTAAATTGAGTTCAGATGGATTGTTGAGGTTTAGAGGTAGGATATGTGTTCTCGATGATCCAGAGATCCGGAAGTTGATCTTTACAGAGGCTAACTCATCGAGGTATACGAAACATCCAGGGAGTACTAAGATGTATCAAAACCTTTAAAAAGTTTATTGGTGGTCTGGGATGAAGAAAGACATTACGGAATATGTCGCTAAGTGTCTCGTTTGTCAGTAGGTGAAGGTAGAGCATCAGAGCCTATAGGATTATTGCAGCCTCTACTAAAATCGAAATGGAAGTGGGAGCATGTCACCATGGAGTTTGTGATGGGATTACCGAGGACTCGCAGAGGTCATGTGCCATATGGGTGATTGTGGATCAGTTGACGAAGTCAGCCCATTTTCTAGTTATGAGGGCTACTGATACTCTGAGCCAGTTAGCAAACTTGTATGCATGCGAGATAATTAGGCTACATAGAGTTCCAGTGAGCGTTATTTCTGATAGGGATGCCCGCTTCACTTTTGACTTCTGAGAATATTTTCAGGGAGCGATGGGGACCCAGTTGAATTTTAGCACCGCATTTAATCCTCAGACAGATGGTCAGTCAGAGAGGACTATACAGACCCTAGATGATATGTTGAGAGTGTGTGCATTGTTTTTTGGAGGCTCCTAGGATGACCATTTGCCACTCGCAGAGTTCGCCTATAATAACAGTTTCCATGCGAGTTCGGGATGAAACCATATGATGCATTGTATGGGCATAGATGTCGTTTCACTATTGGATGGGAAGAGGTTGGTGATAGACATATCTTTGCTCCTGACTTGGTTAGACAAGCCTCTGAGGATGTCTAGTTGATTTATGAGAGGTTACGGACAGCCCAGAGCAGATAAAAGAGTTATGCTGATATGAGACGGAGACCACTAGAGTTTAATGTGGGTGAGTCAGTGTTTTTGAAGGTTTCTCCCTCGAAGGGGATTATGAGATTTGGGAAGAAGGGGAAGTTAAGCCCTCGATATATAGGGCTATTTGAGATACTTGATAAAGTGGGAGATAAGGCATATAGGCTGGCATTACCACCTGAGCTTGTGAATGTACCTAACGTCTTTCACATATCCATGTTACGAAGTATCAATCGGACCCGGTGCATGTGATAAGGTACGAGCCTTTGAAACTCAATGAAAGTGTGACGTATGTTGAGAATCCGGTTCAAATATTGGATAGAAAAGAGAAAGTGTTGAGGACAAAGACAATTCCCTTAGTGAAAGTTCTTTGGCAACATCATACGATGGAAGAGGCCACATGAGAATTAGAGAGTTTGATGCGGGAGAGATATCCCGAGTTATTCACAGAATGATTGGTTCCAATTTATAGGACCAAATTTTCTAAGTGGAGGAGAATGTGAGACCCCATATATGTATGACCTTATATATATTTAAATGGGATTATAATACAGATAATTTTGGATCAAGTAATTATGAATTCATAAGTACGGTGAAGTATTTGTAATGTGTAGCATAAGTGATGTAAAGTCCATAAATTCAAGGTACACACTTGTAATAAGAGTTTGTGATGTACACACAAGTTGCGTTGTGTATGAATATGAAGAAATGGACTTTTATATGTGATGAATGTGAAGGGAATGAAAAATGAGTAGTGTGGTAAAATGGATAAGTGGTGTAAATCTTTGGACTTCCATTTGGCTTTGTATTGTATACATTTGGTTATACAAGGAATGCACACAAGTTGTAATGTGTATGAAGTATAAATAGATGTCATTTTCAAATATTAAGGGTGGCTGGCTGAGAAAATGACTATGGCAGTAAATTAAGGATGTTTTAGGGTAAGTTTCTGTAGAAAACTACAACAAAATCTGGAAAATATGAATGCCATATCGATCTCATAGGATGAGAGATCGATCTGGAAGAGCCAAAATGCTCTTATTCGAGCAACAGGAACAGTGCAGATCGATCTCCAATGGGACCAGATCAATCTGCTAAACATTCTGTAATGAAAAGATCGATTCTTAAGGCAAGCAGATCGATTTCCTTACCTTTCGGGTTGGAGCAGATCGATCTCCCCTCTAGCCAAATCGATCTCCTTAACTCTCTGCTTGACATAGATCGATCTTAGACACTCAACAAATCGATCTTATTACCCCCAAATGTCGTGAAAAGTGAGGAATTTAAGAGGACAAGATCGATCTCCACCCTATGCAGATCGATCTCATCAAGCTAATTCAATAAATAGGAGCAGTTGGATCTGCAGATTTCAGGAAACAACCTCACTCTACCATTTTCAATCCATAAACATAACATTTTCACTCTTAAATTCGCCCATTTTCATAAAGATTTGAGGGAAGGCTATTAGATACAAAGTTGTTCACATCAAAGAGAAGAACAACATAGCTTGGAGTCATTAACCCATTTGGTTGATTTGAGGAGCAAAGGTGCATTTCATTTTTGAGCAAGAAGGAAATCCAAATAGGTGAGTTTCTAATGCCCCAAGTAAAATATATGTTTGTTTAGTTGTTATTGTGAGTTGATTGGGTTGTGTATGAATGATTGAAACCACCTAGAATGTGAAGGAACAATTATAACCTAGAAATAGGTTATTATGAGCAAGTGAAGTGTATTGGAAATAATGATGAATGGGATATCTAGAGGTGATAATGGTGCTGTAAGTGTGATGTTCAGATAATGTTATGGAAGAAATTGTGGGATTTACCAAGGAGGGTAAAATGTGTATTTAAGGCATTGGTAAAATGCATAAATGAATGAGAGTATAAGGGTGGAACATTCCACATCAAGTCTTAAACAAGTAACTAAGTGAGTTACTAGATAAATTGGCTAGAAATGGCTTGATGATGGCTAAATGCAAAAGTGAGACAAACTTAATGAAATAGATTCAATGAAATGTATTTACTAAGTGAAGTCAAAGTATGAGTTAACAACATTAACTCAAGTGATTGGTAATTGAATTGCAGCTCCCGAGGATACACCGATGCCAGTGAAGCCAAAAGCGCAAGAAGCTAAGAGTTTGAGAGTCGCACCCAAGCAAATCGAGGTAAGGGAATTATGTGGACTCTTAGAGATATCTGTGCACATTTTGGGCGCATTATGTTTTCTAGAATGCATGTGGAAATAGGAAATGAAATGGGTGATTGAAGGGCAAAAGTTGGGTTTTGATGAAATGTGCATGAAAACAAAAGCATGATGCTTTGAAAATCCTGTTTTATTGCTTTTCAGAAAGTGCGTGGTAGGTTGGCTAACATTTTAAATGATTTGCATAAGAAATGACTTGATTTGGTTTAAAAACTATGCTTTGCAAAGAAATAGGCCACCTACATGGATTTTGTGAGAATGAAAGCGTGCTAGAGCATGATTCGCACGAGATTTGATGTGTTTTTATACGCATGAGTGCTGGAGCTTAGCTCGCCTAGTTTTTTCACATGGATTTCTATGATGTTGTTCTGGAGCTTTGCTTGCACAGTTTTTATACTGGTTTTGGCATGGTGCTAGAGCATAGCTCTCATTAGATGCCCATCATATTGTTATCGTGCTTGAGATTACTCGCACGTGGTTTTATCGCATGATTGATAGTCGTGCTAGGAGCTTCGAGTAAACAGGGTGTCGCACTGATTAAATAGGCTCGCACGTTGTCAGACCCAGATTTTATGTAGCTTGTTCCTTATGACTCCTATGTATATGAACAGTCTATTATTATAGTTGAATCATAAGAAGAGTATTTACAAGATTTAAAGTGTTAGTAAAAGGATTTAACACGCAAAAGCTATATAAAAAGCCTAATGTGAGCTATAAGAGTCACAGGCTAAACTGAGTGGATCTGAATCATTCTGATTGAAAATAAGAGCTTAAAATGAGAAAGCATAGAGAGCTCATGAAGGAAAGCCAGCTTGATTTAGTTCCGAACACAGAAAACGAGAGAAAAAAAGCTAAAAAGGGTAAATTGGACCTTTTTGGCGAATTAAGGTATTTAAGGTGTTTCAGTTATAATTATCTACCGGGAATGGTTGAAACATAAAGACGAGAGTGTAAGACATAAGATATGACACTTTCAAAATTTTGAGAAAAAGTCAACTCGGTCAATGGTTAAGGAAAAAGTCAATTATAGTTAAGAAAGTGGACTTTTACCATAGTTGACTAATCATGATTAAAAATTAACCTAAGTATGGAAAAAAATTGGGAAAAAATATTCTTGGTCAGAATACAAGATAATCATCCCCGAAAGTAAGGAAAATTTATTCGGAAGGATTCCTGATTAAATTTAATGGTTAAAAACGTAATGGGCCTAAGGTGAAAATTTTAAAGCCCATTAAGGTATACTAAACGTAGATCGAAATTCTTAGGTCCCTTAGACCAAATTTTTTGACCAATTGATCAGCCAAATATTTAGACAATTAAAGGCCCGAGGTATAGTAAAAATTTCAGCCCGAAAGCCCATTAAGAAAGTCCAAACCGAGAAGCCCAAATGGAAAGCCCATGAGATAAATATCTAACCATAGTTAAAGCTAAACATGACTCATAAGGTGACTCATGACTAAGGCTTAGGAAGTTAAGTATAATGGTTGGAAAGTAAGGCTTAATGGCTAAGTAAGTGGCTTATAAAATCAGCCACACCATTGTCATCTTCATCACACCATTTTCAGCTAGAAGAAAAAACCATTGAAACAAATTATCCAAGCTTTCTCTCACTAGAAATCACTAGGAATTAGGCATATTTGGAACTTGCATTCTTCATGAAAGTTGTTCCAAATTGAAAGGAGAGTGACATATGTTGGAATTGGCTATCAAGGAGCCATAGAGTGCAAACCGTGAGCCTCCAAAGTATTCGGCCAAGTGTGAACACAACTATTGGTATATTTTCAAGTTTTGAATTTCATATATGTTAATGTATGAATGATTTTAAGTATATTGGTATATGTTTTAAGCATTGAAACATATGAAATCACTATGATCTTGGTTAGGCCGAGAGTGAGTAGTGAAATAATGATGAATGCCCATATGATGTTAAGGCATAAATAGGTTAATACATGTGTTAATGATTATGGTGTAATTAGAATTAATCAAATTGATTAATTAATACATGTATTAAGTTAGCAATCAAGGTGTTTGATAAAATACCTAAATGAACTATGTGATGTTTAAGAATGTTGCCAACCAAGTGTTTGTGAAAATGCCTAAGTGAATTGGCTAAGGAAAGGGACATGGTCGGCATACCATGGTGTGACTAACGGTATGGATAGCTCTCGGCCATGGCATGTGGCCGAGAGGTCCAATGGGCCAAGCCTAAATATTTTAGGCCCAATGTGATGTAATGGGTCAAGGACAAGCCCAATAAGAGTTGGTGTGCCCCACAAGCCCAATAGGCCCAACGAAAATGAATAGTAAAATAAAAATGGGCTTAAGGCATAGTTAGGCCCATTAAGGATTATTAAATCCCATTAAGGGAAATAAACTGTATTTAATGTGAAATACAGTATGAAAAGTGTAATTAACTTGATAAATGGTTATATGCAGCTCCAGAGATTATTGGAGGAGCAAATCGGACTGCTGGATCGAGCAGCATTGAGAAAGTGAAATTTCTCGAGTGATTACAGGTAAAGGACTTTTGTGAGTAGTTAGAGATACCTGCACATATTTTCATCTATTTTTACATTCACTTAAAAACTCTGAGGGTTAGAGAAAGTGAATAATAATTATTGTGACCCGATAGTGGAAAATTATGATTTTACCCCTAGTTAGTCAAAAAGTCAACTTTTGTGAAAAGTTGTAAAAAGCATGAAAATCATTATTTTGAGTGTTTTACTGCTATTTAGCAGAAGAATAAATAGATGGGCTGATGATTTTAAGGTTGATGTGAATTAAACACACTTTATAGTGCTGATTTTGATATTTTATAAATCATCCCTTTTTAAAGAGCCATCTATCATATTATGTGAGAATGAATCATGCTGGAGCACTGCTCGCACTGGATTTCATATATTTTCCACATACATTAGCGTTGGATTATGATTCGCACTAGATTTCCATGACATGCATGATAGAGTACTGGAGTTCTCACTCGTACTCAGTTTTATATAATATATGCATGAGAGAGTGCTGGAGCGATTAGCTCATACTCGAGTTTTTCATGAGATGCATGATAGAGTGCTGGAGTGCTGCTCGTACTTGATTCTTCATGATTTATACATGACATAGTACTGAAGCTATTTCTCGTACTTGATTTGATGATATTGTGCATAGCATAGTACTGGAGCTATTGCTCGTACTTGATTTAATACATGAACTATGCATTGACCTAGTTGCTGGAGGTTTACTAGCACTAGAGTTGAGTTTGTGATGTGAAACAGTGTTTGAGCGGAGTGTCGACTGTGAGTCGTGCTCAAAGGCGCGCACTGTATGTGATATATAATACATGTTGAAAACCATGCTTGATTTCCTTATGTAGACTGAGTGTCACACTGTGAGAGGATTCGCATGAGGATTTAGAGACGTAGTATGATATTCCATGGTTTTGAGGGCTAAGACCTATGGCAAGCACCCTGACTGTGATGTAGGGTCCACGGGTGTACGTTGTACCATGCATGTGGCATGGAGTACACTGTACCGTGTGTTGTTGTGGAGTTGAGGAGGATATAGCTGGCTGTTATGATGGACTGACCCCCCTCTTGTTGCAGCAGTGATGCCCCTCACACCGAGTACTGTGTTGTTGGGATCACATTGTCGGATATGATCATAGTCCAAGATACTATTTACATTTTCACCACAGAGTCTCACATGATATATCACCTGATTGACTGATTTAATTGCGGACAGACCTGAGGGATGGGTCGGACTCCGATTTTGTGTTGTGAATGATTTAAATGCCATATTTACTGTGATTTAAACATACATGGCATGATATCTAAAGGCATTGTGATATTATAAAGATGCATTGTTTTGCACTACATGCCTACATTTGAGAAAGAAAACATGATTTCTGTACATGGGATTTAATCTGTACAAGTATATATATATATTTAAAGACATGCTTTTAAAGTAAGTAAAGGAAATGATGTTTTCAAGGCATAGCATTATTTTAAGTAGATAGTGTAGATATCTACTTGCTTGCCTGATTTCGTTACTGAGCGCGTTGTATGCTCACCCCCTTTCTTTACATCTCTCTACAGAGCATCAGCAGTAGAGTGAGAGCTATTGAGGGATAGTATTCCTGAGTCCACCGCTATTTCCTATCGATCGACAGGTATACATATTTTGTACGGTTATGTATCTAAACATAGAAACAGCACAGTGATGTATACGATATATATATTATGGGGAATGTAATTGTAGTAGACTTTATGTAATCTCACATGTATTATAAAAGAATCTACAGTCAGTAACAGTATATTGACATGTATGTATAATGAATGATATGGTATGCGAGGAAGCTAACATCGAATCACAGTCCAACCATTGATGAGAGGAAAGGTAAGTTAAAATACAAAAAATTTGTAGTGATTTTGGTTAAAGTCATGAATTGAGATGAGGTCCTAACACACGTGCATTGTGAAATGTGGCGTGATATGATGTTTTGATATGGGTCCACAGAGTACGCTGTGTCGTACATGTAGCATAGAGTATGTTGTGCCGTGTTGAGATTGTGATATGCCATCTTCGGACGATGTTGAGATCTGCTATGGAACGGCGGGTTGGACGAGACCCACCTCTTGTGTGGAAGCAAATAGAGGTGATACCCCGCACACCTGATCAGTGTAGCCTAGATCACAGGATATGGCCATAGTCCTAGAAGAGATTTCCCTTATTATATTGCATATCTCACATGTCTCTTGCTTTATGAATGAATCCATGTTTTGAAAACTGCATTGTCAGTCAGGATAGTCCGAGGGAGGGACTAAATCTTGGCAAGTGTTGATTTTGGTTGAGTTGAGAAAGTTGATAATGACTTTAAAGTGCACTTATGCATGATGAGTTTTTCATGCTTTATTATGAGATATGCTTGATGTTTTTCCATGCTTTGAATTTAAATTGTGCACTGAATTTTATTAAGCATAACTTACTTCACATGCTATTAACACAAGAATGAACTGATGCTTTTGTGGTGTGATGAGAAATTGTATGGTTTTGAGTAAGGCATCACAATCACGTAGATAGTGCAATGTCTACCGGTTCGCATGATTGCCTTACTGAGTGTGTTGTTTGCTCATCCCCCTTATTTTCCCCTCTCTACAGAGCATTGAGTATAGATTTAAGGTGACCCAAGGTTTCCTTTTTGGTATCTGTTGCATCCCATCGCTTAAGGTATACACACTGATGTAATTTTGTATCTAAACATTTTATAGCATAGTAGCATGTTAGATGTAACCATTCAATGTAAACATATGTAAACAGCAACTCTGATTTATTTATACAAGTGTTTACTTCTAAATCATAATGCAAATTAAATTGTTATGGTTGGATGAGATAGACATTGACACACAGCCCAACTGTTGAGAGTGTAGCTGATCACGATCGAGGTAAGGTAAGAACGAAAAAGAAATAATGTATGAAAAGAGAAAAATTTGTGACAATTTTTGGTAAGTTTAAGGGTCGTGACATTGAGAGCGTGTGCATTGGATTTTAGAGGCTCCTAGGATGATCATTTACCACTCGCAGAGTTTGCCTATAATAACAGTCATCATTCGAGTATCGAGATGGCACCGTATGAGGCTTTCTATGGTCGACGATGTCGTTCCCCTATTGGATAGGAAGAGGTGGGTAACTGTCTGATATTTGCTCTTGACTTAGTGAGACAAGCCTCTGAGTATTTCCAGTTGATTTATGAGAGGTTACGGACAGCTCAGAGTAGACAAAAGAGTTGTGCTGACAGGAGACAGCGACTATTGGAATTCATTGTGGGTTAATCGGTGTTTTTGCGAGTTTCTCCTTCCAAGGGTATAACGAGGTTCGAAAAGAAAGGAAAGTTAAGTCCTTGTTACATTGAACCCTTTGAGATACTAGATAGAGTGGGAAATAAGGCCTACAGGTTAGTATTGCCACCTGAGCTAGTGGGTGTTCACAATGTCTTCCACATCTCTATGTTACGGAAGTACCACCCGGACCCGAATTGAAGGATATTGGATAGGAAGGAGAAAGTGTTAAGATCGAAAATGATCCCCTTAGTGAAAGTCCTTTGGCAGTACCACATTGCAAAAGAAGCTACATGGGAGTTGGAGAGTTTGATGAGGGGAAAGTATCCTGAGTTATTCGCGGACTGATTTGGTTCCAATTTGGAGGACCTAATTTTCTTAATAGGGGAGATTGTGAGATCCCATGTATGTATGACTTTATTATATGTTAATGAAATTATAAGACATATGATTTTTGGATCATATAAATGCAAATGGATTGCAAATGGGATAAATGAGTATCATGAATGCAAGTAAAGGTTAAATAAGGGCTGAAGTGGCCATAAAACTAAACGAATAGAACTTAAAGCATTCGAATTGAAGATAAGGATTTAAAACACGAAATGATAATGCATGGACTATGAATTCTATGTATCCTTTCTGATTTCAAGTAGTACACACAAGTTCCATAACATAAAAATCATAAGGAATGAACATTTCCATGCTCAAAGTGTGAATGGATTCCAAATGACTAATGAAGCAATCAAATACAAGCTTCCCTTTGAAAAATCTGGGAAAAATGTAGCAGTAATCCTTCAGATGAAGACCTGATCGATCTCCTATTCAAGGTAGATCGATCTATTGTGCAAGCAGAACAATTTCAAGTGAATCTGCCAAAGCCAGATCGACCCCCACATTAAGCAGATCGATCTCCCCCATGAGCATATTGATCTGCATTTGCTTCTGCCTAGCAGAGATTCATCTCTTCCTAAGTGCATATCGATCTCCATTTAATCCTGTTAAGAGCAGTCAGTCTCTCCTAATGAGCAGATTGATCTCCTGCTGCCTCTGTCTAGCAAAGATCGATCTCTCCCCAATAAGCAAATCGATCTCTCCTATTACAAACTTGAAAATTCGATAGTGAAAAACCAAAGGTAGATCGATCTTCACCCTAGAAGATCGATCTCATCACTCTCATCCTATAAAAACTCGATGGCCAAACCTCATTCTTCAACAAAACAAACCTTTTCCCCTCTATTTTTACCCAAAAATACCAAGCTTTCTCTCTCTAGAATACACCCCTTTCCAAAAAGATTTGAGAAAAAACTATTAGAGCAAAGTTGTTCATTGTGAGGAGGAGAACAACATAACTTGGAGCCAACATTCAACTTGTTGGATTGAAGGAGCAAAGGAATCTTCCAAATTTGGACAAGAGGAAAGTCAAGCTAGGTGAGTTTTCAATACACCAACTCTAAGTATGTTTATCTAGATGTTGTTAGGAATTGGTTGTTATGTGTATTATTGGTTGGAACTACCTAGAATGTGATGAATCAAGCATGACCTAGAATGAGTTTAGTGTGAGAAAATATGATATGGTTGATTTAATGATAAATGGATTATACTAAGGTGTTAGTGAGGTGATATACATGATTTTGAGATGATTGGATGAAATCACATTGTGAGATTAGTCAAGTGATAAAATGTGCATAAATGATGTTGTAGAAAATGCATGAATGAATGAGAAATTATGGATAAACATCTATGCCAGGTGTTTGATAAGTTACTAAGTGAGTTGCTAGCTAAATTGACTAGGAATAGCATAATCAGGGCCAAATGGATAATGGACCAAAATTGATGAAATAGGCTCGATAAGATATACTGACTAGTTGAAGTTAGAACATGAGTGATCGGTATTGACTCAAATGATTCATGAATGTTTGCAGCTACCGAGGATATATCTAAAGCAAATTGAGCCCAATCGCGAGAAGCGAAAAAGGAATAAGGAGTTACTTCTCAATGAATCGAGGTAAGGGAATTGTGTTAGCCCTAGAGGTAGCTGTATGCATTTTCGGGCGCATAAAGATTTTCTAGAATGTTTGAGAGTCATAGGAAATGAATTAAATGATTAAAGGGCAAAGAAGATTAGGATTTGGGAAAAGTTCATGAAAAACAAGAATCATGGTGTTTTGAATCCTTTTACTAATATTTTTAGCATGTAGATTGGTAGGCTGGGTAGCATTTAAATGAATTGCATGAAAATAACTTGATTTGGTTTTTATAACCATGCTTTGTAAAGAATGAGCTACCTACATGAGTTTTGTGGAAATGAAACGTGCTAAAGCGTTGCTTGCACGAGATTTGACGTGTTTATACGTGTATTAGTGCTGGAGCCTAGCTCGCACTAGTTTTTACTTGGATTTCATGATATAGTGCTGGAGCATAGCTCGCACTAGAGTTTTACATGCATGAGTGCTGCAGCCTAGCTCACACTAGCTTTCACACGAATATTTATGACATTGTGCTGGAGCCTAGCTCGCACTGATTTACATACTGGTTGTGACATTGTGATGGAACATTACTAGCACTAGATGTCCATTATACTTGTTGTCGTGCTTGAGACTACTCGCACATGGTTTATTACATGTTGAAGAGCCGTGCTAGGAGCTTCGGGTAGGCTGTGTGCCACGCCGATTAAATAGGCTCGCACGTGCCTATTGAGATGTGGCATGATATGATGTGATAATATAAGTCCACGACGTATGTTGTACCGTGCAAATAGCATGGAGTACGCTGTACCCTGTATGGGTATGATATACATGTCGTCTTCGGACGATGAATATTCTACTATGGACCAACGGGTTGGACGTGACCCACCTCCTGTGTGGAAGCAAATAGAGATGATACCCCGCACACTAGGATCCGTGTAGCCTGGGATCACAGTGGATATGGCCATAGTCCTAGTTATTACCCTTATTAATATTATATGCCTATCTCACATGTCATATTTTATGATAAATCCATATTTGAAATGTGTTTGTGGGTCAGGACAGTCCATGAGAGGAGCTGAGTCCTGACAAATGGTGATTTTGTATCGATTTATGCTGAGTTATGAAATGCTTTTTAACTGCACTTTGCATGATGATTTACCATGCTTTGATTTCAACTTGCGCATGATGATTTTTCATGCTTCATTTAAGAATTGTTCACTGATTTAAATAGCATGAACTACTTTACATATCATGAACATGAGCATGAATTGATAAATTTGAAGTATGACAAGTAAATGCTTGGTTTTATGCATGACATCATGATCACGTAGATAGTACAGTTATCTACCTTCTCGCATGATTGCCTTACTGAGCGCGTGGTTTACTAACCCACTTATTTTCCCCCTCTACAGAGCACCTTCAGTAGATAGAGAGCGACTGAGGATTGAATTTTTTGTGTCCGCTGCATCCCATCACACAAGGTATACACATCTATATAGTTTTTGTATCTAGACATGTCAAAGCATAATAATATATTTGAATGTAATTTTTGGGGATGTGAAGGATTGAAAACACATGTAAACAACAACTCTAATTTTGAAATGCAAGTGTTTACGTTTAAATGGATTGTAAATTGAAATCATTTGTTTGGATGAGATTAACACCAATACACAGTCCAACTATTGGTGGTGTAGCTATTCACGATCAAGTAAAGTAAAGCTAAAGAAAAAACAATAAGAAATGGAATAAATAATAAAAGAAAAATTTAAAAACAATTGTAGTGGATTTTCGGTGGATTGAGGTCGTGACACAAAACATCAACATGCATTTAATATTTCAATCGTTCTTGCATGTGCATTTTATTTCAATTAATTCCCAAGTCATTTAGCATACTTTTTTCATAATTTCACATTTAAGTTCAAGCTAAAAACATATGCTATGTGATTAAAATTCAATTCTTTTAAGTTTCCTTAGTCATATCAAAATATGAAGTATTTCAAAGATAACAATCTCTCTTTTTTTTTTATATGACAAAACATAAAATGAATTAAGTTTAATTAACTCTCCCTCAAAATAATAATCATTTTAAAATGTGCAAAATCATAGTCTCCCGCTAAATATGCAAAATTTAAGATGAATTAAGTATTTCAGACCTAACAATCTCACCTTTTTTAATATGACAAAACTTAAGATAAATTAGTTTTAATTAACTCACATTCAAAATCATAATCATTTTAATATATGCAAAATCATAGTCTCCCCCAAATATGTGCATTAGTTTCAATAATGATTTAGTATGAGGGTAAATTCATCCTATATTTCTCTTTCTTTCTTTTTTGTAAGAATGTATATGTATTGCAAAGCAACGAATGACAAAGGGTGCTTAAAAAAGCTACTATATGTGTGATATTTTACCAAACTATGATCATGAAGCATACATAATATTAAAATATAAATAAAGGACATGTTCAAAATCTTTGCATAATTAAATGCACAAGTCCATAGTTACTCAAGTAAACCATAAACAATAATAAAAAAATATATCACAATCAGGAGCATTCATATAGTTTGTAATTTTATCAACATCATGACCAAGAATCATAACATCCAATCAAAATGTCCATTTAATCAATCCAATATATATCAAGAGACATGGTAACAAAATCAAATAATCATTCACATATTAGCGACCATAATATTCCTTAATCACAATAAACATAATCTTCTCAATGTGTAACTTAAAGATAATCACATCCATAACCAATAAAAAATACCAATGCCGTAGGCACAATTTCACCCATAATAAACACAATATCATCACTTGATAATTATCAAGGGTAATATTAAGATTAAATTCCCAAGTGAGACATTGGCAAAGCAAAAAATGTGCATAGCCATAGTATTCAGCAACCATAATAGTCACATGCCATCCACATTTGTGCCAAGACAAAAATTAACCATGAAACATTGACAATAAAAGTCTAATCCCATATATATATATATATAAAAATTCAAAATTAAAGTAGGAGTTAAAATAGTTTAAGATTGTATGAAACCTATTTAAGAACAAAACGGTACAACTCCTAGATCCATCCTATGACTTAGGAGATGATGGCGAAGGACGAAGATGGATTTTCTTAGGAATGAGAATAAATGTTCCAAATCTTATCATATATTACCATATGCATTCTAGCCAACTGATTGTCTTAAAGTTGAGGACAGGTTTTGTCTGAAAACAAGGTTGTGAACCGCTCAATCATTATTGTATGAAGTGTGACAAGACACTCGGTGATTAGTGTGAGATTGGGAGCACTGACTGGAGGAGCATACGAGGACCAAAAACATAAATTAAAATGTGACATAAGATTTTATATGTAATTAAAAAAAAATGATAACTGTAAAACCCATTGTTTTCTTAGTAGTTGTATGACTAATGTATGTATCTGTTTATGTAAGATTGATATTAAAACAAATTTAGCAAAATGATGAATGAAAACCACGTTTAGGGAAACAAATTGTTCATTTTCGCTTGATGTGTGTACGATGAGCAATGTAAGGCTTAAAAAGGTTAAGTTAATAAGAAATGGAAGTACTGGATGAAGGGTGATGAGAAATAGATTTAAACAAGTATATAATGATGTGTTTAATGTGTTAGGAAGGTTAGAAACCCTGAATGACAATTTGGTATAAAATTGGTAAGATTTAAGGATGATTTTCAAAGTAAAAATCTACAAAAAGATTACAATTCTTGTATGAGGGATAGATCCCCTCCCTTAGAGGATTGATCCCTTACAAAGGAAATAGGAAAAATTTCATTTTTCCACGAGAGGACCGATCCTCTAGCCTTAGTGTAAGACCCGATTTTATCGTAAGAGCAAAAAGGAAATGAATAGAAATTTTAGAGTGCATTTAAAAATGCAAAAGGACTGAAATGAAATTCTCGAAAACGTGCAAGGGGAAAACGGTCAAAAGATCAAAAGTCGGTATAAATTCGAGAAGAAAAATTTAATTAAAAATAGGGATTTGAGAAATCTTGATCAATAACGAAGAAATAATTAAATTTCGGGTTAAATTGATCAAGATATAAATTTATTGGAATAAATCGAAATTTTCGTATCAGAAAAATAATCCCGAAAATAATCGAAAAATATACTGAAAAGGCAAAATCGGACTGAGAAATTTATTTATGGATTTAATGAATAAAATAATAATTTTTTTGATATTTTTGGATTTTAATAATATTTTAATTGATTAAAATATTATTAAAAATAAAATAACAATAAATAAATAATAAATAAATAAAAATAAAATAATAATTAAAAAAAACACACACAGAATCGCGTTTTGTGATTTTCTGAAGGAAACCGAAGCAGCCGAACAAGGGAGCCACCGACGGAGCCACCGGCGAGGGACCCAGGCGAGGTGGCCGAAGCCATCGGCCAGCCGAGCCATCGCTGGCGTTGGTGGAGGCCAAAGGAGGCAGCGATCGGCGGTGAAAGAGGTCAAAAACGGAGGAGTCGAGAGAGAAAGGAGCATTCCCGGTGACCGGAGCCGATTCGGGCTCGACCACCGCCACCCGAAGGTAGTCCACGCCAAGGATGGTCGATCAGCTACTGAATCGGCCGGTGGGGCGGCAGCTAACGCCGAAAAATAGCAAGAAACAGAAATGGGTACCGACGCCGAGGGAGAAGGGTCGGACCGGCCACTTTCGGGCAACCTTGGGCGAAACCAACCCCATATCCGTGCATCGGACTGCCCAGCGGAGCCACTGGCGGTGGAAACCGGTAGAGAACCGGTCGGTAAGCCACTGAATCGGTCGAACTAGACTAAACCGACGGTCTGAACCGGGTTGAACCGAACTGGACCGAACCGATTCAGCCAAAAAGAAAAGGAAGAAAAAGGAAGAAAAAGGGAAAAATAAGGAGAAAAAAATTGGAAAAAATTTCAGTGATGCAATCGAGCTACGGGTAAGTCGGTAAACGGTCGAATTGACCGATTTAAATTTTGAAATATTTAATTTGATTAATATCCGACTGGAAATTTACCCGAAAAATTATTTAAATGTGTAGCTCGACAACTGGCATCAACCGAGAGCTCGAGATAGCCTCGATTTCTGTACTATCATGGAATCACGGGTAAGTGACCCTTATTTATGACAATATTACATCGTTTTACGTGATTGATATATATCGCATAAATTAAGGATTTAAATTCCGCATTTAATGAATTAAATTCTGAGAAATTGGATAAATTGTCGTAAATACTAAATTGAGATATCCGAGAATTTAGAACGATACTAAATAAATACTGATGGGCCCAATGAGCCCAATAGGCCTCGATAAAGTGTGGTAAACAGGCTTAAGGCCGATTAAGGCCCATTATGGTATAATCAGGCCCAATATGAGAAAACGGGCCCAATGATTTAAATAAAGCCCAGAAAATATGAAATACAATTAAAATGTATTGTATTTGACCTGATGAATGTGTATCCGCAGTCCCGGAGATTGGATTCGGAGCAAATCGGACTGCACGATGAGTCATCAGTGGAAGGGTCAGACTGTACAGAGAAAATGAGGTAAGGGAATTGTGTGAGTAGCTAGAGGTAGCTACACGTATTTTAATTGTTTTTGTATACACTGATTTTGTATGTATACACGGTTATTGTATAATGATCCTAAAAGTGGTTTAAATGATTTTGAGGATCGAAATAGGTGAAAAGAGTATTTTACCCATATTGAGGGAAGTTCACCTAAGGATGGTGAAAGCATGACATTGACATGCATGAAATGCATGATTTAAGGAAATTTATAGTTTAAGAATTTTATTGGTTTTAATCAAAGCAAATCGATAGATTGGCCAATAATTGCAAGAATTTCACATGATAACACTACGTAAGTGTTATTTGTATTTAAATGGAAATTTCTTTGGAAAATAGGCTAACTATCAAGTTTATATGGAAACAGATAGTGCCGACACGTAGTTCGTACTATATCTGCGTTTGTGAATGTGCATAAATGTGCTTGAGCGGTTGCTCGCACCGATTTGTGTGACATCATATGCATAAAATGTGCTAGAGCGGTTGCTCGCACTGATTTTATGATTTGATATGCATGAGAGCTGCTGGAGCCTAGCTCGCACTCTGTTTTGACATGTTTTGACTTGTTTTGACGTGGTATGCATAAAATGGTGCTGGAGCGATTGTTCACACTAGTTTTTATGATTGACGTGCATGAGAGGTACTGGAGCTTAGCTCGCATCCTGTTTTGATATGAAATTTGCATAAAGTCGTGCTGGAATGTAACTCACACGAGATTTTATTTAATTATGCATAAAGTCGTGTTGGATGTAACTTGCACAAGAATTGATTTACTTGAGCATTCATTTGTGCTGGTGCTTGCTTGCACAAAGTTTTATCTGGTTTTTATAATTCATTTGAATGTCGTACTGGAGTTTTTCTCGTACGAGGTTTTCACTGAGTTTTTATACATATCCGTACTAGAGCATTGCTCGTACGTGGATTTTACTTGAAATTATAATTAGTTTAAGTCGTACTGAAGCACTGCTCGTACGCAGATTTTACTAATTTTTATGAAACCGTGCTAGAGCTTCGTTCGCACAAGATTTTCTGATATCATGAATATGCATGGAGCCGTGCTTGAGCTTCGCTTGCACAGGGATTTATATGACATGCATATAGCCGTGTTGGAGCCTCCTGTAGACTGTGTGTCACAGTGAGATGATATGCTTACACGTGCATATTGAGACAGAGATGATATGGGTGGATAAGACCTATTGCAGGTACCCCAGATTGAGCTTGGGTTCACGGAGTATGTTGTACTATGTATGTCATGCGGAGTACGTTGTACCATGGGGATTGTTGGAGTGGAGGGGCATTAGCCACGAGGCAGCAAGCCTTGCCCTCGCAATCCTGGTGTTATGCTGTTTTGGCGGGTAGGACGACCCACCTCCCGTTTCAGGTGTTGTGAAACCCGAGAATTTCTTAAGAATTTCATGTATGATCATGAAATGATATTTAGAAATAAAAAATTAAGGTATTGGAAGTGAAAAAGTTAGTAAAGTTCGAGTTTTGTACTAAACCGAGCAAATGAGCTCGGAATTAGAAATAAATTCGGATTAAATTCATAAAATTTACGAAAATTATTCTGAGGCCATAGAAAATTTATATAAGTTGAAATTAACTTGAAAAATAAAAATCAAGTGGAAATATAGAGGTTTCAGGGATCAAATTAATTTTTAAGGTAAATTGAAAACTTTAAGCCATTTTGCTCGGTATTGACCAAATCGCGCAAAATGGACTCAATCGGGAAATGTTTCTTAAACAAGTGACCCCCAAATTTTTATGAAACATACTAGGGACATATTATAACACTTGAGAAGTGGAAATTTGGAGAAAATAAGACTAGAATGATTTTTTTGGAATTTTCCAATGGAGAACAAAAATCTGTCCTGCTTCAGATTTCTGACCAACTCCCACATTTTGTCAACTTTGAAGACCTTCCGGTATTCAATTTGAGCCAAGTTTTCAAGTCTGAAATCAGACTTATAGAACTTCAAATGGGCATAAAAATCAACCCCATCAGACTTCTAGGCCGAGAGCAATCAATCCTCCAAGTTGCTCCAGGCGTCCTCCCTTTACCCTCCTTGTGAGATTTTTCTGGCCACCTTCCGGACAGATTCAGGTGTCGGACAAGAAGGATAAAATCTTCCTATACAAGTACTATATAACATATAAAAAATTCAGCCATAAAGAAGTTCATTTGCTAGGTGAAAAACTCAAAAGAAAAACGGTCGACGAATCTGCCCTATTTTTGGTAAGTGAGGAATTTAAGATTTTTCATTCTTTGATCGGTTTTTGAGCTAGTTTTTCATGGTTTTGAGCTATATACATGTTTAATTTCAGTTGAGGATCAATTTTGTGGAAGAAAAACGTGGTCAACCTTGGTCAAACCCGAGGTAAAATTGATGGATGATGATAAAATTCATGTATGTTGTTATTTGATGTTTTTGGAAGGTTTTTAGTTAAGTGGAATTGGATTATTTAATTTATATGAAGGATTTGAGATCTGGACAGAATAGTGTTGATGTGTTTGTGGTGAAATTTGATGGATCTAAGGTTGTTAACGGTTAAATTTACACCGAGAAAGCCCGATTTATAGCTTAACTCAGTGTAAAATCGAAAAGTGAAAGAATTGAAAATTTGGCAAAGTGACCAACATGATTTATGGACTTGAATGAGTCATAAGGTTAATGAAGTAATGAAATGAGAAATTAAAATAATGAAATTGGTCAAAAACGGGACTTAAATCGGTAAAACCGAGAAAATCAAAAAGTTAACCGAAAAGTCAAAATTGGTCAAACTTCGAGAACATAAATTAAAATTGAGTATGTTAAGATGAAATTGATCAATATATGATGAATTGGTATCGTTTTGGGCAGCTCGAGAATTTGGCACGCAAATCGAGGTAATCCCTAGACCCGACGATTTTGCACTGCCCTAAGGTTTACGAGGTAAGGGGTGTAATTTAGCTTAATTCTGACCTATTTACATTCATGAAATGATTTATAAAATATAATTATGTTCTTGAAATGATTTATAAAGCATAATTATGTCACGACCCAAACTACCCAAAAATCAGAGTTAATTTTTCGCATTTTGTTTATTGTTTTCTTACTTAAATTCTTACCTGTCCTCGAATCGTGACCAACACTCCACTAATAAATTGGGCTGTGCGTCAATGCCAGTCCCACCATACATTTACCATTTAACTTATTTCTTCTCCAGTTATTTATAATTGTTTTCACTATTTATACATCCCCTAAAGTTACCTACAAACATGCTACTGTGCTATGCTTATGTAGATACAATATGTACAAGTGTATATACCTTATGTTGATGGGCAGCAGCGGATATCCGGAATGCAGTACTGAGTCGCCTCAACTTCAACTGGAGATCATCTGTGGGAGAAAATGAAAGGGGTGAGCACATCAAGCTCAGTAAGGCAATCCTACGAACAAGTAGGTAACCATACTACCTACATGAACGTGGTGCCATGCATAAACCACCCTTTCTCCACACATTTTAAAACATATGATATGATGTTGTGATGTTATGTAAATCAAGTTGCACGGAAAACTCAACATGCAATTATTTTAAATCATTTCTTTCTCTTTAAAAATTTCACAATGAAGTCAGGACTCGACCCCTCCTTCGGGTGATCCTGACTCACACAAAACCATGGAAATAGAATTTCTCAAAAGCATCGGTATCGAAAACATACGTATATATATACAAGATACGAGACTAGGCAATACTGTATATCGGTAATAACCAGGACTGGCCAATATGTCCTCGTGAGTCCTCTAGCTTCACGGATCCCAGTGTGCGAGGTCTCACCCTGATCGGGAACTGCCCGGGAGGTGGGTCAATCCAACCCGTCAGTCTTATCCGATCTCACGCATCCGTCGATGCCGTATCCGAAGATACCCCGTATCACGAAGATACCGTATCACAAAGATACCCCGTATCACAAAGATACCGTATCCGAAGATACTCTGTATCACAAAGATACCGCATCCGAAGATACCCCACGGTACATCGTACTCCATGCTACTTGCACGGTACATCGTACTCCATGGACCCATATCACTCTAGGTACTCCAGCCCAATTGGCCTGCTTCCCACAGAGGTTTTCATAACTCAATACTCGTTGCCATGTCTCAAAACGCACGTGCGAGCCTATTAAATCGGTGACACACAGTCTACCCGATGCTCCAAGCACGGCTCATTGTATGTTCTCTTAAGAATCAGTGCGAGCGATGCTCAGCACTCTCATCAAATCAAGTAAACTTGGCAGAGCCCGCTTTACATCTCCACAAGGCCGCCAACCTCATCCCTCACTCTCACCCTACTTAAGAGGTCTATTGAGCCTGTTGGGCCTTTTGGCTGACTCCAAGGGCAGACAGCGCTACTCCACAAATCCAGTAAAACTAGTGCGAGCTAGGCTCAGCACTCTCTATACAAATCGTATGAAAATCTTATAAAATCTGGTGCGAGTTAAACTCTCGCACCCTGTCATGAAAATCATGTAAAATCTGGTGCGAGTTAGACTCTAGCACCATGTCACGCAAAAGCATGTGAAATCTGGTGCGAGTTATACTCTAGCACCTATGCATGTAAAACTCTAGTGCGAGCTCTCGCTCCAGCACTAATGCATGCATCACACAAGTCAAACATCGTGCGAGCTGAGCTCTAGCACGTCACATGTAAATAAAAACATGTAGGCGGCTCGGTTATTTCCAAATAGTTTTCACAGAAATCACATCAGTTAAGATATGCAATGCTATGCATTTTCTTTCAAGGTGAGCCAGCCTACTCATGCATGCGTTGAAATACCTCCAGAACGAGCAGGAACCTCTTGTTCTTGCTCCTCCCAATTTTTCCTAAATTTTTTAGAATTTTACCCTTAGCAAGGGTATTTTAGTAATTTTGCCCATACGGGGCACTAAAATTGTTTTTCGACCTCTAGACCCTTCAATTAGTTTTAAAGGACTGCATATGAATTTAAAATTGCGTACTGTTACCTCTAGCAGTCCGCAGAATTCCCTTACCTCGATTCTCGTCGAGTCTGACCTTTTTCTTTTCCATTGTCATCTCGTCGCGCAGTCCGATATGCTCCCAATCCAATGCCCGGAACTGCGTATTAACATTCCTCAGGTCAGATATTATGCAATTTAATTGTATCTATTACTTTCTGGGCTTAATTTAAATCATTGGGCCCATTTACCCTTATTGGGCCCGATTGCACCTTAATGGGCCTTAATCGGCCTTAAGCCCGCTTTTCACTAAATTCCCACTTATCGAGGCCTATTGGGCTCATTGGGCCCACCAATAATTTATCGGGCCTCGTTCTAATTCTCGAATAACTAAATTCACTATTTACGACAATTTATCTAATTTCCATAATTTAATTCAAATAATTGCGGGAATTAAATCAATATCACGCAATACGAGGTAATTGTCGTAAATAGGGGTCACTTACCCGATATTCCATGCTAGTCCGTAAATTGAGGCTGTCTCGAGCCCTCGGTGGATGCCAATCGTCGAGCTACACATTTAATTACATTTTCGGGTAAACTTTTCGGTCGAAATTTAATTAAATAAAATATTCCAAATTTAAATCGGGTCAATTTGACCGCTTATCGACTTACCCGAAGCTCGATTGCATCGTCGGAATTTTCCCCAATTTTTTTCTCTTTTTTCCTTTTCCCTTTTTCTCCCCTTTTTCTCCTCTTTTTGGCTGAACCGGTTCAGTCCGGTTCGGACCGGTTCAGCCGGCCGGTTCACCCCGGTTCAACCGGTTCACCGCCGGTTCGCTGCCTTGCCGACCGGTTCTCCGCCGGCTTCCACCGCCAGCAGCTCCGCTGGGTCGTCCGCACCTCGAATCTGGCCTCGGTTCGCCTCAACGTCGCCGAAATACCGCCGGTCCGGCTGTTCTCCTCTTCGCCGTCGGACCCGTCTCCCTCTTTTGGCCGTCGCCGCCGTTTCCGGCCGTCTCGTCGGCTGCCACCGGTGCCAAAAGCACCGCCGTTGACTGGGCTCTCCAAATCGGGCCTTGGTTCTGGTCGGATCGCCGCCGTTCGCCGCCGGTGGCCTTCTCTTTCCCGCGGCCTTTCTCTCCTCCGATCGGCTTCCTCCGGCGTCGGTAGGCTGCACCGCCGGTGCCGTTGAGATCACCGGCCTCCCCTCTTTCTTTTCCGACCCTTGGCCCGGCCATCGACCGCCGGACGGCTCGCCGGCCTTCTCCCCCTTTTCGGCTTCGTTTCTTTGCTTTTCTGTTTCTGTTTCTTTCTTTCTCTCTCCCCGACCCCCCTTTTTTTTTTTGTTTCAATTACTTTTTTTTTTTATCAATTTTATTATTTTTATTTTTATTTATTTTAATTATTTTACTATTCATTAAAATATATTAAATACCCCAAAACATCTACAAAATTATTATTTTATTCTAATTTAACTAATTTAATTTTATTTAATTTATTTAATTTATTTTTAATCCTTTTTTGGGTATAATTTCTCCGTATTTTTGGGATATTGTCCCGGGTGACCTTTCGGCATATTTTTCGATTATTTTCGGGATTATTTTTCCGAACTAAAAATCCCGATTAATCCCGATTAATTTTCATAAATTAATATCTTGATCAATTTAATCCGAAATAATTTTATTTCACTTTTATTGACCAAGATTTCTTAAATCCATATTTTAATTAATTTTTTTTATCGATTTTACTCCGGCTTTCGGTCTTTTGACCGTTTTGCCCTTACACGTGTTTGGGATTAATTTAACCCGACTTCCCTTCACACTTCCTCTATCTTTTCTTATTTAGTTTTCGTATTTTAATTAAATTCGGGTCTTACAAATTATATTTATGAAATGATTTATGAAGCATATTCAGATTTATGAATGATTTACAAAGCATATTTATGCTCATGAAATGATTTGATGAAGTATGTTTCGTTTTATGAAATGATTTATAGAGTATGAAATACATGAATATTTTATAGTTTTCTATATGACTTTATATTCATGTTTCAACGGAAATTTTTTATGTTTTCCGAAAGTATTTAAGAAAAGAAAAAGAGATTTTGAGACTAGAAGGCTATTTATATGCATGGCAACTACTCGTGGCGCTCCGATCCGCCACTTGAGATGCCGATACGTAGGACCCTTATAGCGCTTGTCTTCACCTGTGTGGTGGTTGACTCGCTACTTGTGGTCTATGATGATGATTTCTGGTAGTATCTCGTGCCCGCGCAGCACGCAAGAATGTTTCCCGCACGGCGAGTGCCATCGGTGCCCGTGCCCTAGCTATGTGCTAGTATATGATAAGGAAGAGAAGATACTACCCATGTTTATGATTATGATTGATGTATGACCCTGATCCAGTCTACAGCCCCCACCATGGCCATCGGTATGATTATGACCCTCTACGGAAGATGACGTATATTGCATAACTCAGATATAGCCTAGTCTCCATGTTTTGATGATGAGTCTTTATGAAAGAAAGTATGATGATGATTATGAAAGAAAGAATTATGATGTTCTTATGAAAGAAAGTATGATGATGTTTTCATGAAAGAAAACATGTTTTACATTTTCAGATGAAAAGATCTATATGATGATTTTACGAAATGAATTATATATGATGAATATTTCATGAAAGAAAACTATGCATGATGATGTTTTCATGAAAGAAAGTACGATTTATGCTTTCAGATAAAGATTTGCATGATGATTTAGTGAAAGAAAACATGTTTTGTGTTTTCAGATGAAAAGACATTCATGGTATTAAAAAGGAAAGCATATGCATTTATGATATTTTCTTGTATTAATGTTTTACGTACGAAATAGAATTTATACGTACGA
This sequence comes from Firmiana major, assembly GCA_033439115.1. Taxonomy (NCBI): domain Eukaryota; kingdom Viridiplantae; phylum Streptophyta; class Magnoliopsida; order Malvales; family Malvaceae; genus Firmiana; species Firmiana major. Next base: position 25,247,618 of record CM065913.1, read on the forward strand.
TTGAATGATTATTTTTCAAGTAAGTTTATGATTTGATTTTCAGAAGTAAAGTATGAAAGTATACTTGCATGATTTTCACATGCTTTTTATAGTCAGAATTATTCTAAACATATTCGTTACAGAGCTTTTCCCCAGAAGCTCACCCCCTTTTTCTCCATCTCAGATATCCTGCAGTAAGTGTTACGCAGCTATCTACGAAGTACTTGTTCAGGTATAATAACAGATGTTTATTTCCAGACATGTATAATGTACAGATATGTGGGTGTATAATTATTACGGGATGTAATCATTGTTTTTATGGATTAGTATGTAAACGTTCAAGAAACAATTAATATGTAGATGTTACTTACTATTTAACGCATGAGGTGGTTGGAATATACGAAAACTAGAAAATAAATAAAGAAAGAAGTATCCTACACTGTACAGGAATACAACCTAAGTAGAGATTTAAAGTAGAAAAAAAAATTTTTTGCCCTATTTTTCTCGCTTCCGGGGCGTTACAGTTTAGTGTTATCAGAGCGGAGGTTATCTAGTACTGTCAGTGTCGGTTAGGACAAGTGTGATTACATCCTAAGTATCTGTACTTGTCTGGTTATAAATTGTATATACCTGTGATAGCTGTAACTAAAATTATTGGTATCGTTGCAGGAAATTCATATCAGTGAAAATGAAATGCAATATAAGATACTTTGAAATATGATATTGTGTGAACTTTTTTATCCTATTGTGGTGAAGGTTATATAGCCTCTATTTTGAATACGAAATGGGAACACTCAAGTATTCAAGACATACCAGTAGTATGTGAATTTCCAGATGTGTTTCCTGAGGAATTACCAGGATTACCAACGGAGAGAGAGTTGGAGTTCACTATTGATTTACTATCGGATACCCAACCAATCTCTAAGACTCCCTGTAGAATGACACTAGTAGAATTAGAAGAGTTGAAAAAGCAGTTGCAAGAATTGCTGGACAAGGGTTTTGTAAGACCCAGTGTGTCGCCTTGGGGAGCTCCGATTTTATTTGTCAGGAAGAAAGATGGTAGCCTCCGGTTGTGTATAGATTATAGATTATTGAATAAGGCTACAGTAAAGAACAAGTAACCTCTACCCAGAATTGATGACTTATTTGATCAGTTGAGAGGGGCTTCAGTATTTTCGAATATTGATCTGAGGTCTGGCTATCACTAGTTGAGGATTAGGAAGGATGATGTGGCTAAGACAGCATTCAGGACAAGATATGGCCACTATGAGTTCTTAGTGATACCTTTAGGTTTGACCAATGCCCCTGCTGCTTTCATGAGTTTGATGAATGAAGTATTCCTGGATTATCTAGATCAATTTGTAATTATTTTTATTGATGACATCTCGGTGTACTCTAAGTCCCGGGAGGAACATGAGCAGCATTTAAGGACAATGCTCTAGACCCTTCGGGAGAAACAATTATATGGGAAACTAAGTAAATGTGAATTCTGGCTGGAGCAGATAGTTTTCCTCGGTCACATTATATCCAAAGACGGAGTTTCAGTTGATCCGTCCAAGGTTAAAGCAGTACTCCAATAGGAGAGACCAAAGACTGTGACTGAGATTCAGAGTTTTTTTTTGGGGCTGACGGGGTACTATCGAAGATTTGTAGAAGGATTTTCCAAAATAGCAGCTCCATTGACTAAGCTCATGCGTAAGGCAGTTCCCTTTTTATGGTTTGAGGCATGTGAGCAGAGTTTTCAGGAGCTCAAACAGAGATTAACTACCGCACCCGTCCTGACAATTCCAAGTAGTTCAGGGGGATTTACGGTATATTGTGATGCTTCTCACCAGGATCTGAGATGTGTACTTATGCAGAATGGTCGAGTAATAGCTTACGGTTCTAGACAATTAAAGGACCATGAGCGAAATTATACCACCCATGACCTGGAGTTAGCCGCTGTAGTTTTTGCCTTGAAGATTTGACGGCATTACCTGTATGGTAAGAAATTTCAGGTCTTCACCGACTATAAAAGCTTAAAGTATATATTTGATCAAAAGGAGCTTAATATGAGACATAGATGGTGGATAGAGCTCCTTAAGGATTATGATTGCGAGATTTTGTATCTTCCCGGTAAGGCGAACGTGGTGGCAGATGCTCTTAACAGGAAAAGTATGGTGTCGTATATGATGGTTAGAGAATTGGAGCTAATAGAACAGTTCGCTGGACTTAGGATTAATGTTGGAGAAGCAGAGGTTGGATTTGTGGCTAGCATACAGATTGAACCCAGTATATTAGATCAGATCAGAACAGGGCAGAGAATTGATCAGAGGTTACTAGACATGGTTAGCCAGGCAGAACAAACTTCGCAGTCAGATTTTACGGTCAGTGAGGATGGACTGTTGAGGTTCAAATGCCAAATTTGTGTTCCAAATGATGATGCCCTGAGACAGCAGATTTTGAAAGAGTCTTATTGTTCCCGTTACATCATGCACCCAGGCAGTACCAAGATATACCATGATCTGCGAAAAATGTGTACTGGTGGACTGGTATGAAGCGGGATGTAGCAAAATTTATGGCCAGGTGCTTGGTATGTCAACAAGTTAAGATTGAGTATCAGAAGCCCGCAGGACTTCTTAAGCCCTTACCAGTACCTACATGGAAATGGGAGCACATAACAATAGATTTTATTATAGGGTTACCCAGGACCCAGAGAGGCTATGATACAGTCTGGGTGATTGTGGACAGACTGACAAAGAGTGCCCACTTCCTTGCCATTAAGAGCACTGATTCTCTAGATAAGCTAGCAGAACTGTATGTCAGAAAGGTGGCACGATTACATGGAGCTCCTGTGAGCATTACTTCTGATAGAGATTCTCGGTTCACTTCGAAATTTTGGACTCTTTTTCAGGAAGCTATGGGATCTCGACTAAATTTGAGCACCGCCTATCATCCTCAGACTGTTGGTCAGTCCGAGCGGACCATTCAGACCTTAGAGGATATGTTAAGGGCGTGTGTGCTAGATTTTAAGGGCTCATGGGATGATCATCTGCCCCTCGTTGAATTTGCCTATAATAACAGTTATTATGCTAGCATTGGTATGGCTCCTTATGAAGCTTTATATGGCAGGAGATGTAGATCCCCGATTGCTTGGGAAGAAGTGGATGACCGAAAAATTATGGCTCCTGATTTAGTGGAACAAGCAGCTAAAGATGTTCAGATTATTTGTGACAGACTTCGGGCTGCTCAGAGTAGACAAAAGAGTTACGCTGATGTACGTAGACGGCCACTTGAATTTCAGATTGGGGACTCTGTATTTTTGAAGGTATCTCCGAGTAAGGGCATCATGCGATTTGGAAAGAGAGGGAAGTTGAGCCCTCGCTTTATCGGTCTGTTTGAGATACTAGAAAGAGTGAGAGATGTTGCTTACCGGTTAGCTTTACCTCTACAGCTTGCTGGGATACATAATGTCTTCCACGTTTCTATGTTGAGGAGATATAATCCGGATCCCTCTCATATCATTGAATATGAAGTTTTGGACATTCAAGGAGACATGAGTTATATGGAAGAACCTATCCGGATTCTTGATAGGAAGGAAAATGGTACTTCAAACGAAGAGAATTCTATTGGTAAGGGTTCTCTGGAAGCATCACTCGACAGAAGAAGCAACTTGGGAACTAGAGAGCCTGATGAAAGAGAAGTACCATCGCTTATTTGACGGACTCAAGTGAATTTGGAGGACCAAATTCCTAAAAGGTTGGGAGAAATGTGAAACCCGAGAATTTCTTAAGAATTTCATGTATGATCATGAAATGATGTTTAGAAATAAAAAATTAAGGTATTGGAAGTGAAAATGTTAGTAAAGTTCGAGTTTTGTACTAAACCAAGCAAATGAACTCGGAATTAGAAATAAATTCGGATTAAATTCATAAAATTCACAAAAATTATTTTGAGGCCATAGAAAATTTATATAAGTTGAAATTAACTTGAAAAATCAAAATCAAGTGGAAATATAGAGGTTTCGGGGATCAAATTAATTTTTAAGGTAAATTGAAAACTTTAAGCCATTTTGCTCGGTATTGACCAAATCGCGCAAAATGGACTCAATCGGGAAATTTTTCTTAAACAAGTGACCCCCAAATTTTTATGAAACATACTAGGGACATATTATAACACTTGAGAAGTGGAAATTTGGAGAAAATAAGACTAGAATGATTTTTCTGGAATTTTCCAAAGGAGAACAAAAATCTGTCCTGCTTCAGATTTCTGACCAACTCCCACATTTTGTCAACTTTGAAGACCTTCCGATATTCAATTTGAGCCAAGTTTTTCAAGTCTGAAATTAGACTTATAGATGGGCATAAAAATCAACCCATCAGACTTCTAGGCTGAGAGCAATCAATCCTCCAAGTTGCTCCAGGCGTCCTCCCTTTACCCTCCTTGTGAGATTTTTCTGGCCACCTTCCGGACAGATTTAGGTGTCGGCCAAGAAGGATAAAATCTTCCTCTACAAGTACTCTATAACATATAAACAATTAAGCCATAAAGAAGTTCATTTACTAGGTGAAAAACTCAAAAGAAAAATGGTCGACGAATCTGCCCTGTTTTTGGTAAGTGAGGAATTTAAGATTTTTCATTCTTTGATCGGTTTTTGAGCTAGTTTTTCATGGTTTTGAGCTATATACATGTTTAATTTCAGTTGAGGATCAATTTTGTGGAAGAAAAACGTGGTCAACCTTGGTCAAACCCGAGGTAAAATTGATGGATGATGAAAAAATTCATGTATGTTGTTATTTGATGTTTTTGGAAGGTTTTTAGTTAAGTGGAATTGGATGATTTAATTTATATGAAGGATTTGAGATCTGGACAGAATAGTGTTGATGTGTTTGTGGTGAAATTTGATGGATCTAAGGTTGTTAACGGTTAAATTTATACCGAGAAAGCCCGATTTATAGCTTAACTCAGTGTAAAACCGAAAAGTGAAAGAATTGAAAATTTGGCAAAGTGACCAACATGATTTATGGACTTGAATGAGTCATAAGGTTAATGAAGTAATGAAATGAGAAATTAAAATAATGAAATTGGTCAAAAACGGGAATTAAATCGGTAAAACCGAGAAAATCGAAAAGTTAACCGAAAAGTAAAATTGGTCAAACTTTGAGAAGATAAATTAAAATTGAGTATGTAAAGATGAAATTGATCAATATATGATGAATTGGTATCATTTTGGGCAGCTCAGGAATTTGGCACGCAAATCGAGGTAATCCCTAGACCCGACGATTTTGCACTGCCCTTAGGTTTACGAGGTAGGGGATGTAATTTAGCTTAATTCTGACCTATTTACATTCATGAAATGATTTATAAAATATAATTATGTTCTTGAAATGATTTATAAAGCATAATTATATTTATGAAATGATTTATGAAGCATATTCAGATTTATGAATGATTTACAAAGCATATTTATGCTCATGAAATGATTTGATGAAGTATGTTTCGTTTTATGAAATGATTTATAGAGTATGAAATACATGAATATTTTATAGTTTTCTATATGACTTTATATTCATGTTTCAACGGAATTTTTTGATGTTTTCCGAAAGTATTTAAGAAAAGAAAAAGAGATTTTGAGACTAGAAGGCTATTTATATGCATGGCAACTACTCGTGGCGCTCCGACTCCACCACTTGAGATGCCGATACGTAGGACCCTTATAGCGCTTGTCTTCACCTGTGTGGTGGTTGACTCGCTACTTGTGGTCTATGATGATGATTTCTGGTAGTATCTCGTGCCCGCGCAGCACGCAAGAATGTTTCCCGCACGGCGAGTGCCATCGGTGCCCGTGCCCTAGCTATGTGCTAGTATATGATAAGGAAGAGAAGATACTACCCATGTTTATGATTATGATTGCTGTACGACCCTGATCCAGTCTACAGCCCCCACCATGGCCATCAGTATGATTATGACCCTCTACGGAAGATGACGTATATTGCATGACTCAGATATAGCCTAGTCTCCATGTTTTGATGATGAGTCTTTATGAAAGAAAGTATGATGATGATTATGAAAGAAAGAATTATGATGTTCTTATGAAAGAAAGTATGATGATGTTTTCATGAAAGAAAACATGTTTTACATTTTCAGATGAAAAGATCTATATGATGATTTTACGAAATGAATTATGTATGATGAATATTTCATGAAAGAAAACTATGCATGATGATGTTTTCATGAAAGAAAGTATGATTTATGCTTTCAGATAAAGATTTGCATGATGATTTAGTGAAAGAAAACATGTTTTATGTTTTCAGATGAAAAGACATTCATGGTATTAAAAAGGAAAGCATATGCATTTATGATATTTTCTTGTATTAATGTTTTACGTACGAATAGAATTTATACGTACGATTGAATGATTATTTTTCAAGTAAGTTTATGATTTGATTTTCAGAAGTAAAGTATGAAAGTATACTTGCATGATTTTCACATGCTTTTTATAGTCAGAATGATTCTAAACATATTCCTTACAGAGCTTTTCCCCAGAAGCTCACCCCCTTTTTCTCCATCTCAGATATCCTGCAGTAAGTGTTACGCAGCTATCTACGAAGTACTTGTTCAGGTATAATAACAGATGTTTATTTCCAGACATGTATAATGTACAGATATGTGGGTGTATAATTATTACGGGATGTAATCATTGTTTTTATGGATTAGTATGTAAACGTTCAAGAAACAATTAATATGTACATGCTACTTACTATTTAACGCATGAGGTGGTTGGAATATACGAAAACTAGAAAATAAATAAAGAAAGAAAGAAGTATCCTACACTGTACAGGAATACAACCTAAGTAGAGATTTAAAGTAGAAAAACAAATTTTTTTGCCCTATTTTTCGCGCTTCCGGGGCGTTACAGGTGTGATACCCCACACACTAGGTACCGTGTTGCCAAGGATCACGAGGTTATGGCCATAGTCCTATGTTGTTACTGATAGTCAATTACATGTCTCACATGATATAACTATTGGTCGATAGACTAGGGTAGACTCGAGGGAGGGGTCAGGCCCTCGATTTTATGAATTTTATGATTTTATGATTTGTGACCCTGAAAGAAGGGTAGTTTTATAACCGAACTTTTACAATGGAGGTGAGATTTGAATTATAAGATGCTTAACCCCTTTGGGTTATTTTATACTGGGTCTTAAATGAAATGATTTAAATGCAGTAGCTTGATGTGTTTTTCCATGCTTTAATGATAAATTCATGAAAGGATTATATCTCATGATTTGTTTTATATCGCATGATATAATGCATGATTTTGATTAAATTCATGCTAAGTATGATTTACTGATGTCACATAAAATGCTATTGATGCATGAATTACATGTTTTTCTATATGCACAAATAGTTTTGGATAAACTATGTCATGATATATGCTTGGTTTTGTGCTTGATGATTTTAATGAAAAGAAATGGATTTAAGGGCATGGCATTATGAGCATGTAGATAGTTTGCCTTACTGAGCGTGTGGCTTGCTCACCCGCCTTATTTTTCCATCTTTTCAGAGCACTTACAATAGTTATTGAGCGGCTGAGGACTTGTATTCTGGGTATTTACTGCTTCCCATCGAGAAACAAGTATACACATTTGTATGGTTTTGTATCTAAATATGTAATGCACAGTACTTAAACGGATATGATGTCGGGGATGTAGGGTTAAAAATATCATTGTGTATGTATTGAATTAATGTCAAAGGATAGTAAACTCTGATATATGAATGTGATTATGGAAATGGATTGGTAATAGTATGAGGTGACTAACACCGAATCATAGCCCAACTGTTTGCAGTGTGGTCACGATGAGAGAAAGGTAAGAATTAAATAATAAAAAAAAAGTAAAAAATTTACTCTGATTTTAGGTAATTTGGGTCGTGACACTTAGAGGATCGATCTCCATGCTAAGATACTATAGAAATTTGCATTCTGGAATGAAAAGACCAATCCCCTAAGGAGAAGGGATCATTCACCTAACCTTAACCTTTGTAAAATCAAAAATTTTAAGGAGGGATCAATCCCCTTCCTCAATAGATCGGTTCCTTTGTCTTCTGAAGAGTTCAACTACTCCTACTATGAATGGTACGCCCTGAAGGTATTACCGTAAGTGCACGGGTCGTACAAGTAATAATGGGATTTGAGTCCTGAGTTATCGTCCCTCAAAGAAGTTGGTTAGCCAAATTAACTATCGGTTAATCTTACCTTCAGTATATTCTAGCAAATTATGAAGTCTTAGTGTGGGTGATCTATTAAGTCTAAAATTAAAATTACTGGAAAGCAGTAAAATAATAAGAACTAAATAAAACTGAGCAAAATTTACTTACAGTGCTCCAAGCAATAAAAAGCAAGAACCTACAAAAGATGATTAAAACAGTTAAAAAGTAATTAATGCAATTAAAATAAAATGCAAAAATGAAAATAAAGCAATAAAATTAATTAAACTAAAATTTTAAAAAAAAAAAACTTAAAATAAAAATGCATGTAATTAAACTAATAAAAATTGTAAATTAAATAACCTAAAATCTAATAAAAATGAAGACTAAATTAAAAATGCATGAAACACATTTAATCTAAATTAATTCTAAATGTATCTAAACTAAAATAAAGTCCTAAAACATTTAATATAAAATTAACTACTAACTAAAAACTAACACTACAAATTAAATTAACTTGCAAAGATATTAAAACTAACCTACCAATTAATAAAAACTAACAACTAATTAAAGATTAAAACAACTAAAAGCATGAAATAACAAATTAATTGGCCAAATAAGGCCTTAAACTACTTTGCAACAATGTGGTCCCGATGCCAGTGCACTGTTCATTGTCTTTCTTCATTGTGCTGCCCAGGTGATGGCCTCGTTTCTGTTCAGCTGCTGTCCTGCTTCTGCTGCACTGTGATGTCCGTGACCTTCTGCGCCAACTGCTGTCTGTGATGCATCCAGGCCGCCTCCCTACATTCAACTGTTGTTGCACGATTTTCTAATGCACGGGTCCTCGACAAACTGTGTATATTTTTTCCATTCCCAAATGTTGTCTTACAACCATATACATCCAGGTGCTGCTTCTACTATTTGCTACTCCAACTCCCGGTTCTGTCATATATTGTTGCAGGTGTTGCTGTTCTGCTTCTTTTTACTGTTGCCTCCAAGTGCGCCTTGCTATTCTCGGTTCTGTGAGTGTTGCATGTCACAGCATTCGGCATCATTGTTGTACATTTCTGTAATTCTCAACAACACAAATCTCCTTCAGCTGGTACTTAACCCGAACACAGCACACCACCGTGAACCATAGAGGTGAGAGAGCATCAGTGGCCACGCTACTATCATGGAAATCATAAGAAACTTTAACAAACTTAACATAGCAGTTAAACAACCGAGGGAACTAAATAAAAAAGCAGAAGAACATTCCTGGATCAAAATCTAAATTTGAGATATAACATAATAGGACCAAGCAGCAGCTACATGCACTGACAAAACACCAACAAAAATTAAAGCATCAACAATAATGGATTTTAATGCAAAATAACACTAAGATCTAAGGTGAACAGTAAAAAGAACTTGAAACAAGGGAGAACAGAGGGGAGGATTGGTCCAGCCAGCTTCAGCACAAATTCCTCATGCCACTTGGTGATGGATACACGAAGCAATCAGAAGGAGTTTAGCCACTGTCACTAACTTACTAGCCTCTCTCAATACTCGGCTGCACCACAAAACTGAGATCATGACTGAACAAAAACAAAACAACAATAAAAAAGAAAACAATGGGACCCGAGAGCTAACAAAAATGGAAAAAAAATGATTATCATGGTGACCCGAAAATAAAGAGCTAGGAATTTAACAAAACCAAACAGAAGAGAAAATAGAAAAGATAACTATTCATTAATGTAAAAAAAACTAAGAACAAAAATTAACAAAAGCTTTTCATGAAAAATAAGGAAATTGCTATAAATAGTAACTTGAAATGGTGGCTAACGAAAATTGCAAAGTAAAATAAACAAGAAAGTAAAAAAATACTAGAAATGAAATAACTCTAAAAACTACTCTACCTACACTACTCCTACTCCTAAATTAATTCTATTCTAACCTAGGCTACATACATTTTCAATTGCCATCATGTTCTATTTATATACACACTTAGGGGTACAATGGTAATTTTTCCATCCTAGATGAGTTGGCATTGTTTGGCCACTTGTCTTTATTTGATTTGCTGCAGAGTAGATATTTCTACGTCATCAGTATTTTTATCCAATTGGTTGTACGATGTGGCCCGGTGTGTGTCTTCCAGAAGGTTGGCACGGTGTCCGTCGATCTTATCATTTTGGAGCGAATAAAATACGGACACCTGGCATCACGCGTGTCCAGATGACTGGTGACTCGATCTATAATTTTGATGTGGTCCAATCTCCTTTAGCTCGATTTCAGCCCATTTTTTACTGAAACGATTGAGTTTTCATCTGGATTTAATTTACCTGCACATTAAAGAATTTTAATTAATTAAGGGGATAATTAATAAAATAATATGGGGATTTAAATAATTAATTAAGAAATTAAGCACAAATAATTCTATTAAAAGTAGAATTATCACATCCCCAAACTTGAGCTTTTGCTTTTCCTCAAGCAAAACAAAATAGATGTATGAATGACAAGTACAAAACATAATAATTTCCCCAATATTATCCTCAAAGATAAAGTACAGACTATGATCTCAAAGACTCACAATTACAAGTCAAACACTTATAATTATTCCATCATAGGTCCTAACCCAAATTGGACTCCTTGTGTGTGTGAAAATGTTAAAGTTCACTTCACAGTACATTACTCGGATCAGATTATGCAAACACAATGAATGCAAAGTCAATAACATGTGATCATTCCTATAAGTTTGTTTTTCACTTCTCTCTCCACGAATGTAGTCACACTTAATCAAAGATCAATAGGACTTCATTAAGCTTGTAATGTAAGGCTAGGGCTCAAGTATGATAAAGTTGATTTGGGTTTAATTACCCCTTAACATGCATTACTTTCTAGGATCTTAATGTAAGAGCTCATATTTATTTCCCCCAAACTTATTTCTTTTACTAAACATTTTATTCTATTTTTGTATTTTTCATCTTTCATTCTTTTCTTTTTCTGTCAATTGCAATTTTTTTTTCTTTGAATTTTCACTATCACCAGATACCCATATGTACAAAGCTCACAATATTTCCTAATGACTTTCATGCTTTCGGGGTAAGGGATAGGAACAAAGTATTTAAGTTAAGGAAATTTATGTTGGTGTATTTATAGAGAAAAGCTTATTTGGCCCAGATGGGTGACTAGGGGTAAAATATGTACAAGGATGGCTAGAAAGGCTCAAACAATCCAAAGATGGCCTAAATCATATCCCTAATTAAGTGTGATCTAATATTTCACCTCGAGATTAGATCAAACAAATTCTAGAATATGATACAGAAAATAAATTGAACAAATGAAATCCTAGGTCCACATAAGCTTTCTCTAAATAAATATACAGATTCATGACATGACATGTGCATAAAATGAGGAAATCACAATCAAAATCAAGACAAATTCAAGAATTCAATTTCATGCTTTTCCTATAATCATACTTCTCAGTCAATCAAAATCAGACTTAATATTGGGGTCATATCATCAGAATATGGGAAAAATACATGCTAAGCACTCAATCATCCTAAAATCAAACAACTTAAGCTCATATTTTAGAAAATATTTTAAAAAAATTTCAATTATGCCCAAATTTTTTAAAAATGCTCAAGTGATATCCCCTCCCCTAAACTTGAAGTGCACAATGTCCTCAGTGTGCAGATAATATAAACATTTAATCTCAAGAACAGAATACTCCCCTATCTGATGATGATGATGATGATGAACAACTGAAGCTTGATTGAAAAGGTAATACTATAAAGGAAATCTACAAAATAAAGAAAGAAATAAACAACAGAAAACAAAAAGAACTATCTACAAAATGGAAAGAAAAATTAAGCCACTTCAAATGCAGCTAAAGAACACAACACTCAGCAGCAGGGCGAGGAGTAGGAGGATCAGACAGAGTGGTGATAGAATGTTGACAGTTAACTCATCCTTAGCTCTATCTACTTCTATCCTTCTTTCAGATTTCTTGTGCTCGAGCCTTATATCCTCATTAACATCCATCTTAAAACACTTTTGAGAGTCATCAGGGAGCTTCAAAGGTTTGAAAACATGAAATGTCACCTCCTGATCTAGGACACTCATAGTCAACTCCCCCTTTTGTATATCAATTAAAGTTCTACCAGTAGCTAGGAAAGGTCTGCCTAGTATAATGGGGACTTCCCTGTCTTCCTCCATGTCCAATATAATAAAATCCGTAGGGGAAATAAATTTGTCCACCTTTACTAACACATCCTCAATGACCCCCTTCGGATATTTAATGGATCAATCAACTAGCTGAATGGTCACTGTGGTATGCTTGACATCCCCCATTCCTAACTTTTGGCAGATAGACAGAGGCTTCAAATTGATACTGGCTCCTAAATCACATAGGGCTCTACCAAAGAACATATTTCTAATAGTGCAGGGTATGGTAAAACTCCCAGGATCGTTGAGCTTGGGGGGCAATTTCCTCTGGATAATTGCACTACATTCCCCAGTTAAGGCCACTGTCTCATAATCTTCCAATCTTTTTTTCCTAGAGAGAATATCCTTCAAAAACTTCACATAACTTGGCATTTGCTCTAAAGCATCTATAAAAGGAATGTTGATGTGAAGCTTCTTAAAAACCTCAAGAAATTTAGCAAATTGTTGTTCTAGTTTTTTATTTTGGAAACTCTGAGGAAAAGGTACTGGTGGTCTAACTAGAGGCAATGTAGTGGGAACCTGTGTAGAATCAGAGGACGAGGAAGGCGATAAAGAAGAAGAAGGTATAGATGAAGAAGCGCCAAGCTTTGTTTCCTTTGCAGCCCGATCCTGATGTTCTTGCTCCTTCTGAGCTGCTTCGTTAGAACCTATGGGTTTATCAACTATGGGCTGTTTAGGTCCAGACTTAACTTGTGGCTCATCTAGCTCTCTGCCACTCCTAAGGTTGATGGATCTAACATGTTCCTTACCCTCCCTTTGCTTAAGAGGATTAACTTCAGTGTTACTAGGAAGGGTCCCTTGAGGACATTGGCTAAGAGCACTAGCTATTTGTCCAACCTGAACTTCTAAGTTCCTAATTGAGGCAGCTTGATTTTATAGGATAGTCATGAACATTTCCTCAAGCGAGAGCTTCTTCTCAGCTACTGGTGCATGGTAAAGTTGGGGCTGCATAAGTGGTGGTGGTGGTGGTGGTGGTGGTGGATGATGAAGTGGATGATGTTGAAATTGAGGTGGATGGGGATGATTAGGTGGATGGTATGGAAATTGTGACTATGGTGGTACCTGAACTGGTGGAGCTTGAAAACTAGGGGGTCCTACAGGTCTAGAGCTATAAGTTTACCCTTAGTTTTGGCTCCAAGAGAAGTTAGGATGGTTCCTCCACTCTGGATTATCGGTGTTTGAAAAAAGGTTATTCTGTTGCTTAGGGGGGCAACATACTGAGCCGATTCTAAGTTGAGCAGACTCTTATCTACAGAGTGGGTACCACTACATAACTCACAAGAAAGAAAAGGATTTTGGACAGAATAAATTAGATTAGGACTGGTAGAAGGATTATGCTGGGTACTGAGCGACTCTACATTCTTCGTAAGGTTAGCGATTTGAGAGGTCAAGGTAGACAGCATGTCGAGCTCATAAATACCCGCCGACTTTCTAGGTAATTGCCTCTCCGAGGACCATAGATAGTTGTTAGCCACCATCTTTTTTAACAACTCGTAAGCTTCCTCCTCTGTTTTACACATTAGCGCTGCACCCGCAGCAGCGTCAACAATGGTCTTATTTTAGCTTGTAAGTCCATTGTAGAAGGTCTGGACTTGCAACCACAAAGGTAGGCCATAGTGAGGGCACTTCCTAAGAAGCTCCTTATATCGTTCCCATGCTTCGTAAATAGATTCAGAGTTGTACTGAGTAAAGGAAGATATGTCACTGCGGAGTCTGGACATTTTAGAGGGAGGGAAAAACTTGGCTAGAAATTGATGGGCTCACTCGTCCCATGTAGAAATGGATCCTGAAGGTAAGGAGGTTAACCAGTGTTGTGCCCTATCCCTAAGCGAGAAAGGGAATAATCTAACTCTAAGTGCATCATCAGAGAATCTATTGTGCTTGAACGTGTTGCACAGGTCCAAAAATTGCCAAGGTGATCATGTGGGTCATCGTACGGAAGCCCACTGAACTGCAATGAAGTATGGATCATCTGGAGGATTACGGGCTTAATTTTGAAGTTGTTAGCAAAGACAATTAGTGGCCTAATTCCAGTGTAATATCCTCCAATAGTCGGCATTGCATAATCTCCAATGGTCCTAATTTCCCTATTTTCTGTCATTATGATTTGCAGCGGAGCTATTAATTTCCTAGAATCCTTTCAAAATTTTCTAAGTGTTCGTTCAATTATAGGATCTAAAGGAAAGCAATCGTAACTTCTAGTACTACGCATGCAATCATCAAAAAGTCCTTAGAAACTTGTTTTCAATTTTTAAATTTTTCAATTTTTTAATAAAATGGAGAAAATTTAACTAACCTAAACTAACGCTCTGAATATTTACAACCTAAATATTTTAAAGCTAGAACTACACCTAAGCATAATTTCACCGATATTAATTAAGGATTAATTAAAACTTCCCCGGCAACGGCGCCAAAAACATGATACGATTTAAACGTATTACCGCAAGTGCACGGGTCTTACAAATAATAATGAGATTTGAGTCCCGAGTTACCGTCCCTCAGAGAAGTTGGTTAGCCTAATTAACTACCGGTTAATCTTACCCTAAGTATATTCTAGCAAATTATGAATTCTTAGTGTGGGTGATCTCCTAAGTCTAAAATTAAAATTACTGAAAAGCAGTAAAATAATAAGAACTAAATAAAACCGAGTAAAATTTACTTACAGTGCTCCAAGCAATAAAAAGCAAGAACCTACAAAAGATGATTAAAACAGTTAAAAAGTAATTAACGCAATTAAAATAAAATGCAAAAATAAAAAAAAGCAATAAAATTAATTAAACTAAAATTTAAACAAACTTAAAATAAAAATGCATGTAATTAAACTAATAAAAATTGCAAATTAAACTAACCTAAAATCTAATAAAAATGAAGACTAAATTAAAAATGCATGAAACACATTTAATCCAAATTAATTCTAAATGCATCTATACTAAAATAAAATCCTAAAACATTTAATATAAAATTAACTACTAACTAAAAATTAACACTACAAATTAAATTAACATGCAAGATTTTAAAACTAACCTACCAATTAATAAAAACTAACAACTAATTAAAGATTAAAACAACTAAAAGCATGAAATAACAAATTAATTGGCCAAACAAGTCCTTAAACTACTTTGCATCAATGTGGTCCCGATGCCAGTGCACTAATCATTATCTTTCTTCATTGTGCTTCCCAGGTGATGGCCTCGTTTCTGTCCAGTTTCTGTCCCGCTTCTGCTGCACTGTGATGTCCGTGAACTTCTGCGTCAGCTGCTGTCTGTGCTGCATCCAGGCGGCCTCCCTCCAGCTGTTGTTGCACGATTTTCTGATACACGGTTCCTCGACAAACTTTGTATATTGTTTCCATTCCCAGATGCTGTCTTGCAACCATATACATCCAGGTGCTGCTTCTACTGTTTGCTACTCCAGCTCCCGGTTCTGTCATATATTGCTGCAGGTGTTGCTGTTCTACTTCTTTTTGCTGCTGCCTCCAGGTGCGCCCTGCTATTCTCGGTTCTGTGAGCATTGCATGTCACAGCTTCCGACATCATCGTTGCACATTTCTGCAATTCTAAGCAACGTAAATCTCCTTTAGCTAGTACTTAACCCGAACACAGCACACCATCGTGAACCATAGAGGTGAGAGAGAATCAGTGGCCATGCTACTGTCATGGAAATCATAAGAAACTTTAACAAACTTAACATAGCAGTTAAACAATAGAAGGAACTAAATAAAAAAGCAGAAGATTCCTGGATCAAAATCTAAATTTGAGATATAACATAAAAGGACCAAGCAGCAGCTACATGCACTAACAAAACATCAACAAAAATTAAAGCATAAACAATAATGGATTTTAATGCAAAATAACACTAAGATCTAAGGTGAACAGTAAAAAGAACTTGAAAAAGGGGAGAACAAAGGGGAGGATTAGTCTAGCCAGCTTCAGCACAAATTCCTCATGCCATTCGGTGATGGATACACGGTGCAATGAGAAGGAGTTAAGTCACTGTCACTAACTTACTAGCCTCTCTCAATACTCGGCTGCACCACAAAATCGAGATCATGACTGAACAAAAACAAAACAACAATAAAAAAACAAACAATGGAGCTCGAGAGCTAACAAAAATGGAAAAAATGATTATCATAGTAACCTGAAAATAAAGAGCGTGGAATTTAACAAAACCAAACAGAAGAGAAAATAGAAAAGATAACTATTCATTAATGTAAAAATAACTAAGAACAAGAATTAACAAAAGCTTTTCATGAAAAATAAGGAAATTGCTATGAATAGTAACTTGAAATGGTGGCTAACGAAAATTGCAAAGTAAAACAAACGGGAAAGTAAAAAAAATACTAGAAATGAAATAACTCTAAAAACTACTCTACCTACACTACTCCTACTCCTAAATTACTTCTATTCTAACCTAGGCTACATACATTTTCAATTGCCACCATGTTCTATTTATATACACATTTAGGGGTACAATGGTAATTTTTTCATCCTAGATGAGTTGGCATTGTTTGGTCACTTGTCTTTATTTGATTTGCTGCAGAGTAGATATTTCCACGTCATCAGTCTTTTTGTCCAATTGGTTGTACGATGTGGCTTGGCATGTGTCTTCCAGAAGGTTGGCACGGTGTCCATCGATCTTATCGTTTCGGAGCGAATAAAATACGAACACCTGGCATCACGCTTGTCCAGATGATTGGTGGCTCGGTCTGTAATTTTGACGTGGTCCAATCTCTTTTAGCCCAATTTCAGCCCATTTTTAACTGAAATGACTGAGTTTTCATCTGGATTTAATTTACCTGCACATTAAAGAATTTTAATTAATTAAGGGGATACTTAATAAAATAATATGGGGATTTAAATAATTAATTAAGAAATTAAGCACAAATAATTCTATTAAAAATATAATTATCAATGAACTAGAGAGATTGATTTAATCGATTTAAATCCCTAAAACCCATTTTCTCTCCCTCATTCTGCTTATTTTGACCAGAGAAGGAAAGAGGAAGAAGAAGAAGAGGAGAAGGAAAAAGAGAGAGAAAGAGAAGGAGGAAAACCCTATAAATCTTAACCTAACCCTTATTTCAGCCCCCTCACCATAATACATAAATATAGAACTTGGAAGAAGCCATTTTTGTCAAAATATCTTAGGGAGAAGTTTTAAATCTTTGAGGTAAGTTGAAGCTATAAGTTTGATCTTTGACAGCATTTTGTTTTTGAGTTATCTTATAATGTTCAAAGGTAATTTTAGTATGATTTTGTAGTGGAAAGGCTTGAAAAGAGAAGCGTTAGGGTTTGGATCTACCAAGGAGATGAAGGTAAGTTTTAAGAGAATTATAGAATTAATATATGTGGTTATTTAAGTATTGAATTATGTATTTTAATTTGAGGAGATCATTAAAAAATGTATTAAGTATTTTTCTAAAGTTTCATCATGGCTAGGCCATAGTGATGAATATGAACATGTGTGAATGAATTGAGTGGTACTCTTTGTTAAGTCTAGTGGCATTTTTTACTGCTATTAGACCCAAACATGTATATAGCTTCCCAGTACTCATCTGTCCTAAGATACTGAGGACCCCAACCATGGCCATAGGTTACTTTCAGTTTAATTGCATATAACTACAAGATTATAGCCTAGTCTCCACTACTTGACTCAGAATTTGATTTCATAAGTTTTAGTTCGATAAGTATTCCTTTGAAATGTATTGTTTGGATATGTTTTATTTTGAGATATGCCTATTATAAGTGTTTAATTTGATAAGCATGTTTTAGAAATTATTATATGATTTGATTTCATATGTTACGCATTTAATTTTGCATCATTGTTTTGATTCTATTATGCTTGCAAATGTATTTCTTATTGGTGCGTAGCTTACCCCGTCATTTTTTAGACTGATCTTACAGAGCCTTAAAGAGCACCACTTATGTCGGTGGTTTGACTTAGAGCCTTTCCCTGCTCATTCCTTTGTACCTCTCAAGGTATATACCTTTGTTGCACTTTGTTTTCCAAACTATGGAGACACAAACTATGATAAACGTATTTTGTAAGTCATTTTTGTTGGGATGTAATGTTAGGCTGTGATAGATGTCTAATGTAGTCGGTTAGGCTAGATTAGATATCGATTATAGCCTTTTTTAGGGTGATGTACTGAGAGGATATGATTTGATTCATTTTGTATGATCTATGGATTCAATCAAATGTGAATGAATGTAATATTTTTATGGATGATTAAGTTGGATTAATGAATCATTGAGTGCATCACTTGGAGTTTAAACTGGGACGGCGGACCAAAAAATTACAATCATAAATCATAAAGGATTAGCTAATTAAGTTAATCGCATCTTGCTTGCACGTAGGCAACTAATAAGAAGAAAAGAAAGAGTCAGTCTACAATTCCATAAATTCGGGACGTCACAGAGTTGTTATCAGAGCTTGAGTTGTCTAGTGCGTGTTAGTAAAGGTGGGTTAGGATTAGAGTTACATCTGATGTGTCTTTGCCCCGTCTGGATTTTAGATCGAGTATAACTATGAATGGTGGTACTAAAATGTTTATTTTAGATACAGATTAGCAAACTGACATGAGGAAACGACAGATTAGACTTCGGAGGCAAGCTTCGCCACCTCCACCACCTGCACCACAACATAGAAGTCCGAACTCCCGTATGTCCAAGCTAGAGCAAAGGCTTGAGTAAGGTTTTGAGGCTCTGACCATCATGTTTGCCCATCATTTTGGGGTAACTCAGTCCAAGATAGATGGTCAACAAGGAACATCTCCTCCAGCTTAAGCACCACCACCGACACCTTTAGCCCCTCAATGTCCTCTTAATTAGCCATAACCTCCGCCACAGGCTCTACTGTAACCTAAGGCCGAGGTAGATAGAATGGTGACCTTGTTAAAAGACTTCCTAAAAAAGAATCCCCTTATGTTTAAAGGTAACAAGGACCCAGTGGAAGCAGAGAATTAGGTGCTATGTTTAGAAAGGTCTTTTGAGTACTTGGAATGTTCCCCTACCAAGAAACTACCTTTAGTAGATTTTGTACTCAAGGAAAAAGTAGAGTATTGGTGGAAGTCTACCCGAACGATATTGACAGCTCAGCACCCAGAAATCACTTGAGAAGTTTTCTTAGTAGCATTCAACAAGCATTACATCCCTCAAACTGCGTAAAAGAAGATGCAGTACATCAAAGAAAGCATGTTTGCTGATGCATATGAGTCTCGCTTCATTGCTCTAAGTAATTTTTATCTCGAGATAGTGCGAGATGATGAGTGAAAGATGGAAAGGTTTCTTTTAAGATTGAGGCTAGCAATCAAGGATAGGTTGCTCGCTTTAGATTTAACCATTTTTTCTTGAGCCATCAAGAAGGCATAGGTAGTTGAGTAAGGATTTCATGCTAGCTGAGTGTGGGTTTCGAGGCAAGGGTAAGGATAAGGGGAAGAAGTTTGATGACACATAATCGAGACAGTTTAAGAAGCAGAAGCTTGATGATTGTCAGCTAAGGTTGGTAAGCTTGTAACACCCTCCCCAACCACATAAACAGCCTTGGCTATATGAGGCCCACTGCAGTGAGGCCCTATTTACAAGAACTGTGGTAAAAACCATAGTACCTGTGACTACCATTGGCTCACAGAAGCCTGTTTCAATTGTAGGTAGATAAGGCATATGATCAAGGACTACCACACACTAAAGGCTCCACAGAAGCAAGCAGAGAGGCATACTCCACCAAAAAAGGCCATAATTTGGCCTGGGATAAGTGTTTACCTTGGACAAGGGGTTAGCTGAGGCCACCACTTAAGTTTCTAAACGTAAGCTTTTTATCCTTGATACTGAAGGGCATGTGTTGTTTAATCTTAACTCCACGTATTCTTTTGTATCCCTATCATTTATTAGTATATTGCATATAAAACCTAAGCCTTTAGGCTATGTGTTGCATATCTGTACCTCTATGAAAGTCACAAATGATCGATTTAGTGTGTAAGAATTGTAAGATCAAGGTAAGAGATATGGAAATGGTAGCAGCTCTAATTTTTCTTAGTATTTGTGACCTTGATGTTATTTTAGGCATGGATTAATCAGCTACCAATCGTGTTAGTTTAGACTACTACTATAAGATTGCAACATTCTCCATACCCTAGATTTTTGGGTTAATGTGAAGGTTTTATTGCTTATATGGAAGATTTAAAAAGGGTACATTCGAAACTCAAAGATATTACCATGGTCAGGGACATTTCGAATGTGGTAATAAATGAATTGCCACAGTTGCCACCTAATAGGAAGCTCGAGTTTACTATCGATCTGATACCAGATGCCCAACCCATATCCAAGCCTCTCTATCACATGGAATTGGTTGAATTAGAAGAGCTAAAGAAGCAGCTTCAAGATTTGTTGGACAAGGGTTTCAATCGTCTGAACTCCTAATGCAGTGCTCCTGTCCTGTTTGTTCATATGGTGGGTTGAGGTTATGCATTGATTATAAGTAATTAAATAAGGCTACAATGACGAATAAGTACTTGTTACCTTGGATCAATGACCTCTATGATAAACTTTAGGTTAAAGCGGTGTTTTCCAAGATTAACTTGAGGTCGAGGTACCACCAGTTAAAGATTAAGGAATTTGATATCCCGAATATTACTTTTAGGGTTCGTTACGACCACTTTGAGTTTTGAGTGATGCCATTTGGCCTAATGAATACGCTGGAGGCATTTATGGGTTTGATGAATAAGGTGTTCAGACCGTATTTGGACCAATATATCACTGTTTTCATTAATGACATCCTGGTGTACTCGAAGTCCCTAGAAGAGCATGAGCAAAACCTGAGGACAATATTGCAGACCCTTCGAGAAAAACGGTTGTATGCTAAGCTAAGTGAGTGTGAATTTTAGTTGAGCATATATCATTCTTGGGTCACATTGTATCTAAGGAAGGTGTATCAGTGAATCCATCAATGGTTAAGGTTATACTAGAATGGGAAAGACTGAAGAGTGTCATTGAGATACGAAGTTTCTTAAGACTAACCAGCTACTTTAAGAGCTTTGTGGAAAGTTTTTCTAATATAGTCGCAACGATGACTCGACTTACCTGTAAAGATGTTAAGCGAGTGGTTAGATAAATGTGAAGAGAGTTTCCAAGAGTTGAAGAAGAAATTAACCTCGACACCAATCTTAATCATTTTGAGTGGATCCAAAGGTTTTCCCATTTATAGTGATGGTTCCTTACAGGGTTTGGGCTGTGTACTAATGCAACATAAGAAAATAGATTCTTATGGTTCTCGTCAGCTTAAGAATCATGAGAAGAACTACCCGATACTTAACTTAAAATTGATTGCTGTGGTTTTTGTTCTCAAGATTTGACGACATTATTTGTATCATGAGATGTTTTAGATCTGTACTGATCACAAGAGCTTGAAGTACTTATTTGATTAGAAAGAGCTAAAGATGAGACAATGACAGAGGATAGAACTATTAAAGGATTATGATTATGAGATCCTATACCATATAAGAAAGATGAATGTAGTCACGAATGCTTTAAGTCGAAAAGGGATGATATCCTATATGATGGTTGAAGAATGTGTCTCCATGAGCAATTTGTTGGACTTAAGATCAGTATAAAACTTGCTTAGAACTGTTGGCTGGCAAGTCTTCGGATAGAGCTCAGTTTAATGGATCAGATTAGATTAGCACATAGGAATGATAAGGAATTAGTTAAAATGGCTAGTCAACTGAGTTAGGATTCACAATCAAAATATGCAGTTAATAGTGTGGATTGCTTCGGTTTAAAGGAAGATTTATGTTCCGAACAGTGATGACTTGAAGCAATTGATTTTGAAAGAAACACATAGTTTCTGATACACCGTGTACTAGGGCAATAATAAAATGTACCTCAACTTATGTCATATGTATAGATGGATCTAAATGAAAAGGGATATTATTAATCATGTTGCAAGATGTTTGGTGTGCCAGCAAGTGAAAATAGAGCATCAAAAGTTGATAGTGTTCTGCAATGTTTGCCAATAACCATATGGAAATGGAAGCATGTCACCATGGATTTCATCATGGGCTTACCCAAGACTAAGAAATGACATAATGCAATCTGGATAATAGTGGACAGATTAACCGAGTTAACTCACTTCTTAATTATCAAGGCAACATATTCTTTGAACTCTTTAACAAATATTTATGCGAGGGAAGTAATCCAATTGCATGGTACTTTTGTAAGCATCACTTTCGGAAGGGATTCCTAATTCACTTCCTAGTTTTGGGAGAATTTTCAAGAAGCAATAGGATCTAAGCTAAATCTTGGCATAGCTTTCCATCCTTAAACCGACGGTTAGTCTAAGAAGATGATTCAAACCTTAAAGGGTATATTGAGGACATGTGCTACGATTTTCAATGGTTCATGAGATGACCAATTGTTGTTGGCAAAATTTGCTTACAAAAATAGCTTCCAGGACATTCTTGGAATGTCGCCTTATGAGACCATTTATAGGAGGAGAAATCGATATGCGATAGCTTTGGAAGAAGTGGGTGAAAGGAAATTGTTGGCTGAGAATTCTATTAAAATAGAATTATTTGTGCTTAATTTCTCAATTAATTATTTAAATCCCCAATTTATTTTATTAATTATCCCCTTTATTTAATTAAAATTATTTAATGTGCAGGTAAATAAATCCATATAAAACTCTGTTATTTAAGTTAAAAATGGATTGAAAACGGGTTAAAGGAAACTGGACCACTTCTAATTTGCAGACCGAGTCACCAATCGTCTGGACACGTGGGATACCAGGTGTTAGTATTTTATTCGCTCCGAAACGATAAGATCGATGGACACCGTGACAATCTTTTGGAAGACACACGCCGGGCCACATCGTACTGTCAAGTGTACTAGAAGATGGATAACGTGAAAATATCTACTCTGCAGCAAATAAAATGAAGACAAGTGGCCAAACAATGCCAACTCATCTAGGATGAAAAATTACCATTGTACCCCTAAGTGTGTGTATAAATAGTGCAAATACCGTAAATTTTATATACTTGGTTTTACCCACGATTAGTGATTTAATCATCGAGGTTAAAGATTTCATTTCCATTAGTTAATAAATTAAATTTTATTTTCCCAATGTGAGACTTAGAAGAATTAATGTAATTAAAATGTATTAATCCTAAGAATAGATGACTACAGGAATATGCACACATATATGTATATCTATATATATATATGTTTACGCGAATACTTCAAGGGAAAGTAAGAAATTGGCATCATTCGGAGCCAAACCAGCAAGGCTCTCGCCTATTGCAGATTTACCACAGTAGGAGACGTAAAGGATGGAAGGAGAACGTGAAGGTGGCAGTGAAACTAAGGAAAAATAGAGGAGGAGTAGGTAGTTAAAAATCGAAAGGTAAAACTTATGACTAAGGATATTGGATGCCTTGCTGTTTGAAACGAATGGGAAGGAATTAAATATGAAATTACTAGGTTGGAAACAATTGTAAACCGGCAGAAAATTTGCAGCTCAAGTCTGAAAACATTAATTGGACTGAAGTACTGAAGCGTGAAAATGTGGAACTAGGGAGGCAGTAAAAGTAAACGGCAGACCTGAACCAAACAATGAAACATGATAGGTTATGTAACTGGCAATAGGATGAATATATATATATATATATATATGAGAGTTGCAACAGAAAACGTGAAGAAAAAGAAAGGGGAGAAAGTCAATATGAAATGAAGCAGAAATGTAAGTAAGAAAATAGGAAAAGTGAATAAAATATATAATGGTATTAGGATTGATGCTTGCTGATCTAGTGAAATAGGATGGGATGGCAGTGATATACACTTACCAAAACTGCAGCAGACCGAATGAAAGATGAAAAGGATGTGGCCTGACCAAAACCGTGAAGACATGCAATAATAGAAAATATGGAATAGGAAGAGTGGATACTGTGGCCAGCATAGAGGAAACAGAAGCAGGTGGGGAGCTAGAACTGCAGCTGTCGGTGAAATAAGAAAAATATATATATACCTACATGACTGAGTGAAATAGTTGTTAGGACACTAAGACAAGAAAGAGAGGACGTGAAAGGATGAAAAGTGAGCAGAAATGCATTAGCTACTGCAGGTTTGGCAATCCAAATTTATGAAGCTCAAGAGAAATCAAAAATGATATGATGGGACTGATGAGCAAGTATAAGGCAAGAACCGAGAGAAGGAAAGAGAGCTTAGAGTCGAGAGAGAGAGTTAGAAGCAGCAAACTGAAGACCAACTGATAGTGGTCCTATCATCAAAGTCCACGTGTACAAGGATCAACCAACCAGAGATCGCCACGTGTCAAACACAAATATAAGCCACGTGGCTGTTAGAGCTGTGGCGACACAGTCACTGGAATGACGATAGAGTCTCCACGCGACACTGTTGCTTAGTAGGCGACAGAGTATCTAAGCGATAGAGGCTCTGTCGTTGAGTCTCTACGCGACACAGTAGGTAGCGATAGACCTCTACCGCATGGACTGCGATAGAGTTCTACCGCAGAGACAGCGGCAGAGGTCACGAAAACTCTGCCGCATGTCGAACTCACCCATATATAGTCTAACTCCAAGTCGCGAGAGAGTACCTAATGACTCTGTCACAGCCCAGACACGCGCTTGGGCTTCAGACCCGGATAATTACGGGCCTGAAGTATCCTTAAACCCAAAAAGAACATGGAGCCCGACTTGATCCTAGAAGATGTCTATAAATAGACCAGGTATGAAAAAGAAAAAGTAGAATCTCTCTTGGATACTGCATCTCTTTTTTCTGATACATAGAATCTCTTCCAAAAGGACCTTCTTACTTAACCATCGGAGTGCGCGTGCAGGGACAAATCCCTACACCTCTCTGACCTTCGTTCTTTTTCCAGAAGATTCGATCCATTTGGAGGGAATTGCATCAGCATCACCTGGTTGTCGTTTGGCGCAACATCAACACGTGAAAAGCATCACCCCGTTGTCGTTTAGTGCAACATCAATTGGTACAGTCTATGGGAATCAGAACAAAAAGTCAGTTTCCCCATTAAAATGGTGAGGACACGTTCTACTGCAAAGATGGTGAGAGCTATGGTGAACTTCTTCAGAAACGCTCTCCTACAGTTTAGCTTACCCCCAGAAGTGCAGCAGATGGTGGGGAAAGACATCCTGAGGCAGACCTACGAGAGAGGTCAACCCTCCACCATGATGAATACTGGACAAGTTGAAGGAGCACAGAATACTGCCGCAGACTTGACTGAACAGAGCTCCCCCGCGGAGCACAGGCGGCAGAGCTCTCTCGCAGAGCGCAGGCGGTAGAGCACACCCGCAGACCGTAGGAGGCAGAGCTCACCCGTAGATTACAGGCGGCAAAGCTCTCCCACAGATTGCAGGCGGCAGAGCTCTCTCACAGACCGCAGGCGGCAAAGCTTTCCCGCAGATCGCAGGCGGTAGAGTTCACCCGTTTACCGCAGGCGGCAAAGTTCACCCGTTGACAGTAGCATTTCTCTAGAAGAGTTGGGGCGTGAATTCGAAGATCACAGGTCTGGGGAGCGACAGGGACAGAAGAGTCCCAACCCCCGAGACTATTTCGAGAGAGCAAGGTCGAATCTCGGAATGGGAGGTGCTGGAAGGAAGAATACAGAGCAGGCCCCTAGAGTCCGAGGAACCTTAAACGAGGAAGAGATGCTTAGCCGGGGAGCCGAACATGTGCAAAGTCTCCGGATCAGAGGAGGAAGGAGTACTTACCACTCGGACTCTTCTAGTCCCGGAGGAAGGGGAGAGTACTCGATTCAAGGGTCAAAAAATGTGAAAAAAGTTGTCGCAAGGATCTTGGAAAAGAGGAAACTGGTGTCTTCGGATGATAGTCAAAGAAGGAGAATTCCGTTCAGTCCGGAGATTATGAACAAACCCTTGCCGAAGAAGTTCAAGATGCCTTCTATGGCCACTTACACAGGTAAGGAAGACCCATACGACCACATATAGAGTTATGAGTCCCTGATGTTGTTACATGGATGGGAAGATGAAATTATGTGCAGAGCCTTTTCGCTTACATTGTCCGGGCATGCGCTAAAGTGGTTTAATGGGTTGAGCGAAGGTTCCATCTCATCCTTCGACCAATTGCGAAACAAATTTTTGAGAGTCTTCATGATCAATAGCCAGAGGAAGAAGGATGCTACTTATCTGCTCACTCTCAAGCAAGGGAATAAAGAATCCTTCAAAAGCTACGTAGACCGTTTTCGAGATGCAACCTTGGAGGTGGAAGATCTACCAGCAGGGGTAGCCATGACTGCAATGTTACAAGGAACGAGGTCCGAGAAGTTGCAAGAATCCCTCTCCCTCGATCAGCCAGTGACACTTTTCGATCTGTTTGCTAGAGCCAATAAATATATGGCTCAAGAAGAAGTAATGAAGATGGTACAGCCTCAGGAGACAAGGGAAGGAAAAAAGAGAGAGAGAGATGTACCTGAGAGAAGCTCTCCAAGACCCGTTAGATTGGACAAAGCCCCTAGGCTCAGGTATGAAGGTTATACCAGATTGAATGAGCCTCGCACCGCGATACTAGCAGCTATTGAGGGAATGGGATTCTTGGAATTCCCCAAAAAAGAAGATTGGAGATGTAGGGTGAAACTCTGACGCCTACTGCGAATTCCATGCTGCTCACGGTTACCCCACAAAAAAATGCAGAGGCCTGATGGATCAGCTAGAGAGACTAGCTAGAGAGGAGAAAATTAACCGCTTCCTGTGGAGAAGTGAAAGGCCCCGTTATCCTTTGCGAGATCGAAGGAATGACCGTCCGCGGAATGTGTAAAATAATGATAACGGAAGAAATAGGCCAAGGAATGAAGTGTCTAGGCCTATCCCCTGGGGTAATCAGCCAGATAACGAACCTACCACCCCGGCAATAAATGTTATCGCAGGAGGGGAATCGATGGCAGGAAATTCCTCTGCTTCCCGTAAGAGTTACGCGAGGCAAGCCTATCAAGTTCATGTTGTGATGGAAGAGAAAGTAGGTGAAGAACCTATTGTGTTCACTCTGGCAGATAGGGGTGACATTGTCATACCCCATGATGATCCCATGGTAATATTCACAGTGGTCACGAAACATCCGGTGAGCAGAATCCTAGTCGATAACGGAAGCTCGGTGAACCTAATCTATTGGAATTGTTTCGAGAAAATGAACATATCCGAAGATAGATTAAGACCCGTTATGACACCACTGTATGGATTTACGGGTGAAAAGGTGAAGGTGGTCGGGTCCATAGAGTTGCCTGTGACTCTAGGAGAAAACCCGAAAGATGTGACCCGACAGGTATTGTTCATGGTGGTGAGGTCAACCTCAGCTGCTTACAACATGATCTTAGGAAGGCCTGTACTGAATGATATGAGGGCGGTGATATCCTCTTGTTATCTATTAATGAAGTTCCCTACTCCCAATGGAGTCGGGCAAGTACGAGGAGATCAAAGGGGGGCTCGTACTTGTTATATTGCTTCTACCGCTAGCAAAGGAGTGCAAAGAAAGGAGACTTTGTGCATAGATGACCCGCCCAAGCCTCAAACTATAGAGGAAATGGAAGCCATTGAGCAAATCAGGGGGGACGAAGAGAAGAAGGCATTCATCGAGACTCAGCTGAATGAACAAGTAAGAAGGGAGATAGTTGAATGCCTAAGAAGGAACTCGGATGTCTTCGCTTGGACTCCGACTGACATGCCCGGGATTAATCCTGAAGTGATTTGTCATGAGCTTAATGTCTCACCCAGACACAAACCTGTCAAGCAGAAGAAGAGGAGTTTTGCCCCGAAAAGACAGATGGCAATCACTGAAGAAATTAATAAGCTCTTGGAAACCGGGTTCATTAGAGAGGTCTACTACCCCGAGTGGCTTGCCAACGTGGTAATGGTGAAGAAATCCAATGGGAAGTGGCGAATGTGTGTAGATTTCACTGATTTGAATAAAGCCTGCCCTAAAGATTCGTACCATTACCCTGGATAGATAGGCTTGTGGATGAAACGTCCGGATATGAACTCCTCAGTTTTTTAGACGCCTTTTCCAGATATCACCAAATTATGCTCCACCCGGAAGACGAAGAGAAGACTTCTTTTATAACCGATGATGGAACGTACTGCTGTCGGGTAATGCCATTCGGTTTAAAGAATGCTGGAGCTACATATCAGCAGATGGTGAACAAAGTGTTCAAAGATCTTCTAAGAAGTACCATGGAAGCCTATGTGGACGATATGATTATCAAGAGCCGAGGAGGAGAGTCTCACGCTCATCAGATGTCCAGGGTATTCGAGGTACTGAGAAGATTCAATATGAAGCTAAATCCTGGCAAGTGCTCATTCGGGGTGAGATCAGGGAAGTTCTTAGGCTTCATGATCGCTGACAGGGGTATCGAGGCAAATTCTGAAAAGTTACAGGCAATTATCAATATGAAACCCCCAGCCACCGTGAGAGATGTCCAAAGGTTGATAGGCAGAATAGCAGCTCTGAATCGCTTTTTGTCAAAGTCCGCAGAAAAGAGCTTGCCATTCTTCAAAACTCTGCGGGGAGGAAAGAATTTCGATTGGACGAGTGATTGTCCAAAATCTTTTGAGGACCTCAAAGAGTATTTGAAGCAGTTACCTTTATTGACAAGACCTTTGGAAGGGGAACAATTATGTATGTACTTGGGAGTCGATGATTTCGCCGTTAGTGCGGTGCTACTGAAGAAGGATGGCATAGTGTACCACCCCATCTACTATGTGAGCAAGGTACTGTTAGACCCAGAGACCCATTATCTGCTGGTCGAAAACTAGCATTGGCCCTTGTGATGGCCTCGTGTAAGTTGCGCCCTTATTTTCAGGCACACCCCATCACTGTCTTGACGGATTAACCATTAAGACAAATCCTTCAGAAGCCTGAACACTCAGAGAGACTAGTGAAATGGGCAGTGGAACTTGGAGGATATGATGTCACGTTCCAACCCAGGCAGGCTATCAAAGGTCAAGCTCTGGCAAACTTTATAGTAGAATGTACTAGCCCGAGCGACAACAATGGAAAGGAAAATCAACCATGGTTACTGTATGTCGACGGGGCATCAAGTGCAAATGGAAGCGGAGCAGGTGTGGTCTTGGTATCGTCGGAAGGGAAATCCCTAGAGTACTCTTTAAGGTTTGGGTTCCCTGGCTCGAACAACATAGCGGAGTATGAGGCTTTGATAGTCGGAATGAGGCTGGCAGAAAAGCTACAAGTTCACCACTTGGTAGCACATAGTGACTCTCAATTGGTGGTAAACCAGTTTAACAGGCAATATGAGGTTCGAGAGCCAATGCTGGTCCCTTACCTAACGAAAGTCCAATCTCTGGCCCAGACTTTCAAGAGCTTCCAGCTAATACAAATTAATCGGTCTGAAAACACACACGCAGATTCACTGTCCAAGTTAGCCTCTTCCAATGAGACAAGAGGAAGGATAATGAAGGTGGAGAGGCTCGAGCGGCCTAGTATTGAAGAGGTCGAAGTGTGTGACATTGAAACGGGGGACGACTGGAGATCCCCATTCAAACAGTATCTCGCTGAAGGTACACTCCCCCAAGACAAGGACGAGGCTCGTCGCTTAAGGATACAAGGGGCGAAGTTCACACTAATCAACAGAGAACTGTACAAAAGGGGATATTCATCACCCTTGTTAAAGTGCCTGGGGCCGGAGCAAGCAAATTATGTCCTAGCTGAGGTGCACGAAGGAATTTGCGGTGAACACTTAGGAGCTAGAGCCCTTGCTGCTAAAATACTGCGATCGAGATTTTACTAGCCGACATTGAAAAAAGATGCAACGAACAAAGCCCGCAGGTGTGACAAATGCCAAAGGTTTGCACCAATAACAATTGCCCCAGTGACTCCCTCCCAGGGTACGGTACAACTAATTCCTTTCGCACAATAGGGGTTGGACATTCTAGGGCCTTTCCCATTAGCCACATGTCAAAGAAAGTTCTTGTTAGTTGCCACCGACTACTTTACAAAGTGGATTGAAGCGGAGCCTTTAGCTACAATCACGGAGAAGAAAGTGGAGGCGATGTGTGGAAAGATATTATCTGTCGGTTCGAAATCCCACGCATCTTAAATGCTGACCATGGAAAGCAATTTGATTGTGATGCCTTCTGGGAATTTTGTAAGCGCCTCGACATCCAGCTAAGGATTTCTTATGTGTCATATCCTCAAGCCAATGGACAGGCCGAAGTCAGTAATCGGACTATTCTTCATGGGCTGGAGACCAGATTAGACAAAGCTAAGGGGGCATGGGTGGATGAATTGCCTAGTGTCTTATGGGCATATCGTACCACTAGTCAGGTATCAACTGGAGAAACCCCGTTTAGCCTCGTCTACTGCACTGAAGCATTGATCCCCATGGAAATCGGAGCACTGTCACCCAGGATGGTGCCTCTAATGGAAGAAGAGAATTCACAAGGACTAAGGGAAAGCCTAGATCTGCTTGATGAGCATAGAGAGGCCGCAGCTATTCGATTGGCATCCTATCATCAGAGGGTGGCCAACTACTATAACAGCTGGGTGAGAGACAGACCAATGTCCGAGGGGGATTTGGTGCTCAGGAAGTCACATATCACAAATGCCCTGAAGGAAGACGAAAAACTCAGAGCCAATTGGGAAGGTCCATTCAAAATCAAACAAAAGATCGGGCCCAACACCTGCATCCTTGAAACTCTTCAAGAAAAGAAAATAGGGAAAACATGGAATTCAAATCACTTAAAATTGTATTTTGAAGTAATTATTATGTTTTCTTTCTTAAACGTTATATTCTCATAATATTGTTATTTGCTTACACTGTCACAAGATATCACTATCTAATCATTATGCAGACTGTCTTTTTATCATATCTCCACCTTTTATATATCTAAATCTTGTGACAGGATACAGGCGAGCCGTAAGAGCCTGAGGCGCTATGCGTCACTGTGGCCAGGCGTAAAATCAGACGAGCCGTAAGAGCCTGAGGCGCTATGCATCACTGTGGCCAGGCGTATAAATCAGACGAGCCGTAAGAGCCTGAGGCGCTATGCGTCACTGTGGCCAGGCGTAAAATCAGACGAGCCGTAAGAGCCTGAGGCGCTATGCGTCACTGTGGCCAGGCGTAAAATCAGACGAGCCGTAAGAGCCTGAGGCGCTATGCGTCACTGTGGCTAAGCGTAAAATCAGACGAGCTGTAAGAGCCTGAGGCGCTATGCGTCACTGTGGCCAGGCGTAAAAATCAGACGAGCCGTAAGAGCCTGAGGCGCTATGCGTCACTGTGGCCAGGCGTAAAATCAGACGAGCCGTAAGAGCCTGAGGCGCTATGCGTCACTGTGGCCAGGCGTAAAATCAGACGAACCATAAGAGCCTGAGGCGCTATGCGTCACTGTGGCCAGGCATAAAATCAGACGAGCCGTAAGAGCCTGAGGCGCTATGCGTCACTGTGGTCAGGCGTAAAATCAGACGAGCCGTAAGAGTCTGAGGCGCAATGCGTCACTGTGGCCAGGCGTAAAATCAGAGGAGCCGTAAGAGCCTGAGGCGCAATGCATCACTGTGGCCAGGAAATGGAAACATAAAGGCCGTAAGAACTAAAGACGCACTCACGTCGTGGTGGTCAGGCCTCAGAAAAAGGTATGTTTATATGGGAAATTTTTTCCAAAAATATATCTTTCTATCAAGAATTGGGGAGCATACATGAATAAACAAAATAAATAAACAAAATAAATATACAATTAAAACAGATAAATGATGATAAATGATAAATAGAAGAGCAATACGATACGAAGCATGAACAGAATTTTGATTCCATTTCATTCAAGAAAATCTTTACAAGTACATCCAACAAAAGCAAACCAACAAAATATTCAAAACGACAAAATGTTCGAAAAGAAAAACAAAAAACAATTCAATCTGTAGGAGGAGGCTGGGATCAATCGCCGACGGACCCTCGCTCTCTAAAGACTGCTAACCATCCTCCCCATCCAAGTCGTCGATGGTGCCAATAGGTTTGGGAGCATCGTCCAGGTTCACAGGCTCCCAAGGACCGGTAAGGTTTGCAAGATCATCCTCAGCAGTCCTCTTAAAAAGCTCGTCAGGGGGTTCAGCCCCCGGTTCATACTTGGTCCAGTCAGGAGCCTCAAACAACATCGCCTCATGTGTATATTGAAGCTCAGGGAATTCTTCGCCTTCCCTATGCTTCTCCAGCCAAGATCTAGCAAGGTAAAATCCATATTTTACGTAAGGATTTGAAAAATCCTCCTTTCGCCTCAAGCAATCCCTAAAAAGACGGTACTCCTTCACGGCTTTCGCCCTGATACTATCAATCTCCACCTAAGTTAGAGAAGGAGTAGCCCGACTTTCCAGCTCGATGACATATTGCTCGAGCTCCTGATTACGATCAATCAGGGACCCATATTTGGACAGCATGCGGTCCAGTTCGGTTTGGGCCTGTTGAAGATCCTCATGGAATTTATTCGACCGAGCCGCCTCGACGATAAGATCCCCCTTGGCCAGATCCAAATCTTGGCACGCCTTCGAGAGCTGATCTTCTAAGTTCTGAACCACGTCTGGGAGCCCGGATAAGTTGTTAACGGTATTTGACAGCTCCATGACCTTGTCCTTCAACTCCCGGATCTCCTTATCAGCTCGCTCCCGATAGGCTCGGTGTTGAGCATTATTGGCCACGGTCCTCTGAGCAAGCTGAAAAGAAATACAAAAAGTCAGACTCAAAAGTACAGCAAAAAGAAATCAAACGAAAAAGAATGTGAAGATTACCCTAAGCGCCCTCACATCAGCCAAGTCTTCTCCCTCCGGGTAATTCCTGAATATTCTAGCTTCGTCCCTAGGAAGGATAGTGGCCCAACTCAATCGAGATGCCACCCCGGGAGAGTCCAAGGTACCATTGCTACGAACTCCTAGGTAAACCCGAAACTCAGACCCCCTCATGATGTAACCACCATCTACAGGGTAGGATCTCTCATCAATAGGACCTATCCTCGGGAGAATTGGCCTGGTCCTCATAGACACTTGATGTACAAGTGCCTCCAGTTCTTTCACTAGGACGAAATTATATTGCATTCGACAAGCTCTTCAGATCGAGACCGTCCCGACGAACCAAAAGCCCTCCGTGAAGAGGAAGGGGCTCTCCCTCTGTCCCGAGAGGGATCCCTTTGTTCCGGAGGAGGAGGCATCACTTGCCTAGGAACAGGTGGGGTCTGAGCCCGAGGCAACTGAGGCGGAACGAGTGCCTTGCTGGGAACATCGTCAGCTAAGCGAGGCCTTTTTCTAGTGGGGTCACTAGAAGGACCGCCCTCCGAGCCTTGACGCGCCAAAGATCGTCGAAAATGGCTCATTTCTGCAGAAAAGAAAAAGAACAAATAAGTGGTCAAAAACATGGCCAGAACCAACAAACAATAAAAAAGCATGAAAAGTTACCATCAGGAGAATCAAAATGCTCCTGAAAGGACTCTATATTTATCATATCGTCGTCGGGAAGAACCATGAAAGTTGAACCAAACCCTTCCCAGTCATTCAAGTCAGCTAAGGGTTCGCTGTCAGAACTAGATGCTATATTTGTGCTCTCTATGTCTTCTTGCGGCCTTAAAGGTTTCGAGTTCAACTCAGAAGGAATCAAGGAGGAAGGATTCGAGGGAGGAACAGAAAGGCCGATAATAGGGACGGGACCCACACCCCAGCCAGTAGATATCAAATTTTCATTTGATAAAAGACTGTCGAGACTAATGGGATTGTCGACCAATAACCTATCGACGTCTGAGGACAACTGTTCCCTAAGTGTAGAAATCCGGGGGCCCTTGGGGATTTCACGCCTAGTCTCCCAACGAGTAGGGAAATTCAGGACCCAGGAGTCTCCACAAGAAGCCACTCCGATTCAAAATCGTGAAGCTTATTGGCCGGTTTCTCGAATAACCTATTTTCAAATCCAGGCTTATACACCCGCTGAAGTGAGTAAGGAACTAAACCGAGGCTACCTCGACACCTAAAAAAGGTATCAAGAAGGGGAAGAGACGGAGAAACGCCCCTTAGTCGGTAGTGCACGGTAAATTCTACTAATTGCATCCATGCGTGAGGATGCAGTTGTCCAGGGGCTATCCTGTGCATCCTAAGGAAAGAAGCCCCGAAGTCGGATATTGGAAAACGGAGTCCTAATTCTAATGATGCCCTAAAAATGACTATCCCATCAGACACACGATGTATGTCATTTTCTTGAGGGTTTGGAAGCCTATAGGAGTATCCCTCGGGCAAGGGAAACCTAGACATAAGGTCTTGGATGTCGGCTTCCTTCAAAGTCGACTTGACTCCTAGCTCTATATGCTTCCCCACACCATGACCGGCCATTTTTTTAAAGTTCAAGAAAAATCATGAAGGAAAACTACTGGCGACAGAGTTTACCTAACAGAGAAGCAGGAAGACAGTAAACTACAGTCTTAGAGTGTTTGCAACGGCAGAATGGCAAACAAACACGGGGCGACAGAGTTTTCATCCGCTCGGCAGACTAGTGACACAGTGATTCTTGTGCGATAGAGTTGCGGCAGAGTGGCGATAGAGGTTTGGTTAACTAGCGGCAGAGTTGCGACAGAGTATTAAGAGAATGTGCGGCAGAGTGGTGTTATGCGAGAGAACTCAGTGGATACTGTGACAACAGGGAGCTCATATATATAGAGGCGCGGCTGCGTCGACATGTACATGGGGATCCGTACCTACCCAGGAACAGTGAATCAAGGATCCTCTTTCGCAGGAAATATTCCTACCAAAGAGTGGGGAGCAATTGATAGTGGTCCTATCATCAAAGTCCACGTGTACAAGGATCAACCAACCAGAGATCGCCACGTGTCAAACACAAATATAAGCCACGTGGCTGTTAGAGTTGTGGCGACACAGTCACTGAAATGGCGATAGAGTCTCCATGCAACACTGTTGCTTACTAGGCGACAGAGTATCTAAGCGATAGAGGCTCTGTCATTGAGTCTCTACGCGACACAGTAGGTAGCGATAGACCTCTACTGCATGGACTGCTATAGAGTTCTACCGCAGAGACAGTGGCAGAGGTCACGAAAACTCTGTCGCATGTCGAACTCACCCGCATATAGTCCAACTCCAAGTCACGACAGAGTACCTAATGACTCTGTCGCAGCCCAAACACGCGCCTGGGCTTCAGACCCGGATAATTACGGGTCTGAAGTATCCTTAAACCCAGAAAGAACATGGAGCCCGACTTGATCCTAGAAGATGTCTATAAATAGACCAGGTATGAAAAAGAAAAAGTAAAATCTCTCTTGGATACTGCATCTCCTTTTTCTGATACATAGAATCTCTTCCAAAAGGACCTTCTAACTTAACCATCGGAGTGCGCGTGCAGGGATAAATCCCTGCACCTCTCTGACCTTCATTCTTTTTGCAGAAGATTCGATCCACGTGGAAGGAATTGCATCAGCATCACCTGGTTTTCATTTGGCGCAACATCAACACGTGGAAAGCATCACCCCATTGTCATTTAGAGCAACATCACCAGTAAAACCTCGAAAGATGAAGAGCAATCCCCGCGAGTGAAAGGCTTCTTCATAGCTGATTGGGACTCAAGTAGAATCGGTGAGAAGAGTACAAAATTGCTAATTACTAGTAGGAAGAAACTAAGGAGTTAAAACGTAAACTGAAGCAGAAAATAGAGCCAAACCTTGAAGTAGATTGCCAACCGGTGTGTGAAGCTATTGTGTAACAGAGGATCAAGCTACGTAGATGCAGTGGCTGGGAGTTGTTGCTCAAAACAGAACTGAAAGCTTAAAGAAAGAAAACGGGATAAGGAACTTTAGGACCGGGGTAGTGCACCTTTGTTTTAATTGCTGGAAACAAGACGAAGCAATACACAGCACTTGTTGAGGGAGAAGCAAGCTGTGGAAGAAGAGTTCGAAGGATGTTGCTGGTGTCAGGAAGAACATGAACCAGAAATAAATGAGGGATGACACTGCAGTGATCGAAGTGGGCAGAGGAATACGGAAGCAGGAAAGATGAGGAAAGGAAGGTAAAAGACAGTAACAATCGTGAATATTGTAGGTATCAAGAAAACCAGGGACCAAAAAAAATGGAATGAACAAGGAAATGGAGGGAAGGTGCGATAGGTGTTCGACAAGGATAGCAAATGCTGAAAACAAGGGGGCTCCACCTCCCTGGAAATTCAAAAACCAAGCAGTGATGGTGGAAGACAGGGAGGAGTCGGCTGTGCTAAAGAGGGTGGTCGAGATATGGGGATGATGATGGTGGTATC
The DNA here is from genome assembly GCA_033439115.1 of Firmiana major. Classification (NCBI taxonomy): domain Eukaryota; kingdom Viridiplantae; phylum Streptophyta; class Magnoliopsida; order Malvales; family Malvaceae; genus Firmiana; species Firmiana major. The sequence goes on from CM065913.1 coordinate 25,284,260, forward strand.
AGGAATTAGGGGAAACTATGGGAGAAGGTGGTGAGGCTGAAAGGGAAGGAAACAGAGAAGAAAAGCAAAGGTGAACAGTGACCGGCGTGGAAAAGGAGAGAAGAAGAAGTAGAGATGGCGGAAAAGAAAGAAGGAAATTGAAAAAAATAAATTTCGGGTGAACAGTGAAAAAAAAGGGAAAGAAAGAAAGAATATATATATATCATTTGTATATATATGTATATGTAAATAAATAATGGAATTGGAGTTAGAACAAATACATAAAGAAACTTGAGGAGTTTTGAGAAAATCGATAATTCGGGAATATTATTACAAATATTAGCTCAAGAATCAAACAGAAATAACCCGAGTGGATCGGACTCGTTGACTCGGTAAGTTGAAGTAATCAAGGATTACAGACAGACACCGAGGTAATAAATTTATACAAGTTTTAGAGATAATTGTACTTATTTTATAATTTCGAGTGTATTTTTCCTAGGTAAGCAAGGTTACGATTTTGACGCATCGTAGTTAATTCGATAAATGGGATACTAAGAAATACAAATTTCGATGTAGGAGAATTGTAAAAGGATTTAAGGGAGATGCTAGGAGGCGTCATTGATAGTGTATCATGGTTATGCATGAGGCTAGTAGGATACATGAAAGAACCTAGCACCCTTGTTCGTTACTGCATGTTTTAATTTTCTTTCTCTTTTTCGTTCAGTTTGGTGTGCACCTTCACGAATCATATGTGAAGTTCAAATGTGCTAGATGCCGCTTGAAAGAATGATTGGTGGTTTGGACAGAAGCAGCTTGTGGCATTGATGAAGCTGCTGCCGTTTGAGTAGAATCTAGATTGAAGCATGATAGTGGCCACAGGATTTTGCATTTCTTTATTTACTGCTCTTTTCATTTTATTTTGATTTAGAACTTATCTGTTATTTTAAGATTGTTTGTGCATTTACATTTTTGTTTCCTTATATTTTATGGCGCAGAAGCTAAAAGACTAATTGAAGCAGCAGCTAACACCGGTGCAAAATCAATTTAGAATAAGCTGTTGCAATAGATAAGGAGCACATGTATCCCCTTGCTTTGCTTTATTCTTAGTTCCCAGTACTGTTCATTTTCTTTTTCCTTTCTATATTGCATTGTGTGACTCTTGGTGATTATGAGTGGATGTAGGGTAGAGATAATTGTTGCTGAATGTGTCTTCTGCCTTAACTTTCACTGATTTCTACGTGGAACCAAAGGAGTGAGTTAGGCTACTGATTTGCAGCTCGAGCAGGTGCGTGGCTTGTGGACAGATTTGTTGCATGGCAACGCTGGTAGCAGAAGCTAAATGCTTGGCAGTACGGTTGCTGAGACACACGAAACATAGTAGCAAGACATGTCTGCTGTGTAAGTGGTAGCAGGAGCGTGTGTGCTGGTACAAGCAACGCCATACAGACTCGGTGCAGCCGTCTGGACAAAACCTGGATGCAGGAACAAGTGGAAAATATTGAAGCAAAGCTAGCTGGGCAGGCGAGGAATGTGCGCGATCTGCTGCAGCTTCCCGTGTAGCAGAGCAGGAGCTATGCAGAATGACAGGGCAGGCCTGGAACGTGTAGGGGTACAGGCAGGGAGCTGTGCAAGCCGAGATCTGAAGCAGAAGTAGTATTTACCTACTATTATATTTTTATTAGTATTTCTTTTAATGTTATTTGTTAGCTTAGATCATAGGCTTAGTTTAATTTACATATTATTGTTCCTTGCTTATTAGTATAAACTTAGTTCAATTTAGGAATTTAGAATGAAATTTAGTATTTAGGTAGTACATAATTAAAATTAGTAGTAGAATTATTTTAGGTAATTTTAAGTAAGTTTGCACTTTAAATTGAAAAATCCAAAAATATTAGTTCTCATGCATTATTTATATTTTATTTTATTATTAGTAATTAGTTAGAGTTAGATTTAATTTAGGATCATTTTATAGGTAGTTAATTTCTTAGTTTGATGTAAGAAATTTCTTTAGGATTAATAGAAGTTTTATTTTATTAGACTTTAGGTTAGCTTAATTTGCATTTTTATTAAGTAATTTAATTACATGCATATTTTATTTTAAGTTTGTTTAATTTTAGTCTAATTAATTTTGTTTCTTTATTTTCATACTTGGCATTTTAGTTTATTTGCATTAATTAATTTTAACTATTTTAATTATCTTTTGTAGGTATTTACTTTTAATTGCTCGGAGGTTTGTAAGTAATTGTTTCTCTATTTTATTTTCTTTCTTTATAATTTTTATTGTTTGCAGTATTTTTATTTTCTGCCTTGTAGATCACCCATCAACAACTTCTTAATTTGCTAGGATATACTTAGGGTAAGATTAACCTATACTTAATTAGGCAATTCAGCTTCTCTGTGGGACGATAATCCGGGACTCAAATCCCATTATTACTTATATGACCCGTGCACTTGCGGATAGAACGTCTAGGTCACTTAGAGTGGGCACTAGTCTCGTATCAAGTTTTTGGCGCCGTTGTTGGGGAAAGTTATTTTCCAGTAATTGATATCGGTGAAATTATGCTTACGTGTAATTCTAGCTTATAAATATTTAGGTTGTAACTATTTAGAAGTTTAATCTAGATTAATTAATTTTCTCTCTCACAAAAAAAAATTTATTGAGGACTTGTTGATGTTTGCATGCATAGAGCCAAGAGTTATGATTGGTTTCCTTTAGATCTTGAAATTGAACGAACTTTTAGAACAATTTGAAAGGACTCTAGGAAATTAATAGCTCTACTGCAAAACACCATGGCAAAAAATAGAGAAATTAGGACTGTTGGAGATTATACGGTACCAACTATTAGAGGGTATTATACCGGCATTAGGCCACCAGTTGTCCCTACAAACAATTTTGAAATTAAGCCTTCAATCCTTCAGATGATCCAAACTTCTTTACAGTTCAGTGGGCTTCCTCATGACAACCCACATGCTCACCTCGGACAGTTTCTAGACTTGTGCAATACATTTAAGCACAATGGATTATTTGATGATGCGCTTAGGCTTAGATTATTCCCCTTCTCGCTTAGGGATAAGGCACGACGCTGGTTAACCTCCTTACCTCCAGGATCCATTTCTACATGGGACGAGTTAGCCCATCAATTTCTAGCAAAATTTTTCCCTCCCTCTAAAATGGCTAAACTCCGTAGCAACATATCTTCCTTTGCCCAGTTCGATTCTGAATCTCTTTATGAAGCTTGGGAACGATATAAGGAGCTTCTTAGGAAGTGCCCTCATCAGGACCTACCTTTGTGGCTATAAATCTAGGCCTTCTATAATGGACTTACGAGCCAAAATAGGACCATCGTTGACGCTGCTGCGGGTGGAGCTTTAATGTGCAAAACGGAAGAGGAAGCTTACGGTCTCTTAGACAAGATGGATGCTAACAACTACCAATGGTCTTTGGAGAGGCAACTACCTAAGAAGTTGCCAGGTATCTATGAGCTCGACACGCTGTCTACCTTAACCTCTCAAATAGCTAACCTTACGAAAAAGGTAGAGTCGCTCAGTACCCAGCATAATCTTTCCACCAGTCCTAATCCTGTGTATTCTCTCCAAAGTCCTTTTCCTTCATGCAATCTGTGTAGTGGTACACACTCTGTAGATAGGTGTCCTCATAACCTAGAATCGATTCAGTACGTTACCCCATCTCAGAAGAAACAGAACAACCCCTTGTCAAACACCTACAATCCAGGGTAGAGGAACTATCCTAACTTTTCCTGGAGCCAAAACCAAGGGCAATCTTCTAATTCTAGACCTGTAGGACTCCCTACTTTTCAAGCTCCACTGGTTCATGTACCACCACAGCATCAATTTCCACACCATCCACCACATTAGTTATAACCACATCACCCACCTAATCACTCCCATCCACCTCACTTTCATCAACCACCACCACCTCAACCCCAGCACTTACCAACAGCTGAAAAGAAGCCCTCACTTGAGGAAATGTTCACAACAATCCTACAAAATCAAGCTGCTTTAATTAAGAATTTAGAGGTTCAGGTGGGACAAATAGCGAATGCTTATAGTCAGCGTCCTCAAGGGACCCTTCCTAGTAACACTGAAGCCAATCATGTTAGGCAATGGGAGAGTAAAGAACATGTGAAAGCCATCACCCTTAGGAGTGGCACAGAGCTAGTCGATCCACCAGTTAAGTCCCGACCTGAAAAGTCCATAGTTGAAAAACCCATAGGTTCTAAAGAAGCAACTAAGAAAGAGCAAGAACCAATTGATCAAGCTGCACAGGAAACAAAGCTAGGCGCTTCTTCGTCTGTTCCTATCTTTTTGTCAAAACCTTCCTCATCCTTTGATGCTACACATGTTTCCACTACACCTTCCCCTGTTAGACCACCGATACCTTTTCCTCAGAGGTTCCAAAATAAAAAACTCGATCAACAATTTGCCAAATTCCTTAAGGTTTTTAAGAAACTTCACATCAACATTCCCTTCGCAGATGCCTTAGAGCAAATACCAAGCTATGTAAAGTTTATGAAGGATATCCTCTCTAGGAAAAGAAGATTGGAAGATTATGAGATGGTGGCCTTAACTGAGGAATGTAGTGCAATTATCCAGAGGAACTTACCCCACAAGCTCAAGGATCTCGGGAGTTTTACCATACCCTACACTATTGGAAATTTATTCTTTGGTAGAGCCCTGTGTGATTTAGGAGCTAGTATAAATCTAATGCCTTTGTCTATCTATCAGAAGTTAGGAATAGGGGATGCCAAGCCCACTACAATGACCTCTAGTTGGCTGATCGATCCATTAAATATCTGAAGGGGGTCATTGAGGATGTCTTAGTAAAGGTGGACAAATTTATTTTCCCTACAGATTTTACCGTATTGGACATGGAAGAAGACAGGGAAGTCCCCATTATATTAGGCAGACCTTTCCTAGCTACTGGTATAACTTTAATTGATGTACAGAAGGGGAGTTAACGATGAGAGTCCAAGATCAAGAAGTGAAGTTCAATGTTTTCAAATCTCTAAGATTCCTTGATGATTCTCACGATTGTTTTAGGATGGATTTAATAGATAAGGACATCACTGAGGAGTTTTCCAAGACTCATCCTTTAAACCCTCTAGAAGCCTCTTTAGTGAAATCAGTTCATCTTAGAGAATACAGTGAAGATGATGATGAGGTCTATGAGACTTTACAATTATTAGACGTCACTTCTTTTGAGGAAATTGCCCAATTTGAGACTCTAGACCCTTTATCTATTCCAGCTTCAAATATCTTTCCATCCATTAGTGATCCTCTAGCATTAGAGCTCAAACCTTTACCCTCTCACCTTAGGTATGCTTACTAAGGTGAATCCTCCACTCGACCAGTAATACTGTCTGCTGCTCTCTATAGTGATCAGGAAGCAAAATTACTACAAGTTTTGAGAGAGCATCAGAAGGCTATAGGTTGGTTTATCTCTAATCTTAAGGGTATTAGTGCCTCTATCTGTATGCATAAGATACTACTGGAGGAAGGGTATAGGTTATCAATAGAGCACCAACGTCGATTGAACCCTATAATGAAAGAAGTTGTCAATAAGGAGATCATTAAGTGGTTAGATGTAGGGATCATCTATCCCATTTTTGACAGTGCCTGGGTGAGCCCAGTACAATGTGTCCCTAAGAAGGGAGGGATGACAGTGATTGAAAATGAGAATAATGAGTTCATCCCCACTAAGACTGTCACTGGTTGGCGAGTATGCATGGACTATATGAAACTCAACAAAGCAACCAGAAAAGACCACTTCCCTTTACCCTTCATTGACCAAATGTTAGATCAATTAGCTGGTCACGAATTTTATTGCTTGCTAGACGGATATTCTGGGAACAATCAAATAGCTATAGCCCCAGAAGACCAAGAAAAGATTACCTTTACCTGTCCTTATAGGACATTTGCTTTTAGGAGAATGCCTTTTGGCCTATGCAATGCACCCGCTACCTTCCAGCGTTGCATGATGGCCATATTTCATGATATGGTGGAGGATTTTCTTGTAGTTTTCATGGATGATTTTTCTGTATTCGGGGATAGCTTTGATTTGTGTTTGCATAATTTGGCATTAGTACTGAGGAGGTGTGAAGAAATGAATTTAGTGCTTAATTGGGAGAAATGCCACTTTATGGTGAAAGAAGGTATAGTATTTGGGCATAAAATTTCTACTAGGGGGATAGAAGTGGATAAAGCTAAGGTGGAAATTATTGAGAAGTTACCTCCTCCTACTTCTGTTAAAGGAATCAGAAGTTTCTTGGGCCATACAAGATTTTATAGAATGTTCATTAAGGATTTTTCTCAGATATCTAAGGCTTTATGTAATCTCTTGGAAAAAGACACTACATTTTGCTTTGATGAACGATGCTTAGGAGCATTTAAGACTTTGAAGGAAAAATTAGTTACAACCCCTGTAATCATAGCTCCGGATTGGAGTTTACCTTTTGAGCTTATGTATGATGCAAGTGGTTATGCTGTTGGGGCTATACCAAGACAAAGAAAAGGAAGAGTATTTTATACTATCTACTATGCAAGCAAAACTCTGAATGAAGCTCAGTTGAACTATGCTAGTACCGAGAAGGAGCTGTCAGCTGTAGTATTTGCTTTTGATAAGTTTCGCTCCTATCTCATAGGTACTAAGGTAATAGTTTATACTGATCATGCTGCCATTAAGTACTTAGTCTCCAAGAAGGATACAAAGCCTCGACTGATTAGATGGATCCTCCTACTACGGGAGTTTGACTTGGAGATTAGGGACAGGAATGGAATGGAGAATCAGGTTGCTGACCATCTATCTAGATTGGAGAGTGGACTTAAAGAAGATGGTATAACTATTAATGAGTCCTTTCCTAATGAGCAGTTATTTACTTTTGGGCATTCCAAATTGCCCTGGTACGCTGAGTTTGTGAATTACCTGGTGGGCAATGTGATACCACCTGATTTGACTACCCATCAAAAGAAAAAGTTTTTGAGTGATGTTAAGTGTTATGTTTGGGATGAACCCTTCCTGTACAAACAATGTAAAGACCAGATTTTAAGGAGGTGTGTCCCCATGGAAGAAGTAGAAGATATACTTAGATATTGCCATTCTTCTGATTATGGAGGGCACTTTGGAGGAGAAAGACAGCTGCCAAGCTTTTGCAACCTGGATGTTACTGGCCCCCATTGTTTAAGGATGCCTACTACTTTGTATTGAAATGTGATAGATGTCAGAGGGTAGGTAATATTTCCAAAGGAAATGAGATGCCTCTGACTAATATTTTAGAAGTAGAGCTCTTTGATGTATGGGGAATTGACTTCATGGGACCTTTTGTTCATTCATATGGCAATCTCTATATTCTACTAGCTGTAGACTATGTGTCGAAATGGGTTGAAGCGATGGCTTTACCGACTAATGATGCCAAGGTGGTGATAAGGTTTTTGAAGAAGAATATTTTCACAAGATTTGGCACACCTAGGGCTATCATTAGTAATGGAGGATCCCACTTTTACAATCAGAGTTTTAATGGGCTTTTAAAGAAATATGGGGTCAAACATAAGGTAGCCACTGCTTATCACCCACAGACGAGTGACCAAGTAGAGTTGTCCAATAGGGAAATTAAGGGGATATTGGAGAAAACAGTGAACCCAAGTAGGAAAGACTGGTCCATTAGGTTAGATGATGCACTTTGGGCCTATAAGACAACCTTCAAACCACCTTTAGGAATGTCCCCTTATCAACTTGTTTATGGTAAGGCCTGTCATTTACCAGTGGAGCTTGAGCACATGGCCTATTGGGCCCTTAAAACCCTGAATTTCAATTTAGATGTAGCAGGAGAGAAGAGGCTACTACAGCTCAATCAATTAGATGAGTTCAGGTTGCAGGCTTATGAGAATGCCAAGCTCTACAAGGAAAAGACTAAGCGATGGCATGATAGGAAAATCAAGGAGAGACACTTCGAGCCAGGTCAACAAGTTCTGTTATTTAATTCACGCTTAAAGTTGTTTCCAGGAAAGCTTAAGTCTAGATGGTCAGGACCTTTTACCATTACACAAGTATTCCCTCATGGCGCTATTGAAATTATGGATGAAACTCTGAAGCAACCCTTTAAGGTTAATGGGGGCAAACTGAAACATTATTTCGATGGAGGATTTGATCGACAGCATTCTGTGACCACTTTTGCTGACCCTCCTACTTCTGATCCTGCTACTTAGCTTCATTTTTCTTTACACTTCTTATACAGTTCTTTTCTCTTGTCTGTTGTATCTTCTTTATTTATTTTGCAGATTGCTTTTACAGCATTATGTTTTCAATCAAGCTTCAATTGTTCACCATCATCAGATAGGGGAGTACTCTGTTCTTTAGCTTAAATGTTTATATTATCTGCACACTGAGAACACTATGCACTTTAAGTTTAAGGGATGGGATATCACTTGAGCAATTTTGGGAAAAATTGGAAAAATTTTCAAAATTTTTTTGAAAATCTGAGAAAAAATTTTTAAATTGTTTTTGAAAATATGAGCTTATATTGTTTGATTTTGGGATGATTTAGTGCTTAGCATATAGTTTTCCCATATTTCGATGATATGACCCCATGATTTAGTCTGACTTTGATTGAATAAGAAGCATGATTATAGGAAAAGTATTAAGTTAAATTCTTGAATTTGTCTTAGTTCTGATTGTGATTGCCTCATCTTATGCACATGTCATGTCATGAATCGGTATATTTATTTAGAGAAAGCTTATGTGTACATAGGATTGCATTTGTTCAATTGATTTGGTGCATCATATTCTAGAATTTGTTTGATCTGATCTCGAGGTGAAATATTAGATCACACTTAATTAGGGAGATGACTTAGGCCATCTTTGGATCGTTTGAGCCTTTCTAGCCATCCTTGTACATATTTTACCCCTAGTCACTCATCTGGACCAAATAAGCTTTTCTCTGTAAATACACCTGCTTATTTTTTTCCTTAGCTTAAATACTCTGTTCCTATCCCTTACCCCGAAAGTATGAAAAGTCATTGGGATATATTGTGAGCTATGTACATATGGGTATTAAGTGTAGTGAAGGAGTATATATTAAAAAAATGAAAATGAAGGAAAAAGAAAAAGAAAAGAAGAAAGAAGAAAAATACAAAAATAGAATAAAAAGTTTAGTGAAATAAATAAGTTTGCGGGAAATAAATTTGAGCTCTTACATTGAAGATCCTAGAAGTAATGCATGTTAAGTGGTAATTAAACCTAAATCGACTTTATCATACCTTAGCCCCAGCCTTACATTACAAGCTTAATGAAGTCCTATTGATCTTTGGTTAAGTGTGACTACATTAGTGGAGAGAGAAGTGAAAAGCAAACTTATTGGAATGATAACTTGTCATTGACTTTGCATTCACTGTGTTTGCATAATCTGATCCGGGTGATGTACTGAGTAGTGGCTTTGATATTTTCACACACACACGAGGAGTCCAATTTGGGTTAGGACTTATGATTGAATGATTCTGAATGTAGGACTTCTAATTGTGAATCTTTGAGATCATAGTCTGTATTTTTTCTTTGAGGATAATATTAGGGAAATTATTTTGTTGGTGCTTGTTATTCCTGCATGAATTTTGTTTTGCTTGAGGACAAGTAAAAGCTCAAGTTTGGGGGTGTGATAATTCTATTAAAATAGAATTATTTGTGCTTAATTTCTCAATTAATTATTTAAATCCTCAATTTATTTTATTAATTATCCCCTTTATTTAATTAAAATTCTTTAATATGCAGGTAAATTAAATCCAGATGAAACTCTGTCACTTCAGTCAAAAATGAACTGAAAATGGGCTAAAGGAAATTGGACCACTTTCAATTTGCAGACTGAGTCACCAATCGTCTGGACACGTGGGATGCCGGGTGTTAGTATTTTATTCGCTCTGAAATGATAAGATCGACGGACACCATGCCAATCTTCTGGAAGACACACGCCAGGCCATATCACACAGTCAAGTGTACTAGAAGACAGATGACATGGAAATATCTACTCTACAGCAAATAAAATGAAGACAAGTGGCCAAACAATGCCAACTTATCTAGGATGAAAAATTACCATTGTACCCCTAAGTATGTGTATAAATAGAACATGATAGCAATTGAAGAGAGAAGAAGTAGTCTAGGGTAGAATTTAAGGTAGCTTTAGTTAGTTTTATTTTTCCTTGTTTTAAAGCTTTCCGAATAGTTTTTTTTTTTTTTTTAGCTACCATTTTTCTAATCTACTGTTGATGTCAACTTTTAAGTGTTATATTCTATGAGAAGCTTTATTTTTCCATTTTCTTTTTCTTAGTATATCACGTTAATTTCCATCCATTATGTTTTGTAGTCTCAATTTCACAAGTTCTTTCTTGTCTATGTTAAGTTTTTATCAATTTATTTTTCATGCAAAGCTCCCTCTCACCGATTAGTTTTATTTATTTACTTTTTTTTTCCTTCTCAAACTCTCGGGTTTGCATTTTTGGGTAGTGCTGAGAGGTTGGTTAATTGAGGGTGTATCATGATTATGCAGGAGGCTAGTAGGATACATGAAAGAACCTAGCACCATTGTTCATTACTGCATGTTTTAATTTTCTTTCTCTTTTTCGTTCAGTTTGGTGTGCACCTTCATGAATCATATGCGAAGTTCAAATGTGCTAGCTGCCGCTTGAAAGAATGACTGGGGGTTTGGACAGAAGCAGCTTGTGGCATTGATGAAGCTGCTGCCATTTGAGTAGAATCTGGATTAAAGCATGACAGTGGCCACGAGATTTTGCATTTCTTTATTTACTGTTCTTTTCATTTTATTTTCATTTAGAACTCATCTATTATTTTAAGATTGTTTGTGCATTTACATTTTTGTTTCCTTCTATTTTATGGTACAGAAGCTAAAGGACTGATTGAAGCAGCAGCTAACGCCGGTGCAGAACCAATTTAGAATAAGCTGTTGCAGTAGATAGGGAGCACATTCATCCCCCTGCTTTGCTCTGTTCTTAGTTCCCAGTACTGTTCATTTTCTTTTTCCTTTCTATATTGCATTGTGTGACTCTTGGTGATTATGAGTGGATGTAGGGTAGAGATAATGGTTGCTGAATGTGTCTTCTGCCTTAACTTTCACTGATTTCTGCGTGGAACCAAAGGAGCGAGTTAGGCTACTGCTTTGCAGCTCGGGCAGGTGCGTGGCTTATGGACAGATTTGTTGCACGTCAAAGCTGGTAGCAGAAGCTAAATGCTTGGCAGTACGGTTGCTGAGACACGCGAAGCATAGTAGCAAGACAGGTCTGCTGTGTAAGTGGTAGCAGGAGCGTGTGTGCTGGTACAAGCAACGCCATACAGACTCGGTGCAGTCGTCTGGACAAAACCTGGATGCAGGAACAAGCGGACAATATTGAAGCAAACTCTAGCTGGGCAGGCGAGGAATGTGCGCGATCTGCTGCAGCTTCCCGTGTAGTAGAGCAGGAGCTACACAGAAAGACAGGGCAGGCCTGGAACGTGCAGCGGTATAGGTAGGGAGCTGTGCAAGCCGAGACCTGAAGCAGAAGTAGTGGACAGGAACCAGACGTAGTGGGCTGCTGTGTGCTTTCTGGAGGTAGTTGACATGAGTTGTTGCAGCTGGTACAAACCAAGAGAGTAGGAACCGAGAACAGGGAATGGAGCAGAGCAAGAGTAGGTCGAAGTTGTAGAGGTCAGCAGGAATGGGTGCTGCTGTGCACACCGATTGCAGGGAGTGGAGCAAGGCAGGAGGTGGCATGCAGGGGCTGTAGTGTGTGCTGGGCTGTACAGAGAATGGAGCAAAGCAGGAGCTGACAATACCTAGATACAGATATGGAAATGAAAATAGAGCATGCACAGTACTGTTGCACACGAGTTTACAAGCTAGCTGGAATTTAGCTTAAGGCCACGTTTGGCATTTAACTTTTGTGCAATTCCATTTTTCATGCATACCTACTATTATATTTTTATTAGTATTTCTTTTAATGTTATTTGTTAGCTTAGATCATAGGCTTAGTTTAATTTACACATTATTGTTCCTTGCTTATTAGTATAAACTTAGTTCAATTTAGGAATTTAGAATTAAATTTAGTATTTAGGTAGTACGTAATTAAAATTAGTAGTAGAATTATTTTAGGTAATTTTAAGTAAGTTTGCACTTTAAATTGAAAAATCCAAAAATATTAGTTCTCATGCATTATTTATATTTTGTTTTATTGTTAGTAATTAGTTAGAGTTAGATTTAATTTAGGATAATTTTATAGGTAGTTAATTTCTTAGTTTGATGTAAGAAATTTCTTTAGGATTAATAGAAGTTTTATTTTATTAGACTTTAGGTTAGCTTAATTTACATTTTTATTAAGTAGTTTAATTACATGTATAATTTATTTTAAGTTTGTTTAATTTTAGTCTAATTAATTTTGTTTCTTTATTTTCATACTTGGCATTTTAGTTTATTTGCATTAATTAATTTTAACTATTTTAATTATTTTTTGTAGGTATTTGCTTTTAATTGCTCGGAGGTTTGTAAGTAATTTTTGCTCTATTTTATTTTCTTTATTTTATAATTTTTATTGTTTGCAGTATTTTTAATGTCTGCCTTGTAAATCACCCATCAACAACTTCATAATTTGCTAGAATATACTTAGGGTAAGATTAATCGATACTTAATTAGGCAATTCAGCTTCTCTGTGGGACGATAATCCGGGACTCAATTCTCATTATTACTTATACGACCCGTGCACTTGCGGATAGAACGTCTAGGTCACTTAGAGTGGGCACTAGTCTCATATCATTGGCTCCTGAATTAGTTGAGCAAGCTTCTAAAGGAGTCAAGATTATATGTGTGTCACAACCTAATTTACCGAAAACCACTATAAAATTTTCGCTTTTCTTTCCTTTCCTTCTGTGACAATTTCAAACATCAGTTGGGCTGTGATTCGGTATTAGTATCTTCTCCTTTACTTACCATATCATCCATTCTATATCATGCATACATGTTAATATAAACTATCTATTGACTGTAAATGCTTTTATGTCATAAGTGAGCTCACGTATATTTATATACAAATACATCCCCAATATTACATTCGTTTACATCACTGTGCTGTTATATTTTCAGATACAAAATCGTATGTGTTGTGTATACCTTTTGATCGATGGGAATGCAGTGGACAAAAGGAATGCAAGCCCTTAGCCTACTTTAGCTACTGTGGACGCTCTGTAGAGAGATGGAAAATGAAAGGGATGAGCTCACTAGCTCAGTAAGGAAATCAAGCAAGTAGATAACTACACTATCTACTGCAAATTATGCTATGCTTTGGAAATGATCTTTCCTCAATTTCATGTTTAAAGCATGAATTGTAAAGCTTATGTAGTGTGCATATATTTACTCAAAATTTCTGAAATCATGCTTTGTTTCATAATTACAGGCATTTCATGCAAAACATTGCATTTTATATAATCTCATATAATGCCTTTAAAATGTAGCATGCCATTTCATTTCAAACATATAAAATATGGCATTTCATTGAGTAAAGTATATAAATCAGGTTCCGACCCATCCCTCAAGTCTACCCGAAATAATAAAATCATGTGATACATTAATGTGAGACTGGGTGGCTATATGCAATAATATCCTGGACTATAGCCTTATCCTATACTGTGATCCCAGGCTACACGGATCCTAGTGTGTGGGGCATCACTGCTGCAATGGAAGGTGGGTCAAATCCTAACCGCCAGCCAACAACTCAACATATCCGACCTAAACACCGTACGGTACAGCATACTCCGTGACACATGCACAGTACAATGTACACCCGTAGTCCCTGTCTCAATAGAGAATCAATGCCACGTCTCTAAAGCTACATGCGAGCATCTCATCCATGTGACACTCAGTCTACACGAGGCAATTAGCACGGTTTTTAATCATGTCATGTGTATCACATTAAGTTTACAGTGCGAGACTTGAGTGCGACTCACAGTCGACACCCCACTCAATCACTGTTTCATGCATATCACAAAATCGAACTCTAGTACAAGTAGCACTCCAGCACTAGGTCATGCATAATTCACATTTCAAATCAAGTACGAATAACGCTCAGTACTATGCCATGCACAAATCTCATTAAAATTAAGTACGAGTAATGCTCCAGTACTATGCCATGCATATCATGGGAAATCTAGTGCAAGTAATGACGCTAGCACTTTTTTATGCAGAAAACATATAAAATCCAGTGCGAGCAGTGCTCCAGCACGATTTGTTTTTACACAACTCGATAGATGGCTCATTTAAACAGGGATATTTTAAATCAATAAAATCAGCATCATAATTGGGCTATTTTGTGCATGTCACGACCCTCAACTTACCAAAATACGTACAAATTTTTCGCATTTTCATACATCAATCCTTAATCATCTTTCCTCGATCGTGAACAACCACACACTTAACAGTTGGGTTGTGTGTCGACATCTAACTCACTCCACCATACCAATTTAATTTGAAACATTATTCATGAGTAAACACTTGTATAAATGCATATATATCAGAGTTGTTACATGTGTTTACATTGCTTTACATCCCCAGTAGTTACATACAAAATGCTACTGTGCTATGTCTAGTTTAGATACAAAATAATCCAAGTGTGTATACCTTTAGCAATGGGATGCAGCGGATTACCAAAAAGGGAAACGCCTCCAGTCACGCTCAATCTATACTCAAATCTCTGTAGAGAGGGGGAAAATAAGGGGGGTGAGCAAACCACACGCTCAGTAAGGCAATCATGCGAACAGGTAGATACTGTACTATCTACGTGATCGTGATGCCATGCTCAAAAGCATTTAATTCATTATTTATCTCAAAACATGAGTGTATGATTGTGTTAATGGTATGTAAAGCATTCATGCTATTAAAATCAAGTGCACATTTCAACTCAAAGCATGGTATGAATCATCATGCATAATTCACAATAAAAGCATGGCATTAAACATCATGCATTTTCACAATAAAGCATGGCATTAAACATCATGCATCCGTGCACTTTAAAACCATTAACAAATCAATTCAACATCAGGTCCCAGCCCATCCCTCGGGCTTTCCTGACCACAATCACTTCAAACATGGATTTATTCTCAAATAGCATTAGACATGTGAGATAGGCAGTTTCAACAATAGGTAATAACCTCAAGGCCTATGTACATAACCTGTGATACCGGCTACACGGATCAGGTGTGCGGGATATCACCACCATCTGCTTCCACACGGGAGGTGGGTCAAATCCTACCCGCCGGTCCATAGCAGATCTCGTCCAAAGACGGCACATCACATCACAACACGGTACAATGTACTCCATGCTACATGCACGGTACAACGTACTCCGTGGACCCCCAGCCTTATCCCTCGTTCGGGCTCATCAGCTGTTCCTCCAACCCTTATCCCTCGTTCGGGCTCATCAGGTGGATCTCCAACCCTTATCCCTCGTTCGGGCTCATTAGGTTGTTTTAACATGCCATGTCTCAAAACAATGCACGTGTGAGCCTATTTAATCGATATGACACCAAGTCTACTCGAAGCTCCAAACACGGCAACATGTAAGGTGGGCATCTAGTGCGAGACAAACTCAAGCACAATGCCAAAACGATATGAAATCCATGTGAAAACTAGTGCCTCTTGCACTCTTTCATACTCACGAAATCATGTAGGTGGCTCAAAACTTGCAAAATGTGGTTATCAAAACCAAAACATACTCATTTCTTTTGTAATTCATTTCAATGTTAGCCAACCTACCAATCATTTGCTAAAAAGCAATAAAACATGATTTTCAAAGCAATATGCTTTTGTTTTCATGCACATTTCTCAAACTCCCAACTTTTACCCTTCAATCACCCAACAACAACATTTCCTAATCTCATGCATTCTAGCAAAACATTTATGCGCCCAAATTACGCACAATATCTCTAAGAGTCCACACAATTCCCTTACCTTGATTTACTTGGTGTGACTCCTTTTTCTCTTAGCTCCTCACGCTCTTGGGTCAACTCGCCTCTGCGTATTCCCGAAAGCTGCGATTCATTCATTAAATCGATTGAGTTAACGTATTTGACCCAAGATTGACCTCACTAGTCATATTATTCACTTATGCACTTTACAAATGCCTTAAATTCACATTTTACCTCTTTTAGGTAAATCTCACAATTTATCCACTAACAACATCTTAAAATCATACCCATAACATTATTGTCACCTCTAGACATCCCATTTCTCATTAATCTCAATCAATTTCACTTTCTCACACTAAATCATTTTCTAGGTCATAATCATACCAATGCATTTAGATAGTTTCTAACCATCCATACTCATGCCAAACAACTCCAAAATCAATTAAATAAACAATGTACCATAGTTGGAGTGTTAGAATCTTACCAAATTTGATTTCTCCTCTTGCTCCAAATGGCAATGCCCTTAAATCCTTCAATATCAACAATGGAAAAATGCTTTCCAACTATGTTGTTCTTCTCTTTGATAGGAACAACTTTGTCTCTAATGATCTCTCTTCAAACCTCACTGAAAATGGCTGATTTTTAAGAGAGAATGTTAAGTTTTTGGGTTGAAAGTGGAAAGTTTGTGTTTTTCCCGAAATTTTCTGATTTCCAGCACTCCTTATATAGAAATAGCTTGAGGAGATCGATCTGGTCCAAGAGGAGATCGATCTGGTCCCTTAAAATCCCTCTTTTTCACGGCATTTTTAAGCCTGAGATCGATCTGTCGAAGCATGAGATCGATCTGTCAAGGCATGAGATCGATCTGTCGAAGCATGAGATCGATCTGCTCCCAAACAGAGAGCTAAGGAGATCGATCTGGTCCATTGGAGATCGATCTGTTCTATTCTTTTGCCCAAATAAGAGCATTCTGGCTCTTCCAGATCGATCTCTCATCCCATGAGATCGATCTGCCCTTCAAAATTTCCAGATTTTCTGCAGTTCCTCTGCAACAACACTTACCAAACATCCTTAATTTGCTACCATGATCATTTCCTCATTCATTCATCTTTAAGACTTGAAAATGGCATCCATCCTCACTTCATACACATTAAAACTTGTGTAGGATCTTTGTATGACCAATAGTACTTAATATAAACAAAAATGGAAGTGCACATCTTATGCAATTCTACTTCCATTTTACCAAACTATTCATAATCCATTCTACACACATTCTCCACATGTTTAAGTCCATTACTACACATTCATATATAATGAAACTTGTATGTACGATTATCACTCTCATTGCAAGTGTGTACATTACTTGTGGACTTACATCACATATACTTCACTCATGAATTCATAGTACAACTCTATTTACACTTCTATGTGCATATATACCCTTATACATATACGGGGTCTCACATTCTCCCCTACTTAGAAAATTTGGTCCTCCAAATTGGAACCAATTATTTTGTGAACAACTCGGGATACCTCTCCCGCATCAAATTCTCCAATTCCCATGTGGCTTCTTCCACAGTGTGATGTTGCCAAAGTATCTTCACCAAGGGAATTGTCTTTGTCCTCAGCACTTTCTCTTTTCTGTCCAATACCCGAATTGGCTTCTCAACATAGGTCATACCCTCATTGAGCTCCAAAGGCTCATATCTTATCACATGTGCCGGGTCCGGGTGATACTTCCTCAACATGGATACGTGGAAGACATTATGCACACTTGCCAACTCTGGGGGCAATGCCAACCTATACGCCTTGTCTCCCACCTTATCAAGTATCTCAAATGGCCCGATATATCGAGGGCTCAACTTTCCCTTCTTCCCAAATCTCATAATTCCCTTCGAAGGGGAAACTTTCAGAAACACTGACTCACCCACCTCAAACTCTAGTGGTCTCCGTCTCTTGTCAGCATAACTCTTTTGCCTGCTCTGAGCTGTCCGTAATCTCTCACATATCAATTGGACGTCCTCAGAGGCTTGTCTAACCAAGTCGGGAGCAAAGATCTGTCTGTCACCAACCTCTTCCCATCCAATAGGGGAACGGCATCTACGCCCATACAATGCCTCATATGGTGCCATCCCGATACTCGCATGAAAACTGTTATTATACGCGAACTCTGCGAGTAGCAAATGGTCATCCCAGGAGCCTCCAAAATCCAATGCACACGCTCTCAACATGTCCTCCAGGGTCTGTATAGTCCTCTCTGACTGACCATCTGTCTGAGGATGAAACGCGGTGGTAAAATTCAACTGGGTCCCCATCGCTTCCTGAAACTGTTCCCAAAAGTGGGAAGTGAAGCGGGCATCCCTATCAGAAACAACGCTCACTGGAATTCCATGTAGCCTCACTATCTCGCGCACATATAGGTTCGCTAACTGGCTCAGAGTATCGGTAGCTCTCATAGCTAGAAAATGGGCTGATTTCGTCAACCGATCCACAATCACCCATATGGCATCATGACCTCTCCGGGTCCTCGGCATTCCCATCACAAAATCCATGGTGACATGCTCCCACTTCCATGTCGGTATCGGTAGAGGTTGCAATAACCCTGCAGGCTTCTGATGCTCTACCTTCACCTGCTGACAAACGAGACACTTAGCAACATATTCAGCAATGTGCTTTTTCATTCCCGACCACCAATAAACCTTTCGAAGGTTTTGATACATTTTGGTACCCCCTGGATGTATCGTATACTTCGATGAGTGAACCTCTGTCAGGATCAACCTTCTGATCTCTGCGTCATCAGGGACACATATCCTACCTCTGAACCTCAACAATCCATCCGAACTCAACCCAAAGTCCGTCTCTATACCCCTCTGTATCTGCCCGACAATATCACCACACTGCTGATCAACTCGCTGAGCCTGTCGGATTCGATCTACCAGATCCGGTTCCAACTGCAGGCTAGCTATCATAAATCCACTATCAGCGTCAGGCAGGGTCATATCCAAACTGAGGTTCATGAACTGTTCCAACAGCTCGTGTTCCCTGATCATCATGAATGATACCATCCCGAGATGCTTCCTACTCAATGCATCAGCAACCACATTTGCTTTACCCGGGTGGTATAGGATTTCACAATCATAATCCTTTAACAGCTCGAGCCATCTCCTCTGTCTCATGTTCAACTCTTTCTGTGAGAACAGGTACTTAAGGCTCTTATGATCTGTATAAATCTGAAATCTCTCACCATAGAGGTAGTGGCGCCATATCTTCAGCGCAAACACCACCGCTGCCAACTCCAAGTCATGGGTCGGGTAGTTCCTCTCATGATCCTTTAACTGTCTTGATCTATATGCTACTACCTTCCCATCCTGCATCAATACACAGCCCAGTCCTAGGTGTGAAGCATCCGCATACACCGAGAAACCTCCTGAGCTGGTAGGAATGGTGAGTATTGGAGCTGTAGTTAATCTCCTTTTCAACTCCTCAAAACTGTCTTCACACTTTTTGTCCCACACAAACTCTACATTTTTTCTTGTGAGACGTGTCAATGGAGCAGCTAACCTCGAAAATCCCTCTACAAACCTTCGATAATACCCAGCTAAACCCAGAAAACTTCTGATCTCTGTCACTGTCTGGGGTCTCTGCCACTGAACTACGGCTTCAATCTTAGATGGATCCACCGATACTCCATCCTTTGATACTATGTGACCCAGAAAAGAGATCTGTTCCAACCAAAAGTCGCACTTACTGAGTTTAGCGTATAACTTCTTCTCTTGGAGGGTTTGTAGCACTATCCTTAAATGCCTTTCATGCTCTTCTCTAGACCTTGAATACACCAGTATATCATCAATAAACACAATAACAAATCGATCCAAGTACTGGTGGAATACCTCATTCATCAAAGACATAAAAGCTGCGGGAGCATTCGTCAACCCGAATGGCATAACCATGAACTCATAATGTCCATACCGGGTGCGAAAAGCTGTCTTGGGTACATCTCCACCTCGTATCTTCAACTGATGGTACCCTGATCTCAGATCTATCTTGGAAAAGACCTGCGTTCCCTTAAGCTGATCCAATAAATCATCGATACGTGGGAGGGGATACTTATTCTTGATGGTGGCCTTATTCAACAACCGGTAGTCTATACACAGTCGGAGGCTTCCATCCTTCTTCCTTACAAACAGAACCGGTGCTCTCCAAGGTGAGACGCTCGGCCTGATGAACCCCTTCTCCAGTAACTCTTGTAATTGTTTCCTTAACTCCTCTAACTCAACTTGAGCCATTCTATATGGTGGCTTGGACATCGGCTCTGTACCAGGTGTCAAATCTATACCAAACTCCATCTCCCTATCTGGAGGTAACCCTGGTAACTCATCCGAAAAGACATCTGGAAATTCCCTAACCACGGGTATGTCTTCCAATTTCGGACATGCCTTATCCGTCTCAATCACAAAAGCGATGAATCCTTCACATTATCCTTTCCACCATTAGTATCATAAATCATCACATCACATATATAAATGAAATCAAATTTATCTTTCATACATCATGTATCAAGATTATACTCACCACACTTATAAAAATCATGTTCTTTAATTTCATTTCACAAAATTAACTACAAGATTGTCTATCTTTGGAAACATCAAGGTTTTAGCATGACAATCCATAACAACATGATTGGCAGCCAACCAATCCATTCCTAGGATCACATCAAAATCACTCATGTTTAATAAAATTAAATCGGCTGCTATCTCTTTACCTCCTATCTTCATTTTACAATCCCTATATATATGCTCAGTCAACTGACCATCATTCATAGGGGTAGATATCAATAACATCTTATCAAGCAGCGTGGATTTTACATGCTTCAACAATTTACATGCAAAGGATGGCGAAATAAAGGAATGCGTGGCACCAGGATCAAACAGTACATAAGCTTCTAAATCAAAGATTTGGATGGTACCTTTTACCACATCTGATGACTGATCTGCAGTATCCTGATCCAGTGCGTGCACTCGTCCTCTGCTTACACCCACTGCTTGCTTACCCTTTTCCTCAGCGGTAGCCTTCCTCCTCGGAGCAGCTGTACCAACTGGAGCTCTCTCTGTCTCCTTGCCCTTCTGTGGGGCCCTCTCTATCATCTCGGGGCAATCTCTGCTTACGTGCCCTGGCTTCCCACATCTGAAGCATACAACCTGAGGTGCATAACATGGTCGAGTACCATGGTACCTACCCCACTTGCCACACTGTTCTGTAGTAGGCCGTGGTCCTCCAATCACGATTCCCTTAGTTGGAGCAATGGCCGGATACATGGGGGTATCAACTTTCCTCTCCCTGATCTCATCAATTCTCGGCCTCTTTCCAGAGAATCTCTTGCTTCCTTTATAGCTGAAGCCTCTATCCATCATAGGTCTCTTCTTATCTTTGTCCCTCATCTTACCAACCTTTCCAAATTCTGAGGCGATTCTATCAACATCTTGTTCACATAGTTGCGCCCTGCGCACTGCCTCCCCATAGGTTGGTATATCTAGGGGAACCAATCTAGACCTGATGGTCGGTCTCAATCCATCCACAAACTTCTGGATCTTCTCGACCTCATTACTCATCGTGTTGGGATCATATCTGCCCAGGGATATAAAAGCAGTCTCATACTCATCCACAGTCCTGCTCCCTTGGGTCAGTCCCAAAAATGCCATCTTTAGCTTTCGCTGGGCGGTATCTGGGACATACTGTCTCCGGAAGGCCTCTAGAAACACATCCCAACTGATCTCAGTTTGCCGGGCTCTCAAAATAGGCCTGGTGGATTTCCACCAATGTTCTGCTGATCCCTTCAGCATAAAAGCGGCA
The DNA here is from genome assembly GCA_033439115.1 of Firmiana major. Taxonomy (NCBI): domain Eukaryota; kingdom Viridiplantae; phylum Streptophyta; class Magnoliopsida; order Malvales; family Malvaceae; genus Firmiana; species Firmiana major. Next base: position 25,306,035 of record CM065913.1, read on the forward strand.
AATGCTACCATCTCGGTAGTAGTGCACTCAAAGAACCCATATAATTTCTCGATCTCATTGATCCAATCCTCAGCCGCTACTGGGTCCTTTACTCCACTGAAAGACGGCGGTCCAAACTTCTGGAACTGCCGCAGTCTATCCAAATCACATCCATATCCCCAACCTCTACTGCCTGGCATAGCAACCGGCGTAGGCACATCCTGTGGGGGTGGGGTATCTGTCGTCTGAGGTCCTTGGGCTTGCCTTGCCCGTGCCTCGGGAGCTGCTGCCTGCTCGGCATCACCCTGTGTAGCGGGACTCTGTCTACCGCCAACTCCAGGTAAAGATTGAGTGACCAATTCCAAAATCATCTCAATGCTCCGCTCAATCCTCGCGAAGCGAGCCTCAGTACTCTCGGGCCTCTCCTCTGGACCTTGTGGAGCGTGTTCAACGTCGACCTCCACCTCAACATCCTCCTGAGCCTCGTGTGTTTTCGGCTCAACATGACCCCCAGGCCTACCTCTACGACCTCGAGCTTGTGCTCTCATCCCTCTACCGCGACTGGTATTAGGCATACTTACTCAGTTCTCTACATTCACAACCAATTACTTAGTCAACCCATCGACATACACTATTTGTATCTAAACAAGCACAGTAACTTGGGGATGTAATTTTTTTCACTTATTAAGTATTTTAGACATGACACACGTCAAACCAACTCGAGCTATGATACCAACTTCTGTCACGACCCTCAACTTACCAAAATACGTACAAATTTTTTGTATTTTCATACATCAATCCTTAATCATCTTTCCTCGATCGTGAACAACCACACACTTAACAGTTGGGCTGTGTGTCGACGTCTAACTCACTCCACCATACCAATTCAATTTGAAACATTATTCATGAGTAAACACTTCTATAAATGCATATATATCAGAGTTGTTACATGTGTTTACATTGCTTTACATCCCCAGTAGTTACATACAAAATGCTACTGTGCTATGTCTAGTTTAGATACAAAATAATCCAAGCGTGTATACCTTTAGCGATGGGATGCAGCGGATTACCAAAAAGGGAAACGCCTCCAGTCACGCTCAATCTATACTCAAATCTCTGTAGAGAGGGGAAAATAAGGGGGGTGAGCAAACCACACGCTCAGTAAGGCAATCATGCGAACAGGTAGATACTGTACTATCTACGTGATCGTGATGCCATGCTCAAAAGCATTTAATTCATTATTTATCTCAAAACATGAGTGTATGATTGTGTTAATGGTATGTAAAGCATTCATACTATTAAAATCAAGTGCACATTTCAACTCAAAGCATGGTATGAATCATCATGCATAATTCACAATAAAAGCATGGCATTAAACATCATGCATTTTCACAATAAAGCATGGCATTAAACATCATGCATCCGTGCACTTTAAAACCATTAACAAATCAATTCAATGTCAGGTCCCAGCCCATCCCTCCGGTTTTCCTGACCACAATCACTTCAAACATGGATTTATTCTCAAATAGCATTAGACATGTGAGATAGGCAGTTTCAACAATAGGTAATAACCTCAAGGCCTATGTACATAACCTATGATACCGGCTACACGGATCAGGTGTACGGGATATCACCACCATCTACTTCCACACGGGAGGTGGGTCAAATCCTACCCGTCGGTCCATAGCAGATCTCGTCCGAAGACGGCACATCACATCACAACACGGTACAATGTACTCTATGCTACATGCACGGTACAACGTACTCCGTGGACCCCCAGCCTTATCCCTCGTTCGGGCTCATCAGCTGTTCCTCCAACCCTTATCCCTCGTTCGGGCTCATCAGGTGGATCTCCAACCCTTATCCCTCGTTCGGGCTCATCAGGTTGTTTTAACATGCCATGTCTCAAAACAATGCACGTGTGAGCCTATTTAATCGATATGACACCAAGTCTACTCGAAGCTCCAAACACGGTAACATGCAAGGTGGGCATCCAGTGCGAGAAAACTCAAGCACAATGCCAAAACGATATTAAATCCATGTGAAAACTAGTGCCTCTTGCACTCTTTCATACTCACGAAATCATGTAGGTGGCTCAAAACTTGCAAAATGTGGTTATCAAAACCAAAACATACTCATTTCTTTTGCAATTCATTTCAATGTTAGCCAACCTACCAATCATTTGCTAAAAAGCAATAAAACATGATTTTCAAAGCAATATGCTTTTGTTTTCATGCACATTTCTCAAACTCCCAACTTTTACCCTTCAATCACCCAACAACAACATTTCCTAATCTCATGCATTCTAGCAAAACATTTATGCGCCCAAATTGCGCACAATATCTCTAAGAGTCCACACAATTCCCTTACCTTAATTTTCTTGGTGTGACTCCTTTTTCTCTTAGCTCCTCACGCTCTTGGGTCAACTCGCCTCTGCGTATTCCCGAAAGCTGCGATTCATTCATTAAATCGATTGAGTTAACGTATTTGACCCAAGATTGACCTCACTAGTCATATTATTCACTTATGCACTTTACAAATGCCTTAAATTCACATTTTACCTCTTTTAGGTAAATCTCACAATTTATCCACTAACAACATCTTAAAATCATACCCATAACATTATTGTCACCTCTAGACATCCCATTTCTCATTAATCTCAATCAATTTCACTTTCTCACACTAAATCATTTTCTAGGTCATAATCATACCAATGCATTTAGATAGTTTCTAACCATCCATACTCATGCCAAACAACTCCAAAATCAATTAAATAAACAATGTACCATAGTTGGAGTGTTAGAATCTTACCAAATTTGATTTCTCCTCTTGCTCCAAATGGCAATGCCCTTAAATCCTTCAATATCAACAATGGGAAAATGCTTTCCAACTATGTTGTTCTTCTCTTTGATAGGAACAACTTTGTCTCTAATGATCTCTCTTCAAACCTCACTGAAAATGGTTGATTTTTTAGAGAGAATGTTAGGTTTTTGGGTTGAAAGTGGAAAGTTTGTGTTTTTCCCGAAATTTTCTGATTTCCAGCACTCCTTATATAGAAATAGCTTGAGGAGATCGATCTGGTCCAAGAGGAGATCGATCTGGTCCCTTAAAATCCCTCTTTTTCACGGCATTTTTAAGCCTGAGATCGATCTGTCGAAGCATGAGATCGATCTGTCAAGGCATGAGATCGATCTGTCGAAGCATGAGATCGATCTGCTCCCAAACAGAGAGCTAAGGAGATCGATCTGTTCTATTCTTTTGCCTAAATAAGAGCATTCTGGCTCTTCCAGATCGATCTCTCATCCCATGAGATCGATCTGCCCTTCAAAATTTCCAGATTTTCTGCAGTTCCTCTGCAACAACACTTACCAAACATCCTTAATTTGCTACCATGATCATTTCCTCATTCATTCATCTTTAAGACTTGAAAATGGCATCCATCCTCACTTCATACACATTAAAACTTGTGTAGGATCTTTGTATGACCAATGGTACTTAATATAAACAAAAATGGAAGTGCACATCTTATGCAATTCTACTTCCATTTTACCAAACTATTCATAATCCATTCTACACACATTCTCCACATGTTTAAGTCCATTACTACACATTCATATATAATGAAACTTGTATGTACGATTATCACTCTCATTGCAAGTGTGTACATTACTTGTGGACTTACATCACATATACTTCACTCATGAATTCATAATACAACTCTATTTACACTTCTATGTGCATATATACCCTTATACATATACGGGGTCTCACAGTGCATTTCACGAAATCGCTTGCCAATCTATCTATTCTTCTACTAAACAGTAGTAAAAACATTCAAAAACATGTTTTCCATGTTTTTTAGAACTTTTCCTAACTTTTGACTTTTTACCCTTAGTAGGGGTAAAATCGTAATTTACCCATATCAGGTCGCTATAAATTTTATTCACTTTCTCTGACCCTCAAACATTTTAAGTGAATGTAAAAGCAGACAAAAATACGCATAGATATCTCTTACTACCTGCAAATCTCTCTTACCTTGAACAGCGTGGAATGCTCTCCTTTTTCCGACGTTGTAGAATCACTCAGTTTGATTCGCTCTCAATATAATCTCTGGAGCTGTATATAACCATTTATCAGGTTAATTACAATATAGTCAATTGTATTTCACTTTTACTGGACTTACTTTAAAGCTTTGGGCCCATTTACTCTTATTTGGCTTAATTGCATCTAAATGGGCCTTACTTAGTCTTAAGCCCATTTTACTTTACTATTCATTTCATCTGGACCTATTGGGTTTGTGGGGCCCACTAACACTGATTGGGCTTATTTCGAGGCCCATTGTATCATTTATGATAGTCGATTTTCAATTCCAAACATAAAGCAATTTATACGGAACTAAATCTGTAACTTATGTGATTAATTCCTAACTCGTATAACTATACAAGTTATAGTAACTGAGATTCACTTACCTGAGATTTCATGACGACTTGCAAATCGAGGCTCGATCAAACTCACGTTCGTCGCCCATTGTCGCACCACACATTTATATATTTAATCCGTATCAATTTCGGTCAAATATAATTTCAAATATTTTTTTTTAAAATTATATCGATAAATTTCGACAGCTTACTGGCTTCTCCTTAACCCGAGGCATCACCAAAATTTTTTCTCTTTTTTTCTCTTGTTTTTTCTTTTTTTCTCTCTCCTGGCTGAATCGGTTCGGACCTTTTCAGTCCTTATCATCGTTTTTCGGAGCTCTGCCAGCCGGTTCTTCATCGGCTTCCATATCCAGCAGATCCGCGGGACCTCGTAAAGCATGAATCTGGTGGTGGACAAGCCTCATCTGGCCGAAAAGTGGTCGGCAGGACCCTTTCTCTCTTTTGCTTTCCTGCTGGTTTTCTCCCTTTCGCCATTGATGGCGCTGTCGACCAGTTCTTTGGCCAATTCCACCACTCCTCGGTTCGTCTTCGCCTGGGGAGCGTTCGGTTGCCGGTGGTGTAGGCAAATTGGGGCTGGTGCTGCCGGTTTCTCTTCTCTCTCTTTCGGCTCCTCTCCCATCGATCTCGTCATCGCCAGTGGATCCTGGCACGTGGTACTGCTCTGGGTACCCCCACCGTGCTGGTCTTCCTTCATCAGCTGCCATTCATCACCGTTCACCGTCGGTGATCGAAAAACCAGGGGGATCGATTTCGTCCGATCCTCCCTCCCTTGGGTTACACAATACTGTTTCGCGCGATTCCAATTTTTCTTCTTTTTTATATATATAATTTATTATATTATTTACTTTATCACATTATAATATATTATTACACAAAAATATCCTATATATATCATTTAAATCAAATATTTATATTTACTTTATTTTGTTTTTATTTCTCTTTATTTTTCGCGGGAATATTTTTCCATTTTTTCGAGATAAATTCCCGAGGTGGAAAATTTTCGGTTATCACCATAAATTCGTATCTTGATCAATTGGACTTGGAATTTAATTATTTCTTCTTTATTGATCAAGATTACATGAATCCATGTTTATAATGACAACTTCTTAAGAAATGACACCGAATTTCGGGTCTTACAATCCTTCCCAACTTAAGAAATTTGGTCCTCCAAATTAGAACTAAGTCAATCCTCAAATAATTAGGGGTGCTTCTCGCACATCAGGCTCTCTAACTCACATGTAGTTTCTTCTGAAGTCTGGTGCTGCTAGAGAACCTTAACTAACTCGATCGTTTTCGATCTCAGTACCTTCTCTTTCCTATCCAATATGCGAATCGGCTTCTCCACATATGACATATCCTCTCTGAGCTTTAACAGCTCATACTAAATCACATATGCTGGATCAGGGTGATACTTTCGAAGCATCGAAATGTGGAAGACGTTATGGACGCCTAATAAGTCCGGCGGTAATGCCAACCTATAGGTCTTATCTCCCACTCGATCCAATATCTCAAAGGGTCCAATATAGCGAGGACTTAACTTACCTCTCTTCCTGAATCTCGTTATACCTTTGGAAGGAGAAACTTTCAGAAATACAGACTCACCAACTGTAAACTCTAGTCACCTCCATCTCTTGTCAACATAGCTCTTCTGTCTGCTCTGAACTGTTCTCAATCTCTCACATATCAACTGAATATCCTCAAAGGCTTTCGTGACCAGATCAGGAGACAATATCTTTCGGCCACCCACTTCTTCCCATTCGATAGGGGAACGACATCTACGGCCATATAGCGCCATATGGTGCCATCCCGATACTCGAATGATAACTGTCGTTGTAGGCGAATTCGACTAGTGGCAAATGATCATCTTAGGAGCCTCTAAAATGCAGTACACATGCTCTTAACATATCCTCCAGAGTTTATATAGTTCTCTTTGACTGACCATCTGTCTGAGGATGGAAAGCTGTGTTCAAACTCAACTAGGTTCCTATGGCTTCCTGAAAATGTTCCCAAAAGTGGGAAGTGAAGCGGGAATCCCTATTCGAAACAATGCCCAATGGAACACCATGTAACCTCACTACCTCGCGTACATACAACTCTGCCAATGAACTCAGAGTATCGATAGCTCTCATAGCTAGGAAGTGGGCTGACTTCGTCAATCTATCAATGATCACTTATATAACATCGTGATTCCTCTGGGTCCTCGATAAACCTATCACAAAATCCATGGTGATATGCTCCCATTTTCAAGTCGATATAGGTAGAAGTTGCATTAACGCTACAGGTTTCTGATGCTCTACCTTCACCCACTGACAAACGAGACATCTCGCTATATACTCTGCCATATCTTTCTTCATACCTGACCACTAATATATCTTCTAAAGATTTTGATACATCTTGTTACTCCCCAGATGCAACGTGTACCTCAAAGAATGAGCTTCCGACAAAATCAGTCTCCTGAGCTCTGGATCATTGGGAACACATAATCTCCCTCTGAACCTCGGCAATCCATCAAAACTCAACTCATAGTCGATTACTGTACCTGTCTGCATCTAACTAGTCCTATCAATGCAATACGAATCAATCTGCTAGGCCTGTCTGATTATATCCAACATGTCTAGTTCAACCACAGGCTAGCTATCACATAGTCTTATCTATCCTTGACCATCATATACGATACCATCCCAAGGCTCTTCCTGCTAAAAACATCAACTACAACATTAGCCTTACCCGGATGATAAAATATCTTATAATCATAGTCTTTCAGAAGCTCTACCCATCTTCTCTGTCTCAAATTCAACTCCTTCTGCGAGAACAGACACTTGAGGCTCTTGTGATCAATAAAAATCTAAAACTTCTCACCGTATAAGTAGTGGCGCCATATCTTCAACGCAAATAACTATTGCTGCCAACTCCAAATCATGGGTCGGATAGTTCTTCTAATGGTCCTTCAGCTGTCTAGATCCATAAACAACTACCTTCTCATCCTACATCAATACACAGCCTAGTCCCTGATGCGGAGCATCGATATATATAGAAAAAACCTCTTGAGTTGGTAGGAATTGTGAGAATCGGAGCAGTGGTCAATCGATGCTTTAACTCTTGAAAACTCCTCTCACAATCATCGTCTCACACGAATGCAACATTCTTTTGAGTGAGACAGGTCAACGGAGCAGCTAATTTTAAAAATCCCTCAACGAACCTCTAGTAATACCCAAAAAAACTCCTGATCTCGATAACTGTCCTTGGTTGTTCCCACTGAACTACAGCCTCTATCTTGGATGGGTCTACTGACACTCCATCCATTGATACAATATGGCCCAGAAACGAAATATGCTCTAGCCAGAAGTCACACTGACTGAGTTTAGCATACAACTCTTTCTCTCAGAGGGTTTGTAAAACAATCCTCAAATGCTGCTCATGCTCTTCCTCGGATTTCGAATACACCAAGATGTCATCGATAAAGACAATAACAAACTGATCCAAGTATGGCTTGAACACATCATTCATCAAAGCCATAAAAGCTACGGGAGCATTTGTCAATCTGAATGGCATAACGAATAACTCATAGTGGCCATATCAAGTCCGAAATGCTGTCCTGGTACATATCCACTCCGAACTCTCAACTGATGGTACCCCAACCTCAGATCAATATTAGAAAACAACTGTGCTCCACGAAGCTGATCCAACAAATCATCTATATGCAGAAAGGGATACTTATTCTTGATGGTAGCCTTATTCAATAATCTGTAGTCAATACACAATCGGAGGCTTCCATCCTTCTTCTTCACAAATAAACTGGTGCTCCCCAAGGTAAAACACTCGGTCTGATGAACCCCTTATCCATCAATTTGAGCTCCTCTAACTCAACTAAGTCCATTCGGTACGGTGGTTTGGTTATCGGCTCAGAACCAAGCACCAAATCTATATAAAACTCTATCTTTCTGTCTGGTGGTAACCCTGAGAGTTTATCCGGAAAGACATCTGGGAACTCCCTAAACACAGGGATATCTGCCAACTCCGGATGCGCCTTATCTGTATCAACCACGTATGCAATGAAACCTTCAACATATTGATTTCTTAGTCTGCATAATGAATTATCTTACTAAATACTACAACTACTTCTTTCATTTCTTTTCAGTAAACTTTACAATATATTTTGCGAGGGTAGGGAACATAACTGTTTATGAATAATAATCTAAAACAATATGGTTTGCAGCTAACTAACCATTCCTAATATTACAACAAAATCACTCATACTCAATAAAATGAGATTGGCTGACATATCATTTTCCCCTACTCTTAACTCGCAGTCTCTAAATACATACTCGACTAGCTGACTGTTATTCATAGGCATACTAATCAACATCATCCTACATAAAGGTGTAAACTTCACATACTTTAGCAACTTATATGCAAATCAAGGCGATACAAATGAATGTGTGGCACCAGGGTCGAATAAAACATATGTTTCAAGATAAAAAAATCAGGATTTACCTTTAATCACATCCGATGAAGCATTAGATGTGCCCTGGTCCAAAGCATATACTCGCTCTCGACCAACCACTTGCTTCCCCTTCTCCTCAGTTGTCGCTTTCCTCCTCGGAGTAGAGGTATCAATAGAAACTCTCTCCGGCTCTATGCCCTTCTGTGGGGCAGTCTCAATCATCACCGAGCAATTCCTCGCAACATACCCTGTCTTACCACAACGGTAATAAACTACAATAGTCACTGGACAAGGTTTACTGCCATGATATCTGTCGCATCTACTGCACTGCTCAGTAGTAGGCTTCTGTCCTCCAATCACTATGCCCTTTGCTGGAGCTGTGGCCGGATATACAGGAGGTCTAACAATCCTCTCCCGTATCTCTTTGATCCGTGGTCTCTTATCGAAGAGTCTCCTCCCTCCTCGATATTCGAAACCTCTATCACTCGTTGGCCTCTTCCTATCTCTATCTCTAACTTTGTTAACTTTCCCAAACTTAGAGGCATTCCTCTCATAGTTCTACTTACAAAGTTGCACCATGCGCATTGCCTCCTCATATAAAGGAATGTTTAATGGAACCAATCTAAATCGTATCACCGATCTCAGTCCATCTACAGACCTCTTGACCTTCTTAGTCTCAGTAATCATCGTATCAGGGTCGTCCCTTCCCAGGGACATAAACTTCGTTCCATACTCATCTACTGATCTATTCCCTTGGATCAACCCCAAAAATTCCATCTGCAGCTTTCGTTACGTTGTATCTGGAACATACTGCCCCTGAAAGCATCCAAAAATATCTCTCAACTAATCTTAGAATGTTGGGCTCACATATCAGTCTACTGGACTTCCACCAATGCTCTTCTGCTCTCTTCAACATAAACGCGGCAAAAGCAAGCATCTCAGAAGTCATACACTGAAAGAATTTGTACAACTTCTCTATGTCACTCACCTAGTCCTCAGCAACTACTGGGTCCTTTACCCTACTGAACGACAATTGTCTGAACTTTTGAAATTATCATAATCAATCAAGCTCATATACCATACCTCTATCCACTACTAACCTGTTGTGGGCCAACAGGAGAAAACGTACCCTGAACTGGTGGGGGTGTAGGAGTATCTGTAAGTTGTGGCATCTGTGCAGGCTGTGCAGGCGTATCAGGAGCATCTACCTATCTAGTAGCAATCCCTACATCTAGACCCTGCCTCTCATGCATAGTTTAAGTAAACATCTCCATCATGGTCTCTAGGTTATGCTCTAACCTCGTAAAGCATGCCTCGATACTCTTTGGTACCTTAGTAGGATACAGTGATGTATGGTTAGATGAAGACTCGTCTCGACTTTCAGGCCTACCTCTATGGCCTTTAGCCCGACCTCTCCCCTCTACCATGGCTAGTATTAGCCATAATGGCTCGATTCCTGCATTCACAACCACTGCTTATACAAATCCCATCTCAAAATACATAGTTTAATCTAAATAAAACACAGTAATATGAAGATGTAAATTTTCCTAACCACTTATATCGACTCACTCAGACTAACTCAGCTCTGATACCATTCTGTCACGACCTAATTTATCAAAAACCACTACAAATTTTTCACTTTTCTTACCTTTCCTTCTATGACAATTTCAAACATCAATTAGGCTATGATTCGGTATTAGTATCATTTCCTTTACTTACCATATCATTTATTCTATATCATACAAACATGTCAATATAAACTATCTATTGACTATAAATACTTTTATGTCATAAGTGAGCTCACATATTTATGTATAAATATATCATCAATATTACATTCGTTTACATCACTGTGCTGTTTTATGTTCAGATACAAAATCCTACGTGGTGTGTATACCTTTCGATCGATGGGAATGCAGCGGACAAAAGGAATGCAAATCCTCAACCGTACTCTAACTATTGTGGATGCTCTTTAGAGATGTGGAAAATGAAAGGGGTGAGCTCACTAGCTCAGTAAGGAAATCAGGCAAGTAGATAACTATACTATCTATTAAAAATAATGTCATGCCTTGGAAATGATTTTTCCTCAGTTTCACGTTTAAAGCATGAATTGTAAAGCTTATGTAGTGTGCATATATTTACTCATAATTTCTAAAATCATGCTTTGTTTCATAATTACAAGCATTTCATGCAAAAGATTGCATTTTATATAATCTCATATAATGCCTTTAAAATGTATCATGCCATTTCATTTCAAACATATAAAATATGGCATTTCATTGAGCAAAGTATATAAATCAGGTTCTGACTCATCCCTTTGGTCTACCCGAAATAATAAAATCATGTGATATGATCATGTGAGACTAGGTGCCTATATGCAATAATATATTGGACTATGGCCATATCCTATACTATGATCCCAGACTACACGAATCCTAGTGTGGGGGACATCACTGCTGTAATGGAAGGTGGATCAAATCCTAACCGCCAGCTAACAACTCCACAACTCCACATATCCAACCTAAACACCGCACGGTACAACGTACTCCGTGACACATGCACGGTACAACGTACACTAATGTACCTTATCTCAATAGATAATCAATGTCATGTCTCTAAATTCATATACGAGCATCTCATCCGTGTGACACTTAGTCTACACGAGGCAATCAACACGATTTTTAATCATGTCATGTATATCACATTAAGTTTGTAGTGAGAGCCTTGAGTGCGACTCACAGTCGACACCTTGCTCAATCACTGTTTCATGCATATCACAAAATCGAACTTTAGTGCGAGTAGCACTCCAGTACTAGGTCATGCATAATTTACATTTCAAATTAAGTACGAGTAACGCTCTAGTACTATGCCATGCATAAATCTCAGAGAAATCAAGTATAAGCAATGCTCTAGTACTATGTCATGCATATCATGGGAAATCTAGTTCGAATAACCACACCAGTACTTTTTCATGCAAAAAACATATAAAATCCAGTGCGAGCAGTGCTCCAGCATGATTTGTTTTCACACAACTTGATAGATGACTCATTTAAATAGGGATATTTGAAACCAATAAAATCAGCACCATAATTGGGCTATTTTGTGCTTTTCACGAAATCACTTTCCAATCTATCTATTCTTCTACTAAACAGCAATAAAAACATTCAAAAACTTGTTTTCCATACTTTTTAGAACTTTTCCTAACTTTTAACTTTTTACCCTTAGTAGGGGTGAAATCGTAATTTACCCATATTGGGTCACTATAAATTTTATTCACTTTCTTTGACCCCTCAAACTTTTCAAGTGAATGTAAAAGCAGATGAAAATATGTGCAGATATCTCTAACTACCCGCAAAACTCCCTTACCTCGAATCACGTGGAATGCTTTCCCTTTTCCAATGTTGTAGAATCACTCAGTCTGATTCGCTCCCAATATAATCTCTGGAGCTGTATATAACCATTTATCAGGTTAATTACAGTATATTCAACTGTATTTCACTTTCACTGGACTTACTTTAAAGCTTTGGACTCGTTTACTCTTATTGGGCCTAATTGCATCTAAATGGGCCTTACTCAATTTTAAGCCCATTTCACTTTACTAATCATTTCATTTGGGCCTATTGGGCTTGTGGGGCCCAATAACACTTATTGGGCTTGGTCCGAGACCCATTACATCATTTACGATAGTCGATTGTCAATTCCAAACATAAAGCAATTTATACGAAACTAAATCCGTAACTTATGCGATTAATTCCTAACTCGTATAACTATGCAAGTTATAGTAAGTGAGATTCACTTACCGAGATTTTGAGATGACTCATAAATCGAGTCTCGATCAAACTCACGTTCGTCCTCTATTGTCGTGCTACACATTTACATATTTAACCTATGTCAATTTCGGTCAAATATAATTTCAAATAAATTTTTTAAAAAATAAATCGATCAATTCTGATCACTTATCGGCTTCTCCTTAACTCGAGGCATCATCGAAATTTTTTCTCTTTTTCTCTCTCTTTTTTTCTCTCTTTCCTGGCAGTACCGGTTTAGACTGGTTTAATCCCCCTCGTCGTCGTTCGAAACTCTGTCGACCGATTCTTCGTTGGCTTCCATTACCAGCAGATTCATGGGACCTCGTGAAGCATGGATCTGGTGGTGGCTAAGCCTCATCTGGCCAAAAAGTGGTCGGCTCGGCCCTTTCACTGTACGGCTTCGCTGTCAATTTTTTGTCTTTCGTCGTTACCGGCGTTGTCGGTCGGTTCTCTGGTCGATTCCACCATCCTCGATTCGTCTTCGCCTGTGGAGCATTCGGTTGGCGGTGGTGTAGAGCAAATTGACACCAGTGCTACTGATTTCTCTTCTCCCATTTTGGTTCCTCTCCCATCGATCTCTTCATTGCCGGCGGATCCCGGTGCATGGTGGTGCTCGGGTACTCCCACCGTACTGGTCTTCCTTTGTCAGCTGCCTTTCATCGTTGTTCACCGTCGATGACCGAAAAATGAGGGGCATCGGTTTCGTCCATCCTCCCTCCCTTGGGTCACTCGATACTGTTTCGCGCGATTCTAGTTTTTTTATATAAATATAATATATTATATTTATTTACTTTATCATAATAAAATACATTATTACACAAAAATATCCTATATATTATTTAAATCAAATATTTATATTTACTTTATTTTGTTTTATTTTACTTTATTTTTTGCGGGAATATTTTTATCATATTTTCGAGATAAATTTTCGATGTGGAAAATTTCGGGTTATCACCATAATTTCGTATCTTGATCAGTTGGATTTGGAATTCAATTATTTCTTCTTTATTGATCAAAATTACATCAATCCATGTTTATAATGACAACTTCTTAAGAAATGACACTGAATTTTGGGTCTTACAATGTGAGAGACTACGAACCGCTCAGAGCAGGAAAAAAACTACGCTAATGCTCGTAAGAGACACCTTGAGTTTTAAGTTGGTGATTCAGTGTTTGAAGGTGTCCCCTAGTAAAGGTATCATGCGATTCAGGAAGAAAGGGAAACTAAATCCCCAGTTTATTGGTCATTCAAGGTAATTGAGATAGTAAGAGATGTTGCCTACGGACTAGCCTTACCACCATAACTTTCTGGGATGCACAACATCTTTCATATCTTAATGTTGAGGAAGTACCATTTGGATCCTTTTTCAAATCATAGAGTATGAGCTATTGGAGATTAAGGAAGACATAAGTTACATAGAAAAGTCAATTCAGATTTTAGATCAAAAGGAGAAAGTACTCTAATCAAAGATCATCCCTTTAGTGAAGGTGTTATGGCAACACCACTCTACAGAAGAAGCTATGTGGGAGTTAGAGAATCTCACGAAAGAGAAGCATTGTTATTTGTTTGATTAGGGCTAAAGAATTTGGATGACTTAAGGTGGAGAGGATGTAAAACCCATCATTTTCTTAAGATTTGTATGAGTAATGTATGTATTTGATTACAACAGATTTGTATTAAGACAAATTTAGTATAATGATTAATGAAAACCACATTTGTGGAAGTAAAGTGTTCATTTTAGCTTAATGTGTGTATGATAAGGAATGTAAGGCTAAAAGAAGAGAAATTAATGGGAAGTGGAAGTAATGGATGAAGGGTGATGGAATTCAATATAAAGAAGTATATAATGATGTGTTTAATGTGTTTAAAGAGAAAATCTATTAAAAAATTTATAGTTCTGGTATGAGGGATCTATCCCCTCCCTTAAAGAATTGATATGTTGCAAAGGAAATTGGATAGAATTGCAGTATGCCATGAAAGGATCAACCCCTTAGCCTTAGAGGATCTATCCTCATGCCAAGGTACTGTAAAAATTTGCATACTGAAATGAATGGACCGATCCCCTAATGAAAAGGGATCAACCCCCTAGCTTTAACTCTTGCAAAATAAAAAATTTTAAGAAGGAGGGATAAATTCTCTCTCTCGATGGATCAATCCCCTTGTCTCCTGAAGAGTTCAGTTGCTCCTACTATGGATGGGAAAGATTGATTTTATCTATTTAAATCCTTAAAACCCATTTTTCTCTTGCTCATTTTTTCGATTTTGACCAGAGAATGAAAGAAGAAGAAGAGACAAAGGAAGAAGAGAGAGAGAAGTAAAGATAGAAAGAGGAAAATGAAATCTGCAACCCTCATTTCAACTCCCTCACCATCATACATCAATTTGGAGCTTCAAAGAAGCCATTTTGGCTGAAAATCATTGAGGTAAGCGAAAGGTATAAGTTTGATCTTTAAGGGCTTTTGGTTTTTAAGTTACCTTATAATGTTTAAAGGTAACTTTAATACGATTTTATAGTGGAAAGTCTTAAAAAGAGGGTTTGGATCTACTAAAGGGATTGAGGCAAGTTGTTTTATAATTATAGAATTAATATATGTGGTTATTTAAGTATTGAACTATGTTTTTGACTTGAGGAGATCATTAGGAAAATGTATTAAGTATTTCTATAAGGTTTCATCATGGCTAGGTCATAGTGATGAACATGAACTTATGTGAATGAACTGAGAATCATTGGATATCAGCGACAGTATTTTAAGTAGTGCTTTGGGCTAAAGAATAGTGTTAGGCCCCTATTGGTGCCAAGTGCTGCGTTCAAGAGATAAATGGATATATTTGTTAGTATGATAATATCAAAAAAGGTGTGTTTAATGCATAAAAAGTTAGGAAACCACCCAAATGGTAATTTTGGAAACTTAAGTTCATTCTTTTAGTTTTTGAAAGGTTTTGAGTACATGATAGGTTTTGCAAGCAAATCATGAAGGTTTTATCATGACAAATGGTTTCTATGAAATGCATTTAATGTATTGAATTGGTTTTGGGTAGGCTATGCTCTTAAAACCCATCCAAAACTGCATTTATGAACTTTAGGGATCGGTCCCTTAAGGTGATGGACCGATGCCTCGGTAAAATTTTTATAAAAATTGCTTTCTAACTTTGAAAGATTGATCCCCTTTGAGGTAAAGATCGATCCCCTCTATTTTTAGCCAGGGCAGTAGCATTCTGCTAGTTTGGGATCGTTCTCCTTCACCGAGAGAATTGATCCCCTCTTTAAATTTTAAAGTAAACCCTATTTTGAAAGCTCAAAACGACCTATCGAGATTTAAATCGATATGAAATGCATCCGTGCATGTTTTTAACAGTCTATATGCTATATTATTTATTTTGATATTAAAACATGAGTCACTTTTAATTGTTTATTGGACATGAGGCCGAGTGGCTTACGATAAGCTTTTGAAAACAATGTTTTGGGATGACAAGCACTTTTAGTGTAAGCGTGGCGTGTCAAGTTACGAGCTAAGCGGTATCCATTCATAAGAGTACTGAGTGGTCACCGTGTCGTGTCACGAGCCACGAAGCATTCCTGCACTCATGTACCGAGCAATACTCTTTGTTGTGTCGAGTGGCAATTTTTAGGGTTGTTAGACCCAAACATGTTTACGGCTTCCCAATACTCATTTGTCCCGAGATAGTAAGAACCCCCAACCATGGCCATAGGTTCCCTTCAGTTTAGTTGCATACTAACTATAAGGTTACAGCCTAGTCTTCATTATTTAACTCAAAATTTGATTTGATAAGTTTCGATCCAATAAGTATGCTTTCGAAATGTATTGTTTCAATAAGTTTGATTTTTAGATATGTCTATACTAAGTATTTGGTTTGATAAGCATATTTTGAAAATTATTATATGATTTGATTTCGCATGTTTCGCATTTATTTTTGCATCACTGTTTTGATGTTATTGTGCTTGCAAATGTATTTCATATTAGGCGCGTAGCTCACCCCTTCATTTTTCATACCAATCTTGCAGTGCCTCAAGGATCACCGCTTTTGTAGGTGGTTTGACTCGGAGCCTCTCCTGACTCATTCCTTTGTATCTCTCTAAGGTATATACATCTGTTGCATTTTGTCTTCCGGACTTTGATAAATGTATTTTGTAAGTCATTTTTGTTGGGATATAATGTTAGGTCGTAATAGATAGCTAATGTAGTTGTTTAGGTTTGATTGGGTATCGATTATAACCTTTTTTAAGGTAATGTACTCTGAGGATATCAGTTGATTCTTTTTGTATGATCTATGGATTCAATCAAATATGAATGAATGCAATATTTTTGTGGATGATTAAGTTGGATTAATGAATCATTGAGTGCATCACTTGGAGTTTGAATTGGGACCGCGACCAAAGAAATAACAATCATAAACCATAAAGGATTAGTTAACTAAGTTAATCGCATCTTGATTGCATGTAGGCAAATAATAGGAAGACAAGAAAAAGTTAGTCCGCAATTCTACAAATTCAAGACATTATAACTAAATAGTTAAATAATATATATTTTAATATGATTAGTAATTATCATATACTTTTTACAATCATATATAAATTTTTAAATAAACGTATATTAATCAATTTCTAACTTTGTGATGATAAAAAAAACAAAAATATATAATTAATATTAATTATTATGATGTAAATATTAATTGATTGCAAAGTTTTTATTTTCTTCTAAAAACTAATTACTTTATTTTTAAACGATAAATACTATAGCTTATATGTTTTTTTTCCTCAGACACTATAAGCACATCTAAGCATAGAAGCACAAGTTATATGCTGGTATGTTTGTATTAATTGATTATATGTATTTCATTAAAAAAAAACTATTATATTATATTTTTTATGAAAAATGTTTTATTTGACATTATTATTTTTCTAATAAGTTAAAATATACAAACAATATACTTGAGTAAATAAAACAAAATAAGATAAAATAAAATAATACATTTGGTTTTAATTATATTATACATAATACACTTTTCATATATAATATACTGTTATAGATAAGTGATATGATACAGGAAAGCCATATTAATGTTTAATTATAATTTTTTACAGAAGAAGATTTTAAAATTAATACTTTGGTAAGAAGATAAAATGCTTGTACGGTGATCATATGTTTTAAATTAAATTTTATTCTATTAACTATTTTTGAAAATGAAATTTTGGAGGCTTAAATGATTATGCATACATATAATAATATAATTAGCATGGATAAAAAAATTATTTGTGATGGTGGTCCTACTGTCACCGTCCACGTGTACCAGGATCGACCAATCAGATATCGCCACGTGTCAAACACAGGAAAAGCCACGTGGCTTCTACAGCGTCAGAGCCTCACGCGACAGAGTAGCGTGGTAGGCGACACAGTATGGCAACAGAGACTCTTTCGCACAGGTCTGTGCGGCACAGTAGTCCCGACATACCTCTGCCGCATAGACCGCGGCAGACCTCTGTCGCCTGAATTGCGGCAGAGGTTCATACATACGCTCTACCACCCGCTGAACTCTCCCGCAAAGTCGTCCAACTTCGAACCGCGACAAAGTACAAAAGACTCTGTCGCGGCCCAGACACGCGCCTGGGCCTCAGCTCGAACCGACTTGGAGAAACCTATAAATATCCAGGTGAGCTCTCAGAAAGAGAAAAAACCAAGAACGAAAAAAAAAAAAAAAGAGGACCAAGTGCAAAAAAGAAGGGAGAAATACTTCAACTCTTTGAATTAAGAAACACATTCTCTTCTTCTTACATACTCAACTCCCGATTACTTACTTAATCATTGGAGTGCGCGTGCAGGGACAAATCCCTGCCCCCTCTGATTCCTGTTGTTTTTACAGATTATACGAAGAACACGTGAAACAAATTGCACCAACGTTACCTCTTCGTCGTTAGTGCATTCCGAATACGTGGAAGGTATATTCTTGTTGCTGTTCGCCAAGAGGCAACATCAATTGGCGCCGTCTGTGGGAAATCTGACAAAAAGTTAGGTTCTCTATCCAAATGGTGAGGACACGCTATACAGCAGAGTTGACAGGGGGCAGAATTCTGTGAGTCCCCCCGTCAGACCAGAGCAGAGACGAAGACGTAGTGAAAGGGGTGACAGAGAAGCCTTGGTTTCTCTAGAAGAATTTGAGACCCTGAAGCGCAAAAATGAAGAGACCACGACAGCGTTGAAAGCTATGGTGAGCTTCTTCAGAGACGCTCTCCCCCAATTCAGCTTGCCCCATGAAGTGCAGCAGTTAGTGGGGGAGAGCACGCCTAGGCAGACCTACGAGAGAGGTCAGCCCTCCACCCTGGTAAACGCTGGACAAGAGGCAGGAGCACAAAATAATGCCACTGCAGATCCAGCAAGACAGAGCTCGCCCGCGGCTCAACGGCGGCAGTGTTCCCCTCTGATCGATAGGCGACAGAGTTCGCCAAATGTGCGGCAGAGCTCACCCGCGGCTCAACGGCGGTAGTGTTCCCCTCTGGCCGGTAGGCGGCAGAGTTCGCCAAATGTGCGGCAGAGCTCACCCGCGGCTCAACGGCGGCAGAGCTCACCCGCAGACTTCAGGCGACAGTGTTCTCTTGCGGAACTCGTGCGGCAGAGCTCTCCCAGGGACTACATGCGGCAGAGGTATCCCTCAACACGTACGCGACGGTGCTCTCCCACCGCCTATAGGCGGCAGAGTTCCCCTCTGGCCGATAGGCGGCAGAGTTCCCCCGCGGCCCGTAGGCGGCAGAGTTTCTCCACATGCCGCAGCTCATCTCCCGTGGAGTTGGAACAGGAGTTAGAAGAATATAGGGCTGGGGAGCAACGAAGACATAGGGTTCTGACCCACGAGAAGGTCTCGAAATGTCAAGTCCCAGAATGGGAGGTGCTGGAAGGGGTGCTAATCAATCGGACTCTTCCAGACCCGAAGGGCCGGGACCGTACTCAGTCCGAGAGTCGAAAAATGTGGAGAAAGTCGTCCAAAGGATCTTGGAGAAGAAAAAACTGGTTTCTCCGGATGATGGCCAAAGGAGGAGGATTCCATTCAGTCCGGAGATCATGAACAAACCTTTGCCGAAGAAGTTTAAAATTCCTTCTATGGCTACTTACACCTGCAAAGCAGACCCCTATGATCACATACAGAGTTATGAATCCCTCATGCTGCTGCATGGATGGGAGGACGAAATTATGTGCAGAGCTTTTTCTCTCACATTGTCTGGGCACGCTCTGAAGTGGTTCAACGGGTTGAACGAAGGTTCGATCTCTTCTTTCGATCAATTGAGGAATGAATTCCTCAAAGTCTTCATGATCCACAGTCAGAGAAAGAAAGACGCTACTTACCTACTCACACTTAAGCAAGGGAATAAAGAACCCTTGAAAAGCTATGTATACCGTTTCCGAGATGCAACCTTGGAGGTGGATGATCTACCAGCAGGGGTAGCCACGGCTGCAATATTACAAGGGACGAGGTCTGAAAAGTTGCAAGAATCCCTCTCCCTCGACCAACCGGTGACACTTTTCGACCTGTTTGCTAGAGCCAGTAAATATGTGGCTCAAGAAGAAGTAATGAAGATGGTACAGCCCCGAGCTCAATGGTACCAGGGGTGATTTCTCAAGGACCATGTCCTGAGTTCGATCTCCTGGGGACGCGAAAGAAAACCGTGAGGGCTGCCCTTGGTTCGGGCCCTGCGAACGCAGGCTGCCAACGGGCCAGACCCAAAGCGGACAATACGGTTGAGCGGACAATAAGACGCGCCGTAAGAGCCTGAGGCGCTATGTGTCACTGTGGCCAGGCGTATATTCAGAAGAGCCGTAAGAGCCTGAGGCGCTATGCGTCACTGTGGCCAGGCGTACATTCAGCCGAGCCGTAAGAGCCTGAGGCGCTATGCGTCACTGTGGCCAGGCGTACATTCAGCCGAGCCGTAAGAGCCTGAGGCGCTATGCGTCACTGTGGCCAGGCGTACATTCAGCCGAGCCGTAAGAGCCTGAGGCGCTATGCGTCACTGTGGCCAGGCGTACATTCAGCCGAGCCGTAAGAGCCTGAGGCGCTATGCGTCACTGTGGCCAGGCGTACATTCAGATGAGCCGTAAGAGCCTGAGGCGCTATGCGTTACTGTGGCCAGGCGTATATACAGTCGAGCTGTAAGAGCCTGAGGCGCTATGCGTCACTGTGGCCAGGCGTACATTCAGCCGAGCCGTAAGAGCCTGAGGCGCTATGCGTCACTGTAGCCAGGCGTACATTCAGCCGGCAGGCTCTATGCGTCACTGTGGCCAGGCGTACATTCAGCCGAGTCGTAAGAGCCTGAGGCGCTATGCGTCACTGTGGCCAGGCGTACATTCAGTCGAGCCGTAAGAGCCTGAGGCGCTATGCGTCACTGTGGCCAGGCGTACATTCAGCCGAGCCGTAAGAGCCTGAGGCGCTATGTGTCACTGTGGCCAGGCGTACATTCAGCCGAGCCGTAAGAGCTTGAGGCGCTATGCGTCACTGTGGCCAGGCGTACATACAGAAGAGCCGTAAGAGCCTGAGGCGCTATGCGTCACTGTGGCCAGGCAATGGAAACATAAAGGCTGTAAAAACTAAAGACGCGCTCGTGTCGTGATAGTCAGGCCTCAGAAAGGTATGTAAAATTATTTCCGAAAATATATCTTTCTATTAAGAATCCTCTTTCGCAGGAAAAATTCCTACCAAAGAGTGGGGAGCAATTGATGGTGGTCCTACTGTCACCCTCCACGTGTACCAGGATCAACCAATCAGAGATCGCCACGTGTCAAACACAGGAAAAGCCACGTGGCTGCTACAGCGTCAGAGCCTCACGCGACAGAGTAGTGTGGTAGGCGACACAGTATGGCGACAGAGACTCTTCCGCACAGGTCTGTGCGGCACAGTAGTCCCGACATACCTCTGCCGCATAGACCGCGGCAGAGCTCTGCCGCCTGAATTGCGGCAGAGGTTCATACATACGCTCTACCACCCGCTGAACTCTCCCGCAAAGTCGTCCAGCTCCGAACCGGGACAGAGTACAAAAGACTCTGTCGCGGCCCAGACACGCGCCTGGGCCTCAGCTCGAACCGACTTGGAGAAACCTATAAATATCCAGGTGAGCTCTCAGAAAGAGAAAAAACCAAGAATGAAAAAAAAAAAGAGGACCAAGTGCAAAAAAGAAGGGAGAAATACTTCAACTCTTTGAATTAAGAAACACATTCTCTTCTTCTTACATACTCAACTCCCGATTACTTACTTAATCATCGGAGTGCGCGTGCAGGGACAAATCCCTGCCCCCTCTGATTCCTGTTGTTTTTACAGATTATACGAAGAACACGTGGAACAAATTGCACCGACGTTACCTCTTCGTCGTTAGTGCATTCCGAATACGTGGAAGGTATATTCTTGTTGCTGTTCGCCAAGAGGCAACATCAATTTGATTTATACTATTTATTAATATATAAATCCTTTAGTTAGATGTTTAAAAAAAAAAATCCTTTCAGTTAGAAAATATTGATATTGGCATAAATTATGATAAAATATGCAAATATATATATATATATGTTTACAAAAATACAAAAATCATTCAAATAAAAATTTTTATTCAGTGGAAAACTTTCTAGTTGGACGTTTTAAAATTATGGAACTAAATTTGTCTTGTCCCCACCAAATTGTACCGTCTCCTACCTTATTAATGAGACATGCATATATGGCACCAACAATAAATTGTATATTATTTGTGTAATTAAACAGCTTAAAAAAATACAGAAATTTTGGAGAAGAATTTGTGCCCAATAATTTATTAACAAAGGTAAGGCAGCCGGTCGGAGGCCTTGTCCCATGTCCAGTAAATCTATCCACACGTGGAAATCTCTCATTTCCATGGAAATGGAATCAACAAAAAAACATAAATGATGTTTTTAGATGGTCTTTCTTTTTCTTTATAAACTTTTTTATCCATAAATTTAGCGACTTTGTTTTAAGATAATGGAAATAAAGGGTAAATAAAATATTAAAATGAGTTCAGCTGTCCAAGTCATTGAACATCTTTCTTTAAGGCGAGCGTGGATTTTCCACGATGGACAGGGAGGGAAAGGTGGCAGGGAAAGCACCTGTCTTCTCCTAACCATTCTTTTTATATATCATTTGAAGTATGTTTACGCGGTTTGAAAAGATTTTTAATTATTAAGTAATTTATAAATTTAAAAATAAGTTAATAATTTATCCTGAAATAATTTTTTTTTTAACTTTTAAACTAAAAAAAAAAAAACTAAAAGAGTAGATGTAAAATTTAAAGGTAGAGGATACGATAAAACAACCACTCTACTTGGCTACCGTCAACAAAAACAAACAAAAACAAAATTAATTAATGGTAATTTTCTTATAACATCCAAAAAAAAAAAATCCAAAAAAGTGATATTTATAGCTAAGCATGCATAAATGATTATCAAATTTCTTTGTATACAAGTCTTTAATCCTTAATGTTTTTCTGATCTAATTCTGATTGACAAAAAATTCATTTTTTTGTCGATTAAAGTAACGTGTATGGGTTTCTTAGACCAATTTCATTCTATATATATAATTGTTTTGCCTTGTACATTTCCATGGGATGTCCCATTGTCGCGTACATTCAATATGATATGCACAATTATTGGTTATTATTTGTACATGGGACCACTTAGAAATTTGCAATATGCCTGATGGGAGGGGCATCGCATATTCGCATCTTTAATCTTCTGAACCTCACTACTTAGTAGATATTTTCTTCCTCAGTCGTTACTTTCTAACTAGATAGAGAATAGAGAACATTCACATGCTTTCCTAATTTACTTACTTGCCTTGTCAAGCTTGAAATCTTATTCTTTATTATTTTAAAGTGGTGAAAATAAAATGGAGGGGAAGAGTTAGGTAGAGTTGTTTCAAGAGAAATTATTTTTATTTAAAATGATTAAATAAATAATAAAAAATTACTCTAAAAAATAAAATTGATAAATTAATAAATTGAATTAACGTAGAATAAAAATTTTGTTATATTCCTTAATTTCTTGAAAACCAAAAATGGTTAATGTTGAAGCCCACAAAAACACAAATGTTCCCCCAAAATTGGATAAAATAGTCTAATCTCTAGTCGCTTGATTAAATGCACTATTTCTGCCCTTATTTAGGGGGTAATCAATTTCGTCTTCTCATTTATTTTCTCTTCATTTTGTTATGAGAAATTTATGGTATAAAAAGCGATTATGTAATTCAGAAATTTTTAAATATTTTTTTGAATTTAATTTTTATTTAATTATCTCCGATAGATAATTAGTTTCTAGATTTCTTGAAAACTAAAACAGTTATTAAAAAAACAAAATCGGTAAAGATAATGCTTTCATTAAGTAGAATTTGCATCAAAAACAACTACATCATCTAGAAATCTAGGAATCTCTTCTAACGCGTACATATTCAAATCAAAATTTAAACTATACTTAGCCAACATATGAGCTGTAAGGCCCGTAATTTATTATGTATTCCTTATGATTTTGTGATGTATGAACAAGTCACATTTAATATAAATTATAAGGAATGAATGTATTTAAATTCCCAATGTGTATGAAATGTAAAACGGGTAATTAAGCAAAGTTAAATTAAATGTAATAGTGAAATTCTAGGAGAAATTGCAGCAGAACTGCAACTGAAGAGGAGCAGATCGATCTGTCATTCAATGCAGATCGATCTTGAAGAGGTTTTGGGTAGAACAGATTGATCTCATGTAAGGATCAGATCGATCTTCTTAAGGTTCTGAGTAATGCAGGTCGATCTCCCTAGGCTTGAAAAGTCAGTTTTTGAGGAGGAAAAGGTAAGACAGATCGATCCTCATCGTTAGCAGATTGATCTCTAAGAGCAATTCTATAAATACAAGGCACTGCAACCTTTGTTTTCCCGAGAATTACCAAACCTTTCAAGAAAACAAAGTTAACCTAATCTTTCTACACTGGAAAACTTTATCTTGCAAGTAGTTTTGAGTGAGATTCAGTTAAGCAAATTTGTTCTTAGTGAAAAGGAGAACAACATAGTTGGAAATAAGAAGTTGGTGAGTGAATTGGTAGAAGTTTAAATTGCTGAAAATAAATGGATCATGAAAAATATCCATAACCTAGATAATGGTGGGAAGATCAGAAAATGATGAGGAAGTTGAGTAAACATGGATTAAATGATGAAATGAGCATGTATGGAAGCTCGTAAAGTAGTTGTATGAAATACATAAATGGAAATAGATGAGAACCGAAGTTAGTTATATGAGATATATGGTATAACACCATAATGGGAGAAGTGATGAGATTGAGACATTAAGATAAGATAAATGCATTGATTTAGAGTCATGCAAGTGAAAACAAGTATATTAAAGTATACTGATGTGGATAATTATTAACAGCTTCGAAGTTGATATTGGAAGCTGATCAGACTACGAGAGTGAGCAGCACCGAGGAAGTGAGGTCACGTGACGTGATCTGAGGTAAGGGAATTTCGTGAGTAGCTAGAGATAGCTACACATATTTCGAATAGAATTTCGATACTATATTCTATATGAATTCCCGTGAATAGAATTGTTGTGGTAAAGATCGAAAAGATAAATCGTAGTTTTTCCAAAAATAGGGTAAAAAGCCTTAGAAGCATGTTGTGACAAAAATTCATAGTTGCATGATAGAATGTCTAATGTTTTCATATATATACGAAAACAACACACTTGAGTGCCGATTTGATTTGAGTTGGGTGAATTATGATTTGAACAGCCATCTATCGGGTTGTGTGAAAACCATAAGTGCTAGAGAATACCTGCACTTGATTTTTGAGATATGCATCACATAGTAATTGAGTGTATTATCGTACTAAATTTTAAATGCAATTTATGTATGTTAGAGTACTAGGAGCATTGCTCGTACTCAATTCTATTGATTGATGCATTATAGAGTATTAAGAGCTTTGCTCATACTCAATTTTACATGTTAGAGTACTGGGAGCATTGCTCGTACTCAGTTTTATTGATTGATGCATTATAGAGTATGGGAGCTTTGCTCATACTCAGTTTTTACATGACATAGTGCTGGAAGCATTGCTCGCACTAGAGTTATGTCATTGTGATATGATCGTGTTGGGAGTTTACTCGCATGTACCAGTTTTAAAAAAGAACATGAAACAGCCATGTTGGGAGCCTGTGTTGACTGTGTGTCGCACCGATTATATGCTCACACGCGTAATATTTTGAGATATGGCCGAGGGCTATTGAAATTAGAACCCATAGTATGAGGACTAAGACTTATGGCAAGTATCCCGAGTATGAGGTATATCCAAGGTATGAGGACTAAGACTCATGGCGAGTATCCCACCTTGAGATTTGGGTCCATGGAGTACTGTTTACCGTGTATGTCACATGGAGTACGTTGTACCGTGAGTACACGATATGAGTGAGTTGTGACCTAACGGTAAGGATTTGACCCACCTCCTGTTACAGCAATTGTGAGACCCCGTACACTGAGTATTGTGTAGCTTGGGATCATGAAAAATGAGTTATGATCATAATCTCCGAACATGTAGTCGCCTATCTCATTTTCCTTTCATGCAATGTAAATTTAGTTTCTTGAATGAACTATCACATGGTTTTATAATGTGGGCATGTGAATTTGTGTGTGATAAAGGGTAACCCGAAGGATGGGTGAGGCCCAGATTTTCATGTTTTAAACATGATGATATGTCATATTATTTTGATTCAATTGAATGGCATGATAAAATGTGATTTGTGTGAACTTACATGAGAAATGCAATGTTTTGCATAAACTGCTGAGGTTGTTAAACCAGCAAGTTTTCAGTTTTTATAACTGATGATTTGTATCTATATATATAATATGTATTGCATAAAGGTTTCAAGTAGAGTGCATACTTTAGATATGAATCACTAAGGAAATGATTTCAAGGCATGAGCATTGTATTTTGTAGATAGTGTGGTTATCTACTTGCTTACCTGATTTTCTTACTCAGTAAGTGTGATTTCTGGTTGTCACAGATCTCATTTTTGGGACACGTTGTGTTTGGTGTATCAGTGGATCCATCCAAGATTGAGGCTGTAGTTTAATGGGAACAGCCGAGGACAGTCATCAAGATCAGGAGTTTCCTAGGTTTAGCAGGATATTA
This sequence comes from Firmiana major, assembly GCA_033439115.1. Taxonomy (NCBI): domain Eukaryota; kingdom Viridiplantae; phylum Streptophyta; class Magnoliopsida; order Malvales; family Malvaceae; genus Firmiana; species Firmiana major. Next base: position 25,332,876 of record CM065913.1, read on the forward strand.
TCGGAGATTCGTTGAAGGATTTTTGAAGTTGGCTGCTCCGTTGACACGTCTCACGGGAAGGGTGTAGCATTCGTATGGGATGATGGTTGTGAGAAGAGTTTTCAGGAGTTGAAGAGTCGATTGACCATCGCTCCGATTCTCACTATCCTTACCAGCTCAGGAGGATTTGTAGTGTATACTGATGCTTTGCATCAGGGACTAGGCTGTGTTTTGATGCAGGATGAGAGGGTAGTTGCTTATGGATCCAAACAGCTGAAGGATCATGAGAAGAACTATCCAACCCACGATTTGGAGTTAGTAACGGTAGTGTTTGCGTTGAAGGTATGGTGCCACTACTTGTTTGGTGAAACTTTTTAGATTTTTACCGACCACAAGAGCCTCAAATATTTGTTCTCGCAGAAAGAACTGAACATGAGACAGAGAAGATGGCTAGAGCTTCTGAAGTACTATGATTGTGAGATACTTTGTCATCCGAGTAAAGCTAACATTGTAGCAGATGCTTTGAGCGGGAAGAGCCTTGAGATGGTATCGTATATGATGGTCAGGGAACATGAGTTGCTAGAGCAGTTTACTAGCCTCAGTTTGGAAGTTGTGCCTTCTGACATGGATACGGACTACATGATAGCTAGTCTACGCTTAGAGTTGGATCTGTTGGATAGGATCAGACAGGTTTAGCAGACTGATCTGTATTGCAGTGATGTGAGTAGTCAAATACAAAGTGGCACAGTGACTGATTTTGAGATAAGTTCTGATGGACTTCTGAGGTTCAAAGGCAGATTGTGTGTTCCCAAGGACCCAAAGCTCAGGAGTTTGATATTGTTAGAAGCTCATTGTTGAGGTACACATTACATACGGGGAGTAATAAGATGTATCAGAACCTCTGGAAGGTGTACTGGTGGTCAGGTATGAAGAGAGATGTGGTGGATTTTGTGGCGAGATGTCTCGTATGTCAGTAGGTGAAGGTAGAGCATCAGAAGTCTGTAGGGTTATTGCAGCCTCTACCTATATTGATATGGAAATGAAAGCATATCACCATGAATTTCGTGATGGGTTTACCGAGGACCCAGAGGAATCACGATGCGATATGGGTGATCGTTGATAGACTGATGAAGTCAACCCACTTTCTAACTATGTGAGCTACTGATACTCTGAGTTTATTGGCAGAGTTGTAAGTACGCAAGGTAGTGAGGTTATATGGTGTTCCAGTTAGCATTGTCTCGGATAGGGATTCTCGTTTCACTTTTCATTTTTGGGAACATTTACAGGAAGCCATGGGAACCCGGTTGAGTTTGAGCACCGCTTTTGTCACACCCCACTTTTGGGTGTCCTTTATCCATACTTACTCAACTATGGTTGGGCTGTGAGGCGATGCAATTACTAAAGTTCCTTGAATTTACAGTAGAAATATTTAAAATTTAATTCACACTCCCAGGTGTGTAAATATACAAAATTAATTGTATAATAATATCTTTACATATCATCCCCATAAAACTGTTACATTTCTTAGGTATAACTGTGCGATACATTAAGATAGATACAAAATACATGTGTGTATACAATTCTTATACCTTTACAACTGGCGGGAGCTGTCCAACTCAAAAAGAAATCTAGAGACCACCGCTCTCCTACTTCTCAGTACCTGGAGGGGGAAAATAGTAGGATGAGCAAACCACAGCTCAGTAAGGAAATGAATGCTAGCAGGTAGATATCGTACTACCTACATAGCTCATGCATGTATAAAACAAAACCATGTTTTCATTATAAATGGAAATATCATCGAAAAATGCAGTAAACATATATTTTTCATTTGGCATTTTCATGAATAAAATATTTAATATTTCCACTTGAAGCATGTTTCATAAAACAGTGCTCTCACGACACAAGTGATTAAATAAGAGATTTATCAAACACACAAGAATCTCTTTCTTTTCTCAATCATTTCTTTTTCCTCAAACCTCTCGAATCTCTGAGACAGGCATGGAATTTTAGGCAATCAAATATCCATGACATATGGCCATAGTCAGTGATCCCAGGCCTCACTAATCAGGTGTGCACAAGGCATCACTTCACTTGAAGGGGGATGGGTCAGTCCTACCCTCCAGCTTATCTCAATCAACCTCATCTCCTCATATACTCATGGTATAAGGTACGCCATGTGTCATCTACACGATACTCATACTAACGTGCACCCAGCATGGTACATAATATACCAACGGACAACTACACAGTACTACGTACGACCGTGGACCCAAGTTCATACTCCAACTCCGATGGACTTTTCATCCTAGACCATATCTCATATACCAGGCGAGCAAGTAGCGTGACACACAGTTATGGCCAGGCTCTAGTGCGGTACGAGGTATTATTAAGGCCCAGCCCGTTCAAAGGCCGTCGGCTGGCATCCTCTTGGGTCCCAAACCCCCAGGTTTACCTCAATTCAATAAAACAAGTGTGAGCAAAGCTCCAGCACTTTCTCAAAACCATCATGCGAGTTAAACTCCAGTACAGCACATCAAAAGCATAGAATCATGTGCGAGCTAACACTCCAGCACATAGTCATGTCAGTAAAACAGGTGTGAGCTAGAACTCCAACACCAATCTTATCTCAAATTCGATAGATGACTATTTTCTCTTTTTAAAACTAAAAACATGTTTATTTATGCAACATGCCTCTCCATGCTAAAACATGTAAAATTAGCCAACCTATCATCATCATTTCTCAATCACCACATCAATACAAAATTGAGAAAACATTGAAATCATGCATATCATGTTATTTCCTTACCCCATCCCATTTCTCAATACATATATATCATAGTGTATTTCATGCTTCCATATCATTTCATAGAATTGTAATGTCGTACTAATTCTAGCGATATATCTACAAAATTATAGTAAAATATGTACGAACATCTCTATATCTAACACACAGTCCCTTACCTCAAATCGCGCTCGTATCCCCTCTGTCACGTTTGCTCCGTTCACGATCTGGGTTAGTCGTGTCTCACGTATTTCGAGCTACACGTATAAATCATCAAGTTATTTTCTGTTTTCATCTACTAAACATACACATTGTCTTCTATTTATCTATTCATACTCCTCAAATCCTTCAAATCACATTTCACCTTTCCACTAACATCATTTTATCATCTATAAAGCTTTCCATCATTTTTCCATGGATTTCCTCTTTATAAATCTCCCTTAATACTACTCACCTATCACTACATTCATCTTTCATATCAACAATTCACATCTCATTCAACCCAGAAATACCTAGAGACCATATTTAGAAGCTTAAAGGTTGAAGAACTTACCCTTATACTTAGTCAAACTTTTGTAGCCACAACTTCTTCTCTTGATCACACCAATGTGAGATTTTTGGGTATGTTATTCTCCTTGCTTCAAGGAACAACTTTCCTTTCTTGAACTCCTTCCGATTCCAACTGCAAGGTAGTGATTTTTAGAGTGAGAAAGCTTAGGTTTTTGAGAGAAAATGGCAGGTGACGTTTGGTAGGAGAAGAGTTCTGAGTTTTCATCTTAATCCCGTGCTCTTTTTATAGATGCAGAGACGTGAGATCGATCTAGCCCTTGTGGAGATTGATCTTTGCAAGGTTTGGTAGTCCTTTTTACCAAACACACCCACTACAAGATTGATCTTCGTCCATGATGAGATCGATCTGTCGAAGGCAATTTTACTCTTGGAGATCGATCTTCCCCTTATAGGAGATCGATCTACTCCTTACAGAACCATTAAGGAGATCGATCTTTGAGTCTTGAGATCGATCTGTTCTTAAACAGAGAGTTAAGGAGATCGATCTTCTTACTTTAAAATTGATCTTCTCATTACAGAATGTCTAGTAGATCGATCTGACTCTATTGGAGATCGATCTGTCTTATCCCATCACTCAAAATAAGGTCATTTTGGCTCTTTCAGATCGATCTCTCATCCCATGAGATTGATCTGTCATTCATATTTCTAGATTTTACTGTAGTTTTCGACAGCAACTTCATTTAAAACCTCCTTAATTTGCTGCCATAGTCATTTCCTCATTCATCCCTCCTTGAGACTTGAAAATGGCATCCAATCACACTTAGTACATATTAAAACTTGTGGAAAATATTTTTATAGCCAAATATATACAATATATAACTAAATGGAAGTGCATAACTTATGCAATTTCATTCCATTTTACTCCAATACGCATTCCATTCCCCTCACATTCATTAAATATCAAAGTCCATTTCTTCATATTCATATTTAATGCAACTTGTATGTACATCACAACTCTTATTACAAGTGTGTACATTAATCTCATGGACTTTGTATCACATATGCTTCACATTACTAGTACATCATCATACTTATGAATTCATTTACATATGTTCAAGGTTAAACCTATACGGGGTCTCACAGCTTTTCATCCTCAGACAGATGGTCAGTCAAAGAGGACTATACACACTCTGGAGGATATGTTGAGAGTGTGTGTGCTAGAGTTTAGAGGCTTCTGGGATGATCATTTGCCACTAGCCAAATTTACCCACAACAACAGTTATCTTCGAGTATTGAGATGACACTGTATGAGGCTTTATATGGTCGTAGATGTCGTTCCCCTATCGGTTGGGAAGAAGTGCGTGATCGAAAAATTCTTACTCCTGATTTCGTTACACAAGCCTTTGAGGATGTCCAGTTGATATTTGAGAGATTAAGGACAGTTTAGAGTAGACAGAAAAGCTACACTGACAAGAGATGAAGATCGCTTGAGTTCGTAGTTGGTGATTTAGTATTTCTGAAGGTTTCTCCTTCCAAGGTTATAGCGAGATTCAGGAAGAGAGGTAAACTAATACATTGGACCCTTTGAGATACTGAATAGAGTGAGAGATAATGCATACAAGTTGGCTTTACCACCGAAATTATCAGGAGTGCATAATGTCTTCAACATTTCGATGTTATTGAAGTATCATCCAGATCCAAAATCATGTGATTCGGTATGAACCATTGGAGCTCAAAGATGATTTGACATATGTAGAGAAATCGATATGGATACTGGATAGAAAGGAGAAAGTCTTGAGAAATAAGATCATCAGGTTAGTGAAGATTCTCTGGCAGCATCACACGTCAGAAGAGGCTACTTGGGAGCTAGAGAGTCTGATGCGAGAGAGATACCCCCAGTTGTTTAGATATTGACATGGTTCTAATTTGGAGGACCAAATTTCTTAAGGTGGGGAGGATTATAAGAACTGCATTTAATATGTGCTCTTTATGGTTTTGTGTTGTACGAAAAAGTCACATATGATATAAATCATAAGTAATGAATGTTTTTAAGTTGCAAATGTGTATGAAATGCAAAGCGGGTAGGTCAGTAAATCGAATATGAATGTAATAGTGAATTTTGGGAAAAATTACAGTAGAACTACTTTAGAAGAGGAGCAGATCGATCTTGGATAGGTTTTGGGTAGAACAAATCGATCTCATAACAAGGCCAGATCGATCTCTTTAAGGTTATGTGTAAAGCAGATCGATCTCATGCTTAAGAGCAGATCGATCCCTTAAGCTTTAAAAGTTGATTCCTGAAGAGAAAAAGGAAGGACAGATTGATCCCTCATCGTTAGCAGATCGATCCCCTAGAGTAATTCTATAAATACACGGCTCTGCAACCTCTGTTTTCCCGAGAACACAAAACTCTTCCTGAAACAAAGTGAAAACCTAACCTTTCTACGCAAGAAATCTTCATCTTTCAAGTAGTTTTGAGTGGGATTCAGTTCAGTAAATTATTTTTTAGTAAAGAGTATAACAACATACTTGGAAATAAGAAGTTAGAATCAAAGATTGAAGGAACAATGTGAATTTTGGCAATTTTGGTAAAAAGAAGAAAAGATCAAGCTAGGTAAGATTCAATACATCAACTTCATATATGTGATATAAGGGTCTTGGTGAGTTGATTGGGGTAAGCTGATTTGCTGGAAACAAATTTATCATGAAAACTATTCATGACCTAGCTATTGGTATGAAATTGAGAAAATGATGAGGAAGTTGAGTAAACATGGATTTAAGGATGAAATAAGTATGTATGGAAGATTGTAAAATGGTTTTATGAAATACATAAATTGGAAAAGATGAGAAATGAAGATAGGTATATGAGATATATGGTTTAACACCATAATGGGAGAAACTGATGAGATTGACGCATTGAGAGGAGTTAAATGCATTGATTTAGAGTCATGCAAGTGAAAACAAGTATATTAAAGTATACCGATGTGGATAATTATTAACAGCTTCGAAGTTGATATTGGAAGCTGATCGGACTGTAAAGTTTAGCAGCACCGAGGAAGTGAGGTTACGCGACGTGATCCGAGGTAAGGGAATTTCATGAGTAGCTAGAGATGGCTACGCGTATTTTGAATAGAATTTCAATAACTACATTCTATATGAAATTTCGTGTATAGAGACGTTCAATAGGATCTGATAAGTTAAAAAGCTTACGAAGCATTTGGGTGATTAAATTCAATATGTTTTGAATGTGTATGGATAGAATGGGTAATATTTTCATGTATATACGGAAACAGCACATTTGAGTGCCTATTTGATTTGATTGAGTGAAATTCAATTTGAATAAGCAATCTATCAGGTTTATGCGTAAACCATTAGTGCTAAAGAATACTCGCATTATATTTCATGAGATATGCATCACATAGTACTTGTATGTATTCTCGTACTTAATTTTAAATGTGATTTATGCATGATAGAGTACTGAGAGCATTGTTCGTACTTAGTTTTATTGATTTATGCATTATAGAGTATTGGGAGCATTGTTCATTCTCAGTTTTACATGATAGAGTACTGGGAGCATTGCTCGTACTCAGTTTTCATTGATTGATGCATTATAAAGTATTGTGAGCATTGCTCATACTCGATTTTTACATGATATACTGCTAGGAGCATTGCTCGCACTAGATTTATATCATTGTGTTATGGTCGTGCTGGAGTTTGCTCGAACGTACCAGATTTTGAAAGAGAAAGCATGAAACAGCTGTGTTAGGAGCCTGTGCTAATCGTGTGTCGCACTGATTATATGCTCACACATGCAATATTTTGAGATATGGCCGAAGGCTATCAAAAATATAACCCATAGTCTAAGGGCTAAGACTTATGGCAAGCACCTGACTGTGAGGTATATCCAATGCATGAGGACTAAGACTTATGGCAAGCATCCGGACCTTGAGATTGGGTCTATGGAGTACTTTGTACCATGTATGTCACATGGAGTACGATGTACTGTGAGTACACGATGTGATTGAGTTGAGAGCTGACAGTAGAGATTTGACCCACCTCCCGTTACAGCAATTGTGAGACCCTACATACCGAGTACTGTGTAGCTTGGGATCACAGAAAATGAATTATGATCATAATCTCAAAACATGTAGTCGCATATCTCGTTTCATCACTTGAGATTTCTTGAATGACTTATCACATGGTTTTATAATCTAGACATGTGAATTTGTGTGTGATAAAGGGTAACCCGAGGGAGGGGTGAAGCGCAGTTTTCCATGTTTTTAAACATGATGATATGCCATATTATTTTGATTTAATTGGATGGCATGATAAATCTGAATTTTATGAATTACATGAGAAATGCAATGTTTTGCATAAACTATTGAGATTTATGAAACCAACATGAATTCAGTTTTATAACTGATGATTTATATCTATATATATATATATATTGCATAAAAGTTTCAAGCAAGATGCATGCTTTAGATATGAATAGTAAGGAAATGATTTCAAGGCATGAGCATAGTATTTTGTAGATAGTGTGGTTATATACTTGCTTGCCTGATTTTCTTACTGAGTTGTGAGCTCACCCCCTATTTATGTTCACTTAATACAGAGCGTTCACAGTAGTCGAGCATGGCTGAGGATTGGTATTCCTTAATTTGCTGCATATCCATCTTACGAGAGGTATACACAGTTGAAACGTTTTGTATTGAACAATGTAAATGCATAGTTATGTAAACTAATGTACGGTTGGAGATGCATATGTACAAGTATTTGTATTTAAAGTATATGAGTTTACTTTTATGAAAAGAATACTTATAGTCAATAGAATATCTGTATTGACATGTATGTATGTTGTAGAATGAATATGATCGATGTGACTAATATCGAATCACAGCCCAACAGTTTGTTGTTGAGTGATGACAGAAAGAGAGGTAAGTAAAATGTGAAAAATATGTGGTGATTTTGGTAGGTCATGGGAAGGGAGGTCGTGACAGAATGATATCAGAACAGAGTTGGTATGATGTCAGTCGATATTAGTAATTATGAAAAGGTACATCCTCATATTACTGTGCTTTGTTCAGCTACAATTGTGTATACGCGGTGGGAATCATCCTAATTAATGCTTATAAATGCAGCAATTTAGCTATTGTGGCTAATACCAGTCGTGGTAGAGGGGCTAGAGGTAGGGTTCGAGGCTGTAGAGGTAGGCCAAAGACCCGAGATGAGACTATAGGTCCCACTGAGGTACTTGAGAGTACTGAGGCACGTTTTGCGAGATTAGAGCGTCGCCTTGAGACTAGAGTGGAGTTATTGGTACAGACTTTGCCAAGTAGATAAAGGCAGGATGCAGAGACTGCGCTTAGAGAGGCAGCTGCACCTGGTACGCCTACATAGCCAGTTCATGTGCCACAGCCTACAGATACACCTACACCCCCACCAATTCTATCAAGACCCATCCGACTTAACAAAAAATCACTACAAATTTTTCACACTTTGACTTACCATTCCTCTCTTCAATGGTTGGGCTGTGATTCGATGTTAGCTTCCTTGCATACCATATTACCATACATACATGTCAATATACTGTTACTGACTGTAACTTCTTTTATAATACATATGAGATCATATAAAAACTAATACAAATACATTCCCCATAATATACATCGTATACATCATTGTGTTTTTTCTATGTTTAGATACATAACCGTACAAAACATGTATACCTGTCGATCGATAGGAAATAGCAGCGGACACAGGAATACTATCCCTCAAAAGCTCTCACTCTATTGTCGATGCTCTGTAGAGAGATGTAAAGAAAGGGGGTGAGCATACAATGCGCTCAGTAAGGAAATCAGGCAAGCAAGTAGACATCTACACTATCTACTCAAAATAATGCTATGCCTCAAAACGTTATTTCCTTAACTCATTTTCAAAGCATGTATTTAAATATATATATACTTGTACAGATTAATCCCATGTACAGAAATCATGCTTTCTTTCACAAATGTAGGCATGCAGTGCAAAACAATGCATCTTTATAATATCACAATGCCTTTATATAAATCATGCCATGTATATTTAAATCACAGTAAATATGGCATTTAAATCATTCACAACACAAAATCGGAGTCCGACCCATCCCTCAGGTCTATCCGCAATTAAATCAGTCAATCAGGTGATATATCATGTGCGACTCTGTGGTGAAAATGTAAATAGTATCCTGGACTATGATCATATCCGACAATGGTGATCCCTGGCAACACAGTACTCGGTGTGCGGGGCATCACTGCTGCAACGGGAGAAGGGGTCAGTCTATCACAACCGCCAGCTATATCCTCCTCAACTCCACAACACCACATGGTACAGTGTACTCCATGCCACATGCGCGGTAATTACCGTGGACCCTACATCACAGCCGGGGTGCCTGCCATAGGTTTTAGCCCTTAAAACCATGGAATATCATACCACGTATCTAAATCCACATGCGACCCTTTCATAGTGTGACTCTCAGTCTACACGAGGAAATCAAGCATGGTTTTCAACGTGTATTATATATCACATACAGTGCGCGCCTTTGAGCGCGACTCACAGTCGACACTCCGCTCAAACACTGTTTCACATCACAAACTCAAACTCTAGTGCGAGTAAACCTCCAGCAACTAGGTCAATGCATAGTTCATGTTTTAAATAAAGTACGAGCAATAGCTCTAGTACCATGCTATGCATAAACTCATCAAATCAAGTACGAGCAATAGCTCAAGTACTATGTCATGTATAAATCATGAAGAATCGAGTACGAGCTAATCGCTCCAGCACTCTTTCATGCATAAATCACATAAAACTGAGTACGAGTAATAACTCCAGCACTCTGTCATGCATGTCATGGAAATCTAGTGCGAATAAAAATCCAACACTAATATATGTGGAAAATATATGAAATCCAATGCGAGCTGTGCTCCAGCACGATTTATCTTCACATAATATGATAGATGGCTTTTTAAAAAGGGATGATTTTCAAAATATTAAAATTAGCACTATAAAGTATGCTTAATTCATATCAACCTTAAAATCATTAGCCCATCTATTTATTCTTCTGCTAAACAGCAGTAAAACACTCAAAAAGGTGGTTTCTATGCTTTTTACAACTTTTCACAAAAGTTGATTTTTTCCTAAGGGTAAAATCGTAATTTGCCACTATCGGGTCACAATAATTATTATTCACTTTCTCTAACCCTCAAAGTTTTTAAGTAAATGTAAAAGCAGATGAAAATACGTACAGGTATCTCTAACTACTCATAAAAGTCCCTTACCTGCAATCACTCAAGAATTTCACTTTCTCAACGCTGCTCGATCCAGCAGTTCGGTTTGCTTCTCCAATACTCTCTGGAACTGCATATAACCATTTATCAGGTTAATTACACTTTTTCTACTATATTTCACATTAAATACAGTTTATTTCCCTTAATAGGCTTTAATAAACCTTAAGGGGCCTAACTATGCCTTAAGCCCATTTTCATTTTACTATTCATTTTCGTTGGGCCTATTGGGCTTGTGGGACCCACCAACTCTTATTGGGCTTGTCCTAGACCCATTACATCACATTAGGCCTAAAATAATTGGGCTTAGCCCATTGGACCTCTCGGCCACATGCCATGGTCGAGAGCTCTCCATGCCGTCAGTCACACCATGGCATGCCGGCAATGTCCCTTTGCTTAGCCAATTCACTTAGGCATTTTCACAAACACTTGGTTGGCAACATTCTTAAACATCACATATTTCATTTAGGTATTTTATCAAACACCTTGATTGCCAACTAAATACATGTATTAATTAATCAAATTGATTAATTCTAATTATGCCATAATCATTAACACATGTACATTAATCCATTTATGCCTTAAAATCATATGGGCATTCATCAATATTTCACTACTCACTCTCGGTTTCACCATGGTCATAGTGATTTCATATGTTTCAATGCTTAAAACATATACCAATATATTTAAAATCATTCATACAATAACATATATGAATTTGAAAACTTGAAAATATACCTAGTATTTGTGTTCACACTTGGCCGAAACTTTGGAGGCTCACGATTTGTACACTATGGCTCCTTGATAGCCAATTCCAACATATGTCACTCTCCTTTCAGTTTGGAACAACTTTCATGAAGAATGCAAGTTCCAATTATGCCTAATTCCTAGTGATTTCTAGTGAGAGAAAGCTTGGATAAATGTATTTCAATAGTTTCTTCTTCTAGCCGAGAATGGTGTGGTGAAGATGACAATGGTGTGGCTGATTTTATAAGCCACTTACTAGCCATTAAGCTTTAATTTTCAGCCATTAAAATTGACTTTCTAAGGCTTAGTTATGAGTCACCTAATGAGTCATAGTTAACTTTAACTATGGTTAGATATTTATCTAATGGGCTTTCTAATTCGGCCTCTCGGTTTGGGCTTTCTTAATGGGCTTTCGGACTAAAAATTTTACTATACCTCGGGCCTTTAATTGTCTAAATATTTGGCCTGTCGATCGGTCCAACAATTTGGTCTAAGGGACCTAAGATTTTCGATATACGTTTAGTATACCTTAATGGGTTTTAAAATCTTCACTTTAGGCCCATTACGTTTTTAATCATTAAATTAAATCCGAAATCCTTCCGAATAAATTTTCCTCACTTTCGGGGATGATTATCTTGTGTTCTGACCAAGAATATTTTTCCCCAATGTTTTTCTCCATACTTAGGTTAATTTTTAACTATGATTAGTCAATTGTGGTAAAAGTCCACTTTTCTTAACTATAGTTGATTTTTTTCTTAATCATTGACCAAGTTGACTTTTTCTCAAAATTCTAAAAATGTCATATCTTATGTCTTACACTCTCATCTTTATGTTTCAACCTTTGCCGGTAGGTAATTATGCCCGAAATACCTTAGCTTGCTAAAAATGTCCGTTTTACCCTTTTTAGCTTTTACTTTTGTTTTCTGTGTTCGGAACTAAATCAAGCTGACTTTCCATCATAAGCTCTCTATATTTTATCCCTGTAAGTTCTTATTTTCAGTCAGAATGATTTAGATCCTCTCAGTTTAGCCTGTGACTCTTATAGCTCACATTAGGCTTTTTATGTAGCTTTTGCATGTTAACTCATTTTACTAACACTTTAAATCTAGTAAATACTCTTCTTATGATTCAACTATAATAATAGAGTGTTCATACACATAGGAGTCATAAGGTACTAGCTACATAAAATGCGGGTCTGACAATCCTCCCCCACTCAGAAAATTTGGTCCTCCAAATTAGAACCAAGTCAGTCATCAAAGAGGTGAGGGTGCTTCTCTCGCATCAGACTCACCAGCTCCCAAGTAGCCTCATCTGAAGTATGATGCTGCCAGAGAATCTTCACTAATCCGATAGTCTTCGATCTCAATACCTTCTCCTTCCTATCCAATATCCGAATCGGTCTCTCAACATATGACATGTCCTCTCGGAGCTCCAATGGCTCGTAACTAATCACATGTGCCGGATTCGGGTGATACTTCTGAAGCATCGATATGTGGAAGACGTTATGGATACCTGATAAGTTCGGTGGCAATGCCAACCTATAAGCCTTATCTCCCACTTGATCAAGTATCTTAAAGGGTCCAATATAGCGAGGATTTAGCTTTCCTCTCTTCCCAAATCTCGTTATGCCCTTGGAAGGAGAAACTTTGAAAAACATGGATTCACCAACTGCAAACTCTAGTGGCCTACGTCTCTTGTCAGCATAACTCTTCTGTCTACTCTGAGCTGTCCTCAGTCTCTCTACAATCAAGTGGACGTCCTCAGATCCTTGCGTAACCATGTCAGGAGCGAAAATCTTACGGTCACCCACTTCTTCCCATCCAATAGGGGAACGACATCTACGGCCATATAAAGCCTCATACGGTGCCATCCCGATACTCGAATGATAACTGTTGTTGTAGGTGAACTCGGCTAGTGGCAAGTGGTCATCCCAACAGCCTCTAAAATCTAGCACACATGCTCTCAACATATCCTCTAGGGTCTGTATAGTCCTCTCTAACTGACCATCTGTCTAAGGATGGAAAGCGATGCTCAAACTCAACTGGGTTCCCATGGCTTCCTGAAAATGTCCCAAAAAGTGAGAAGTGAAGCGGGAATCCCTATCAAAGATTATGCTCACTGGTACACCGTGTAACCTCACTACCTCGCATACATATAGCTCTGCTAATGAACTCAGAGTATCGGTTGCTCTCATAGCTAGGAAATAGGTTGACTTCGTCAGTCTGTCGACGATCACCCATATAGCATCGTGATTCCTGCGGGTTCTCGGTAAACCCATCACGAAATCCATGGTAAATTGCTCCCATTTTTATGTCGGTATAGGTAGAGGCTGTAATAACCCTACAGGTTTTTGATCCTCTACCTTCACTTGCTGAGATACGAGACACTTAGCCACAAAATCTGCTACATCTCCCTTCATACCTTACCACCAGTATACCTTCTGAAGGTTTTGATACATTTTGTTACTCCCCGAATGTAACATATACCTCGACGAATGAGCTTCCGCCAATATAAATCTCCTGAGTCTTAGATCCTCAGGAACACACAATCTGCCTCTGAACCTCTGTAGTCCATCAGAACTCAACTTAAACTCAGTCACTGTGCCCTTCTGCATTTGACTACTCACATCTATACAAAATGGATCAGTCTGCTGAGCCACTCTGATCTTGTCCAATAGGTCCAGCTCCAAGCGTAGACTAGCTATCACATAGCATGTATCCATGTCAGAAGGCACAACTCCCAAATTGAGGCTAGCAAACTGCTCTAGCAAATCATGCTCCCCAACCATCATATACGATACCATCCCTAGGCTCTTCCTACTCAAAGCATCAGCTACGACATTAACCTTCCCCGGATGATAAAGTATCTCACAATCGTAGTCCTTAAGAAGCTATAGCCATCGTCTCTGTCTCATGTTAAACTCTTTCTGTGAGAACAGATACTGAAGGCTCTTGTGGTCAGTAAATATCTGGAACTTTTCACCATACAAGTAGTGGCGCCATACCTTCAACGTAAACACTACTGCTTCTAGCTCCAAATCATGGGTCAGATAGTTCTTCTCATGATCCTTCAGCTGTCTGGATCCATAAGCAACTACCCTCTCATTTTGCATCAATACACATCCCAGTCCCTGATGCGAAGCATCGGTATATACTGCAAATCCTCCAGAGCTAATAGGGATAGTGAGACTCGAAGCGGTGGTCAATCGACGCTTCTACTCCTGAAAACTCTTCTTATAATCCTCGTTCCATACGAACGATACACTCTTTCGAGTAAGACGTGTCAACGGAGCAGCCAACTTAAAAAATCCCTCAACGAATCTCCGATAATATCCAGCTAAACTAAGAAAACTCTTGATCTCGATAACTATCCTCGGCTGTTCCCACTGAACTACAGCCTCTATCTTGGATGGATTAACTGATACACCATCTCTCGATACAACATGTCCCAAAAATGAGATCTGTTACAACCAAAAGTCACACTTACTGAGCTTAGCATATAACTTCTGCTCTCGTACAGTCTGTAATACGATCTTGAGGTGCTCCTCATGCTCCTCTTTGGATCTCGAATACACCAATATGTCATCAATGAAGATGATAACAAATTGGTCTAAATATGGCTTGAACACATTGTTCATCAAAGCCATGAAAGCAGCTGGAGCATTTGTCAATCCGAATGGCATGACCAAGAACTCATAATGGCCATATCGGGTACGAAATGCTGTCTTGGGTACATCTCCACTCCAAACTTTTAACTGATGATACCCAGATCTTAGATCAATCTTGGAAAAGACCTGTGCTCCCTAAAGCTGATCTAACAAGTCGTCAATGCATGGAAGGGGATACCTATTCTTGATGGTGGCCTTATTCAACAATCGATAGTCTATACACAATCGGAGGCTTTCATCTTTCTTCCTTATAAACAAAATCGGTGTTCCCCAAGGTGAAGCACTCGGTCGGACAAAACCCCTATCGAACAGCTCCTGTAACTGCCTCTTGAGCTCCTCCAGCTCAACTAAGGCCATGCGATAAGGTGGTCTCGAAATAGGCTCCGTACCAGGTACCAAATCTATACAGAACACCATCTCTCTGTCTGGTGGTAACCCTAGCAACTCATCCAAAAAATTGTCTGGGTAGTCACTGACCACAGTAATATCTAACAACTCCGGATGTACCTTATCCGTATCTACCACGTACGCAATGAAACCTTGATATGTTGAAGGTTTTCTAAGTCATTAAATTATATAATAATCATAACTACTTCTTTTATTTATTCTTATTAAACTTTACAACATATCTAGTAGGGTTAGGAAACATAACTGTCTTAGCATAACAATCTAAAACAGCATGGTTTGCAGATAGCCAATCCATTCCTAAGATTATATCAAAGTCACTAATACTTAGTAATATTAGATTGGCTGTCATCTCCTTATCCCCTACTCTCAACTTGTAGTCATTAAATACATACTCTACAACTTGACTACTATTCATAGGCATACTAATCAACATCATCATACATAACGGTGTACGCTCTATATGTCTTGCTAATTTACATGCAAATGAAGGCAATACAAAAGAATGCGTGGCACCAGGATCAATTAAAATATATGCTTCAATATCATAAATCAGGATGTTACTTCGTATCACATCTGATGAAGCATCAACTATCCCTTGCTCCTAAGCATGTACGCGCCATCAACCAATCACTTGTTTCCCCTTCTCTTCTACTGTCGCTCTACCTCTCTGAGCTGACGTACCAGCTGGAGCTCTATTAAGCTCTCTGCCTTTCAGTGGGGCAGTATCAACCTTCTCTGGGCAAGCTCTAGCAATATGCCCATGTTTCCCACATCGAAAAAACACTATAGGAGTCAGTGGACACGGTCTACCTCTATGTTATTTACCACATCTTCTACACTGATCGGTAGTAGATCTCTGTCCTCCTATGACAATACCCTTTGCTGGAGCTACGGTCAGATAAGCAGGAGGTCTAGCAAGTGTTTCTCGTGCCTCCTCAACCCGTGATCTCTTATCGAAGAGTTTCCTCCCTCCTCGATAACTTAAATCCCTAGTCGGCCTCTTCTTCTGTATATCTCGGAGCCGACTAAACTTCCCAAACTCGGAAGCATTCCTCTCGTAATCTTGCTTGCACAGTTGTGTCCTGCGCACTGCTTCCTCATAGGTAGTTATATCTAATGGGACCAATCTGGACCGTAGAGCCGGTCTCAATCCATCGATGAACCTGTGGACCTTTCTGACCTCACTATACATGGTATCTGGGTCATATCTTCCCAGGGATAGGAATCGAGTCTCATACTCATCCATTGACAAGCTCCCCTGGTTCAATCCCAAAAACTCTGCTTGTAGTTTTCGCTATGCGGTATCGAGAACATACTGCCTCCTAAAGGCCTCCCAAAATATCTCCCAACTAATATCTGTGTGTCGAGCTCTCAATATGGGTCAGGTGGACTTCCACCAATGCTCTGGAGCTCCCTTCAGTAGGAATGCAACAAATGCGACCATCTCCGATGTCGTACACTCGAAGAATCCATAAAGCTTCTCCATCTCAACAACCTACTCCTCAGCAGCAACAGGGTCCTTGAACCCACTAAAAGATAGAGGTCTAAACTTCTGGAATTCCCTCAACTGATGCAGATCACATCCGTAACCTAATCCACTACTACCCGAAACTGGTGGGGGTGTAGGAGTATCTACAGTTCTCAGTGCATGAGCTATCTGTGTAGGTGTATCTGGGACAACTGCCTTTCATGTCGCAGCTCTTGCCTCCTATCTCTACCTACCTGGCATCGTCTGTGCCAATATCTCTACAATCGTCTCTAGACTATGATCTAATCTCATAAAGCGCGTCTCAGCACACTCTGGTGCCTCAGTAGCACCTGGAGTCTCATGGGTAGGTAATGGTTCGACTGTAGCTCGTCTCTCATGCCTATCTCCGTGACCTCGAGCCTTACCTCTTGTACCTCTACCACTACGAGTATTTGCCATTTAGGCAAAGTTCCTGCATTCACAATCATGAATTAGTCTATCTCTTATCTAGCATACACAATTATATCTAAACACAACATAGTACTATAGGGATGTACACTTTCCTATTTCTAACACCGACTCACATCAGACCAACTTCGGCTCTGATACCATTCTGTCAAGACCCATCCTGACTTAACCAAAAATCACTACAAATTTTTCGCACTTTGACTTACATTTCCTCTCTTCAATGGTTAGCCTATGATTCGATGTTAGCTTTCTCGTATACCATATTACCATACATACATGTCAATATACTATTACTGACTGTAACTTCTCTTATAATACATATGAGATCATATAAAAACTAATATAAATACATTCCCCATAATATACATCGTATACATCACTGTGCTGTTTCTATGTTTAGGTACATAACCGTACAAAACATGTATACCTGTCGATCGATAGGAAATAGCAGCGGACATAAGAATACTATCCCTCAAAAGCTCTCACTCTACTGTTGATGCTCTGTAGAGAGATGTAAAGAAAGGGGGTGAGCATACAACGCGCTCAGTAAGAAAATCAGGCAAGCAAGTAGACATCTACACTATCTACTAAAAATAATGTTATGCCTCAAAACGTTATTTCCTTAACTCATTTTCAAAGCATGTATTTAAATATATATATATATATACTTGTACAGATTAAATCCCATGTACAGAAATCATGCTTTCTTTCACAAATGTAGGCATGTAGTGCAAAACAATGCATCTTTATAATATCACAATGCCTATATATAAATCATGCCATGTATATTTAAATCACAGTAACTATGGCATTTAAATCATTCACAACACAAAATCGGAGTCCGACCCATCCCTCAAGTCTATCCGCAATTAAATTAGTCAGTCAGGTGATATATCATGTGAGACTCTGTAGTGAAAATGTAAATAGTATCTTGGACTATGATCATATCAAACAATGGTGATCCCAGGCAACACAGTACTCGGTGTGCGGGACATCACTGCTGCAATGGGAGGGGGGTTAGTCCATCACAATCGCCAGCTATATCCTCCTCAACTCCACAACACCACACGGTACAGTGTACTCCATGCCACATACACGGTACAACGTACTCTATGGACCCTACATCAAAGCTAGGGTGCCTGCCATAGGTATTAGCCCTCAAAACCATGGAATATCATACAACATCTTTAAATCCACATGCGACCCTCTCATAGTTTGACACTCAGTCTACACGAGGAAATTAAGCATGGTTTTCAACATGTATTATATATCACATATAGTGCGTGCCTTTAAGCACGACTCACAGTCGACACTCCGCTCAAACACTGTTTCACATCACAAACTCAAACTCTAGTGCGAGTAAACCTCCAGCAACTAGGTCAATGCATAGTTCATGTTTTAAATAAAGTACGAGTAATAGCTTCAGTACCATGCTATGCACAAAACTCATCAAATCAAGTACAAGAAATAGCTCAAGTACTATGTCATGTATAAATCATGAAGAATCGAGTACGAGCTAATCGCTCTAGCACTCTCTCATGCATAAATCACATAAAACTGAGTATGTGTAATAACTTCAGCACTTTATCATGCATGTCATGGAAATCTAGTGCGAATTAAAATCCAGCACTAATATATGTGGAAAATATATGAAATCCAGTGCGAGTTATGCTCCAGCATGATTTATCTTCACATAATATGATAGATGGCTCTTTAAAAAGGGATGATTTTCAAA
Source organism: Firmiana major (assembly GCA_033439115.1). Lineage (NCBI taxonomy): Eukaryota > Viridiplantae > Streptophyta > Magnoliopsida > Malvales > Malvaceae > Firmiana > Firmiana major. The sequence goes on from CM065913.1 coordinate 25,351,962, forward strand.
ATATTTAAATTAGCACTATAAAGTATGCTTAATTCATATCAACCTTAAAATCATTAGCCCATCTATTTATTCTTCTACTAAACTGCAGTAAGACAGTCAAAATGGTGATTTTCATGCTTTTTACAACTTTTCACAAAAGTTGACTTTTTTCCTAACTAAGGGCAAAATCATAATTTGCCACTATCAGGTCACAATAATTATTATCCACTTTCTCTGACCCTCAAAGTTTTTAAGTGAATGTAAAAGCAGACGAAAATACGTGCAGGTATCTTTAACTACTCACAAAAGTCCCTTACCTATAATCACTTGAGAATTTCTCTTTCTCAACGCTGCTCGATCCAGCAGTCTGATTTGCTTCTCCAATACTCTCTGGAACTATATATAACCATTTATCAGGCTAATTACACTTTTCATACTGTATTTCACATTAAATACAGTTTATTTCCTTTAATGGGCTTTAATAAACCTTAATAGGCCTAACTATGCCTTAAGCCCATTTCTATTTTACTATTCATTTTTGTTGGGCATATTAGGCTTGTGGGGCCCACCACTCTTATTGGGCTTGTCCTAGACCCATTACATCACATTGGGCCTAAAATAATTGGGCTTGGCCCATTGGACCTCTCGGCCACATGCCATGGTCAAGAGCTCTTCATGCCATTGGTCACACCATGGCATGCCGGCCATGTCCATTTCCTTAGCCATTCAGTTAGGCATTTTCACAAACACTTGGTTGGCAACATTCTTAAACATCACACAGTTCATTTAGGCATTTTATCAAACACCTTGATTGTCAACTTAATACATGTATTAATTAATCAAATTGATTAATTCTAATTATGCCATAATCATTAACACATGTACATTAATCCATTTATGCCTTAAAATCATACGGGCATTCATCAATATTTCACTACTCACTCTCGGTTTCACCATGATCATAGTGATTTCATATGTTTCAATGCTTAAAACATATACCAATATACTTAAAATCATTCATACATTAACATATATGAATTTGTAAACTTGAAAATATACCTAGTATTTGTGTTCACACTTGGCCGAAACTTTGGAGGCTCACAGTTTGCACACTATGGCTCCTTGATAGCCAATTCCAACATATGTCACTCTCCTTTCAATTTGGAACAACTTTCATGAAGAATGCAAGTTCCAAATATGTCTAATTCCTAGTGATTTCTAGTGAGAGAAAGCTTGGATAAATGTATTTCAATGGTTTCTTCTTCTAGCCGAGAATGGTGTGGTGAAGATGACAATAGTGTGGCGAATTTTATAAGCCACTTACTTAGCCATTAAGCATTAGTTTCAGCCATTAAACTTGACTTTCTAAGGCTTAGTTATGAGTCACCTAATGAGTCACCTAATGAGTCATAGTTAACTTTAACTATGGTTAGATATTTATCTAATGGGCTTTCCAATTCGACCTCTCGGTTTGGGCTTTCTTAATGGGCTTTTGGGCTAAAAATTTTACTATACCTCAGGCCTTTAATTGTCTAAATATTTGGCCTGTCGATCGGTCCAACAATTCGGTCTAAGGGACCTAAGAATTTTGATATACGTTTAGTATACCTCAATGGGTTTTAAAATCTTCACTTTAGGCCCATTACGTTTTTAACCATTAAATTAAATCCGAAATCCTTCTGAATAAATTTTTCTTACTTCCAGGGATGATTATCTTGTATTCTGACTAAGAATATTTTTCTCTAATTTTTTTCTCCATACTTGGTTAATTTTTAACCATGATTAGTCAACTATGGTAAAAGTCCACTTTTCTTAAATATAGTTGACTTTTTCCTTAATCATTGAATAAGTTGACTTTTTCTCAAAATTTTGAAAGTGTCATATCTTATGTCTTACACTCTCGTCTTTATGTTGCAACCTTTGCCAATAGGTAATTATACCCGAAATACCTTAACTTGCTAAAAAGGTCTGTTTTACCCTTTTTAGCTTTTACTTTCGTTTTCTATGTTCGAAACTAAATCAAGCTGACTTTTCTTCATAAGCTCTCTATATTTTATCCTTGTAAGTTCTTATTTTCAGTCAGAATGATTTAGATCCTCTCAGTTTAGCCTATGACTCTTATAGCTCACATTAGGCGTTTTATGTAGTTTTTACGTGTTAACTCATTTTACTAACACTTTAAATCTAGTAAATACTCTTCTTATGATTCAACTATAATAATAGAGTGTTAATACACATAGGAATCTTAAGGTACTAGCTACATAAAATGCAGGTCTGACAAGTTCAGCATATACTGTCTCATGTTACTCCACGACAGGGCAATAGTACGTTGGGGTATGGTTGTGAGCTTCACAGACTGCGACAATTCCAGAAGCTTGGACCTCTATCTTTTTGAGGGGTCAAGGACCCAATTTTGGCTGAGAAATGGATAGGAGTGATGGTGAAGTTGTACAGATTCTTTGTGTGTATGACTTTAGAGATGGTCGCATTTGCTGCTTTCTTACTGAAGGGGATAACAGAGCATTGGTGGAAGTCCACCCGACCCATATTGAGAGCCCGATACATAGAGATCAGTTGGGAGATATTTTTGGATGCCTTCAGGAGGTAGTTTGTTCCAGATACGGCCTAGCGAAGGCTACAGACCTATTTTTTGGGGTTAAGCCAGGAGAGTCATTCAGTAGATGAGTATGATACCAGATTTCTATCACTGGAGGAGGTATGACCCCGACACCATGAGTAGCGGACCAGGAAGGTCCGTATATTCATTGATGGACTGAGACCAATATTACGGTTTAAATTGGTTCAATTAGACATCTCTACCTACGATGAGGCAATGCGCAGGGCGCAACTCTGTAAGCAAGATTATGAGAGGAATGCCTTCGACTTCAGAACAGTTAACAAGGGTAGAGACCAAGATAGGAAGAGGCTGATGAGTAACAGTGCCCGAGGTTTCGGATATCGAGGAGGGAGGAGACTCTTCGGTAAGAGACCAAAGATCAAGAAAGTATAAGAGAAGACTGTTAGATCTCTTATATATCCGACTATAGCTCCAGCTAGAGGTGTAGTGATTGGAGGACCAAGGCCTACAACTGAGCAGTATAGCAGATGTGGTAGATTCCATAGAGGTAGACATTATCATGTTTCTAACGGATTGTGCTTCAGATGTGGGAAGCTAGGGCACATGGAAAGAGTTTGCCTAGAGGTTATAGATATTGTCCCACAGAAGGGTAAGGAGTCAGAGAAAGCTCCAGCTGATACGTCCGCTCTGAGGAGGAGAGCGACGACAGAGGAGCAGGCGAAGCAAGTCATTGGACGAGGGCGAATACATGCCTTGGACCAGTTTACAGTCGATGCTTCGTCGGATGTGATTAGAGGTAACATCCTGATGTATGATTTAGAAGCATATGTTTTAATTGATCCTGGTGCCACACATTTATTTGTATCGCCTTCATTTGCATGTATGTTAGCAAAGCATGTAAAGCGTACACCTTTAAGTAAGATGATGTTGATTAGTACGCCTATGGATAATAGCAGCTAGTGGAGTATGTATTAAATGATTGTAAGTTAAAAGTAGGGGAAATGGATCTGACAACCAATCTAATATTGTTAAGCATGAGTGATTTTGATATAGCTTAGGAATGGATTGGTTATCGTCAAATCATGCTGTGTTAGATTGTTATGCTAAGATAGTTATGTTTCCTAACCTTAAAAGATATGTTGTGAAATTTGATGAAAAGAAATGAAAGTAGTAATTATGGTTACAGTAAATAATGTACTATGTTGATTGAGAAATGAAAATCTTGAAGGTTTTATTACGTACATGGTCATACGGATAAGGTACATTCGGAGTTGACAAATATTTGGGTGGTTAGTGAGTTCCCAGATGTCTTTTCGGATGAATTGTAAGGGTTACCACAACATAAAGAGATGGAGTTCTGTATAGATTTGGTGTCTGATACTGAACCTATATTAAAATCACTGTATCACATGGCCTTAGTTGAGCTGGAGGAGCTCAAGAGACAGTTACAGGAGTTGTTTGATAGGGGGTTCATCAAACCGAGTGTTTCACCTTAGGGAGCACCAATTTTATTTTTTTTTGTAAAGAAGAAGGATGGAAGCCTCCGATTATGTATAGATTATAGATTGTTGAATAAGGCAACCATCAAGAATAGGTATCTCCTTCCACGGATTGACGATTTATTGGATCAACTATGGGGAGCACAGGTCTTTTCTAAGATTGATATGAGGTCTGGGTATCATCAGTTGAGAGTTCGCAGTGGAGATGTACCCAAGACAGCATTTAAGACTCGATATTGCCATATAAGTTTTTGGTTATGCCATTCGGATTGATGAATGCTCCCGCAGCTTTTATGGCTATGATGAACGATGTGTTCAAGCCATATCTAGATTAGTTTGTTATTGTCTTCATCAATGATATCTTAGTATACTCAAAATCTGAGGAAGAACATGAGAAGCACCTCAGGATTGTATTGCATACCCTACGAGAGCAAAAGTTGTATGCTAAACTCAGTAAGTGTGATTTTTGGTTGTCACAGATCTCATTTTTGGGACATGTTGTGTCAAGAGATGGTGTATCAGTGGATCCATCCAAGATTAAAGCTGTAGTTTAGTGGGAACAGCCGAGGACAGTTGCTAAGATCAAGAGCTTCCTGGGTTTAGCAAGATATTATTAGAGCTTCGTTGAAGTATTTTCGAAGTTGGCTGCTTCGTTGACATGTCTCACTCGGAATGGTGTAGCATTCGTGTGGGACGATGGTTGTGAGAAGAGTTTTCAGGAGTTGAAGAGTCGATTGACCACCGTTCCGATTCTCATTGTCCCTACCAGCTCCGGAGGATTTGCAGTGCATACTGATGCTTCGCATCAGGGACTGGGCTGTGTTTTGATGTAGGATGAGAGGGTAGTTGCTTATGGATCCAAACAATTGAAGGATTATGAGAAAAACTATTTGACCCACGATTTGGAGTTAGTAGCGATAGTGTTTTCATTGAAGGTATGACACCACTACTTGTATGGTGAAAAGTTTCAGATTTTTACCGACCACAAGAGCCTTAAATATCTGTTCTCGTAGAATAGCTGAACATGAGACAGAGAAGATGGCTAGAGCTTCTGAAGGACTATGATTGTGAGATACTTTATCATCCTGGTAAGGTTAACGTTGTAGTAGATGCTTTGAGCAGGAAGAGTTTTGGGATGATATCGTATATGATGGTCAGGGAATATGAGTTGCTAGAGCAATTTGCTAGCCTCAGTTTGGAAGTCATGCCTTCTGAGATGGATACGGACTGTATGATAGCTAGTCTAAGCTTGGAATCAGATCTGTTGGATAGGATCAGACAGGCTCAGTAGGCTAATCTGTATTGCAGTGATGTGAGTAGTTAGATACAGAGTGGCATAGTGGTTGATTTTGAGATAAGTTCTGATGGACTTCTGAGGTTCAAAGGTAGATTGTGTGTTCCTGAGGACCCAGAGCTCAGGAGATTGATATTGTCGAAAGCTCATTCATCGAGGTACACATTACATCTGGGGAGTAATAAGATGTATCAGAACCTCCGGAAGGTATACTGGTGGTCAGGTATAAAGAGAGATGTGGTGGATTTCGTGGCGAGATGTCTCGTATGTCAGCAGGTGGAGGTAGAGCATCAGAAGCCTGCAGGGTTATTGCAGCCTCTACCTATACCGACATGGAAATGAGAGCATATCACCTTGGATTTTGTGATGGGTTTACCGAGGACCCAGAGGAATCACGATGCGATATGGGTGATTGTTGATATATTGACGAAGTCAGCCCACTTTCTAGCTATGAGAGCTACAGATACTCTGAGTTCAATGGCAGAGTTGTATGTATGCGAGGTAATGAGGTTACATGGTGTTCCAGTGAGCATTGTCTCGGATAGGGATTCCCGCTTCACTTTTCACTTTTGAAAACATTTTCAGGAAGCCATGGGAACCCAGTTGAGTTTGAGCACCGCTTTTCATCCTCAAACAGATGGTCAGTCAGAGAGGAATATACACATTCTGGAGGATATGTTGAGAGCGTGTGTGCTAGAGTTTAGAGGCTCCTGGTATGATCATTTGCCACTAGTCGAATTCACCTACAACAACAATTATCATTCGAGTATCGGGATGGCACCGTAGATGTTGTTCCCCTATCGGTTGGGAAGAAGTGGGTGACTGAAAAATCCTTGCTCCTGATTTAGTTACACAAGTCTCTAAGGATGTCCAGTTGATAGTTGAGAGATTAAAGACAACTCAGAGTAAACAGAAAATCTATGCTGACAAGGGATGAAGACCACTTGAGTTTGCTGTTGGTGATTTAGTGTTTCTGAAGGTGTCTCCTTCCAAGGGTATAGTGAGATTCGGGAAAAGAGTTAAACTGATACATTGGACCCTTTGAGATATTGGATAGAGTGGGAGATAAGGCATACAGGTTAGCTTTACCACCGAAATCATCGGGAGTGCATAATATCTTCCATATTTCGATGCTACGGAAGTATCATCCAGATCCAAATCATGTGATTCGGTATTAGCCATTGGAGCTCAAAGATGATTTGACATATGTAGAGAAACTGATACGGATACTGGATAGAAAGGAGAAAGTCTTGAGAAATAAGGCCATCGAGTTAGTGAAGATTCTCTGGCAGCATCACATGTCAGAAGAGGCTACTTGGGAGCTAGAGAGTCTGATACGAGAAAGATACCCCAAGTTGTTTAGAGATTGACATGGTTCTAATTTAGAGGACCAAATTTCTTAAGGTGGGGAGGATTGTAAGACCCGCATTTAATATATATTATTTATGATTTTGTGACGTACGGATAAGTCACAATTGATATAAATCATAAGGAATGAATGTTTTTAAGTTGCAAATGTGTCTAAAATGCAAAACGGGTAGTTAAGTAAATCGAATATGAATGTAACAGTGAATTTTGGGAAAAATTGCAGCAGAATTGCTTTAGAAGAGGAGCAGATCGATCTCTCATTCAATGCAGATTGATCTTGGAAAGGTTTTGGGTAGAACAAATCAATCTCATAACAAAGCCAGATCGATCTCCTTAAGGTTCTATGTAAAGCAGATCGATCTCATGCTTAAGAGCATATCGATCCCTTAAGCTTTAAAAGTCGATTCTTGAAGAGAAAAAGGCAGGAAAGATCAATCCCTCACTGTTGGTAGATCGATCCCCTAGAGCAATTCTATAAATACATGGCTCTGCAACCTCTGTTTTCCCAAGAACACAAAACGTTTCCTGAAACAAATTGAAAATCTAACCTTTCTACTCCATAGATCTTCATCTTTCAAGTAGTTTTTAGTGGGATTCAGTTCAGCAAAATTGTTCGTAGTAAAGAGTAGAACAACATACTGAGAAACAAAAGTTGGAATCAAAGGTTGAAGGAACAATGTGGATTTTACCAATTTTTGTGAAAAAGAGAAAAGATCAAGCTAGGTAAGATTCCATGCACTAACTTCATATATGTGATATAAGTGTCTTGGTGAGTTGATTGGGGTAGGTATGATTTGCTGGAAATAAATTTATCATGAAAAATATCCATGACCTACCTATTGGTATGAAATTGAGAAAATGATGAGGAAGTTGAGTAAACATGGATTTAAGGATGAAATAAGTATGTATGGAAGATTGTAAAATGGTTTTATGAAATACATAAATTGGAATAGATGAGAAATGAAGATAGGTATATGAGATATATGGTATAACACCATAATGGGAGAAAGTGATGAGATTATGGCATTGAGAGGAGTTAAATTCATTGATTTAGAGTCATACAATTGAAAACAAGTATACTAAAGTATACTGATGTGGATAATTATTAATAACTTCGAAGTTGATATTAGAAGCTAATCGGACTGTGAAGTTTAGCAGCCTTGAGGAAGTGAGGTCACGCATTGTGATCCGAGGTAAGGGAATTTCGTGAGTAGCTAGAGATAGCAACACGTATTTTGAATAGAATTTCAATAACTACATTCTATATGAAACTCCGTGTATAGAGACGTTCGATAGGATCCGATAAGTTAAAAAGCTTAGGAAGCATGTGTGATTTGCGCGTCCAAGTGGATGATTTAGGATGATCAAGGAAACGTTTGGATTGGGAATTGAAGCAGCAAAAAAAAAAAAAAACGCAAGCTGGGCCAAAATAATGATGGTAGACTTTGAATGGAACATAGAATAACAACCTAGACCCGAAGTCTAAAGAGACTTGAACCAAATGTATTGGACCTCGACCTTACAAATATAAAATTCGAGAACCTAAGGTATAACAATGGTGGTTGGTGAAGAGGGAGGCGTCACAAGGAAGAAGACCTTGATATGCCTCATTGAGAGGGAACCCTAGAAAGAGGCACACTCAAATTTTTGAAAATTCAATCTGATCGATTCTTTTTTTTATTTAAGAGCATTTACAAGGTATTTATAATAAATCTAGCACTTAAGCCCTTAAACAAGTGGGCTAGAATTAACACCAAACAGAAAATAAGACTAAAACCTAAATTCACGCCTAAGACTAGTTACATAGGATAATTGGTCTAAGATGCTATAAGACTCAAATGTGGGCTATTTAAACACTTAACCCAACTTATTACTAAATCGAGACTCATGTTGTTTGGGCTTCCAAACAAATATAGATGGTTGGGGGACCTCTTTGGATGACTTATGGATCCTTGGCATCATGAGCAAGTGGACCTCCATCATTCGCTTTGTCATCACGAACATCACGAGCAGGTGGACCTCTATCAATGTGGGTGATTAAATTTAATATGTTTTGAATGTGTATGGATAAAATGACTAATGTTTTCATGTATATGCCAAAACAACACATTTGAGTGCCTATTTGATTTGATTGAGTGAAATTCAATTTGAATAAGCCATCTATCAGGTTTGTGTGTAAACCATTAATGTTAAAGAATACTTGCACTATATTTTATGAGATATGCATTACATAGTACTTGAATATATTCTCGTACTTAATTTTAAATGTGATTTATGCATGATAGAGTACTGAGAGCTTTGCTCATACTCAGTTTTACATGATAGAGTACTGTGAACATTGCTCATACTCAGTTTTCTTTGATTGATGCATTATAGAGTATTGGGAGCATTGCTCATATTCAGTTTTTACATGATATAGTGTTGGGAGCATTGCTTGCACTAGATTTATATCATTGTGTTATGGTCATGCTGAGAGTTTACTCGCACGTACCGAATTTTGAAAGAGAAAGCATGAAACAGCCGTGTTGGGAGCCTGTGCTAACTGTGTGTCGCATCGATTATATGCTCACACGTGCAATGTTTTGAGATATGACTAAGGGCTATCGAAAATATAATCCATAGTAAAAGGGCTAAGACTTATGGCAAGCACTCGAGTATGAGGTATATCCAAGGTATGTGGACTAAGACTTATGGCAAGCATCCCGACCTTGAGATTGGGTCCATGGAGTAATTTGTACCGTGTATGTCACAAGGAGTACGATTTACCGTGAGTACACAATGTGATTGAGTTGAGAGCTGACGTTAGAGATTTGACCCACCTCCCGTTACAGCAATTGTGAGACCCCACACACCAAGTACTGTGTAGCTTGGGATCATAGAAAATGAGTTATGATCATAATCTCGAACATGTAGTCGCCTATCTTGTTTCATCACTTGAGATTTCTTGAATGACTTATCACATGGTTTTATAATCTAGACATGAGAATTTGTTTGTGATAAAGGGTAACCCGAGGGAAGGGTGAGGCCCAGTTTTCCATGTTTTTAAACATTATGATATGCTATATTATTTTGATTTAATTGGATGTCATGATAAATGTGAATTTTATCAATTACATGAGAAATGCAATGTTTTGCATAAACTATTGAGATTTATGAAACCAGCATGAATTCAGTTTTATAACTGATGATTTATATCTATATATATTGCATAAAAGTTTCAAGCAAGATGCATGCTTTAGATATGAATAGATAAGGAAATGATTTCAAGGCATAAGCATAGTATTTTGTCGATAGTGTGGTTATCCACTTGCTTGCCTAATTTCCTTACTGAGCTGTGAGCTCACCCCCTTTTTATTTCCCCTCTCTATAGAGCGTTCACAATAGTCGAGCATGGCTAAGGACTGGTATTCCTTGATCCGCTGCATATCCATCTTACGAGAGGTATACACTGTTGAAACGTTTTGTAGTGACCAATGTGAAAGCACAGTTATGTAAACTAATATACGGTCGAGGATGTATATGTACAATTATTTGTATTTAAAGTATCTGAGTTTACTTTTAAGAAAAGAATACTTATACTCAATAGAATATTTGTATTGACATGTATGTATGTTGTGGAATGAATATGGTCGAGGTGACTAATATCGAATCACAGTGCAACGGTTTGGTGTTGAGTGATGACAGAAGGAGAGGTAAGTAAAATGTGAAAAATATGTGGTGATTTTGGTAGGTCACGGGAGGTGAGGTCGTGACACTTAATCTATCCTAATCTGGTCACATGAATCTATTACTACTCAATAAATTGAGTTCATGAACACATTTATGCACATACATTATGCATTTAAAATGTGTTCACACAATACAATTTATCATTGCTGTATTTTATTTATACTGGATCTTAAATTTTCAGATTTATTATTTAACTTACCTACTATGCCAATGGCTCACACATCTCTACATTTCCTAAACTAAAATGCACTAAAGTTATTTATACTAAGTGGCATGAACCTAGAAAATAACTATCCTAACTTAATATATTTTATCTCTTAATTAAATTCGATTCTCCTATTAGATAGATTTTCATTACTTAATTATCTTGATACTATATTTATTTCGTCTAATTTATATTAATCGGAGTTAATTGATAATGTTACTCTAAGATTAATACTAACTTCGGTTTAAGGTTTTGCCTTATCCAATTGAACTCCTGTTCCCGACTTAACTATAAAAGCTAAAATCTAGAGTACTTTTACTCCACACGTTCCTAAAAGAAAGAACTCTGCAAATTAAATTCTTATTTAACATAAGCAAATGAGACATTCGGTATAAGAAAATTGCGGTCTTACATCTTAGAATCATCTATACGTGCTTAATATCATCATTTCATGCTTAAATCATCATTAAGTCCATGCCTAATCAACTTTCTCTCACTAAGCCCATTCTAGGTCATGGTGGATTTAGCATGTTCATGGTTATTGTAGCCAACAATACATACACCAATCAACTCATCAAAATGTCAAGATTAATATACTTGAAGTTGGTGCATTGAAATCTCACCTAGCTTGACTTTTCCTCTTTTTGCCAAATTTGGGGAAAAGCTCCTTTGCTCCTTCAATTCAGCAACTCAACCTCTAGTTTTCAACTATGTTGTTCTACTCATCTCACGGAACAAATTTACTCAAGGTAACCTCACTTAAATCTGAATGGAAGATGATGATTTTTAGACTGAGAAAGCTAGGTTCTTTGTTAAAAATAGAGGAAATTTGGGGTGTCTCGTGGAAATGAAGATTCAGTTGTCGAGTTTTAATAGAAATCGTATTATGAGATCGATCTTCAAGGGTAGAGATCGATTTGCCTTTCCTTAAACTCCTCCAAAATTTGACAAAGCAAGCTGGGGGATCGATTTGCCTCATTGGATGAGATCGATATGCTCAAGAAATGAGATCAATCCTTGCTCATAGGGTGGGATTGATCTTTGCCAGGCAGAAGACTTTAGAGATTAATCTGGCCTTGAGAAGAGATCAATCTTTACTTGCCAAAATCCTTTAGAGATCAATCTGTCTTTGGGGATGAGATCAATCCTTGCTAGGCAGAAGCATACCGAGATTGATCTGCTTTGAATGAGGGATCGATCTCTCTTTTGCAGAATGCTTGGGCATTGCATTTCAAGGCAATGAGATCGATCTCCCCTTACAATGTGATCGATCTCCCCTTGCAATGAGATAGATTTGTCGTTCATCTGTAGCATTGCAGCTGAAAATTTCCTAGATTTTCAAAGGTAAACTTCACATTCAATTGCTCCAGTACTCAGTTTGCAATTCATTCACACTTAGCACTTAAGAATATCCATTTTTTACGATTCATATATAGTGTAACTTGTCTGTACATCCCGGAATCATAAACAATACATAGAAATTTATGGGCCTTACATTCTTCCCCTCCTTCAAGAAATTTGGTCATCCAAATTAGAACCAGGTGATTTCTTAAAAAGTTGGCGGGTACTTTTCCTACATCAGGCTCTCCAACTCCCTAGTAGCCTCTTTCGAATTGTGGTGTTGCCAGAGTGTCACGACCCTTAATCCAGTGAAAAACCACTACAAATTTTTCATTTTTTATTTAATCCATTTCCTTATTGTTTCTTCTTGTAAACCCCACAAATTTCCTACATTTAATTAGATTATATAAAAATGGAAATAATATATATTAATGGAAGTGTGAATATTCGTTGTAGGACTCGAGGACTAGAGGAACCGAGAAGCCCGTGAATGACCGGGAACCCGAAGATACAAGAAGTGATAAGGTGATGTGCAAGTACGGAGGGATTAGAAAATTTTAATTTGTTAATTGAAAATTGTTGATGTAAACACTTGTATTGAGAATTTATGAAGAATGATGGAATCCCGATACTATTTTATTTTCGGAATAACGAAAATTTCATGGAAGGCATGATATTATGTTTTTGGATAAATTATATAAGAAAATGTATATATGTAGATATATACATAGGTGAATATGTATATGTATATATATATATATATACATATATACTAGACATTTAAATAAAAGAATAATAATATATAAAGCACATATATATTATTTAGTGTATAGTATTTAATATATAGTATTAACAATAAATAAATAAAACATGAGACAAATAAAAATAAAAATGATGAAGTGAAATAAAAGGAAATGAGATGAATACAAAACAATAATACAAACATTAAACAAAAAGAAAAAAAAAATAATAACACAAAATAAATAAAACAAATAATATTTAATATACATATACTAATATAATATATATATATTAATATTAATATATTATATATAATTAATATATATGTATAATATAGCATGTACGGAATTGGCTTAGAAAAGCCAATTTCGTCTGCTATGTTTTCGAATTGGGAAACATAAACAGAGAAAGGCTCAGCTGGGCGGGAGAAAGAGCAGAAGAAAAGAAGAAGAAGGAAAGGAAAGAAGAGAAAGAAGAAAGGAAGAGAGGTCGGTCGGCTTGAGAAGAAGGGAAGAAGGGAGAAAGAAGAGAATGAAAAAGAGAGGGAGACGCGACATCAAGGAGCTGCTGGTGTGGCCATTCGCGGTTGTGTGCAGGGGCCATAGTCGCTGTCTGTAAGAGCTGATTTTTGGTGGCTATTGGAGGGCATTTGGAAGCTAATAGAAATAGGGGGCTCTGATGGTGAAGAAACAAAATGAAGCTGGATAGAGGAAGGGAACCGAGAGAGATTAGAAGGGAGCAGACCGAGGTTTGATGACTGATCGGGAGAGCTGAAATCGAGGGAGGTTCAGGGGCTGTTTGATGCTGGCTGTGTGCTAACCCATGGGTGAGAGAGCTGCTGGGAACAAGGGCAGAAGCAGAACAGAGTGGATTGAAGCAGGAGCAGCCAGGAAGTGGATGATAACAGGGGAAGAATGAAGCTGGAATCAAGGGAGAAGAAGACTGCAAATTGGAGCTGACCGAGGAGCAGGGGAGGCCGACGGGAGGAAGAAGAAGGCCAAAGAAATGAGCTGGAATCGAGACAAGTGAAGGGAACAGAAACAGCTGGGAAACAGCAGCTAACCGAGGGAGAAAGAGAGGAAGAAGAAGAGCAATCGGGATAGTGAGCAGCTGGAACCGAGAGGAGAGAGGAGAAAAGAAAAAAAAGAAAGGAAAAAGAAAAAAAAGGGTAAGATATTTATGTATATATGTATTTTTTTTTATAGACAAATATATATAAATGTGGTCGTATACATAAGCATGTTAGTGTAGATTGGAAGAGACAAAAAAAGGGAGAAAAGGTAAATTTAATGTATATATATACATGTATGAATATATATGTATACATGCTTGAGATATAGGCTTGGTGTGTATTAAGGTGTGTGAAATGAAAATGAAGGAAAAGGAGGTAAAAATCTATATGTATATATGTATATTTAATTTTACATGTATATATATGTGATGGTATATAAGTATGATAAGGTAAGTTAAATTAGAGGTGAAATAAAAATAAGAATGGGAGAGATGTGAAATAGACAAATATGTATATATATATATATAAGTGATGAAAAAAAATGGGAAAACAATATTTATATATATATACATATATAGGAGTGTATATATATATATATATACATATATATATATATATATACATATATAGGAGTGTATATATATATATATACTTATTTATTTAGGTGCATATACACATACGTGTATATAATGAAGTGGGTATTCTGGTATTGGTACAAAAAATTTTTTATGCATATGTGATAAGGAAAAATGAAAAACAATGATAATATATATATCTAAAGGAGTGTATATATATATATATATATATATATATATATATATATATATATATATATATATATATATATATATATTATTTATTTAGGTGCATATACATGTAGGGGTATATAAAATGAATGTGTACTAGTATATGTATATGCAAAGAACGTATATATATATGAGATAGGGAAATATGGAAACAAATAAAAGTATATATATGTATATACAACGAATGTATATATATGAGACAGGGAAACATGAAAACAATAAAAGTATATATATATATATATATATATATATATATATATATATATACACATAGGAGTGTATATATATATATATATATTTATTTATTTATGCGTATATACATGTGGATGTATATAATAAAAGGTATATGTTAATACTTATAGGTACAAATATATAAATAGTAAAGGAATATATAAACGTGCGTGTTGGCCTAAGTATATATACAATAATACGTACACACGCAGTAGTGACGATAGGTTCCGATTTTAACACTATTCAGACAATTCACATGAATAGGGTGCTAAGTATACAATTTCGGTGTAGGTGACTGTAGAAGGGATTAAAAGAGGTACTAGGAGGTGTCACCGTTCGAATTTGAGATACTCGATAAATCGAGGTAAGGGGTATTATTTAACTTAGTTCTGATAATGCATTTTTGTTTCACCAATAAATGATTTTATGAAAGAACATGTGATTTGAAATGATTTATCAATGCTTTCATACTTGTGAAACTGTTTACGATGCATGTTTTAAATTCATCGAAATATTCCCCGAGTACTTTCCATGTTGTGAAATGAATTTTTCTAAGGTATGAAGTGTATTGATGTTTTACATTTATTTATGCTTTTATATCTATATTGTGAAAGAAACTTTTGACAATTTGAAAGGTTTTTAAGAAAAGAAATTTGTTTTCGAAAGGGGATTGTGGAGGCCACCTCTTGAGTCCTACGGGAACAAAGTGCCACACAGTCTTTCAATTTTATGAAAGAGTTTTCATATTTCAAGGAATTCAATGTTATTACTCGATATGACTTTATAGGTTATAAAACCCAAGAAAGATTTTGAAACTCTGTTTTGAGACTATAGGCTTCATGCATGGTTATTTCTTGTGGTGTTCCGGCTGCACCACTTGGGGTGCCGGTACGTTGGCCTCTTTAGCACTTGACTCAACCTGTGTGGAAGATGTCATCCTACTAGTGGTTTACGATGATGTTTTGGTAGTATCTCGTGCTCGCGCAGTATGGATGAATGTTCCCCTGCACGGTGAGTGCCACAGGTGCCCGTGCCCTAGCTATGTGCTAGAATATGATAAGAAATAAGAATATACTACCCATGTTTATAATTATTATTGCTATACGAACCTGATCCATTTTACAGCCCCCTTACCATGACCATAGGTATGATGACTCTCCACAGAGAATGATACGTATCGCACGACTTAGTTATAGCCTAGTCTCCTCGATTTGAATATGAAAAATCGACTATGATGAATATGTGTTTTCATGATTACGAAATATTCATGAAAAGTTTACGAAATGATTATGAAATATTCATGAAATGTTTACTAAATGATTATGAATTATTCATGAAAAGTTTACGAAATGATTATGAAATATTCATGAAATATTTACGAAATGATTATGAAATATGCACGAAATGTTTACGAAATGGTTATGAAATATTCATGAGATGTTTACGAAATACTATGAAATATTCATGAAATGTTTACGAAATGATTTATCAAATGTTCATGAAAGGTTTATGAAAAGTTGTAAAATGGTTAAGCATGTGATTTGTTTTAAAGACACGCATGCTTTATGACGATTACGCATGAAATGAAAGTTTGTGTATTGCATTAAGTTTCGTTTTATGAACAGTTTCAAATGCTTTTATATGTCAGAACTGCTTTAAGAATATTATCTTACTGGGCTTTTCCCCAAAAGCTCACCCCTCTACCTTCAAATCATTTGCAGTAAATCTATAGACGCTACCTGCCGCGTATACGACATAAGCTCGTAGGAAGAGCTACCATAGGCTAGTTTTTGTACACGCAGAAAGGTATACATTTACATTCCTGTACCAGACATATCTGTACGCATAGACACATATAATAGACATATTTTGTTGGGATGTAATTTGTAAGGAAATGATGTAAAGAATATGATTCTTGGGATTAGGTTGTAAGATGATTGGTATTAATCGATATCGATATATTGAGTTGTAAAAGTGGATTGAGAAAGTATGCTTGGTAGTTGTAGATATCTAGGATTGTTGGAAAGCATGCTTGGTAGTTGTGGATATCTAGGATTGTCGGAAACAACTGAATTGCAGGTGGGTAGGCTCATATATAAGCCGTTATGCTACCGAAATTTTCATCGGCCATATAAGTTAAAGTATGAAAATTAATTATAATTACGAGTAAAGAAATAGGAAAAGTGTTTTGACACTGCACAGGAATACAACCTAAGTGAATAAGGGAATAAGTGGGTAAATTAAATTAAAAAAAAATTTCTCCCGATTTTCAAGGGTCAATGGTCATTACAGGTTAAGTGGTATCAGAGCGAAGGTTGTCTAGTACTGTCAGTGTCGAAATAAGGATTAAATTACATCTCAATGTCTGTACTTGTCTGGTAGTAGGCAATGTATACCTAATGAAAGTAAGAGTTGATCTTTGTAATTAGCGCAGGTATTAGATCACTTACATGATGAGTGGAAGACGTGGACATCTTCGGAGGCAGACTCAGCCACCTCCACCTCCTCCACCTCAGTTAGAGGGCCTCAATACATGTATGGCTCAGTTCGAGCAGCGGTTAGAGCAGCGCCTCGAGTGAGGTTTGGAGTCGATAGCTGCCATGATTGCCCAACATCTAGGGGCAAACGTTTCCGATTCAGTTGGCACGGCACCATTTCCTACTCCGGTGTCGATTCCTCCACAAGCACCACCACCTCATCCTCTACAAGTTCCTCCAGTACCTATGGTGCCTCAGCCTCCTGTACAGGCCCGGAGGAAGGAGAGGGATATCGATAGAATGAGGAATTTCTCGAAAATGAAGCCTCCAGCATTTAAGAGAAAGAACAGGGATAAGAGTAAGCGAATGGAGTCTATGAGACAGGACTTTCGGAGGGGCCAACCTAAGAGACAGAGGATAGATGAGTCTCAGGCTAGGATTGATAGGCCCGCGGCTCCTATAGTTACCTCACAGACTATAAGAGGCTTCCAACAGTACGACAGATTTTACACTAGATGCAGTAAATTCCATAGTGATGCTTGTCGCTGGTACACAGGGAGCTGCTTTGGGTGTTGGCAGAAGGGGCACATGGTAAAGGATTACCCACAGAAGCAGATTTCACAGCCTTTGGAGCTACCACGACAACCTGAGAGGTAAGCTCCCTAGAGACAAGTCTCATAGAGACAGGCTACCGCGGCAGAGAAAGGCAAGAAGCCTGTCACTCATGGAAGGATCTTTACCTAGGATTGATGTGGTATGTAGGATTGTGAAATTAAGGTAGGAGATAGGATCATATTAGCAGATCTAATTTTGTTGAACATGTATGGCTTTGATGTAATTTTGGGTATGGATTGGCTAGCCACCAACCGTATAAGTTTAGACTGCTACTCTAAGACTGTAACCTTCTCCTTACCTAGTAAGTTTAATGTATTTTTTACAGCTAAGGAATAAATTTTATGATTTTGCTTATGATGAAAGTTTTTGATGAACGTGTTGATGTGAAAGTTATGTTGCATTCATCTCTGATACTAGTTGAGAATGTCCAAGTATTCAGGACATATCTGTGGTATGCAAGTTTTCGGATGTGTCCTGAGGAACTACCGGGGCTACCACTAGAGAGAGTTGGAATTCACTATAGGTTTGGCACTAGAGACATAGTCAATCTCGAAGTCTCCTTGTCGAATAGACCTTATGGATCTTTAGGAATTGAAAAAGGAGTTGCAAGAACTGTTAGACAAAGGAAGTGCAGAAACCATAGGAGATATTGAGATATTTAGTCAAGCTAAGATGACTCCATTTGAAATTACTTTGAGGAACCAGAGCGTAAGGCACGATTATGATGATATGAATTGCATACTTCTAAAGTCACTAAGAAAGGGAAAGATAAAGAGAATGACGGAGAAGAGATCTATAAAGAAAATAGTGACAATGAAAGGACGTAGTCACTATACTGGAAGAACGAATCAGGGAACTGACGGTATAAATAAGACTTTAAAGATCACAATGCTTACATGATTGATAAAGATAGGGCGTGTTCAGAGTATAGAAACATCCCTGTAAAAAGGGAAAGTTTTCTGACACATGATCAAATGATTTATCAAGTTACCTAAACTAAAAGGAGAAGTTCTAGAATTGATTTAGCAGGTGGTATTGAATTAATTACTCAAACCACTATACTGAGTGACTTTGCTTGGATTAGAAATGCTGAGAGGACAATTATAAGGATTACATGAAAAGGAGATTATCGGATCAGGTGATTCATTTTGGAGTGTACCAGTGTTAAATTTTAAGGAGACTCGGAGTCGTTTTTGTCATGATATGTTAAGGACGAGTGTTAATTGGATTCCCAAGACAAGGATTATAAATCAGTGGGGAAAGACCCAAAACTCTTAAAGATGATTCAGAGTTTGAGATATATGGAGACTTTGGACTATGAATTACGTATCGAGTATAAAGATTGTGAATTGCTCATGCTTATATTTCGAATGCGACACTTAATTGGAATAAGGAAAGAGTTCTACTATAATTGATGTACAAAATGAGACAAGCTTTGAAATGAGATAAATCTTGAATATACGAGTCATATTGGAATAAGAGATGTATGCAAGGTATGAATATCTCTGGTATGTGAAGAGATTTGGATCAAGTGATATAAATTAAGAATAAGTTCTCATTAAGGATAAATGAAAATTGTGATAAGTTTAGTGTCTCAGACGATGATGCCCTACGGCAAAGGATCTTAAAGGAGTTTCATTGTTCTTGGTACACCATGCACTCGGGAAGCACTAAGGTGTACCATGAATTACGAAAGGTATATTGGTTGGTCGGTATGAAAAGAAATGTAGTTGAGTTTGTGGCCAAATATTTGATTTGCCAACAGATTAAGATCGAACACCAAAGACCAGCGGGGTTACTTAAGATTTTTCTAGTGCCTACTTGGAAATGAGTGCACATTACTATGGATTTCATAATGGGACAACTAAGGACCCGAAAGGGGCATGATACAATCTGGGTGACCGTAGACAGATGGACCCGAATGAATTTGGAGGACCAAATTCTTTTAAGGTGGGGAGAATGTAAACCACATAAATTTCCTACATTTAATTAGATTATATAAAAATGGAAATAATATAAATTAATGGAAGTGTGAATATTCATTGTAGGACTCACGGACTATAAGAACCGAGAAGCCCGTAAATGACTGGGAACCCGAAGATACAAGAAGTGATAAGGCGAAATGCAAGTACGGAGGGATTAGAAAATTTTAATTTGTTAATTGAAAAGTGTTGATGTAAACACTTGTATCGAGAATTTATGAAGAATGATGGAATCCCGATACTATTTTATTTTCGGAATAAGGAAAATTTCATGGAAGGCATGATATTATGTTTTTGGATAAATTATATAAGAAAATGTATATATGTAGATATATACATAGGTGAATATGTATATATATATATATATACATATATACTAGACATTTAAATAAAAGAATAATAATATATAAAGCACATATATATTATTTAGTGTATAGTATTTAATATATAGTATTAACAATAAATAAATAAAACATGAGACAAATAAAAATAAAAATGATGAAGTGAAATAAAAGGAAATGAGATGAATACAAAACAATAATACAAACATTAAACAAAAAGACAAACAAACAAAAAAATAATAACACAAAATAAATAAAACAAATAATATATAATATACATATACTAATATATATATATATATATATATATTAATATATTATATATAATTAATATATATGTATAACATAGCATGTACGGAATTGGCTTAGAAAAGCCAGTTTCGTCTGCTATGTTTTCAAATTGGGAAACATAAACAGAGAATGGCTCAGCTGGGCGGGAGAAAGAGCAGAAGAAAAGAAGAAGAAGAGGAAAGGAGAGAAGAGAAAGGAGAAAGGAAGAGAGGCTCGGTCGGCTTGAGAAGAAGGGAAGAAGGGAGAAAAAAGAGAAGGAAAAAGAGAGGGAGACGCGACATCAAGGAGCTGCTGGTGTGGCCATTTGCGGTTGTGTGCAGGGGCCATAGTCGCTGTCTGTAAGAGCTGATTTTTGGTGGCTATTGGAGGGCATTTGGAAGCTAATAGAAATAGGGGGCTCTGGTAGTGAAGAAAAAAAAATGAAGCTGGATAGAGGAAGGGAACCGAGAGAGATTAGAAGGGAGCAGACCGAGGCTTGAGGACTGATCAGGAGAGCTGAAATCGAGGGAGGTTCAAGGGCTGTCTGATGCTGGCTGTGTGCTAACCTGTGGGTGAGAGAGCTGCTGGGAACAAGGGCAGAAGCAAAACAGAGTGGATTGAAGCTGGAGCAGCTAGGAAGTGGAAGAATGAAGCTGGAATCGAGGGAGAAGAAGACTGCAAATTGGAGCTGACCGAGGAGCAGGGGAGGCCGACGGGAGGAAGAAGAAGGCAAAAGGAATTGAGCTGGAACCGAGACAAGTGAAGGGAACAGAAACAGCTGGGAAATAGCAGCTAACCGAGGGAGAAAGAGAGGAAAAAGAAGAGCAATCGGGATAGTGAGCAGCTGGAACCGAGAGGAAAGAGGAGAAAAGAAAAAAAAAGAAGAAAAGAAAAGAAGGAAAGGAAAAAGAAAAAAAGGGGTAAGATATTTATGTATATATGTATTTTTTTTATAGACAAATATATATAAATGTGGTAGTATACATAAGCATGTTAGTGTAGATTGGAAGAGACAAAAAAAGGGAGAAAAGGTAAATTTAATGTACATATATACATGTATGAATATATATGTATACATGCTTGAGATATAGGCTTGGTGTGTATTAAGGTGTGTGAAATGAAATTGAAGGGAAAGGAGGTAAAAATCTATATGTATATATGTATATTTAATTTTACATGTATATATATGTGATGGTATATAAGTATGATAAGGTAAGTTAAATTAGAGGAGAAATAAAAATAAGAATGGAAGAGATGTGAAATAGACAAATATGTATATATATATATATATATATATATATATATATATATATATGTGTGTGATGAAAAAAAAGGGGAAAACAATATTTATATATATATATATATACATATATAGGAGTGTATATATATATATATATGTATATATATATATATACTTATTTATTTTGGTGCATATACACATAGGTGTATATAATGAATTGGGTTTGCTAGTATTTGTACAAAAAAAATTTGTATGCATATGTGATGAGGAAAAATGAAAAACAATGATAATATATATAAATATATATATATTTATTTATTTAGGGAATATACATGTGGGGGCATATAAGATGAATGTGTGCTAGTATATGTATATACAAAGAACGTATATATATATATATGAGACAGGGAAATATGGAAACAAATAAAAGTATATATATGTATATACAAAGAATGTATATATATGAGATAGGGAAACATGAAAACAATAGAAGTATATATATACATATAGGAGTATATATATATATTTATGCGTATATACATGTGGATGTATATAATAAAAGGTATATGTTAATACTTGAAGGTACAAATATACAAATAGTAAAGGAATATATAAACGTGCGTGTTGGCCTAAGTATATATACAATAATACGTACATACGCAGTAGTGACAATAGGTTTCGATTTTAATGCAGTTTGGACAATTCGCATGAATAAGGTGCTAAGTATACAATTTCGGTGTAGGTGATTGTAGAAGGGATTAAATGTGAGACCCCGTATATGTATAGTTGTAATGTGTAATGAATGTGAATGAACTTGTAATGTAAAGTATGATTGATGTAAGTCCATGGATTCAATGTACGTATGTGTAATCTGAATTGTAACGTACATACAAGTTTCATTGAGTATGAATATGAAGAAATGAGTTCTTGTAAGTGATGAATGTGATTGGAACTCAAAATGAGTAGTGTGGTGAAATGGAATGAAGTTAAGCTCCCAGTTAGTTTGGAATGTGATACTTTTGGATATACAATGAATGCACACAAGTTTCAATGTGCATAAGGTATGAATGGATGCCATTTTCAAGTTATAAAGGTGGATAGATGAGAAAATGGCCATGGCAACAGATTTAAGAATGTGTTGTGTGAGTTGCAGCAAGGAAACTACAGGAAATCTGGAAAGTATGAAGGCCAGATCGATCTCTCATAGGATGAGAGATCTATCTGGAAGAGCCAGAATGCTCTTATTTGGGCAATGAAATAGAGCAGATCGATCTCCAATGAGGCCAGATCGATCTCCTAAGCATTCTGTAATGAAAAGATCGATCCTCAAGCACCCAGATCGATCTCCTTAGCTCTTTGTTTGGGAGCAGATCGATCTCATGCTTCGACAGATCGATCTCATGCTTAAAATGTCATGAAAATGAGAGATTTAAGGGGACCAGATTGATCTCCTCTTGGACCAGATCGATCTCCTCAAGCTATTTCTATAAAAGGGCGACTGAAAATCTGAAAATTTCGAGAAAAACACCAATCTTCCATTTCTAGCCCAAAAACCTAACTTTCTCTCTCTAAAATCAGCAATTTCCAGTAAGAATTGAGGGGAGGCCATTAGAAACAAAGTTGTTCATCTTGAGGAAGAGAACAACATAGTTGGAATCCAAAATCCCATTGTTGGTATTTAGGGAGCTAAGGGCATTGACATTTGAAGCAAGAAGAAAAATCAGATTTAGTAAGATTCTAACACTCCAATCCAAGTACATTGTCTATTTAATTGATTTTGGAGTTGTTTGGCATGAGTATGGATGGATGGAAACACCTAGGTTGTGTTAAAAACAAATGTAACCTAGAAAATGGAATGCCTCTAGTGTGAGAAAGTATGATTTGGGGAGTTGATGGTTTATGGGTAATGATAAGTTGTTAAATGAGTAATGTGGGTGATTTGGAATGGTTATGTGGAGTTATAATGTGGGTTTAAGTGCCATAGTGAGGGAATTCATGAAATATGAACACTATGAGCTTAATGTCGATTTAATATCGATTTGGAATAAGTTAATAGGCCCAAGAAGATCCATAGACTTGAGTTATGGGTAAAGTAATTAAACGAGGCCATATAAGCGTTAATAGAGGCTATAGATTAAATTGACTATAGCAAGCACAAGGGTTGCATTATATGGATCGAATATAATGTGAAATATGATTGTGTGCAGTCCCGAAGAGTTCGTTGAAGACGAATCGAACCGTACGAGTAATGTAAGACCCGAATTTAATTAAAATACGAAATGCAAGAGTATTCGTGAAGGAAAGTTGGGTTAAATTAATCCCGAACACGTGCAATGGCAAAATGATCAAAAGACCGAAAGTCGGTATAAATTCGAGAAGAAAAATTTAATTTAAAATAATGGATTGAGAAATCTTAGTCAATAAAGGTGAAATAAATTTATTTTGGGTTAAATTGATCAAGATATCAATTTATTGGAATTAATCGGGATTAATCGGAATTTTTAGTTCGAAAAAATAATCCCGAAAATAATCGAAAAATATACCGAAAAGTCATTCGGGACAATACCCCAAAAAATACGGAAAAATTATACCCGAAAAAGGGTTAAAATATAATAAATAAATTAAATAAAATTAAATTAATTAATTTGGAATAAAATAATTTTTGGTAGATATTTTGGGTATTTTAATGTATTTTAATGATTTAAAATATATATAAAAAAATAAATAATAAATTAAAAAAAAGATGAAACTGAAAGAAAAAAAAGGGAATCAAAAATCAGGGAGAGAGAAGAAGATTGAAACAGAAAAACGAAGCCAACCGAGGATGACCACCGGCGAGTCGTCCGGCGACCAACGACCAGGTGAAGGGCCGAAAATGGAAGAGGAGAGGCCGACGACCTCCCTGGAACCGACGGTGCAGCCCACCGACTCCGAAATCCGGTGGATCGAGGGAGAGAAACCGACGGGGAGAGAAGAGGAATCGCCGGTGATCGGCGCCAATTCAGGCCCGACCGACCACAGCCGAATGTTCCCCAGGCGTAGGCGAGCTTGTTGGTGGCGGCCACGACCGGCGAAACTGCCGGCAAATGCCGAAAACGGTGGAAAGAGAAATGGGTACCGACGGCGAAGAGGAGAACAGCCGGACCGACGACTTTTCGGCTGCCTTGGACGAAGCCGAGGCCAGATTCGAGCTGCGGACGACCCAACGGAGCCACTGGCGGTGGAAGCCGTCGGAGAACCGGTCGGGAAGGCGGTGAACCGGAGCTAACCGGGGTGAACCGACGGTCTGAACTGGTCTGAACCGGACTGAACCGGTTCAGCCAAGAAAGAGAGGAAAAAAGGAGAAAAAGGGTAAAAGAAAAAGAGGAAAAATTGGAAAAAATTCCAGTGATGCAATCGAGTTTTGGGTAAGTCGATAAGAGGTTGAAATTGATCGATTTGAATTTTGAAATATTTTATTTAATTATTATTCGATTGGAAACTTACCCGAAAATTTATGAAATTGTGTAGCTCGACAATTGGCATTCAACGAGAGCTCGAGACAGTCTCAAATTTTGTACTATCATGGAATCTCGGGTAAGTGACCCTTATTTACGACAATTTGCATCGTTATGCGTGTTTCGAATTTAATTACCGCATCAAATAAATTAAATTATGGAAATTTAGATAAATTGTCGTAAATAATAAATTTAGCTATTCCAGAGTTAGAACGAGGCCCAATAAATTGTTGGTGGGCCCAATGAGCCCAATAGGCCTCGATAATGTGAAAATTAAGTGGAAAACGGGCTTAAGGTCGATTAAGGCCTATTAAGGCGCAATCGGGCCCAATAGGGGTAAATGGGCCCAATGATTTAAATTAAGCCCAGAAAATAGGAAATAAAATTAAATTGTATGTTATCTGACCTGAGGAATAATTATACGTAGTTTCGAGCATTTGATGGGGGAGCAGATCGGACTGCGCGACGTGACATCAGTGGAAAGGTCAGACTCGACAGGAAAATAAGGTAAGGGAATTTTGCGGACTGCTAGAGGTAACATTACAAAATTTTAAGTTTATTTGCAGTCCTTTAAAAATTATCTGAAGGGTCTAGAGGTCAAATAATAATTTTAGTGCCCCGAATGGGTAAATTACCAAAATACCCTTGTTAAGGGTAAAATTTATAAATTTAGGAAAAATTGGGAGGAACAAGAACAAGAGGTTTCTGCTCGTTCTGGAGACATTTTAATGCATGCATGAGTAGGCTGGCTAACTTTGAAAGAAAATGCACAGCATTGCATACTTTCAACGATATAATTGTTTTGAAAACTGTTTTAAGGAAACAGAGCCGCCTACGTGTTTTTATTGACATGTGACGTGCTAGAGCTCAGCTCGCACGATGTTTTGATTTGTGTGATGCATGCATTAGTGCTAGAGCGAGAGCTCGCACTAGAGTTTTACATGCATTGGTGCTAGAGTCTAACTCGCACCAGATTTTATATATATATATATGATTTGCATGATTTTTGTGATACGGTGCTAGAGTCTAACTCGCATCAGGTTTTACATGATTTTTCGTGACAGGGTGCTAGAGTCTAACTCGCACCATATTTTTATATGATTTTGAGACAGGGTGTTGGAGCTTCGCTCGCACCAGATTTTTACATGGTTTGCATACAGAGTGCTGAGCTTAGCTCGCACTAGTTTTACTTGATTTGATCAGAGTGCTGAGCATCGCTCGCACTGATTTTATGAGAACATGCGATGAGCCGTGCTTGAAGCTTCGGGTAGACTGTGTCACCGATTAAATAGGCTCGTACGTGCGTTTTGAGACATGGCATGAGTATTGAGATATAATATATGGGTCCACGGAGTACGATGTACCGTGCAAGTAGCATGGAGTACGATGTACCGTGTGGTATCTTTGTGATGCGTTGGCATCTTCGGATGCATGGGATCGGATAAGACCGACGAGATGGAGTGACCCACCTCCCGGGCGGTTTTTGATCATGGTGAGAACCCGCACACTAGGATCCGTGTAGCAGAGGAACTCCCGAGGACACATGGCCATAGTCCTGGTTATTACCGATATACAGATGTTGCCTAGTCTCGCATGTTGATGATCTTGACGATGATTGAAACTGGGTTTTAAACTAAATTTGCATGATTCTATTTCCATGCTTTTTAAATCCATGTGTAATGTAAATCGATTTTCATGGTTTTGTGTGAGTCAGGATCACCCGAATGAGGGGTCGAGTCCTGACTTTATTGTGAAATTTTTAGAAAGAAATGATTTGAAAGAATTGCATGTTGAATTTTGCCATGCGAATGAATTTACATAACATCATAACTCATATCATCTGTTTTAAAATGTGTGGAGAAAGGGTGGTTTATGCATGGCACCATGTTCATGTAGGTAGTATGGTTACCTACTTGTTCGTAGGATTGCCTTACTGAGCTTGATGTGCTCACCCCTTTCATTTTCTCCCACAGATAATCTCCAGTGGACGTTGAGGCGACTCAGTACTGCATTCCGGATATCCGCTGCTGCCCATCATTTAAGGTATATACACTTGTACATATTGTATCTAAATAAGCATAGCACAGTAACATGTTTATAAGTGTCTCTAGGGGATGTATAAATATTGTAAACACTTATAAATGACTGAGAAAGAATTAAATTATATGGTAAATGTATGGTGGGACTGGCATTGACGTACAGCCCAATTTGTTAGTAGAGTGTGGTCACGATCAGAAGACAGGTAAGAATTTAAGTAAGAAAATAACAAAACGTGAAAAATTAACTCTGATTTTTGGGTAGTTTGGGCGTGACATACAAAAGTGGTATCTGAGCGCAATTGGTCTGATGTGTGTCAGTGTCAGTAATTAGGAATTACATCCCTGTGTTACTGTGCTTGGTTAGATACAATAGTGTATATCGAGATGGGTTTTGACTAAGAAATGGTTGAGAATGCAGGAATGCCTAATATGAGTCGCGTTAGATGAGATAGTGCACGAGGCAGAGGTCGTAGAGGTAGGCCTGAGTCTGCTAGTCGTGCTGAGTTGACCTGTGAGAATCAGGATGAAATTGAAATGGAGGCTAATGTTGAGCATGCCCCACTGAGTCCGACAGAGAGATCGGACAGTATTGAGACACGCTTCGCAAGATTGGAGCGGAGTGTGGAGATTATTTTGAGGAGCTAATTGCTCAGATTATGAATGAGATTCGAGGGCGCACCGGAGCATTGGTGGAAGTCCGCTCGACCCATCTTAAGAGTTGATATGAGAAATGTTTATGGATGTATTCCAGTGACAGGATATCCTGGACATTGTTTAAAAGGAAATGACAGATAAAAATTCCTTACTCTAACCCAGAGGAAATTGATTTATTGATGAGTATGCTTATGAGTATGAAACTTAGTTATATTCTTGGGCAGATATTACCTCGACACTATGAACAAGTGAAAGTTGAGATGTCTAAAAGTTCATGAAATGGCTCAACTTTTCAAT
Organism: Firmiana major; assembly: GCA_033439115.1. Taxonomy (NCBI): domain Eukaryota; kingdom Viridiplantae; phylum Streptophyta; class Magnoliopsida; order Malvales; family Malvaceae; genus Firmiana; species Firmiana major. The sequence goes on from CM065913.1 coordinate 25,380,157, forward strand.
TAGAGTCCGATTGGCCCGTGAGATATTACCTATACCGAGGCAGTGCGCAGATTTACAGTTGGGTAAATAAGAACATGAATTGCACGCCTCTGAGATTGGGAAAAGGTAGTAAGAGCCAAAATAGAGACAGAAAAGAGAATCGAGAAATGACAAAGATGTTAAAATGGAAAAATGGTAATTGGTAAAAGATTTAATTCGACGAGTCATGGAGTAAGATAATTGGTAAGGCTACAGTTATCCGATTGTAGCACTTTTGAGGGGCATTGTGATTAGAGGACCCCAACCTGCTACGAAGCAGTGTAGCAGTGTAAGCACTGTAAGCAGTGTGGGATGTGTGGTGGATACCACGGAAGGAGGGTCTATACCTACACTGTATTGATGAAAATGGCCGTTAAGTGTGGTAAGACGGACCATTGATATTGATTGTACAAAGTTGGGCAAGATCGCCCCACAGAAAAGAAACGAGACAGAGAAAAACTTCGTTGGTATAGCTGCAACGAAAAGGGAGGCTATAGCCGAAAAGAAAAAGGAAAGTAGGCTGTTGGACGAAGGCGAGAGGATGTCTTGGACCAAGACACTATTGATGTTTCATGGATGTGGTGTAAGATACCACACTTGTTATGAATAATGAAGTACATATGTTCATTGATCCTGGTGCCACACATTTATTCATACTGCCTTCATTCGCATATAAGTGAGTAAAAGGCATGAATGCCTACATCATTAGGCACAATACTGATAAATGAGTACCCCAATAGAGGAGGATTAATTAACGGAATATGGATATAGAGATTTTAAGTTGAAAACAGGAGTGAAAACATCACTGAAAATTATATTGTAAGTGTTGACAAGTGATAAAAAGGGGGTGCAACAGTTGAAATTAAAGGAGTAAAGGATTATACTCATGGAATGAATAATGAAAGAGTTTTGTCATGATTGATATACGAAGGAGATAATCTTTGAGATATGTTGATCCTAAATACAAGATGTATTGGAGTAAGAGACATATTCTAGGTAAGGAATACCCTGAATATGCGAAGTAATTGGGATTAAGTGATAAGTAGGGAATATAAATTATAACCAAGGATAAAGATGGATATAACCATAACCAGTCTATGTGGTTAAGTCTAAAGGTTAATAAAGGTATTTCAAAATACCTCCCCGCCTGAAGACTTGACAACGTCTAAAAGTATATATATATAACCTATAACGTGAAATCGATCGTCGTAATAAATACCTTTAGCATTAGGATACCTTGACTAAGACGATAAGAATATTTAAATTCGACAAATCATAAAGGTTAACATAGTAAAATTTAATAAGAGCCGTTAAGATAAGAAAAGGAAATGACGCAGTTAGTACCTGAAAACGTAAGCGATTTTGAAGGATCTTATACGCTTATGCATAAATAAGTCAAGGATTGGATCGATTTGTAATCATCATTATCGATGATATGTTGAGTGTAGTTAAAGTCCAGGGCAAATTATAAGCAACAATTGGAAGATTGCTTTTACAAACGGGTTGTTGCGAGTTCTCAATATGGTCTACTTGGTTGACACGTTTAACTAAGAAAACGTGGTCTTTGAATGAGATGATAAATAAGATGATAGATGTGACATGAATTTCGGTGTAGTGAAGTATGAACTGACCACCGTGATTAATTTCACCATACCCAACAGCTCAAGAGGTTCTCAGTGAGTATGGATACCTCAAAATCATGAATGAGCTGTGTATTGATGTAAAATGGGAAGATAGTCGATTGTGGATCCAGACAACTCAAAGATCATGAAATACACTATCTGATCCATGATTTAAAGTTGGTAGCCGTAGTACTTGTACCGAGGATATGGTACTATTATGTACATGATGAGGAATTGTGGATATGCACTGATCAGAAAAGTCCCAAGTATTTGTTTTCATAGAAAGAGGCGAATATGAGAATACATAGTGGGTTAGAGCTTCTGAGAGATTTTGATTATGAAAATTGTACAACCCAGGAAAGGCTGATGCTTTGAGTAGAAAGAGCCTCGGGATGGTACCACATATGATGGTCAGGGAGCGTGAGCTGCTTGAGCAGTTGCGAGCCTCAATAATGATGTGATCCCTTCTGATGATGACAATGATTGTGTGACAGCTAGCCTGAGATTAGAACCGAATGAGAGTGCCCGGATTTGACAGGCTTAGCTTGATGATCGACATGGTGTCGATAGTTTGGGTCAAATTCAGAAGGGTACAGTGATAGAGTTCACACAGTGTGTTGATGAATTACAGAGAGGTTCAGAGACAGTATAAGTACTCCCCAGGACCACCGTTGATGAGATAGTAATATTTTTCAGAAGCTTACTCTTCGGGATATACAGTGCATACGAAAAGTAACGAATATATATATATATGAAATCTCTGAAAAGGGTATTGATGGTCAGATATGAAAAGAGATATGGTAGAGATTGTGGAAAAGTGTCTAGTATGTCAGCAGAGTGAGGTAGAGTATTAAAAGTCTGCAGGGTTATTGCAGCCTCTACCTATATCGACACAGCACGAAAAAATGAGAGCAAGTCTCCATGAATGTCGTGATGGGTTACAGAGAATCCAGGTGAATTACGAGGCTATTTAGATGATAGTCGATAGAGTGATTAAGTCTACCCACCTTCTGGTTATGAAATCCCCAAATACTCATAGTGTATATGAGGAATTATGTGTAAGGAAGATTGTGGAACATTAAGTAGCATTCCAGTGAGCATGGTATCAGATAGGGATCCCACTTCACTTCCCACCTCTGAGGATATTTTTAGGAAGCTATGGGAACCCGACTAAATATTAGCACAGCTTTTCGTCCTCAGACAGATGGTCAGTCAGAGAGGACTGTACAAGTTCTGGAGGATCCGATGAAAGCATGTGCCCTTGATTCTTATGCTCCTGGGATGATCAGCTATTACAAATCGAATTCGCCAATAGTGACAGTTGTCACTTGAGTATCGGGATAACAAGATAGGAGGCAATGTATGGCTGTAGGGGTTGTTCCCCAAATTGGATAAGAAAAAGTGGGTGACAGATAGAATTATTTTCGACTTTGGATAATAAGTCTCTGAGGATGTTTAGTTAAGGATGAGAGATTAAGAACACCTCAGAGCTGAAAGAAAAGTATTAGAATTCACCGAGGGTGAATTAGTATGGTTGAAATGCTTCTTGTCCTAAGAGAATAAGGACATAGCGAACTTTTGGAAGAAGGTAAATTGAGTTTCACTGGATTGAATCTTTTGAGAAATTGGACAAGTGGGAGATAAGACCTGTAGGTTGGCGTTATCATTTGAATAAGCAGGCACCCACAATGTGTCCCATCTTTTGATGCTTCGAAAATACTATCCAGATCCAGCATAGGTGATAGGATATGAGATCCAACAGTTCAGCTTAATGCAAATATAAGTATATTGAAGAAGTTGATTCGGGCATTAAACAGGAAAGAGAAAGTATTGAGGTTTAAGACGATCTCCCTAATTAAAGTCCTTTGGTAGTGTTACACTTCGGAAAGGTCACAGAAGAATTAAAAAGTACGATATGATTGATGTACCCGGAGTAGTCTATGGACTCATATGAATTGGTTCTAATTTGGAGGACCAAATTCCTTAAGTGGGGGAGATTATGTAAGACCCGAATTTAATTAAAATATGAAATGAATGAGTATTCGTGAAGGAAAGTCGGGTTAAATTAATCCCGAATACGTGCAATGGCAAAATGATCAAAAGACCGAAAGTCGGTATAAATTCGAGATGAAAAATTTAATTTAAAATAATGGATTGAGAAATCTTGGTCAATAAAGGTGAAATAAATTTATTTTGGGTTAAATTGATCAAGATATCAATTTATTGGAATTAATCAGGATTAATCAGAATTTTTAGTTCGGAAAAATAATCTCGAAAATAATCAAAAAATATACCAAAAAGTCATTCGGGACAATACCCCAAAAAATACGGAGAAATTATACCCGAAAAAGGGTTAAAATATAATAAATAAATTAAATAAAATTAAATTAATTAATTTGGAATAAAATAATTTTTGGTAGATATTTTGGGTATTTTAATGTATTTTAATGATTTAAAATATATATATAAAATAAATAATAAATTAAAAAAAAGATGAAACTGAAAAAAAAGGGAATCAGAAATCGGGGAGAGAGAAGAAGATTGAAACAGAAAAACGAAGCCAACCGAGGATGACCATCGACGAGCCGTCCGGTGACCAACGGCCAGGTGAAGGGCCGAAAATGGAAGAGGAGAGGCCGACGACCTCCCTGGTACCGGCGGTGTAGCCCACCGGCGCCGAAATTCGACGGATCGAGGGAGAGAAACTGACTGGAGAGAAGAGGAATCGCCGGCGATCGGCGCCGATTCAGGCCCGACCGACCACAGCTGAACGTTCCCCAGGCGCAGGCGAGCTTGTTGGTGGCGGCCACGACCGGCGAAATTGCCGGGAAACACCGAAAACGGCGGAAAGAGAAATGGGTACCGACGGCGAAGAGGAGAACAGCAGGACCGGCGACTTTCCAGCGGCCTTGGACGAAGCCGAGGCCAGATTCGAGCTGCGGACGACCCAACGGAGCCACTGGCGGTGGAAGCCGGCAGAGAACCAACCGGCAAGGCTATGAACCGGAGCAGACCAGAGTGAACTGGGGTGAACCGACGGTCCGAACCGGTCTGAACCAGACTGAACCGGTTCAGCCAAGAAAGAGAGGGAAAAAGGAGAAAAAGGGAAAAAAAGAGGAAAAATTGGAAAAAATTCCAGTGATGCAATCGAGCTTCGAGTAAGTCGATAAGCGGTCGAAATTGATCGATTTGAATTTTGAAATATTTTATTTAATTATTATTCGACTGGAAACTTACTTGAAAATTTATGAAATTGTGTAGCTCGACAATTGGCATCAACGAGAGCTCGAGACAGCCTCGAATTTTGTACTATCATGGAATCTCGGGTAAGTGACCCTTATTTTTGATAATTTGCATCGTTATGCGTGTTTCAAATTTAATTACCGCATAAAATAAATTAAATTATGGAAATTTAGATAAATTGTCGTAAATAATAAATTTAGCTATTCGAGAGTTAGAACGAGGCCCAATAAATTGTTGGTGGGCCCAATGAGCCCAATAGGCCTCGATAATTTAAAAATTAAGTGGAAAACAGGCTTAAGGCCGATTAAGGCCCATTAAGGCGCAATCGGGCCCAATAGGGGCAAATGGGCCCAATGATTTAAATTAAGCCCACAAAATAGGAAATACAATTAAATTGTATGTTATCTGACCTGAGGAATAATTATATGCAGTTTCATGCATTTGATGGGGGAGCAGATCGGACTGCGCGACGTGACATCAGTGGAAAGGTCAGACTCGACAGGAAAATAAGGTAAGGGAATTTTGCGGACTGCTAGAGGTAACTTTACGAAATTTTAACTTCATTTGCAGTCCTTTAAAAATTATCTGAATGGTCTAGAGGTCAAATAATAATTTTAGTGCCTCGAATGGATAAATTACCAAAATACCCTTGTTAAGGGTAAAATTTACAAATTTAGGAAAAATTGAGAGGCGCAAGAACAAGAGGTTTCTGCTCGTTCTGGAGACATTTTAATGCATGCATGAGTAGGCTGGCTAACTTTGAAAGAAAATGCATAGCATTGCATACTTTCAACGATATAATTGTTTTGAAAACTGTTTTAAGGTAACTGAGTCGCCTACGTGTTTTTATTGACATGTGACGTGCTAGAACTCAGCTCACACGATGTTTTGATTTTTGTGATGCATGCATTAGTGATAGAGCGAGAGCTCGCACTAGAGTTTTACATGCATTGGTGCTGGAGTCTAACTCGCACCAGATTTTATATATATATATGATTTGCATGATTTTTGTGATACGGTGCTAGAGTCTAACTCGCACCAGGTTTTACATGATTTTTCGTGATAGGGTGCTAGAGTCTAACTCGAACCATATTTTTATATGATTTTGAGACAGGGTGTTGGAGCTTCGCTCGCACCAGATTTTTACATAGTTTGCATACAGAGTGCTGAGCTTAGCTCGCACTAGTTTTACTTGATTTGATGAGAGTGCTGAGCATCGCTCGCACTGATTTTATGAGAACATGCGATGAGCCGTGCTTGGAACATCGAGTAGACTGTGTGTCACCGATTAAATAGGCTCGCACGTGCATTTTGAGACATGGCATGAGTATTGAGATATAATATATGGGTCCACGGAGTACGATGTACCGTGCACGTAGCATGGAGTACGATGTACCGTGTTGTATCTTTGTGATACGTTGGTATCTTTGTGATACGTTGGCATCGTCGGATGCATGGGATCGGATAAGACCGACGAGATGGAGTGACCCACCTCCCGGGCGGTTCCCGATCATGGTGAGAACCCGCACACTAGGATCCGTGTAGCAGAGGAACTCCCGAGGACACATGGTCATAGTCCTGGTTATTACCGATATACAGATGTTGCCTAGTCTCGCATGTTGATGATCTTGACGATGACTGAAACTGGGTTTTAAACTAAATTTGCATGATGTTATTTCCATGCTTTTTAAATCCATGTGTGATGTAAATCGATTTTCATGGTTTTGTGTGAGTCAGGATCACCCGAATGAGGGGTCGAGTCCTGACTTTATTGTGAAATTTTTAAATGAGAAAGAAATGATTTGAAAGAATTGCATGTTAAATTTTGCCATGCGAATGAATTTACATAACATCATAACTCATATCATCTGTTTTAAAATGCGTGGAGAAAGGGTGGTTTATGCATGGCACCACGTTCATGTAGGTAGTATGGTTACCTACTTGTTCGTAGGATTGCCTTACTGAGCTTGATGTGCTCACCCCTTTCATTTTCTCCCACAGATAATCTCCAGTAGACATTGAGGTGACTCAGTACTGCATTCCGGATATCCGTTGCTGCCCATCATTTAAGGTATATACACTTGTACATATTGTATCTAAATAAGCATAGCACAGTAACATGTTTGTAAGTGTCTCTAGGGGATGTATAAATATTGTAAACACTTATAAATGACTGACAAAAAATTAAATTATATGGTAAATGTATGGTGGGACTGGCATTCACGCACAGCCTAATTTGTTAGTGGAGTGTGGTCACGATCAGAAGACATGTAAGAATTTAAGTAAGAAAATAACAAAACGCAAAAAAATTAACTCTGATTTTTGGGTAGTTTGGGTCATGACAAGTAAGAAACTTAAGGAAGTGGAATCACGCATCGCGATTCCAGGTAAGGGAATTCTGTAAGTATATAGAGGTAGCTACTCCTAATTTATGGGATTATAGGGTGTTTATGAAATGCATGAACATTTGAGAAATTGGTTGTTTGGTATACGAAAATGGTTGTGAATATTGGATGATTCTGTTTTACTATAAAAAGGGATAGTAAGGCTAATAATTGCATAAATCAAGTGTTTTGAATGCTTTCACAAAACATGTGTTTGGTTTTAAATGAATTGAAAGATAGGTTGGCTATTGTGGTTTGATGTTTGTGATAGCACATGTGGAGTGCCAAATACGTTTGGAGATAGTTTTAAAAGCTTATGAGCCACCTATCATGTTTATGTGAATTAAACCGTGCTAGAGCCTAGCTCGCACCGGGTATTGATGTTTTCATTTGTATGAAACGTGCTGGAGCTTAGCTCGCACCTTGATTTAGAAACTATGATGATGTTTATAAACCGTACTGGAGCTTCTGCTCGTACGTGGCTTTTGAGTGGTTTGTCTTATGAGTATAACCGTACTAGAGCTATGCTCGTACGCGATCTCTTTATGATAGGATGCATGAGTCGTGCTAGAGCTTTGCTCGCACAAGTTTGCACATTGTGATACGTATAAGGTTGTTGGTAAGATCCTTAAGTCCAACATCCTTAAGCTAATATCCTTAAGCCTAAAGAGGCGGGGAGGCTCTGTTAAGCGGGGAGGCTCTGTTCGGTGGGGAAGCTCTCTTACGGTAAGATCCTTAAGCCCTACATCCTTAAGCTAACATCCTTCAGCCTAAAGAGGCAGGGAGGCTCTGTTAGGCGGGGAGGCTCTGTTCGGTGGGGAGGCTCTCTTACGGAAGGATCCTTAAGCCAACATCCTTAAGCCCTAGAGGGGCGGGGAGGCTCTGTTCGACAGGGAGGCTCTCCTTCACGGATATGGAAAACTCTTGGTATGGGGTAGGTAAGACCTAGGAATGGCACCCCCAATCACGATATGAGTCCGCGGAGTACGCTGTACCGTGTATATCACATGGAGTACGATGTACCACGTGATGGTTATGTGATGAGAAAGTCTGGCGAGGGATAATCCATCTTCGTGCCAGCATGATACCCCTCACACCTGGATGCGTGTGGTCTGGGATGATTTATGATGTAGTTGGTCCACATAGACACTTTTGATATAGTGACCTAGTTTTTATACACGTGTGAATTGTGAAATGAAAATGTGGTTGTGATTGTGATTTGATTTGGTGGTATTTATGTGTTGAGAAAGAGCTTTATGATGTGGGTTTAAAGAGGAGGTTTCTTAATGAATTTCCTTTTTTATGAATTTAAATGAGATTGAGCATGATGTTCCTTTTACCATGTTTGATATGCCAATGTACGTGATTTCGACACATGATATATATGTATACTCATATGGCATAGTTTTATTCCTCATGCTCCTACCATAAATGATTTATGCATAACACTATCAGCAGGTAGATAGAGTAGTTATCTACCATGCTTGCATTATTGCCTTACTGAGCATGTGGTTGCTCATCCTTCTCTATTTTCCCCCTCCTACAGAATGTGCATAGTAGCTCAGTGAGGACTGAGGCATTGTGTTTTTGGACATTCGCTGCTTCCATCGACGAGAGGTATATACGCAGTGATTTCTTTTTGTATCTAAACAATGTAAAAGCACAGTAGTCAATTGAAATGTAATAATGGGGGATGTAGATGTCAGTAAAATGTGTTTTTGTATAAGTACACGATTAAATGCAAATGTATGACATCTTTCTATTAAATTGTGAATGAATGGTTAGTGATGTTTATTATTGACTCACAGCCCAATAGTGTGTGGTGAGTTAGTTCACGATCGGGTAAGGTAACAGTAAAACGTGAAAAAAATTTTCAGTGATTTTTGATTAAAGGGAATGGAATTGGGTCGTGACAGAGATTGGTATCAGAGCTGTGTTGGCCTGATGTAAGTCATTAATAAAATGTAGGAAAGTACATCTCCATAGTACTGTGCTTTTGTTTAGATATAACTATGTATATCGTGATGGATTGAGCTTGATAAATGATTTTAAATACAGGAAGTTATGCACTATGCCAGTTACACGCAAAGGTAGAGGGGCGAGAGCACGTGCTAGAGGCCGTAGAGGTAGGCCTAAGAGCCGTGCGGAGCCACAAACTAAGCAGGCTCCACAGAACCCTGCTGGGAGAGCAAAGGATACTGAGGCTCGCTTCGCTAGGTTAGAGCGGAGTATTGAGAATTTGGTGGAGATAGTCACGCAGGCCTTAGGCGCAGGTGATAGACGAGGTCCCACGGCACAGCCTACTACTGAATAGGCAGCTGCAGAGGTGGAGAGACCTCAGGCTGCTGAGACAACTACAATTACAACACCTCCAGCCCAGGATACAGATTCTCCTATAGCTCCGCAGCAGAGCGGTAGTGATTTGGGTTATGACTGCGACTTGAGCAGGTTGCGAGAGTTTCAAGCGTTGAAACCCACAGTGTTTAGAGGGGTGAAGTACCCAGTGGTTACGGAGGATTGGGTGTATAAGATGGAGAAACTATATAGGTTTTTTCGATGCGCTTCAGCTGAGAAGGTTGCCTTTGCCATGTTTATGCTGAAAGGCGAGGCAGAGCACTGGTGGAGATCCACCGAAGCTATTTTGAGGGCTAGACACTCCGAGATTTCATGGGAGATATTCTTGGAGGCCTTCAGAAGACAGTATATTCCACTACTGCACAGAGGAAACTGCGGATGGAATTTATGAATTTGGTTCAGGGGAACCGGACTGTGGACGAGTATGAGTCTAAGTTTATGTCATTGGGGAGATATGACCCTAACACGATGGGTAGTGTGACCCGAAAGATACAAAAGTTCATGGATGGATTGAGATTGGCCATCCAGACTAAGCTGACTCCCTTCGACATTTTGACTTACGAGGAGGCTGTACATAAGGTTCAGTTGTGTGAGCAAGACTTTGAGCGAAACGCCTTTGAGCTTGGGAGGATTAGTGTCAGGAAGGACAGAGATCGGAAGAGATCCGGGTTTGGAAGAGTGGCCAAGAGAGGTGGCCAAAGATTTTTCGAGAAGAGGCCTAAGATTGAGGAGGTGCAGGAGAGAGCTGCTAAACCTCCCATATACCCAGCCTTGACTGCGCCGAGGGGTATGACTATTGGAGGACCACGGCCTACTACTGATCAGTGTAGGAGACGTGGGAGATTTCATGGGAATAGGCCCTGTCTGATGACCCCTATGATGTGTTTTAGATGCGAGAGACCAGGGCATATGGCTAAGTATTATCCCGAGAAGATAGAGATTGCCCCACAGAAGGGCAAGGAGCCTGAGGGAGCTCCAGTTGAGACAGCGGCCCCGAGGAGGAGGGCTACAGCTGAGGAAAAAGGGAAACAGGTTGTGGGTGTGAGCAGAGGAAGGGTGCATGCACTGGACCAGGACACTGCAGACGCATCGACGGATGTGATTAAAGGTACCATCCGAATCTTTAATTTAGAAGCATTGGTATTATTTGATCCTGGTGCCACGCATTCTTTCATATCACCTTCCTTTGCACATAAATTATTGAAGCATGTGAAACCAACATTGTTGGATAAAATGTTAATGATTTCCACACCCAGGAATGATAGTCAATTGACTGAGCATGTATGTAGAGATTGTAAGTTAAAGATAGAGGGGAAGGAAATGATAGTCAATCTGATTTTATTGAATATGAATGATTGATGTAATATTGGGAATGGATTGGTTGGCTACCAATCGGGTTGTTATGGATTGTCATGCCAAGACATTGATGTTTTCAGGATTAGACAATCTTATTGTAAATTTCGATGAAAAGAAATGATGTGAAACTTATATAATTGTGGTAAATAAAAGAGTATAATTTTAAATGCATATTGCTTGAGAGATAAATTATTGTTTATGATAAATGTTGAATGTGGAGTGATGGTTTATGTTACTAACGATGGAGAGGATAATGTGAAGGGTTTATTGCATACGTGGTTGATATAGATGAGGCACACCCGGAATTAAGGGACATAGCCGTAATTACGAATTACCCTGATGTCTTTCAGGATGAATTATCAAGACTACCACCTGAAAGGGAAATGGAATTTTGCATTGAGCTAGTGCCTGGTACAGAGCCGATATCGAAACCACCCTATATAATGGCTCCGATAGAATTGGAAGAGCTGAAGAAATAGCTGCAAGAGTTGCTGGAGAAGGGGTTTATTAGACCGAGTGTCTCACCTTGGGGAGCACCGGTTCTATTTGTAAGGAAGAAGGATGGAAGCCTCCAACTGTGTATAGATTACCGGTTGTTGAATAAGGCCACCATTAAGAACAAGTACCCCCTTCCAAGAATCGACGATTTGTTGGATCAGCTCCAGGGAGCCGAAGTATTTTCTAAGATAGATCTGCGGTCAGGGTATCATCAATTGAGGATCAAGAGTGGAGATGTACCCAAAACAACATTTCGTTCCCGTTATGGCCACTACTAGTTTTTGGTGATGCCATTCGGATTGACGAATGCTCCCACAGCATTTATGGCACTGATGAATGATATATTCAAGCCATACCTAGACAAGTTTGTAATTGTGTTCATAGATGATATTTTGGTTTATTCTAAGTCCAGGGAGGATCATGAGGAGCACTTAAGGATAGTTCTGCAGACCCTCCGAGAGGAAGAGTTATATGACAAACTCAGCAAGTGTAACTTTTGGTTGGAACAGATCTCATTTCTGGGGCATGTTGTGTCAAAGGATGGGGTATCAGTGGATCCATCCAAAATAGAGGCAGTTATACAGTGGGAACAGCCCAAGACAGTTACTGAGATCAGAAGTTTCCTAGGATTAGCAGGATATTATCAGAGATTTGTAGAGGGTTTCTCCAGACTAGCTGCTCCGTTGACACGCCTCACGCGTAAGGATGTTAAGTTTGCATGGGATGAGGCATGTGAGAGGAGTTTTGAGGAGCTTAAGCGTCGATTGACCACTGCTCCAATTCTCACCATTCTTACCAGCTCAGGAGGATTCTCGGTGTAGACGGATGCATCAAACCAGGGACTGGGCTGTGTGCTTATGCAGGATGGGAAGGTAGTTGCCTATGGATCTAGACAGTTGAAAGATTATGAGAGGAACTACCCGACACATGATTTGGAGTTGACGGCCGTGGTATTTATTTTAAAAATATGGCGCCACTATCTCTATGGTGAGAAATTTCAGGTGTTCACAGATCATAAGAGCCTTAAGTACCTGTTCTCGCAGAAAGAGCTGAATATGAGACAGAGGAGATGGCTCGAACTTTTAAAGGACTATGATTGTGAAATCATGTATCACCCGGGTAAGGCAAATATAGTTGTCGATGCTTTGAGTAGAAAGAACCTTGGGTTGGTATCTTATATGATGGTAGAACACTTTGCGAACCTCAGTTTGGATGTAACCCCACCTGGATCTGAGAGACTTGAGATTATGGCTAGTTTGAGACTGGAGCCAGAATTGATTGGCTGTATTCGGCAAGCCTAGCAGAGCGATCGACGGCGCATCGGTTGGCTGAGGCAGATACAGACAGGTGTGGGTATTGATATTGAGCAGAGTGCTGATGGGTTATTGAGGTTCAGAGGCAGAGTATGCGTTCCCAAGGATCCTGAGATCAGGAGAATGATTTTATCAGAGGCTCACTTATCGAAGTATATGATACCTCCAAGAAGTACCAAGATGCATCAAAACCTTCGGAAGGTTTATTGGTGGTTTGGAATGAAAAGAGACATTGCTGAATATGTCGCTAAGTGTCTCGTTTGTCAGCAAGTGAAGGTAGAACATCGGAAGCTTACAGGATTATTGCAGCCTCTACCGATACCGACATGGAAGTGGGAGCATGTCACCATGGATTTTGTGATGGGGTTGCCAAGGACCCGTAGAGGTCATGATGCCATATGGGTTATTATGGACCGGTTGACTAAGTCCGCCCATTTCTTGGCTATGAGAGCTACCGATACACTGAGTCAGTTGGTGAACCTGTATATTCGAGAGATAGTACGGCTACATGGTGTACCAGTGAGCGTTGTTTCTGATAGAGATGCCCACTTCACTTCCCATTTCTGGGAACATTTTCAGGAAGCATTGGGGACCCGACTGAGTTTTAGGACCGCTTTTCATCCTCAGACAGATGGGCAGTCAGAGAGGACTATACAGACCCTCGAGGATATGTTGAGAGTGTGTGTGCTGGATTTTAGAGGCTCCTGGGATGACCACCTGTAGTTAGCCGAGTTCGCCTATAATAATAGCTATCATACGAGTATCGGGATGGTACCCTATGAGGTATTGTACGGGCGTAGATGCCGTTCCCCTATTGGATGGGAAGAGGTTGGTGATAGACAGATTTTTGCTTCGGACTTAGTGCAGCAGGCATTTGAGGACGTCCAGTTGATATGTGAGAGATTACGGACAGCTCAGAGCCGGTAAAAGAGTTATGCTGACAAGAGACGAAGACCACTGGAGTTTGATGAGGGTGAGTCGGTGTTTCTGAGGGTATCACCATCGAAGGGTATTATGAGATTTGGTAAGAAGGGCAAGCTGAGCCCTAGATATATCGGACCCTTCGAGATTTTGGAGAGAGTGAGAGATAAGGCGTATAGGTTGGCATTGCCACCGGACTTGGCAAATGTCCACAACGTCTTCCACGTCTCGATACTTCAGAAGTATCACCCGGACCCGGCACACATGATAAGATACAAGCTGTTGGAGCTCCATGAGAGTATGACGTATGTTGAGAAGCCGATTCGGATATTAGACAGAAAAGAGAAAGTGTTAGGGAATAAGACAATTCCCTTGGTGAAAGTTCTTTAGCAACATCACACTGCGGAAGAGGCCACATGGGAATTGGAGAACTTGATTCGGGAGAAGTACCCCCAACTTTTTGAAGGGTGACTTGGTTCTAATTTAGAGGACCAAATTTCTTGAAGGAGGGGAGAATGTGAGACCCCGTATATGTATAGTTGTAACGTGTAATGAATGTGAATGGACTTGTAATGTAAAGTATGATTGATGTAAGTCCATGGATTCATGTACGTATGTGTAATATGAATTGTAACGTACATACAAGTTTCATTGAGTATGAATATGAAGAAATGAGTTCTTGTAAGTGATGAATGTGATTGGAACTCAAAATGAGTAGTGTGGTGAAATGGAATGAAGTTAAGCTCCCAGTTAGTTTGGAATGTGATACCTTTGGATATACAATGAATGCACACAAGTTTCAATGTGCATAAGGTATGAATGGATCATTTTGAAGTTATAAAGGTGGATAGATGAGAAAATGGCCATGGCAACAGATTTAAGGATGTGTTGGTGTGAGTTGCAGCAAGGAAACTGCAGGAAATCTGGAAAGTATGAAGGCCAGATCGATCTCATAGGATGAGAGATCGATTTGAAAGAGCCAGAATGCTCTTATTTGGGCAATGGAATAGAGTAAATCGATCTCCAATGGGGCCAGATCGATCTCCTAAGCATTCTGTAATGAAAAGATCGATCCTCAAGCACCCAGATCGATCTCCTTAGCTCTCTGTTTGGGAGCAGATCGATCTCATGCTTCGACAGATCGATCTCATGCTTAAACTGTCGTGAAAATGAGAGATTTAAGGGGACCAGATCGATCTCCTCAAGCTATTTCTATAAAAGGAAGACTGAAAATCTAAAAATTTTGAGAAAAACACCAATCTTCCATTTCTAACCCAAAAACCTAACTTTCTCTCTCTAAAATCAGCCATTTCCAGTAAGAATTAAGGGGAGGACATTAGAAACAAAGTTGTTCATCTTGAGGAAGAGAACAACATAGTTGGAATCCAAAATCCCATTGTTGGTATTGAGGGAGCTAAGGGCATTGACATTTGAAGCAAGAAGAAAAATCAGATTTGGTAAGATTCTAACACTCCAATCCAAGTACATTGTCTATTTAATTGATTTTGGAGTTGTTTGGCATGAGGATGAATGGATAGAAACACCTAGGTTGTGTTAAAAACAAATGTAACCTAGAAAATGGAATGCCTCTAGTGTGAGAAACTATGATTTGGGGAGTTGATGGTTTATGGGTTATGATAAGCTGTTAAATGAGTAATGTGGGTGATTTGGAATGGTTATGTGGAGTTATAATGTGGGTTTAAGTGCCATAGTGAGGGAATTCATGAAATATGAACACTATGAGCTTAATGTCGATTTAATATCGATTTGGAATAAGTTAATAGGCCTAAGAAGATCCATAGACTTAAGTTATGGGTAAAGTAATGAAACGAGGCCATATAAGCGTTAATAGAGGCTATAGATTAAATTGACTATAGCAAGCACAAGGGTTGCATTATATGGATCGAATATAATGTGACATATGATTGTGTGCAGTCCCGAAGAGTTTGTTGAAGACGAATCGAACCGTACGAGTAAGCAGCTTAAGGAAGTGGAATCACGCATCGTGATTCCAGGTAAGGGAATTCTGTAAGTATATAGAGGTGGCTGCTCGTAATTTATGGGATTATAGGGTGTTTATGAAATGCATGAACGTTTGAGAAATTGGTTGTTTGGTATACGAAAATAGTTGTGAATATTGGATGATTCGGTTTTATATGGATGTATAAAAAGGGATAGTAAGGCTAATAATTGCATAAATCAAGTGTTTTGAATGCTTTCACAAAACATGTGTTTGGTTTTAAACGAATTGAAAGATAGGTTGGCTATTGTGGTTTGATGTTTGTGATAGCACATGTGGAGTGCCAAATACGTTTTGAGATAGTTTTAAAAGCTTATGAGCCGCCTATCATGCTTTTGTGAATTAAACCGTGCTAGAGCCTAGCTCACACCGGGTATTGATGTTTTCATTTGTATGAAACGTGCTGGAGCTTAGCTCGCACCTTGATTTAGAAACTATGATGATGTTTATAAACCGTACTGAAGCTTCTGCTCGTACGTGGCTTTTGAGTGGTTTGTCTTATGAGTATAACAATACTAGAGCTATGCTCGTACGTGATCTCTTTATGATAGGATGCATGAGTAGTGCTAGAGCTTTGCTCGCACAAGTTTGCACATTGTGATACGTATAAGGTTGTTGGTAAGATCCTTAAGCCCTACATCCTTAAGCTAACATCTTTAAGCCCAAAGAGGCGGGGAGGCTCTGTTCGGTGGGGAGGCTCTCTTACGGTAAGATCCTTAAGCCCTACATCCTTAAGCTAACATCCTTCAGCCTAAAGAGGCGGGGAGGCTCTGTTAGGCGGGGAGGCTCTGTTCGGTGGGGAGGCTCTCTTACGGAAGGATCCTTAAGCCAACATCCTTAAGCCCTGGAGGGGCGGGGAGGCTCTATTCGGCAGGGAGGCTCTCCTACACGAATATGGAAAACTCTTGGTATGTGGTAGGTAAGACCTAGGAATGGCACCCCCAATCACGATATGAGTCCGTGGAGTACTCTGTACCGTGTATATCACATGGAGTACGATGTACCGCGTGATGGTTATGTGATGAGAAAGTCTGGCGAAGGATAATCCATCTTCGTGCCAGCATGATACCCCGCACACATCTTTGTGCCAGCATGATACCCCGCACACCTGGATGCGTGTGGTCTGGGATGATTTATGATGTAGTTGGTCCATATAGGCACTTTAGATATAGTGACCTAGTTTTTATACACGTGTGAATTGTGAAATGAAAATGTGGTTGTGATTATGATTTGATTTGGTGGTATTTATGTGTTGAGAAAGAGCTTTATGATGTGGGTTTAAAAAGGAGGTTTCTTAATAAATTGCCCTTTTTATGAATTTAAATGAGATTGAGCATGAGATGATTTATACATGATGTTCCTTTTACCATGTTTGATATGCCAATGTACATGATTTCGACACATGATATATATGTATACTCATATGGCATAGTTTTATTCCTCATGCTCCTACCATAAATGATTTATGCATAACACTATCAGCATGTAGATAGAGTAGTTATCTACCATGCTTGCATTATTGCCTTACTGAGCGTGTGGTTGCTTATCCCTCTCTATTTTCCTTTTCCTACAGAGCGTGCATAGTAGCTCAGTGAGGACTGAGGCATTGTGTTTTTGGACATTCGCTGCTTCCATCGACGAGAGGTATATACGCAGTGATTTCTTTTTGTATCTAAACAATGTAAAAGCACAGTAGTCAATTGAAATGTAATTATGGGGGATGTAGATGTCAGTAAAACGTATTTTTGTATAAGTACACGATTAAATGCAAATGTATGACATCTTTTTGTTAAATTGTGAATGAATGGCAAGTGATGTTTATTATTGACTCACAACCCAACAGTGTGTGGTGAGTTAGTTCACGATCGGGTAAAGTAACAGTAAAATGTGGTGAGTTAGTTCAGTGATTTTCAGTTAAATAGAATGGAATTGGGTTGTGACATTAAAGGAGGTACTAGGAGGCGTCACCGTTCGAATTCGAGATACCCGATAAATCGAGGTAAGGGGTATTATTTAACTTAGTTTTGATATTGCATTTTTGTTTCACCGATAAATGATTTTATGAAAGAACATGTGATTTGAAATGATTTATCAATGCTTTCATACTTGTGAAACTGTTTACGATGCATGTTTTAAATTCATCGAAATATTCCCCGAGTACTTTCCATGTTGTGAAATGAATTTTTCTAAGGTATGAAGTGTATGGATGTTTTATATTTATTTATGCTTTTATATCCATATTGTTAAAGAAACTTTTGAGCATTTCAAAGGTTTTTAAGAAAAGAAATTTGTTTTCGAAAGGGGATTGTGGGGGCCACCTCTTAAGTCCTACGGGAACAAAGTGCCACACAGTCTTTCGATTTTATGAAAAAGTTTTTAGATTTCAAGGAATTCGATGTTATTACTCGATATGACTTTATGGGTTATAAAACCTAAGAAAGATTTTGAAACTCTGTTTTGAGACTATAAGCTTCATGCATGGTTACTTCTTGTGGTGTTCCGGCTGCACCACTTGGGGTGCCGGTACGTTGGCCCCTTTAGCACTTGACTCAACCTATGTGGAAAATGTCGTGCTACTGGTGGTTTACGATGATGTTTTGGTAGTATCTCGTGCCCATGCAGCACGGATGAATGTTCCCTGCACGGTGAGTGCCACAGGTGCCCGTGCCCTAGCTATGTGCTAGTATATGATAAGAAATAAGAAGATACTACCCATGTTTATAATTATTATTGCTGTACGAACCTGATCCATTGTACAGCCCCCCTTACCATAGCCATAGGTATGATGACTCTCCACGGAGAATGACACGTATCGCATGACTTAGTTATAGCCTAGTCTCCTCGATTTGATTATGAAAAATTGACTATGATGAATGTGTTTTCATGATTACGAAATATTCATGAAAAGTTTACGAAATGATTATGAAATATTCATGAAATGTTTACGAAATGATTATGAATTATTTATGAAAAGTTTACGAAATGATTATGAAATATTCATGAAATACTTACGAAATGATTATGAAATATGCACGAAATGTTTACGAAATGGTTATGAAATATTCATGAGATATTTACGAAATACTATGAAATATTCATGAAATGTTTACGAAATGATTTATGAAATGTTCATGAAAGGTTTATGAAAAGATGTAAAATGGTTAAGCATGTGATTTGTTTTAAAGACACGCATGCTTTATGACGATTATGCATGAAATGAAAGTTTGTGTATTGCATTAAGTTTCGTTCTATGAACAATTTCAAATGCTTTTATATATCAGAACTGCTTTAAGAATATTATCTTACTGGGCTTTTCCCCAAAAGCTCACCCCTCTACCTTCAGATCATTTGCAGTGAATCTATAGACGCTACCTGCCACGTATACGATGCAGGCTCATGGGAAGAGCTACCATAGGCTAGTTTTTTTACACGCAGAAAGGTATACATTTACATTCCTATACCAGACATATATGTACGTACAGACACATATAATAGAAATATTTTGTTGGGATGTAATTTGTAAGGAAATGATGTAAAGAATATGATTCTTTGGATTAGGTTGTAAGATGATTGGTATTAATCGATATCGATATATTGAGTTGTAAAAGTGGATTGAGAAAGTATGCTTGGTAGTTGTAGATATCTAGGATTATTGGAAAGCATGCTTGGTAGTTGTGGATATCTAGGATTGTCGAAAACAACTGAATTGCAGGTGGGTAGGCTCATATATAAGCCATTATGCTGTCGAAATTTTCATCGACCATATAAGTTAAAGTATGGAAATTAATTATAATTACGAGTAAAGAAATAGGAAAAGTGTTTTGACACTGCACAGGAATACAACCTAAGTGAATAAGGGAATAAGTGTGTAAATTAAATTCAAAAAAAAAAATTTCCCCTGATTTTCAAGGGTCAAGGGTCGTTACAATTCTTTACCTTCACCTTACTTGATCGTGAACAGTTACACCTCCAACAGTTGGGCTGTGTATCAGTGTCAATCTCATCCAATCATATCATTTCAAATCTCAATTCATTAAATGTAAACTCTTGTAATTACTAAATCAGAATCACTGTTTACATGTTTTCACAATCTTTTACATCCCCAAAAATTACTTTTAAAAACATTACTGTGCTTTGACATGTCTAGATACAAAAACTATACAAATGTGTATACCTCGTGTGATGGGATGCAACAGACACCAAAAATCCAATCCTTAATCACCCACTATCTACTGTAAGTGCTCTGTAGAGGGGGAAAATAATGGGAGGTGAGCAAACCACGCTCTCAGTAAGGCAATCATGCGAGCTGTTGATAACTGTACTATCTACGTGATCGTGATGCCATGCTTGAATCACACAATTATATTTCATACTCCAAAAATGCATGCTCATGCTTGTGTTTATGCCATGTATAGCAAATCATGCTATATAAATCGGTGCACAGTTCTTAAAACATAGCATGGAAAAATCATCATGCTTAATCAAAATCAAAGCATGGAAAATCATCATGCAAAGTGCACTTGTCAAGCATTTCAAATCTCATCACAAACCAATACAAAATCAACACTTGTCAGGACTCAGCTCCTCTCATGGACTATCCTGACCCATAAACACATTTCAAAACATGGATTTCTCATTCAATAATAGACAAGTGAGTTAGGCATACAATATCAACAAGGGTAATAACTAGGACTATGGCCATATCCTCTGTGACCACAGGCTACACGGATCCTAGTGTGTGGGGTATCACCACTATCTTTTTTTGCACGGGGGGTGGGTCATGTCCAACCTGCCAGTCCATAGCAAAATTCATCATCTGAAGACAGCATAAATATCACACAGGTATAGCGTACTCCATGCTACTTGTACAGTATAACGTACTCTATGGACCCATATCATCACAATATATCCTGCCACATCTCAGGATATACGTACGAGCCTATTTAATCGGTGTGGCACATAGCCTACTTGAAACTCCCAGCACGGCTCCCCACATGTCAATAAAACCACGTGCAAGTAGTCTCAAGCACGGCAACAAGTAAAGTGGACATCTAATACGAGCTATGCTCCAGCACCATATCAAAACTCATATAAAAACTAGTGCAAGCTAGGCTCCAGTACAATGTCATGAAATCCATGTAAAAACTAGTATGAGCTAAGTTCCTGCAGTCATGCATGCAAAACTCTAGTGCGAGCATCGCTCCAGCACTAATGCACGTATAAAGCATGTCAAACCTCTTGCGAGCAGCGCCCTAACACGTTTTATTTCCACAAAACTCATGTAGGTGGCTCATTCTTTGCAAAGCATGGTTATAAAACCAAATCAAGCCATTTTTGTGCAAATCATTTCAAATGCTAGCCAACCTACCCATCACATGCTAAAAAGCAATAAAACGATTTCAAAGCATCATGCTCTTGCTTTTAATGCTCATTTCTCGAAATCCCAATTCTTTACCCTTCAAATAAACATTTTATCCTAAGACCCTTAGCTACGAGAGAAAATCGCCCATGCGCCCGAAAGGCGTACAGCTATCCCTAGGGCTAACATAATTCCCTTACCTCGATTCTCTTGGAAACAACTATTCCTTTCTTATTTTTTCGAGATTTGGCTCAACTTGCTCCGGATATATCCTCGGGAGCTGCAAATATAAATTAATCATACGAGTCAATACCAATAACTAATATTTTAATTTTAACTAATTGATATATTCCATCGAGCCTATTTCATTAAGTTTAACCCATTTTCACCTTTGGCCATCATTATGCCATTTCTAGCCAATTCATCTAGCAACATACTTGGTTACTTATCAAACACTTGGCATAAATGTTTATCCATAATCTCCCATCATTTATGCATTCTCTACTACACCATTTATGCACATTTTTATCACTTGACTGACTAATCTCACAATGTGGCTTCATCCAATCATCTAAAAATCATGCACATTGCCTCACTAACCACTTGATATAATCCTTTTTATCATCAAATCAACCACATTTGACTTTCTCACACTAAACTCATTCTAGGTTATGCTTGTTTCATTATATTCTAGGTGGTTTCAATTATCAATACATACACCAATCTGCTTACAACAACAACTAGATAAAAATACTTAGAGTTGGTGTATTAGAAACTCACCTAGCTTGACTTTCTTCTATTCCAAATTCGAAAGACTCCTTAACTCTTTCAATCCAATGAGTTAAATGTTAGCTCCAAGATATGTTTCTCTCTTCCTCAAGATGAACAACTTTGGCTCTAATAGCTTTTTCCCAATTCTTTTTGAAAGAGGGTGTATTCCAGAGAAAGAAAGGTTGGTATTTTGGTTAGAAATGGAAGAGGTGTGTTAGTTTGTTGAAGAAAAGGGTTTTGCCGTGGGGTATTTATAGATTGAGAGTGATGAGATCGATCTGCTAGGGTAAGGAGATCGATCTTCCTTTGGTTTTAGCTATCGAATTCTCAGGTTTGTCATGGGAGGGATCGAGCTACTCATTGGGGAGAGATCGATCCTGGCTTGGCAGAAGCTTGAGGAGATCGATCTGCTCATCAGGAGAGATCGATCTGCTCTTTACAAAATACAATGGAGATCGATTTGCACTTAAGGGGGGATCAATCTGGGCTTGGTAGATTCACTTGAAATAACTCTGTTTTGTATAAGGGATCGATCTGCCTTGGATAGGAGATCGATCTGGCCTTCATCTGTAGCATTTCTGCTGCAATTTTTCTAGAATTTCCAATGGAGAACTTGCATTCGATTGCTTAACTAGTCATTTTGCAATATATTCACACTTTGAGCATGGAAAGGCTCATTTCCTATGATTTTTGTGTTATGGAACTTGTGTGTATTGCTTTGAAATTAGAATGGATACACAAAATTCACCATCCATGCATTATCATTTCGTGTCTTCATTCCTTATCTTCAATCTAAGTGTTTAAAGTTTTATTTGTTTAGTTTATGGCCACTTCCGCCCTTATTTATCCTTCATTTGTATCTTGACACTCATTCATCCCATTTACAAATCCATTCACATTAACTTGATCCAAAAATCATTTGTCTTATACTTTCATTAAGATAAATTACAAAGTTATACATACATGGGGTCTCACAATCTCCCATACTTAAGGAAATTTGGTCCTCCAAATTGGAACCATTTCAGTCTGTGAACAACTCGAAATACTTCTCCTGCATTAAACTCTCCAACTCCCATGTAGCTTTTCTTGCAGTGTGGTGCTACCAAAGGACTTTTGCCAATGGGATCGTCTTCGATCTCAACACCTTCTCCTTCCTATCCAATATCCGAATCGGCCTCTCAACATATGTCATGTTCTCATGGAGCTCCAATGGCTCATATCTTATTACCTGTGTCGGATTTGGGTGGTACTTCTGTAACGTGCTTATGTGGAAGATATTGTGAATGCCCGCTAGCTCAGGTGGCAATGCTAGCCTGTATACCTTATCTCCCTCTCTATCCAATATATTAAAGGGTCCAATGTAACGAGGACTTAACTTTCCTTTTTTTTTCGAACCTCGTTATACCCTTAGACGGAGAAACTCGTAAAAACATTGATTCACCCAATATGAATTCCAATGGTCTCCGTCTCTTGTCAGTATAACTCTTTTATCTGCTCAGAGCTATCCGTAACCTCTCACAAATCAGCTGAACATTCTCAGAGACTAGTCTCACTAAGTCAGGAGCAAATATCAGTCGGTCACCAACCTGTTCTTGTCCAATTGGGGAACGATATCTACGACCATACAAAGCCTCATACGGTACCATCCTGATACTCGAATGATAACTGTTATTATAAGTGAACTCTGCGAGTGGCAAATAATCGTCCCAGTAGCCTCCAAAATACAAAGCACAGCTTTCAACATATCCTCCAGGGTCTGTATAGTCCTCTCTAACTAACCATCTGTCTGAGGATGAAATGTTGTGCCATGCACTTTTACTATCTCGCGCAGATATAGTTTTGCCAATGTAGTCAGAGTATCGGTGGCTCTCATAGCTAGGAAGTGTGCCGACTTCATCAATCTGTCCACTATCACCCAATTTGCATCGTGATTCCTTCGAGTCCTGGCTAAACCCCTTATGAAGTCCATAAAGAGATGCTCCCATTTCCATGTTGGTATAGGTAGAGGTTGCAATAGCCCTGTAGGCTTCTGATGCTCTACCTTCACTTATTGACAGACGAGACACTTTACCACAAATTCAGCTACATCTCTTTTCATCCTTGACCACCAATACACTCTCCGGAGGTTCTAATACATCTTGTTACTTCCCGGATGCAATGTATACTTTGTCGAGTGAGCTTCTATCAAGATCAACCTCCTGATCTATGGATCATCGGGAGCACATATCCTATCCCTAAACCTTAGCAAACCATCAGAACTCAATTTAAATTCAGTCTTTGTACCCCTCTGTATCTGTTTAACAATATCACTACACTGCTGATCAATCCTTTGAGCTTGTTAGATACAATCCACCAGATCCGGTTCCAACCGCAGGATAGCTACGATAAAACCACTATTAGCATCAGGCGGGGTCACATCCAAACTAAGGCTCGTGAACTATTCCAACGGATCATGTTCCCTGATCATCATATAAGATAGCAACCCGAGATGCTTTTTACTTAATGCATCATCTACTACATTTGCTTTACTCGGGTGGTATAGGATCTCACAATCATAGTCCTTTAGAAGCTCAAGCCATCCTCTCTGTCTCCTGTTCAACTCTTTCTGTGAGAACAGATACTTAAGGCTCTTGTGGTCTGTAAACACTTGGAATTTCTCACCATAAAGATAATAGCACCATATTTTGAAGGCAAACACCACAGCCGCCAACTCTAGATCGTGGGTCAGGTAGTTCCTCTCATGATCCTTTAACTGTCGCGATCCATAGGCTACTACCTTCCCATCTTGCATCAGTACACAACCCAGTCCTTAATATAAAGCATCTGTATATACAGAAAAACCTCCTGAGCTGGTAGGAATGGTGAGAATCGGAGCTGTAGTTAATCTCTTCTTCAACTCTGGAAAACGCTTCTCACATTTACCGTCCCACATAAATTCAACATTCTTTCTCGTGAGATACGTCAATGGAGCAGCCAATCTCAAAAATCTTTCTACAAACCGTCGATGATTTCCTACCAAACCCAATAAACTTAAGATCTCTATGGCTGTCTGGGGTCCTACCACTAAACTACTGCTTCAATCTTAGATGGGTCCATCGACACACCATCCTTTGATACAATATGACTAAGAAACAATATCTGCTCTAGCCAAAAATCACACTTATTGAGTTTAGCGTATAACTTCTTCTCTCGGAGGGTCTGTAGCGTTATCCTTAGGTGTTGCTCATGCTCCTATCTAGACCTCGAATACACCAGAATATCATTGATAAATACGATAATGAACCGATCTAAATACAGGTGAAACACTTCATTCATCAACGATATAAAAGCTACGAGAGCATTCATCAACCCGACTGGCATAACCATAAACTCAAAGTGACCATATCGCATGCAAAAAGCTATCTTGGGTGCATCTTCATTTCGAATTCTCAACTGATGGTACCCAGATCTCAAATCTATCTTCGAAAAGGCCTGCGCTCCCCGAAGCTGATCCAACAAGTCATCGATGCGTGGAAGGGGGTACATATTCTTAATGGTCACCTTGTTCAACAACCTGTAGTCAATACACAGTTGGAGGTTTCCATCCTTCTTCTTTACAAACAGTACCAGTGCTCCCCAAGGCGATACACTTGGTCTGATGAAGCCCTTATCCAACAACTCCTGTAACTGCCTCTTCAGTTCCTCCAACTCAATCAGAGCCATTCTGTATGGTGGCTTGGATATCGACTCTGTACCAGGTGCCAAATCTATATGAAATTCCATCTCTCTATCTGGTGGTAAACTTGGTAAATCATCCGGAAAGACATCTGAAAATTTCCTGACTACTGGGATGTCTCATAATTCCGGGCATGCCTTACCAGCCTCAACCACGTACGCAATATAACCTTTTAAAATATCAATCATTAAATCAGTATAAAGATTCATAAACTTCACTCTCAACCACAACTACTTTCATTACTTTTCAAGGGGATTTACATTACATTTATTTGGAAAACTTACGGTAACGCTATCTACCCCTGAGAATGTTACCGTCTTAGAAAAACAATCTACTATAGCACGGTTTGTAGCCAACCAATCCATTCCTAGGATTACATCAAAGTCTCTCATATACATTAAAATTAGGTTGGCTGTCATTTCCTTTTCCTCTATTTTCAACTTACAATCCCTAACTACATACTCCACTAGCTGACTATTATTCATGGGAGTGCTTATCAGCATTCTCCTACTCAACGGGGCAAGTTTCGCATACTTAAACAATTTACATGCAAATGCAGGTGATACAAATGAATGTGTGGCACCAGGATCTATCAAAACATAAGCTTCAAGATCAAAGATTAAGAAGGTACCTTTTACCACATCTGACGACTGATCTCTAGTATCTTGGTCCAATGTGTGTATTCACCCTCTGCCAACCACTTGTTTTCCCTTCTCTTCAGTGGTCGCCCTCCGTCTCGGAGTAGGAGTATCAACGAGAGCTCTCTCTGGCTCCTTACCCTTCTGTGGGGCACTCTCAGTCATCTCTGGGCAATTTGTGATCACATGCCCCAGTTTCCAACATCGAAAACATACTACAAGAGATCCATAACATGGCCAAGTCCCATGGTACCTACCGCACTTATTGCACTGTTCTGTAGTAAGTCGTGGCCTTCTAATCACTATGCCCTTTGCGGGAGCCATGGCCAGATACACTGGAGGCTTAATTGTCCTCTCTCGGATTTCCTCAATCCTCGACCTCTTCCCAAAAAATCCCTGTTTCCTCTGCAACTGAAGCCTCTATCCAGTGCCGATCTCTTTCTATCTCTGTCCTCACTCTACCAACCTTTCCAACCTCTGAGGCAACCTGCTCAATATATTGCTCGCACAACTGTGCCCTGTGCATTGCCTCCTCATAGGTCAGTATGTCAAAAGGGACCAATCAGGATCTGATGGATGGTCTCAGTCCGTCTACAAACTTTCGGACCATCTTAACCTCACAGTCCATCGTGTCAAGATCGTACCTGCGCAGGGAGATAAATTTAGTCTCGTACTCATCCACTGATCTGCTCCTAGGTCAAATAAAAAAACTCCAATTGCAGTCTCTGTTGCGTAGTATCCGAAACATATTGCCTCTGGAAGGCCTCGAAAATACATCCCAGCTAATCTCTGTATGTCGGGCCCTCAAAATGGGTCGGGTGGACTTCCACCAGTGCTCTGCTGATCCCTTCAGAATGAATACGACAAATGCTAATATCTCGGTAGTAGTGCACTTGAAAAACCTATACAGTTTCTCTATCTCATTCATCCAGTCCTCAGCAGCTACTGGGTCTTTAACTCCACTAAAAAATGGTGGGTTAAATTTTTGAAACTGTCTTAACCTATCCAGGCCACATCCATAACCCTAATCTCTACTCCTCTGTGGTGGAGCAACAGTAGAAGGTGTTTCCTATACTAGTGGGGGTGTGGGAGTATCCGTAGTTCGTACGAGACTACGCCCACTATAAGTGACCTAGACATGTATCCGCAAGTGCACGGGTCATACAAATAATAATAGGATTTGAGTCTCGGATTATCGTCCCACAGAAAAGTGAATATCCTAATTAAGTACCGGTTAATCTTACCCTAAATATATCCTAGCAAATTATGAATTATTGATGGGTGATCTACAAGGCTAACAGTACTGAAAATAATAAAAACTATAAAATAAAGAAAATTAAACAGATGCTAAAATTACTTACAAAGCTCAAAGAAATTAAAAGTAAATACCTACAAAAGATAATTAAAACAGTTAAAATTAATTAACGCAATTAAAAATGCAAATATGAAAATAAGAAACAAAATTAATTAGATTAAAATTATCAAGCCTAAAATTAAAATAAAATATGCATGTAATTAAACTACTTAATAAAAATGCAAATTAAGCTATCCTAAAGTCTAATAAAATAAAAATTCTATTAACCTAAAGAAATTCTTAAATCTAGCTAAGAAATTAGCTACCTATAAAATAATACTAAATTAAATCTACCTCTAACTAATTACTAACAAAAAAACAAAATCTAAATAATTAATGAGAAATATTTTTGGATTTTTCAATTTAAAGTGCAAACTTACTTAAATTACCTAAAATACTTCTACTACTAATTTTAATTATGTATTACCTAAATACTAAATTTAATTCTAAATTCCTAATTAAAACTAAATATAAACTAACAAGCAAGGAATAATAATATGCAAATTAAATAAAGTCTATAATCTAAGCTAACAAATAAAATAAAAAGGAATACTAATAAAAATATAAGGATAGGTATGCATGAAAAATGGAAATATGCATAAATGGAATGCCAAACATGGCCTTAGCTGAATTGTGTAATTTGCCAACTACCCCGACTGTGCACTGGTACTATGCACTGCAATCAGTAAATGGTGAATGTCCGACTCCTGCTCTGCTCCATTCCCTACAACAACAGCTCGCAGCACGTCACCAGCTTGTTCTGCACAGTCCAGCACACACAATAGTTGCTGCCAACATCAGCTTTAGTACTGTCCGCTTGCTCCTGGTACGATTCCTCGGCTACACAGGTAGCTCCCTACTCTGCGTCCTCTTCTGCAGTAGTACACATACTACCTCAGTCCATTCCAATCATGCCTTCAGCTCGAGCCACACTCTTATAGCAACCACAAATAGCCAAGCACACTAAGTCAGTAGCAGTATCTAGCACACTGCTGTACCGTGGAATGAGCTCCTGCATTGTTCTCGATAATAGCCAACCCCTAGTCCACACTCAAGCAATAATCGCTAATGCAACACTGAAAAACACACACAAGCAGCAGCTGATAGCAAGGAAATTTAAAGCTATAAATGTAACTGAAAATGTAAACTTTGATGATAACCACGTTAATGAAAAACAACAAAACAAATGAACAGTAAATGATGTAGAAAACAGGGGAGAACAGAGGGGAACGTTGCTGGTCCTGTCCACTACAAAGCTCACGGTTGAAGAAACAAAAACGGAACCTATAGCAATGCCAACTTACAGGTAAATATGACTTAAGAAGAGGCTGCTAATATGTAAAGAAACTACAATAGAAGAGACACCGAGAGGACAAAATATTCAAATCTAAGAAATAAAAGTATAAAGAAGATGAACAGCATAAGATGATGATGAACAGAGGAGAATAGAGCATGATTTTGGTCTGCTGATCTGCTTCCTTGTTGCCATCCAGCTGCCCACTGAACAACACTCTCTCGGCACTACACAGAAAAACCTTTAAGTAAGTAGAAGCTAAGGAAAATAGAAATGCCGAAAACTAACACTTGAAAACTAAACCATAAATGAAGAAAATTGTAAAACATAAGAACAGTAGGTTCCAATTGCCACGGTTTAGTTCACTCTCTCCTCATGCCAGCTTTGTTCCACCGTATCAGTATTGCAAGACAATACACAATATTAGACCGGTAATACTGCACCAGAACATGGTAATGGCATTGATGATCAAAGCATTACAAATGCTTTAGACTACAAATGAAAATGGATAAATAAAACTAATAACAATTGCAAGATGTAACAGGTTCAGTAAAAATGAAATATTAAAGGAAGATTAAGAAGGAACAACAATGACGAACTAGAAACAAAACTTTTCATAAACAAATACGTCGTAATGAACAGTAGCTATGGAGAAAAATAGAAGCAAAAAAAAACTATTTGGGAAAAGCTTAGAAAAATATTTTGTCACGACCCAAAACTACCCAAAAATCAGAGTAAATTTTTTGCGTTTTGTTATTTTCTTTCATGCTTACCTGTCCTCTGATCGTGACCACACTCCACTAACAAATTGGGTTGTGCGTCAATGCCAGTCTCACCATACATTTACCATATAACTTAATTCTTTCTCAGTCATTTATAAGTGTTTACAATATTTATACATCCCCTAAAGTTACTTACAAACATGTTACTGTGCTATGCTTATTTAGATACAATATGTACAAGTGTGTATACCTTAAATGATGGGCAGCAGCGGATATCCGGAATGCAGTACTGAGTCGTCTCAACCTCAACCGGAAATTATCTGTGTGAGAAAATGAAAGGGGTGAGCACATCAAGCTCAGTAAGGCAATCCTATGAACAAGTAGGTAACCATACTACCTACATGAACGTGATGCCATGCATAAACCACCCTTTCTCCACACATTTTAAAACAGATGATATGAGTTATGATGTTATGTAAATCCATTCGCATGGCAAAATTCAACATGCAATTATTTCAAATCATTTCTTTCTCGTTTAAAATTTCACAACAAGGCTAGGACTCAACCCATCCCTCGGGTGGTCCTGACTCACATAAAACCATAAAAATTGATTTACATTCACACATGGGTTTGAAAAAGCATGGAAATAATCATCATGCACGTTTGATTTTAAAAACCCAGTTTTAATCTCATCAAAGTCGTTAACATGCGAGACCAGGCAACATCTGTATATCGGTAATAACCAGGACTATGGCCGTGTGTCCTCGTGAGCCCCTCTGCTACACGGATCCTAGTGTGCAAGGTCTCACCACGATCAGGAACCGCCCGAGAGGTGGGTCAGTCCATCTTGTCGGTCTTATCCGATCCCACGCATCCGAAGATGCCAACGTATCCGTAGATACCAACGTATCACAAAGATACCAACGTATCACAAAGATACCAACGTATCCGAAGATACCACACGGTACATCGTACACCATGCTACTTGCACGGTACATCGTACTCCATGGACCCATATCGTATCTCAATACTCATGCCATGTCTCAAAACGCACGTGCGAGCCTATTTAATCAGTGACACACAGTCTACTCGATGCTCCAAGCACGGCTAATCGCATGTTCTCATAAAAATCAGTGCGAGCGATGCTCAGCACTCTCATCAAATCAGGTAAAACTAGTGCGAGCTAAGCTCTAGCACTCTGTATGCAAACCATGTGAAAATCTGGTGTGAGTTAGACTCTAGCACCGTGTCACAAAAATCATATAAAAAGAATCTGGTGTGAGTTGGACTCCAGTACCAATGCATGTAAAACTCTAGTGCGAGCTCTCACTCCAGCACTAATGCATGCATCACACAAATCAAAACATCGTGCGAGCTAAGCTCTAGCATGTCACATGCCAATAAAAACACGTAGGCGGCTCTGTTTCCTCAAAACAGTTTTCAAAACAATTATATCGTTGAAAGTATGCAATGCTGTGCATTTTCTTTCAAGGTTAGCCAGCCTACTCATGCATGCATTAAAATGTCTCCAAAACGAGCAGAAACCTCTTGTTCTAAAATTATTATTTGACCTCTAGACCCTTCAGATAATTTTTAAAGGACTGCAAATGAACTTAAAATTTTGTAAAGTTACCTCTAGCAGTCCGTAGAATTCCCTTACCTTATTTTCCTGTCGAGTCTGACCTTTCCTCTGATGTCACGTCGCGCAGTCCGATCTGCTCCCAATCTTATGTCCGAAACTGCGTATAAATATTCCTCAGGTCAGATATTATACAATTTAATTGTATTTAATACTTTCTGGGCTTAATTTAAATCATTGGTCCCATTTACCCCTATTGGGCCCGATTGCACCTTAATGGGCCTTAATCAGCCTTAAGCCCGTTTTTCACTTAATTTTTACATTATCAAGGCCTATTGGGCTTATTGGGCCTACTAGTAATTTATTGAGTCTTGTTCTAACTCTCGAATAGCTCAATTGATTATTTACGACAATTTATCTAAATTTCCAAAATCTAATTCAATTTATGTGGAATTTAAATTCATATAACGCATAACGATGTAAATTATCGTAAATAATGGTTACTTACCCGAGATTCCAAGCTAGTACGCAAATCGAGGCTGTCTCGAGCTCTCGTTGGATCCCAATTATCGAGCTACACAATTTCATAAATTTTTGGGTAAATTTTTGATCGAAAATTAATTAAATTGAATACTCCAAAATTTAAATCGGGTCAATTTCGACCACTACTGACTTACCCGTAGCTCGATTACATCGTCGGGATTTTTCCTCAATTTTTTTCCTCTTTTTCTTTTTCCCCTTTTTCTCCTTTTTTCCTCTCTTTCTTGGCTGAACCGGTTCGGTCCGGTTCAACCCGATTCGAACCACCAGTTCACCCCGGTTCACTCCAGTTCACTCTAGTTCAGGGCCTTGCCGGTCGGTTCTCCGCCGGCTTCCACCGCCAGCAGCTCCGCTGGGTCGTCCGCATCTCAGATCTGGGGTCGGTTTCGGTCAAGATCGCAGGAAAGTCGTCGGTTCGGCATGTTCTCTCTCAGCCGTCGAAACCCATTTCTCTTTCCGCCGTTTTTGGCGTTTGCCGACAGTTTCACCAGTCGTGGCCGCCATCAATCGGCTCACCGATGCTTGGGGAACATTTGGCTGTGGTCTATCGGGCCTGAATCGGTGCCGATCGCCGGCGATTCCCCTTTTCTTCCTCGGTTTCGTTTTTCTCGGTTTCTCGCCGATCCCTCGCCGTTCGTCGGTTCTCTCTCCACCTACCAGCGCCGGCGAGGCTCGGCTAGCATCTGGCTTCCTTCGTCGACCTCGTCTGGCCGCCGGTGGCTGTCGATCGGTGGGGGCAGACGCTCGGCCTCGTTTTTTTCGTTTTCGCGATTTCGGTCTCTTTTTTTTTTCCAATTCTTTTTTTAACTAATTAATTAATTTATTATTTTTTTATTATATTTTAATCATTAAAATATTCACAAATATTCTACAAATATCTACAAATTTCTTATTTTATTCTAAATTCATTTATTTAATTTTATTTAATCTATTTAATTTATTTTAACCCTTTTCGGTATATTTTTCGATTATTTTCGAGATTATTTTTTAAACTAAAAATCCCGATTAATCCCAATTAATTTCAATAAATTGATATCTTGATCAATTTAACCCGAAATTTAATTATTTCTTCGTTATTGATTAAGATTCTCAAATCCATTATTTTTAATTAAATTTTCTCATCGAATTTATTTCGACTTTTGGTCTTTTGACCATTTTACCCTTGCACGTGTTCGAGAATTTCATTTCAGTCCTTTTGCATTTTTAATTTCGTGTTTTTAACTAAAATCGGGTCTTACATAATCTCCCCCACTTAAGGAATTTGGTCCTCCAAATTAGAACCAAGTCATATGAGTCCATAGACTACTCGGGTACATCAATCGTATCATACTTCTTTAATTCTCATGTGACCTTTTTTCGGAGTGTAACACTACCAAAGGACTTTAATTAGGGAGATAGTCTTAAATCTCAATACTTTCTCTTTCCTGTTTAATGCCCGAATCAACTTCTTCAATATATTTGCATTAAGCTGAACTGTTGGATCTCATATCCTATCACCTATGCTGGATCTGGATAGTATTTCTGAAGCGTCAAAAGATGGGACACATTGTGGGTGCCTGCTTATTCAAGTGGAAATGCCACCTACAGGTCTTATCTTCCACTTGTCCAATCTCTCAAAAGATTCAATCCAGCGAAACTCAATTTACCTTCTTCCAAAAGTTCGCTATGTCCTTATTCTCTTAGGACAAGAAACATTTCAACCATACTAATTCACCCTCGGTGAATTCCAATACTTTTCTATCTGCTCTGAGGTGTTCTTAATCTCTCATCCTTAACTAAACATTCTCAGAGACTTATTATCCAAAGTCGAAAATAATTCTATCTGTCACCCACTTTTTCTTATCCAATTTGGGGAACAACCCCTACAGCCATACACTGCCTCATATCTTGTTATCCCGATACTCAAGTGACAACTGTCACTATTGACGAATTCGATTTGCAATAACTGATCATCCCAGGAGCATAAAAAAAAATTAAGGGCACACACTTTCATCGGATCCTCCAGAACCTGTACAGTCCTCTCTAACTGACCATCTGTCTGAGGATGGAAAGCTGTGCTAATACTCAGTCGGGTTCCCATAGCTTCCTAAAAATATCCTCAGAGGTGGGAAGTGAAGCGGGAATCCCTATATGATACCATGCTCACTGGAACGCTACTTAATGTTCCACAATCTTCCTTACACATAAATCCTCATATACACTCTGAGTATTTGGGGATTTCATAACCAGAAGGTGGGTAGACTTAGGCAATCTGTCGGCTATCACCCAGATAGCCTCGTGATTCATCTGAGTCCTCTATAACCCATCACGAAATTTATGGAGACTTGCTCCCATTTCAGTGCCATGTCGATATAGGTAGAGGCCGCAATAACTCTGCAGACTTTTAATACTCTACCTTATCCTGCTGACATACTAGGCACTTTTCCACAATCTCTACCATATCTCCTTTCACATCTGACCACCAATACCCTTTTCAGAGATTTCGATATATTTTTATTATTTTCCATATGCACAGTATATCCCGAAGAGTGAGCTTCTGACAATATTACTATCCCATCAACTGTGGTCTTGGGGAGCACTCATATTGTCTCAGAACCTCTGTAAATCATCATCACACTCTGTGAACTCTATCACTGTACCCTTCTGAATTTGACCCAAACTATCGACACCATGCCGATCATCACGCTAAGCCTGTCAAATTCAGGTACTCTCATCTGGTTCTAATCTCAGGCTAGCTGTCACATAATCACTTTCATCATCAGAAGGGATCACATCACTACTAAGGTCCACAACTGCTCTAGCAGCTCACGCTCCCTGACCATCATATGGGGTGCCATCCTGAGGCTCTTTCTAGTCGAGGCATCAGCCATTACATTAGCTTTTCCTGGGTGGTACAATTTTCACAATAAAATCTCTCAGAAGCTCTAACCCACTATGTATTCTCATATTCGCCTCTTTCTGTGAAAAACAGATACTCGGGGCTTTATGATCAGTGCATATCCAAAATTTCTCACCCTGTACATAATAGTACCATATCCTCGGTACAAATACTACCGTTGCCAACTTAAAATCATGAGTCAGATAGTTTATTTCATGATCAAGGAGTTATCTCACTCCATAATTGACTATCTTCCCATTATACATCAATACACAGCTCCTTCATTATTTTGAGGTATCCATACTCACTGAGAACCTCTTGAGCTGTTGGGTATGGTGAAATTAATCACGGTGGTCAGTTCATACTTCACTACACCGAAAGTCATGTCACATCTATCATCTTATTTATCATCTCATTCAAAGACCACGTTTTCTTAGTTAAACGTGTCAACCAAGTAGACCATATTGAGAACTCACAACAACCCATTTGTAAAAGCCATTTTCAATTATTGCTTACAATTTTGCCCTGGGCTTTAACTACACCCATCATATCATCAATAATGATGATTACAAATCGGTCCAGGTAAAGTTTAAATACTTCATCGTAGTCGAGCTCCACTACTTATTTCAATCGTCCATATCCTTGACTTATTTACGCATAAGCGTATAAAATCCTTCAAAATCGCTTACGTTTTCAAGTATTAACCTGCGTCATTTCCTTTTCTTATATTAATGGCTTTTATTAAATTTTACTATGTTAACCTTTATGATTTGTCGAATTTTAATATTCTTATCATCTTAGTAAAGGTATCCTAATGCTAAAGGTATTTATTACGACGATCGATTTCACGTTATAGGTTATATATATATACTTTTAGACGCTGTCAAGTCTTCAGGCGAGGAGGTATTTTGAAATACCTTTATTAACCTTCAGACTTAACCACATAGACTGGTTATGGTTATATCCATCTTTATCCTTGGTTATAATTTATATTCCCTACTTATCACTTAATCCCAATTACTTCGCATATTAAGGGTATTCCTTACCTAGCATATGTCTCTTACTCTAATACATCTTATATTTAGGATCAATATATCTCAAAGATTATCTCCTTCGTATATCAATCATGACAGAACTCTTTCATTATTCATTCCGTGAGTACAATCCTTTACTCCTTTAATTTCAACTGTTGCACCCCTTTTTATCACTTGTCAACACTTACAGTATACTCTTTAGTGATGTTTTCACTCCTGTTTTCAACTTAAAATCTCTATATCCATATTTCGTTAATTAATCCTCCTCTATTGGGGTACTCATTTATCAGTATTGTGCCCAATGATGTAGGCATTCATGCCTTTTACTCACTTATATGCGAATGAAGGCGGTATGAATAAATGTGTGACACCAGGATCAATGAACATATGTACTTCATTATTCATAAGTACTGTGGTATCTTTCACCACATCCTGTGAAACATCAATAGTGTCTTGGTCCAAGACATCCTCTCGCCTTCGTCCAACAGCCTACTTTCCTTTTTCTTTTCGGCTATGGCCTCCCTTTTCGTTGCAGCTATACCAACGAAGTTTTTCTCTGTCTCTTTACTTTTCTGTGGGGCGATCTCGCCTAACTTTGTACAATCAAAATCAATGGTCCGTCTTACCACACTTAACGGCCATTTTCATCAATACAGTGCAGGTATAGACCCTCCTTCCGTGGTATCCACCACACATCCCACACTGCTTACAGTGTTTACACTGTTACACTGCTTCGTAGCAGGTCGGGGTCCTCCAATCACAATGCCCCTCAAGAGTGCCAAAATTGGATGCACTGGGGCCTTACCAATTATCTTACTCCATGACTCATCAAATCAAATCTTTTACCAATTACCATTTTCCCATTTTAACATCTTTGTCATTTCTTGATTCTTTTTTTTGTCTCTATTTCAGCCCTCACTACCTTTTCCAATCTCAAAGGCGTGTAATTCATGTTCTTATTTACCCAACTGTAAATCTGCGCTCTCCTCGGTATAAGTAATATCTCACGGGCCAATCGGACTCTAATTGAAAAGTTGAGCCATTTCATGAACTTTTAGACATCCCGACTGTCACTTGTTCATAGTGTCGAGGTAATATCTGCCCAAGAATATAACCGAGTTTCATACTCATAAATCATACTCATCAATAAATCAAATCCTCTGGGTCAGAGTAAGGACTTTTATCTATCATTTCTTTTAAAAAATGTCCAGGATATCCTATCACCGGAATACATCCATAAACATTTCTCATCTTAGCTCTGGATGTTTAACACTTAAGATGGGTCGAGCGGGTTTCCACCAATGCTCCACTGCGCCCTCGAATCTCATTCATAATCTGAGCAATTAGCTCCTCAAAATAAACTCCACAATTCGCTCCAACCTCGCGAAGTGTGTCTCAATACTTTTCGATCTCTCTGTCGGACTCAGTGGGGTATGCTCAACATTAGCCTTCATTTCAATTTCATCCTGATTCTCACAAGTCAACTCAGCACGACTAGCAAACTCAGGTCTACCTCTATGACCTCTGCCTCGTGCACTATCTCATCTAACGCGACTCATTTAGGCATTCCTGCATTCTCAACCATTTCTTAGTCAAAACCCATCTCGATATACACTATTGTATATAACCAAGCACAGTAACACGGGGATGTAATTCTTAATTACTGACACTAACACACATCAGACCAATTACGCTCTGATACCACCTTTGTATGTCACGACCCAAAACTACAAAAAAATCAGAGTAAATTTTTCGCGTTTTGTTAGTTTCTTTCATGCTTACCTGTCCTCTGATCGTGACCACACTCCACTAACAAATTGGGCTGTGCGTTAATGCCAGTCCCACCATAAATTACCATATAACTTAATTCTTTCTCAGTCATTTATAAGTGTTTACAATATTTATACATCCCCTAAAGTTACTTACAAACATGTTACTATGCTATGCTTATTTAGATACAATATGTATAAATGTGTATACCTTAAATGATGGGAGCAGCGGATATCCAGAATGCAGTACTGAGTCGCCTCAACTGGAAATTATCTATGTGAGAAAATGAAAGGGGTGAGCATATCAAGCTCGACAAGGCAATCCTACGAACAAGTAGGTAACCATACTACCTACATGAACGTGGTGCCATGCATAAACCACCCTTTCTCCACACATTTTAAAATAGATGATATGAGTTATGATGTTATGTAAATCCATTCGCATGGTAAAATTCAACATGCAATTATTTCAAATCATTTCTTTCTCGTTTAAAATTTCACAACAAGGCCAGGACTCAACCCATCCCTCGGGTGGTCCTGACTCACATAAAACCATAAAAATCGATTTACATTCACATGCACGTTTGATTTTAAAAACCCAGTTTGAATCTCATCAAAGTCATCAACATGCGAGACCAGGCAACATCTGTATATCGGTAATAACCAGGACTATGGTCGTGTGTCCTCGTGAGCCCCTCTGCTACACAGATCCTAGTGTGCGGGGTCTCACCACGATCGAGAATCACCCAAGAGGTGGGTCAGTCCATCTCGTTGGTTTTATCCGATCCCACGCATCCGAAGATGCCAACGTATCCGAAGATACCAACGTGTCACAAAGATACCAACGTATCCGAAGATACCACACAGTACATCGTACTCCATGCTACTTGCAAGGTACATCGTACTCCATGGACCCATATCGTATCTCAATACTCATGCCATGTCTCAAAACGCACGTGCGAGCCTATTTAATCGGTGAGACACAGTCTACCTGATGCTCCAAGCACGGCTCATCGCATGTTCTCATAAAAATCAGTGCGAGGGATGCTCAACACTCTCATCAAATCAGGTAAAACTAGTGCGAGCTAAGCTCTAGCACTCTGTATGCAAACCATGTGAAAATCTAGTGCGAGTTAGACTCTAGCACTGTGTCACGAAAATCATATAAAAAGAATCTGGTGCGAGTTGGACTCCAGCACCAATGCATGTAAAACTCTAGTGCGAGCTCTCGCTCCAGCACTAATGCATGCATCACACAAATCAAAACATCGTGCGTGCTAAGCTCTAGCATGTCACATGTCAATAAAAACACGTCGGCGGCTCTGTTTCCTCAAAACAGTTTTCAAAACAATTATATCGTTGAAAGTATACAATGTTGTGCATTTTCTTTCAAGGTTAGCCAGCCTACTCATGCATGCATTAAAATGTCTCCAGAACGAGCAGAAACCTCTTGGTCTTGCTCCTCCCAATTGTTCCTAAATTTGTAAATTTTGCCCTTAACAAGGGTATTTTGATAATTTATCCATTCGGGGTACTAAAATTATTATTTGACCTCTAGACCCTTCAGATAATTTTTAAAGGACTGCAAATGAATTTAAAATTTTGTAAAGTTACCTCTAGCAGTCTGCAGAATTCCCTTACCTTATTTTCCTGTCGAGTCTGACCTTTCCTCTGATGTCACGTCGCGCAGTCCGATCTGCTCCCAATCTTATGTCCGGAACTACATATAAATATTCCTCAGGTCAGATATTATACAATTTAATTGTATAATACTTTCTGGGCTTAATTTAAATCATTGGGCCCATTTACCCCTATTGGGCCCGATTGCACCTTAATGGGCCTTAATCGGCCTTAAGCCCGTTTTTCACTTAATTTTCACATTATCGAGGCCTATTGGGCTCATTAGGCCCACTAATAATTTATTGAGTCTCATTCTAACTCTCGAATAGCTCAATTGATTATTTACGACAATTTATCTAAATTTCCAAAATCTAATTCAATTTATGCGGAATTTAAATTCATATCACGTATAACGATATAAATTGTCGTAAATAATGGTTACTTACCCGAGATTCCATGCTTGTACGTAAATTGAGGCTATCTCGAGCTCTCGTTGGATGCCAATTGTCGAGCTACACAATTTCATAAATTTTTGAGTAAATTTTCGATCGAAAATTAATTAAATTGAATACTCCAAAATTTAAATCGGGTCAATTTCGACCACTACTGACTTACCCGTAGCTCGATTACATCGCCGGGATTTTTCCTCTTTTTCTTTTTACCCTTTTTCTCCTTTTTTCCTCTCTTTCTTGGCTGAACCGGTTCGGTCCAGTTCAACCCGGTTCGGACCGCGGTTCACCCCGGTTCACTCCGGTTCAGGGCCTTGCCTGCCGGTTCTCCATCGGCTTCCACCGCCAGCAGCTCCGCTGGGTCGTCCGCATCTCAGATCTGGGGTCAATTTCGGTCGAGGTCACTGGAAAGTCGCCGGTCCGGCATGTTCTCTCTCGGCCGTCGAAACCCATTTCTCTTTCCGCCATTTTCGACGTTTGCTGACAGTTTCGCCAGTCGTGGCCACCATCAATCGGCTCACCGACGCCTGGGGAACATTCGGCTGTGGTCGGTCGGGCATAAATTGGCGTCGATCGTCGACGATTCCCCTTTTCTTCCTCGGTTTCCTTTTTCTCGGTTTCTCACCGATCCCTCGCCGTTCGTCGGTTCTCTCTCCGCCTACCAGTGCTGGCGAGGCTCGGCTCGCATCTGGCTTCCTTCGCCGACCTCGTCTGGCTGCCGGTGGTTGTCGGTAGGTGGGGGCAGACGCTCGGCCTCGTTTTTTTCGTTTTCGCGATTTCGGTCTCTTTTTTTTTTCCAATTCTTTTTTTAACTAATTAATTAATTAATTTATTATTTATTTTTTATTTGTTTTTATTATATTTTAATCATTAAAATATTCACAAATATTCTACAAATATCTACAAATTTCTTATTTTATTCTAAATTCATTTATTTAATTTTATTTAATCTATTTAATTTATTTTAACCCTTTTCGGTATATTTTTTGATTATTTTCGAGATTATTTTTCTAACTAAAAATCTCGATTAATCCCGATTAATTTCAATAAATTGATATCTTGATCAATTTAACCCGAAATTTAATTATTTCATCGTTATTGATCAAGATTCTCAAATCCATTATTTTTAATTAAATTTTCTCATCGAATTTATTCTGACTTTTGGTCTTTTGACCATTTTGCCCTTGCACGTGTTCAAGAATTTCATTTCAGTCCTTTTGCATTTTTAATTTCGTGTTTTAAACTAAAATTGGGTCTTACATAATTGAAAGAAAATAAGCTTGAAACTTTAACTAAAAAAAAACTAAGCTACTTTTTCCTAAGCTTCTTTTTCAATTTCTCATCATGTTCTATTTATACACAAACTTATGGGTACAATGGTAATTTTCAATCCTAGATGAGTTGGCATTGTTTGGCCACTTTTCTTCATTCCATTCGTTGCGGAATAGATATTTCCACGTCACTTGTCTGTTAGTCCACTTGGTTGTGCGATGTGGCCCGACGTGTGTCTTCTAGAAGGTGGGCACGGTATCCGTCGATCTTATATTTTCGAGGTGAATAAAATACGAGCACCCAACATCACACATCTCTACAATGAATGGTGACTCAGACTGTGAAATGGTAGTGGTCCAGTCTCTTTTAGCCCATTTTCAGCCTATTTTCTATCGAAATGATTGAAATTCATCTGGATTTAATTTTCCTGCACACAAGAGAATTTTAATTAAATTGAGGGGATAATTAATAAAATAAATTGGGGATTTAAATAATTAATTAAGAAATTAAGCACAAATAATTCTATTAAAGATAGAATTATCACACCCCCAAACTTGAGCTTTTGCTTGTCCTCAAGCAAAACAAAATTCATGCAAGAGTGATAAGTACCAACATAATAATTTTTCCAATATTATCCTCAAAGAAAAAGTACAGACTATGATCTAAAAGACTCATAATTACAAGTCCAACATTCAGAATCTTTCAATCATAAGTCCTAACCCAAATTGGACCCCTCGTGTGTGTGTGAAAAATGTCAAAGCCACTTCACAGTACATTATCCAGATCAGCTTATGCAAACACAGTAAATGCAAAGTCAATGACAAGTGATCATTCCCATAACTTTGCTTTTCACTTATCTCTCAACTAATGTAGTCACACTTAATCAAAGATCAATAGGACTTCATTAAGCTTGTAATGTAAGGCTGAGGCTAAGGTATGATAACGTCGATGCAGGTTTAATTACCCCTTTACATGCATTACTTCTAGGATCTTAATGTAAGAGCTCAAATTATTTTCCCCAAACTTATTTATTTCACTAGACATTTTATTCTATTTTTGGGTATTTTTCTTCTTCTTTTTCTTTTTTTTAATGATTTTTTTTTTTTTACTTTCACTATCACCTGATACCTATATGTACATAGCTCAAGATATATCCTATTGACTTTTCATGCTTTTGGGGTACGAGATTGGAACAGAGTATTTAAGCTAAGGAAATTTATGCAGGTGTCTTTTCAGATAAAAGCTTATTTGGCCCAGATGGGTGACTAGTGGTAAAATATGTACAGTGGCTACAAAGGCTCAAACGATCCAAAGATGGCCAAAATCATTTCCCTAATTAAGTGTGATCTAATATTACACCTAGAGATAAGATTAAACAAATTCTAGAATATGATGCACAAAATCAACTGAACAAATGGAAGCCTATGTCCACATAAGCTTTCTCTAAATAATTATACAGATTCATGACTTGACATGTGCATAAAATGACGAAATCACAATCAAAATCAAGACAAATTCAAGAATTCAACTTCATGCCTTTCCTATAATCATGCTTCTCAGTCAATCAAAGTCAGACTAAATCATGGGGTCATATCATCGGAATATGGGAAAACTACATGCTAAGTATTAAATCATCCCACAATCAAACAATATCAGCTCATATTTTTGAATTTTTTTTCAATTTTGCCCTAAATTGCTTAAGTGATATCCCCTCCCCCAAACTTAAAGTGCACAGTGTCCTCAGTGTGCAGAGAATATAAGAATTTAAGCTCAGGAACAGAGTACTCCCCTTTCTGATGATGATGCACAATCGAAGCTTGATGGAAAGGGTAATCTACAAAATGAACAAAAAAGAAACAGTAAAAAAGAGAAAAGAACTGTATAAAAAGTGCAAAGCAAAATGAAGCTAAGTAGCAGGATCAGAAGTAGGAGGGTCAGCTACAGTGGTCATAGAGTGCTATCGATCAAATCCTCCCCCAAAAGAATGTTTCAATCTGCCTCCATTAACCTTAAAGGGTTGCTTTAGAGTCTCATCCATAATTTCAATGGCTCCATGAGGGAATACTTGTGTAATGGTAAAGGGTCTTGACCATCTAGACTTAAGCTTTCCTGGAAACAACTTCAAGTGTGAATTAAATAACAAAACTTGTTGGCCTGGCTCGAAGTGTCTCTCTTTAATTTTCCTATCATGCCATCGCTTAGTCTTTTCGTTGTAGAGCTTGGTATTCTCATAAGCCTGCAACCTGAACTCATCTAACTGATTGAGTTGTAGCAGCCTCTTCTCTCCTGCTACATCTAAATTGAAATTTAGGTTTTTAAGGGTCCAATAGGCCTTGTGCTCAAGCTCCACTGGTAAATGACAGGCCTTACCATAAACAAGCTGATAAGGGGACATTCCTAAAGGTGTTTTGAAGGCTGTCCTATAGGCCTAAAGTGCATCATCTAACCTAATGGACTAGTCTTTCCTACTTGGGTTCACTGTTTTCTTGAATATCCCCATAATTTCCCTATTAGACAACTCTACTTAGCCACTCGTCTGTGGGTGATAAGCAGTGGCTACCTTATGTTTGACCTCATATTTCTTTAAAAGCCCATCAAAACTTCGATTGCAAAAAAGGGATCCTCCATCACTAATGATAGCCTTAGGTATGCCAAATCTTATGAAAATATTCTTCTTTAAAAACCTTATCACCACCTTGGCATCATTAGTCGGTAAAGCCATCGTTTTAACCCATTTCGACACATAGTCTATAACCACTAGAATATAGAGATTGCCATATGAAGGAATAAAAGGTCCCATAAAGTCAATTCCTCACACATCAAAGAGCTCTACTTCTAAAATATTAGTTAGAGGCATCTCATTTCTTTTGGAAATATTACCTACCCTCTGACATCTATCACATTTCAATACAAAGTAGTGGGCATCCTTAAATAACGTGGGCCAGTAATATCCAGATTGTAAAATCTTGGCAGCTATCCTTTCTCCTCTAAAGTGCCCTTCATAATCAGAAGAATGGCAATGTCTAAGTATATCTTCTACTTCTTCCATGGGGACACACCTCCTTAAAATCTGGTTTTTTCATTGTTTGTACAGGAAGGGTTCATCCCAAACATAATACTTAACATCACTCAAAAACTTTTTCTTTTGTTGGGCAGTCAAATCAGGTGGCATCACATTGCTCACCAGGTAATTCACAAAATTAACGTACTAGGGCCATTTGGAATGCCCGAAAGTAAATAACTGCTCATCAGGAAAGGACTCATTAATAGCTGTACCATCTTCTTTAAGTCCACTCTCCAGTCTAGATAGATGGTCAGCAACCTGATTCTCTGTTCCTTTCCTGTCCCTAATCTCCAAGTCAAACTCCTATAGTAAGAGGATCCATCTAATCAATCGAGGCTTTGCATCCTTCTTGGAGACTAAGTACTTAATGGCAGCATAATCAATATAAACTATTACCTTAGTACCAATGAGATAGGAGTAAAACTTATCAAAAGCAAATACTACT
Organism: Firmiana major; assembly: GCA_033439115.1. Taxonomy (NCBI): domain Eukaryota; kingdom Viridiplantae; phylum Streptophyta; class Magnoliopsida; order Malvales; family Malvaceae; genus Firmiana; species Firmiana major. Next base: position 25,424,390 of record CM065913.1, read on the forward strand.
GCTAACAGCTCCTTCTTAGTAGTAGCATAGTTCAATTGGGCCTCATTTAGAGTTTTGCTTGCATAGTAGATAGCATAAAAAACTCTTCCTTTTTCTTTATCCTAGTACAGCCCCAACAACATAATCATTTGCATCACACATAAGATCAAAGGGTAAACTCTCCCTTTGTCTAATAGGATTGGCTTCAGTGTTACTAGGAATGGTCCCTTGAGGACACTAACTAAGAGCATTCGCTATTTGTCCCACCTGAACCTCTAAGTTCTTAATTGAAGCGGCTTGATTTTGCAGGATCGTTGTGAACATTTCTCAAGCGAGGCCTTCTTTTCAGCTGCTGGTAAGTGCTGGGGTTGAGGTGGTGGTGGTTGATGAAAGCGAGGTGGATGAGAGTGATTAGGTGGTTGATGTGGATATGACTGATGTGGTGGATGGTATGGAAATTGATGTTGTGATGGTACATGAACCGATGGAACTTGAAAAGCAAGGGCTCCTACAGGTCTAGAATTAGAAGATTGCCCTTGGTTTTGGCTCTAGGAAAAGTTAGGATGGTTCCTCCACCCTGGATTATAGGTGTTTGATAAGGGGTTATTCTGTTGCTTCTGAGATGGGGCAACGTACTGAACCGATTCTAAGTTAAGCGGACACCTATTTACAGAGTGTGTACCACTGCACATATCACAAGAAAGAAAAGGACTTTATACAGAATAAACAGGGTTAGGACTGGTGGAAGGATTATACTAGGTACTGAGTGACTCTACCTTTTTTGTAAGGTTAGCTATTTGAGAAGTCAAGTAGACAGTGTGTTTAACTCATAGATACTCGTCGACTTCTTAGACAGCTGCCTCTCCGAAGACCATTGGTAATTGTTAGCAGCCATCTTGTTTAACAACTCGTAAGCTTCCTCCTCTCTTTTTCACATCAGGGCTCCACTCGCAGCAGCATCAACGATGGTCCTATTTTGGCTCGTAAGTCCGTTGTAAAAGGTCTTGACTTGTAGCCATAAAGGTAGGCCATGATGATGAAACTTCCTAAGAAGCTCCTTATATCGTTCCCAAGCTTCATAAAGAGATTCAAAATCAAACTGGGCAAAGGAAGATATGTCGCTACGGAGTTTGGCCATTTTAGAGGGAGGGAAAATGTTAGCTAGAAATTGATGGGCTAACTCATCCCATGTAGAAATAGATCCTGGAGGTAAGGAGGTTAACCAGTGTCGCTCCCTATCCCTAAGCAAGAAGGGGAATAATCTAAGCATAAGCGCATCATCAGATAATCCATTGTGCTTGAATGTGTTGCACAGGTCCAAAAACTGCCCGAGGTGAGCATGTGGGTCGTCATGAAGAAGCCCATTAAACTGTAAAGAAGTCTGGATCATCTGAAGGATTAAAGGCTTAATTTCAAAATTGTTTGCAGGGATAGTTGGTGGCCTAATGCCGGTATAATACCCTCCAATGGTCAGTACTGCATAATCTCCAACAATCCTAATTTCTCTATTTTCTGCAATGGTGTTGTGCAACGGAGCTATTAATTTCCTAGAATCCTTTCAAATTTTCCTAAGGATTCTTTCAATTTTAGGATCTAAAGGAAAACAATCATAACTCTTGGCTCTACGCATGCAAACATCAACAAGTGCTTAAAAAAAATTTATAAGAGAGAAGATTAATTAATCTAGATTAAACTTCTAAATATTTACAACCTAAATATTTACAAGCTAGAATTAAACCTAAGCCTAATTTCACCGATATCAATTACTGGATAAATATCTTCCTCGGCAAAGGCGCCAAAAACTTGATAGGAGACTACGTCCACTCTAAGTGACCTAGACGTGTATCCGCAAGTGCACGGGTCGAACAAGTAATAATGAAATTTGAGTACCGGATTATCGTCCCACAGAGAAGCTGAATAGCCTAATTAAGTACCGGTTAATCTTACCTTAAGTATATCCTAGCAAATTATGAATTGTTGATGGGTGATCTACAAGGCTAACAGTACTGAAAATAATAAAAACTATAAAATAAAGAAAATTAAATTGATGCTAAAATTACTTACAGAGCTTCAAGAAATTAAAAGCTAATACCTACAAAAGATAATTAAAACAGTTAAAATTAATTAACGTAATTAAAAATGCAAATCTGAAAATAAAAAACAAAATTAATTTGATTAAAATTCATCAAGCCTAAAATAAAAATAAAATATGCATGTAATTAAACTATTTAATAAAAATGCAAATTAAGCTATCCTAAAGTCTAATAAAATCAAACTTCTATTAACCTAAAGAAATTCTTAAATCTAACTAAGAAATTAACTACCTATAAAATAATCCTAAAATAAATCTAACTCTAACTATTTACTAATGACACACCCTGAAGGTATTGTCCGCAAGTGCACGGGTCATACAAGTAATAATGGGATTTGAGTCTCGAGTTATCGTCCCACAGAGAAGTTGACTAGTCTAATTAACTACCGGTTAATCTTACCTTAAGTATATCCTAGCAAATTATGAATTGATGGGTGATCTACAATGCTAACAGTACTGAAAATAATAAAACTATAAAAATAACGAAAATTAAACAGAGCTAAAATTACTTACAGAACTCTAAGAAATTAAAAGCAAATAACCTGTAAAAGATAACTAAAACAGTTAAAAATTAATTAACGCAATTAAAATAAAATGCAAATATGAAAATAAAGCAATAAAATTACTTAAACTAAAATTTAAACAAACTTAAAATAAAAAAGCATGTAATTAAAAATTGCAAATTAAACTAACCTAAAATTTAATAAAAATGAAGACTAAATTAAAAATGCATAAAACACATTTAATCTAAATTAATTCTAAATGCAACTAATAAAATACTAAACTAAAATAAAGTCCTAAAACATATAATATAAAATTAACTACTAACTAAAGATTAAAACTAAAACTGAAATTAACAACTAAAACATTAGATTTGTCTTACAATTATCAACTAACAACTAACCTAAACTAACAACTATTGAACATAATCAAAACAATAAAGATGCAATAAACATTAAACTAAACAAAATAGAGGTGGCCAAACAAGGCCTTAACCGAATTGCAAAACACCAAAGTGGTCCCGATTATGTGCTGGTACTGTTCATTGTCTTTCCAATTTGCATTTCCAGCATTCTCGATTTGTCCTCTGCTGCAGGTGTCCTGCTGCTCCAGGTGCAAATAGGTGTTGCTTCCACTGCTGTTTGTCCTTAGCCAGTCCTGCTCACGTTGCATGTCCACCCTTGGCTAATGTCTTCTTCCTCTGCTGTCATGCATTCTGCTGTTTGCTCCCAGTTCTGTCCTTCTCCTCCATGCGTTGCTCTTGATCTGCTCCAGGTTGCTCTCGATTCTGTCCTGCTCTAGGTAGTGCTCACGGTTTGTCCAGGCTACTGCACAGGGCACTATCCTTAACCTGCATCAGCTGCTGTTCCTCGGTCTAGTGCTTCTGCTCCAGGTGTTATATTGGTTCTGCTCTTGTCGGGCTGCTGCACCAAATGCTTGCTGCCACCAAACTGGAGATAGGTTCATGTCTGAGCATCATCCTTTTTGTTGAACTGCTGCTACCATGTCCCTAAAACAAATGAAACAGTCACGAAAAAGTGAAAGAACGATGTGAAAATGTATGGCTATGTCATGCTGTCCTATAACTACAATCATGCTTTTACAAAACAACAATTCTTGATTATCTAAAGCTAAACTTGAAACAACAAGAAACTAAGTAAACTATTAGCAAACCAGCAGAATCAGCACATTGAAAACATGAAAAAATGCACAATATCCAGGAAAACAGAAATGAACAATATGTGAATGAATAAAACAGAGCACAACAGAGGCTGAAAATGAAGTAAACTTGCTGTCAAGAATGAAACTATGCTCCACGAACTGCTTCTAGAGACTCAACATCGAAAAGCTTACCCCATCCTTTCACTAACCATCGACAAACAATAAATGAACTAACAACAATCATGCTGAAATAAATATGCAATAAATGAAATGGATTAAAGAATAAAAGATAATGCATTAAACAAACATTGGAAGCTACTACTCTAAATGCAGTAAAAAAAATGAGACCTAAAATGCATGCAAGTATGAATGAAATAAAGAAAAGAAAGAACAAGAAAGCATAGCAAATCATGAGATTAAAACCGGGATGAAATATATAAAACAGAAGAGAAAACAACTGCTGAAATTACACACTCAAACCCGTAGCTTCATCAACGTGAAAAACCATCATTATCGGATTGCTCTAAATCCAGCTCTTAATGCCATGGTTCAACATTGCCTTTGATGTGGAACAATGCCTAGCATTTCCCACATCAAAGCACTAAAACCAAACAACATAGATGAATAAAGAGTCAAGGCACCGAATGTACAATGAAAGCAACCCGAGAGCTAAAAAAAATAAAGATTGTTCAACTAAAACATAAGCAAGTTAGGAAACCGAGAGCTAACAACTAGGAAAAATAAGCTATGTAAATAAAACTTAGCAATAAAAGAACTGATTTCTATCAAACCGAGAGCATGAAATGAAATTGATTTTCATTGAAATAAGATTATCCAAGGCTAATGAAGAACATCAAAAATTAATGAACAGTAGAAAAACTTGCTAAAAAAAACTATACGGAAATTTTAAGGAAAGCTTTTAAAATTAACCTAAAAGCTATTCTACCCTAAAATTACATCTACTCCTAAATTACTCTACACTACTCCTATTCTACCCTAACTACCTAACATTTTCAATTGCCATCTTTTTCTATTTATATACACACTTAGGGGTATAATGGTAATTTTTTCATCCTAGATGAGTTGGCATTGTTTGGCCACTTGTCTTCATTTGATTTGTTGCATAGCAGATATTTCCACGTCATCGATCTTTTTGTCCAATTGGTTGTACGATATGGCCCGACGTGTGTCTTCTAGAGGGTTGGCATGGTATCCTTTGATCTTATCGTTTTAGAGTAAATAAAATACGGACACCTGGCATCACGCGTGTCCAAACGACTGATGACTCGGTTTGCAAATTAGGAGTGGTTCAGTCTCCTTTAGCTCATTTTCAGCCCAATTTCGACTGAAACGACTGAGTTTCATCCGGATTTAATTTATCTGCACATTAAAGAATTTTAATTAAATAAAGGGGATTATTAATAAAATAATATGGGGATTAAATAAATAATTAGGAAATTAAGCACAAATAACTCTATTAAAAATAGAATTATCATACCCCCAAACTTAAGCTTTTGCTTGTCCTCAAGCAAAACAAAACAGATGTAGGTATGACAGGTATCAACATAATAATTTTTTCAATATTATCCTTAAAGATAAAGTACAAACTATGATCTCAAATACTCACAATTACAAGTCCAACACTCAGAATCATTCCATCATAAGTCCTAACCCAAATTGGACTCCTCGTGTGTGTGTGAAAATGTCAAAGTCACTTCACAGTACATTACTCGGATCAGATTATGCAAACACAATGAATGCAAATTCAATGACATGTGGTCATTCCCATAAGTTTGCTTTTCACTTATCTCTCCACTAATGTAGTCACACTTAATCAAAGATCAATAAGACTTCATTAAGCTTCTAATGTAAGGCTGGGGTTAAGGTATGATAAAGTCGATCTAAGTTTAATTACCCCTTAACATGCATTACTTCTAGGATCTTTAATGTAAGAGCTCAAATTATTTCCCCCAAACTTATTTCTTTCACTAAACATTTTATTCTATTTTTGTATTTTTTATCTTTCTTCTTTTCTTCTTTTCTTTTTCTTTCATTTTTTTCTTTTCTTTTTCAATTTTTTTTCGAATAAATACTCCTTCACTATCACTTAATACCCATATGTACAAAGGTCACAATATATCCTAATAAATTTTCATGCTTTCGGGGTAAGGGATAGGAAAAGAGTATTTAAGCTAAGAAAAATAACGTAGGTGTATTTACAGAGAAAAGCTTATTTGGCTCAGATGGGTGTCTAGGGGTAAAATATGTGTAGGGATGGCTAGAAAGGCTCAAACGATCCAAAGATGGCCTAAATCATCTCCCTAATTAAGTGTAATCTAATATTTCGCCTCGAGATTAGATCAAACAAATTCTAGAATATGATACACAAAATCAACTGAACAATTGCAATCCTATGTCCACATAAGCTTTCTCTAAATAAATATACAGATTCATGACATGATGTGTGCATAAAATGAGGAAATCATAATCAGAATCAAGACAAATTCAAGAATTCAACTTCTTGCTTTTCCTATAATCATGCTTCTCATTCAATCAAAGTCAGACTTAATCATGGGGTCATATCATCGAAATATGCGAAAACTACATGCTAAGCACTAAATCATCCTAAAATCAAACAATTTAAGCTCATATTTTTGAAAATATTTTGAATTTTTTTTCAATTTTGCCCAAATTTTCAAAAAATACTCAAGTGATATCCCTTCCCCCAAACTTAAAGTGCACAGTGTCCTCAGTGTGCAGATAATATAAGAATTGAAGTTCAGAAACAGAGTACTCCCCTTTCTGATGATGATGATGAACAACCGAAACTTGATTGAAAACATAAAACTAGAAAAGAAATTTACAAAATAAACAAAGAAAGAAACAACAGAAAAGAAAAAGAACTATATACAAATTGAAAAGAAAAATTAAGCCACTTCAAATGCAGCTAAAGAACACAACACTTAGCAGGAGGGCGAAGAGTAGGAGGATTAGCCAAAGTGGTGATAAAATGTTAACCGTTAAATCCTCTTGAGCTCTATCTACTTCCCTGCTTCTTTCAGATTTCTTGTGCTTAACCCTTATATCCTCCTCAACATCCATCTTAAAACACTTTTGAGAGTCATCAGGAAGCTTCAAAGGTTTGAAAACATGAAATGTCACCTCCTGATCTAGGACTCTCATAGTCAACTCCCCCTTTTGTACATCAATTGAAGTTCTACCAGTCACAAGGAAAGGTCTGCCTAGTATGATGGGGACTTCCCTATCTTCCTCCATGTCTAATACAATAAAATTCGTAGGGAAAATAATTTTTTTCACCTTTACTAACACATCCTCAATGACCCCCTTCGGATATTTAATGGATCGATCAGCTAGCTGAAGGGTCACTGTGGTAGGCTTGGCATCCCATATTCCTAACTTTTGGTAGATAGACATGAGCATCAGATTGATACTGGCTCCTAAATCACATAAGGCTCTACCAAAGAACATATTTTTAATAGTGCAGGCTATGGTAAAACTCCAAGGATCCTTGAGCTTGGAGGGTAATTTCCACTGGATAATTGCACTACATTCCTCAGTTAAGGCCACCGTCTGATAATCTTCCAATCTTCTCTTCCTTGAGAGGATATCCTTCAGGAACTTCAAATAACTTGGCATTTGCTCTAAGGCATCTGCGAAAGGAATGTTGATGTGAAGTTTCTTAAAAACCTTAAGAAATTTAGCGAATTGTTGATCGAGTTTTTTATTTTGGAACCTCTGAGGAAAAGGTACTGGTGGTCTAACCGGAGGGGATGTAGTGGTAACATGTGTAGCATTAGAGAGCGAGGGAGGCTATGAAGTAGAAGAAGGTATAGATGAAGAAGTGGCTAGCTTGGATTCTTTTGCAGCTTGATCCTGATGTTCTTGTTCTTTTTGAGCTGCCTCTGTAGACCCTAAAGGCTCTACCACTATGGGCTTAACACGATTGGACTTAACTTGTGGATCATCTAGCTCTCTGCCACTCCTAAGGGTGATAGATCTAACATGTTCCTAACCCTCCCTTTGCTTAACAGGATTGGCTTCAGTATTACTGGGGAGGGTCCCTTGTGGACGCTGGCTAAGAGAACTAGCTATTTGTCCAACCTGAACTTCTAAGTTCTTAATTGAGGTAGCTTGATTTTTCAGGATAGTCGTGAACATTTCCTTAAGCGAGGGCTTCTTTTCAGCTGCTGGTGCGTGGTAATGTTGGGGCTGCATAGATTGTGGTCGTGGTGGTTGATGGAGGTGAGGTGGATGATGCTGAAATTGAGGTTGATGTTATGGAATTTGCGGCTATGGTGGTACGTGAACCGGTGGAGCTTGAAAACTAGCAGGTCCTACAGATATGGAGTTAGAAGTTTGCCCTTGGTTTTGGCTCCAGGAGAAGTTAGGATGGTTCCTCCACCCTGGATTATAGGTGTTTGAAAAAGGGTTGCTCTGTTGCTCAGGGGGGCAACATACTAAACCGATTTTAAGTTGAGTAGACACCTATCTACAGAGTGGGTACCACTACACAACTCGCAGGAAAGAAAAGGACTTTGGACATAATAAATGGGATTAGGACTGGTAGAAGAATTTGTTGGGTACTGAGCGACTCTACATTCTTCATAAGGTTAGCGATTTGAGAGGTCAGGGTAGACAGCGTGTCGAGCTCATAAATACTCGTCGACTTCTTTGGCAATTGCCTCTCCGAGGACCATAAATAGTTGTTAGCAGCCATCTTGTCCAAGAGCTCGTAAGCTTCCTCCTCTATTTTACACATTAGGCTCCACCCGCAGCAGCGTCAACAATGGTTCTATTCTGGCTTGTAAGTCCATTGTAGAAGGTCTGGACTTGCAGCCATAAAGGTAGGCCATGGTGAGGGCACTTCCTAAGAAGCTTCTTATATTGTTCCCATGCTTCGTAAAGAGTTTTTGAATCGAACTGGGCAAAGGAAGATATATCACTACGGAATCTGGCCATTTTAGAGGGAGGGAAAAACTTAGCTAGAAATTGATGGGCTAACTCATCCCATCTGGAAATGGAACCTGGATGGAAGGAGGTTAACCAGTGTCGCGCCCTATCCCTAAGCGAGAAGGGGAATAATCTAGGCCTAAGCGTATCATCAGACAATCCATTGTGCTTGAACGTGTTGCACAGGTCCAGGAATTGCCCGAGGTGAGCATGTGGGTTGTCGTGTGGAAGCCCACTAAACTGTAAAGAGGTCTAGATCATCTGGAGGATGGAAGGCTTAATTTCAAAATTGTTAGCAGGGACAGCTGGTGGCCTAATGCCGATATAATAACCTCCAATAGTCGGCATTGCATAATCTCCTACGGTCCTAATTTTCCTATTTTCTGCCATGGAGAATTGCAGCAGAGCTATTAATTTCCTAGAATCCTTTCAAATTTTTCTAAGTGTTCGTTCATTTTCAGGATCTAAAGGAAAGCAATCATAACTTCTAGCTCTATGCATGCAATCATAAAAAGTCCTTAATTTTTTTAATTTTTAAATTTTTAAATTTTTTTGATAGAGAAAATTAACTAAACTAAACTAAGGATCTAAATATTTACAACCTAAATATTTACAAGCTAGAATTACACCTAAGCATAATTTCACCGATATTAACTAATTGCTAATTAAAACTTCCCCGGCAACGGCACCAAAAACTTGACACGCCCTGAAGGTATTGTCCGCAAGTACACGGGTAGTACAAGTAATAATGGGATTTGAGTCACGAGTTATCGTCCCACAGAGAAGTTGACTAGTCTAATTAACTACCGATTAATCTTACCTTAAGTATATCATAACAAATTATGAATTGATAGGTGATCTGCAATGCTAACAGTACTGAAAATAATAAGACTATAAAATAAAGAAAATTAAATAGAGCTAAAATTACTTACAGAGCTCCAAGAAATTAAAAGCAAATAACCTACAAAAGATAACTAAAACAGTTAAAAATTAATTAACGCAATTAAAATAAAATGTAAATATGAAAATAAAGTAATAAAATTACTTAAACTAAAATTTAAACAAACTTAAAATAAAAATGAAGTAATTAAAAATTGCAAATTAAACTAACCTAAAATTTAATAAAAATGAAGAATAAATTAAAAATGCATAAAACACATTTAATCTAAATTAATTCTAAATGTAACTAATAAAATACTAAACTAAAATAAAGTCCTAAAACATATAATATAAAATTAACTACTAACTAAAGATTAAAACTAAAAATGAAATTAACAATTAAAACATTAGATTTGTCCTACCATTATCAACTAACAACTAACCTAAACTAACAACTAATGAACATAATCAAAACAATAAAGATGCAATAAACATTAAACTAAACAAAATAGAGGTGGCCAAACAAGGCCTTAACTGAATTGCAAAACACCAAAGTGGTCCCGATTATGTGTTGGTACTGTTCATTGTCTTTCCAATTTGCATTTCCAGCATTCTCAATTTGTCCTCTACTGTAGGTCTCCTGCTGCTCCAGGTGCAAATAGGTGCTGCTTCCGCTGCTGTTTGTCCTTGGCTAGTCTTGCTCACATTGCACGTCCACCCTTGGCTAACGTCTTCTTCCTCTGCTGTCCTGCACTCTCCTGTTTGCTCCCAGTTCTGTCCTTCTCCTCCATTCGTTACTCTTGATCTGCTCTAGGTTGCTCTCGGTTCTGTCCTACTCCAGGCAGTGCTCACGGTTTGTCCAGGCTACTGCACAGGCCACTGTCCTTGACCTATTCAGCTGCTGTTCCTTGGTCTAGTGCTTCTGCTCCAGGTGTTATATTGGTTTTGCTCCTGCTATGCTGTTGCACCAAATGCTTGTTGCCACCAAACTGGAGATAGGTTCATGTCCGAGCATCATCCTTTTTATTGAACTACTGCTACCATGTCCCTAAAACAAATGAAACAGTCACGAAAAAGTGAAAGAATGATATGAAAATGTATGGCTATGTCATGCTGTCCTACAACTACAATCATGCTCTTACAAAACAACAATCCTTTATTATCTAAAGCTAAACTTGAAACAACAAGAAACTAAGTAAACTATCAGCAAGCCAGCAGAATCAGCACATTGAAAACATGAAAAAATGCACAATATCCAGTAAAACAGAAATGAACAGTATGTGAATGAATAAAACAGAGCATAACAGAGGCTGAAAATGAAGTAAACTTACTATCAAGAATGAAACTATGCTCCACGAACTGCTTCTAGAGACTCAACACCGAAAAGCTTACCCCATCCTTTCACTAACCATCGGCAAACAACAAATGAACTAACAACAATCATGCTGAAATAACTATGCAGTAAATGAAATGGATTAAAGAATAAAAGACAATGCATTAAACAAACATTGGAAGCTAATACTCTAAATGCAGTAAAAAAACGAGACCTAAAATGCGTTCAAGCAAGAATGAAATAAAGAAAAGAAAGAACAAGAAAGCATAGCAAATCATGAGATTAAAATTGGGATGAAATATATAAAACAGAAAAGAGAACAACTGCTGAAATTACACACTCAAACCCGTAGCTTCATCAACATGAAAAACCATCATCATCGGATTGCTCTAAATCCAGCTCTTAATGCCATGGTTCCACATTGCCTTTGATGTGGAACAATGCCTAGCATTTGCCCACATCAAAGCACCAAAACCAAATAGCATAGATGAATAAAGAGTCAAGGTACCGAATGCACAATAAAAGCAACCCGAGAGCTAAAAAAAATAAAGATTGTTCAACTAAAACATAAGCAAGTTAGGAAACCGAGAGCTAATAACTAGGAAAAATAAGCTATGTAAATAAAACTTAGCAATAAAAGAACTGATTTTTATCAAACCGAGAGCATGAAATGAATTTGATTTTCATTGAAATAAGATTATCCAAGGCTAATGAAGAACATAAAAAATGAATGAACAGTAGAAAAACTTGCGAAAAAAAACTAAGCGAAAATTTTAAGGAAAGCTTTTAAAATTAACCTAAAAGCTATTCTACCCTAAAATTAGATCTACTCCTAAATTACTCTACAATATTCCTCTTCTACCCTAATTACCTAACATTTTCAGTTGTCATCTTTTTCTATTTATATACACACTTAGGGGTACAATGGTAATTTTTTCATCCTAGATGAGTTGGCATTGTTTGGCCACTTGTCTTCATTTGATTTGTTGCATAGCAGATATTTTCATGTCATCAGCCTTTTTGTCCAATTGGTTGTGCGATGTGGCCCGACGCGTGTCTTCCATAGGATTGGCACGGTATCCTTCGATCTTATCGTTACGGAGAAAATAAAATACAGACACATGGCATCACGCGTGTCCAGACGACTGATGATTCGGTATGCAAATTAGAAGTGGTTCAGTCTCCTTTAGCCCGTTTTCAGCCCAATTTCGACTGAAACAATGAGTTTCATCCAGATTTAATTTATCTGCACATTAAAGAATTTTAATTAAATAAAGGGGATTATTAATAAAATAATATGAGGATTAAATAAATAATTAGGAAATTAAGCACAAATAATTATATTAAAACTAACGATAAAACAAAATCTAAATAATGCATGAGAAATATTTTTGGATTTTTCAATTTAAAGTGCAGACTTACTTAAAATTACCTAAAATACTTCTACTACTAATTTTAATTATGTACTACCTAAATACTAAATTTAATTCTAAATTCCTAATTAAAACTAAATATAAACTAACAAGCAAGGGACAATAATATGAAAATTAAATTAAGTCTATAATCTAAGCTAACAAATAAAATAAAAAGGAATACTAATAAAAATATAATGATAGGTACGCATGAAAAATGGAAATATGCATAAATGGAATGCCAAACATGGCCTTAGCCGAAATGTGTAATCTGCCAACTGCCCCGACTGTGCACTGGTACTGTGCACTGCACTCAGCAGATGGTGAATGTCCGACTCCTGCTCTGCTCTATTCCCTGCAACAACAGCTCACAACACGTCACCAGCTTATTCTGCACAGCCCAGCACACACAACAGCTGCTGCCAACATCAGCTTTAGTACTGTCCACTTGCTCCTGGTACCATTACTTGGCTACACGGATAGCTCCCTGCCCTGCGTCCTCTTCTTCAGCAGTACACATACTGCCTCAGTCCATTCCAATCCTACCTTCAACTCGAGCCACACTACTACAGTAACCACGAACAGCAAGCACACTAAGTCAGTAGCAGTATCCAGCACACTGCTCTACCGTGGAATCAGCTCCTGCATTGTTCCTGACAGTAGCCAACCCTTAGTCCACACTCAAGCAATAATCGGTAATGCAACCCTTAAAGACACACACCAGCAGTAGCTGATAGCGAGGAAATTTAAAGCTATAAATGTAACTGAAAATGTAAACTTTGATGATAACTACGTTAATGAAAAACAGCAAAACAAATGAACAGTAAATGATGTAGAAAACAGGGGAGAACAGAGGGGAAGGTTGATGGTCTTGTCCACTGTAAAGCTTACGGTTGAAGAAACAAAAATAGAACCTGTAGCAATGCCAACTTACAGTTAAATATGACTTAAGAAGAGGCTGCTAATATGTAAAGAAACTATAATAGAAGAGACACCGAGAGGACAGAATATCTAAGTCTAAGAAATAAAAGTATGAAGAAGATGAACAGTAGAAGATGATGATAAACATAGGAGAACAGAGCATGATTTTAGTCTACTGATCTGCTTCCTCATTGCCATCCAGCTGCCCATCGAACAACACTCTCTCGACACTACACAGAAAAACCTTTAGGCAAATAGAAGCTAAGGAAAATAGAAATGCTGAAAACTAACACTTGAAAACTAAACCATAAATGAAGAAAATTGTAAAACATAAGAACAGTAGGTTCCAATAGCCACAGTTTAGTTCACTCTCTCCTCATGCCAACTTTGTTCCACCGTATCAGTATTGCAAGACAATACACAATATTAGACTGACAATACTGCACCAGAACATGGTGATGGCATTGATGATCAAAGCATCACAAATGCTTAGACTACAAACGAAAATGGAGTAAATAAAACTGATAACAATTGCAAGATAGTAACGGGTTAAGTAAAAATGAAATATTAAAGGAAGATTAAGAAGCAACAATATCATAAACAAATACGTTGTAATGAACAGTAGCTATGGAGAAAAATGGAGGCAATAAAATCTATTCAGGAAAAGCTTAGAAAAATACTAGAAAGAAAATAACCTTAAAACTTTAACTATAGAAAACTAAACTACTTTTTCCTAGGTTCCTTTTTCAATTGCTCATCATGTTCTATTTATACACAAACTTAGGGGTACAATGGTAATTTTCAATCCTAAATGAGTTGGCATTGTTTGACCACTTTTCTTCATTCCATTCGCTGCAGAATAGATATTTCCACGTCACTTGTCTGTTAGTCCACTTGGATTTGCGATGTGCCCCGGCGTGTGTCTTCCAGAAGGTGGGCACGGTATCCGTCGATCTTATATTTTCGAGGCGAATAAAATACGAACACCCGGCATCACACATCTCTACAATGAAAGGTGACTCAGACTTCGAAAAAGTAGTGGTCCAGTCTCTTTTAGCCCATTTTTAGCTCATTTTCTATTGAAATGACTGAAATTCATCTGGATTTAATTTACCTGCACACAAGATAAATTTAATTAAATTGAGGGGATAATTAATAAAATAAATTGGGGATTTAAATAATTAATTAGAAAATTAAGTGTTGCCCTTAAATGGAACAATACTGCAAGTGCACAGGTCAATTTTCGAGTATAGAGTAAATATGAGTATCGTCTCACAGGGAACTGTGTCTACCGCTAATCACTGTAATCAACAACCTTGAGCTTTATTTAGAAAATTAATTAATGTTGGTTAAAATCCTATTTATTATTTTAACTATTAACTACGGAACAAATTAATTAAAACAAATCACAATAATTACGAATGAAAATATCAATAGCAAAATATTCCTAGAACTTGATTTCACCTAATTAGGGTTTATACAATTCCTTTGATCAATTTGTTTATAGAAGAAACTATTTCCTGTTTATCTCTCCCAAGTTTTAAACAGTCATACCCAATTTACCTAATCCTAACCTCCCGATTCAGAATTAAATAATAGAGTTCATTAAGCAATAATAGTCCGTTTCTCTATGACTCATAAGAATTGTCAACCTCCCGATTCAACAATGTCCTATGAAATCTACCCTTATGCATATAAATAATCCCCTCTCTCGAGTGCTGGATTCTTATACTAATTCATCTAATTCGTGGCCAATCAACTAGAGCATTAAGAACAAGTAGATTAAATAAACATAATAGAAATCATCCAAACAACATCACAAAGTAATTGCAATCTGCCCAAAGTTGGTTACATCGATTCTAGGAAAATGGAGTTTAGTTCCTAGACATAATAATAAACATCCAAGAATTCCAATTTAACATCCCAGGAACAAGAATCGATCAAAAAGATGAAAAGGGTGGAGTTTTAATAGAGCTAAAATAAATCTTGAAGTCTTCTACCACAACCTCCCTCGAAATTCTGATGAAAGACTATTTATAAAGTTTCCAAGCACTAAAACGCGAAAGGCCACGTGGAAACACAGTGTTGCCCTAATCAGACTACTATGCTGCGGCAATGGTATTAATTCCTCAGATCTGCTCCACACTGTCTAGTTTCTTCTATTGCTGCAGCATAAATAACAATTAGCATCCTGTAACTTCAATTCTTCACGGAATCATCAGAACCAGCTCCAAAAGCTTTAACTTCTTAAAATTGTTCTTTTTCCTGCACAAATGCACAAAACACATAAAACATACATAATATTGCAAAGAATAAATCAAATAACTAAGTATAAAGGGTCCTAAACATATATAAAATTTGGTGCTAACATTAAGCATAAATAATTATATTAAAAATAGAATTATCAGTAGTATGAGGTTCTTGGGCTAGCTGTGCAGGCTTCTCAGGAGCAACAGTTGGTTCATCATCATTATCCTATGCAGCTGGCTCTTGCCCGCCCCCAGCTCCAGGTAATGACTGAGCAATCAACTCCATAATCGCCTCTAAGCTATGCTCTATCCTTGCGAAGCGTGCCTCAGTACTCTTTGGTCTCTCTGCTGGACCTTGTGGAGCATGCTCAACATCAGCCTCCACCTCTATCTCCTCGTGAGTCTCATATGGCAATGACTCAACACGTCTCCCAAGCCTACCCCTCTGGCCTCTAGCTCGTGCTCTCGCCCCTCTACCACGACTGGTATTGGGCATTATGACAAGATCCCTACATTCACAATCATTTCTTAGTCAAACCCATCTTGATATACACAATTGTATCTAAATAAGCATGGTAACATGGGGATGTAATTTTCCTAAATTTTGACACCGACACACATTAGACCAACTCAGCTCTGACACCACCTCTGTCATAACCCTCAATCAACCAAAAATCCACTACAAATTTTTTAATTTTCATTTATTATTCAATCCATTTCCTTATTGTTTGCTCTTTCCTTTGACCTTACCTGATCCTGAACAGCTACACCTCCAACAGTTGGGTTGTGTATTTGTGTCAATCTCATCCAATCATACCATTTCAAATCTCAATTCATTAAATGTAAACACTTGTAATTACTAAATCAGAATTACTATTTACATGTGTTCACAATCTTGTACATCCCAAAAAATTACTTTTAAAAACATTACTGTGCTTTGACATGTCTAGATACAAAAACTATACAAATGTGTATACCTCGTGTGATGGGATGCAACGGACACCAAAAATCAAATCCTCAGTCACCCACTATCTACTGTAAGTGCTTTGTAGAGGGGAAAAATAAGGAGGGTGAGCAAACCACGCGCTCAGTAAGGCAATCATGCGAGCAGTAGATAACTGTACTATCTATGTGATCGTGATGCCATGCTTAAATCACACATTTATATTTCATACTCCAAAAACGTATGCTTATGCTTGTGTTTATGTCATGTAAAGTAAATCATGCTATATAAATCAGTGCACAGTTCTTAAATCATAGCATGGAAAAATCATCATGCGTAATCAAAATCAAAGGATGGAAAATCATCATGCAAAGTGAACTTGTCCAACATTTCAAATCTCATTACAAACCAATACAAAATCAACACTTGTTAGGACTCAGCCCCTCCCATAGACTATCTTAACCTACAAACACATTTCAAAACATGGATTTCTCATTCAATAATAGACATGTGAGTTAGGCATATAATATCAACAAGTTTAATAACTAGGACTATGGACATATCCTCTGTGATCTTAGGCTACACAAAACCTAATGTTTGGGGTATCACTACTATCTGCTTCTGCATGGGAGGTGGGTCACGTCCAACCCGTCGGTCAATAGCAGAATTCATCGTCCGAAGACGACATAAATATCACACACGATACAACATACTCTATGCTACTTGCATGGTACAACGTACTCCATAGACCCATATCATCACAATATATCCTGCCACTTCTCAATATGCACGTGTGAGCTTATTTAATCGACATGGCACATAGCCCACCCGAAGCTCCTAGCATGGCTCCTAACATGTCAATAAAACCACGTACGAGTAGTCTCAAGCACGACAACAAGTAAAGTGGACATCTAGTGCGAGATATGCTCTAGCACCATGTCAAAACTTGTATGAAAACTAGTGCGAGCTAGGCTCTAGCACAATGTCATGAAATCCATGTAAGAACTAGTGCGAGCTAAGCTTCTGCACTCATGCATGTAAAACTCTAGTGCGAGCATCCCTCTAGCACTAATGCACGTATAAAGCATATTAAATCTCGTGCGAGCAGCGCTCTAGCACATTTCATTTCCACAAAACTCATGTAGGTGGCTCATTCTTTGCAAAGCATGGTTATAAAACCAAATCAAGCCATTTTTGTACAAATCATTTTAAATGCTAGCCAACCTACCCATCACATTCTAAAAAGCAATAGAACGATTTCAAAACATCATGCTCTTGCTTGTAATGTTCATTTCTCAAAATCACAATTCTTTACCCTTCAAACAAACATTTCATCCTAAGACCCTTAGCTAACAGAGAAAATCGCCCATGCGCCCGAAAGGCATACAACTATCCCTAGGCTAACTTGCTCTGGATATATCCTCGAGAGCTACAAATATACATCAATCACATGAGTCAATACTAATAACTCATATTTTAATTTCAACTAATCAATATATCCCATCGAGCCTATTTCATTAAGTTTAACCCATTTTCACCTTTGGCCATCATTATGCCATTTCTAGCTAATTAATCTAGTAACATACTTGGATACTTATCAAACACTTGGCATAAATGTTTATCCATAATCTTCCATTATTTATGCATTCTCTACTACACCATTTATGCACATTTTTATCACGTGACTAATCTCACAATGTGGCTTTATCCAATCATCTCAAAATCATGCATATTACCTCACTAACCACTTAATATAATCCCTTTTATCATCAAATCAATAACATTTTACTTTCGTACAGTAAACTCATTCTAGGTTATGCTTGTTTCATTATATTCTAGGTGGTTTCAATCATCAATACATACACCAATTTACTCACAACAACAACTAGATAAATATATTTAAAGTTGGTGTATTGGAAACTCACCTAGCTTGACTTTCATCTTTTCTAAATTTGGAAGACTCCTTAGCTATTTCAATCCAATGAGTTGAATGTTGGCTCTAAGCTATGTTGCTCTCTTCCTCAAGATGAACAACTTTGGCTCTAATAGCTTTTTCCCACTTCTTTTTGGAATA
Organism: Firmiana major; assembly: GCA_033439115.1. NCBI lineage: Eukaryota > Viridiplantae > Streptophyta > Magnoliopsida > Malvales > Malvaceae > Firmiana > Firmiana major. The sequence continues at coordinate 25,442,905 of CM065913.1, forward strand.
GGGTGTATTTTAGAGAGAGAAAGGTTGGTATTTTAGTTGGAAATGGAATAGGTGTGTTGGTTTGTTGAAGAAAAGGGTTTTACTGTGGGGTATTTATAGATTGAGAGTGATGAGATCGATCTGCTAGGGTGAGGAGATTGATCTTCCTTTAGTTTTAGCCATCAAATTCTCATGTTTGAAATGGGAGGGATTGATCTGCTCATTCGAGAGAGATCGATCCTGACTTGGCAGAAGCTTAAGGAGATCGATTTGTTCATGGGGAGAGATCGATCTGCTTTTTACAGAATACAATGGAGATTGATCTACACTTAAGGGGGGATCGATCTCGGCTTGGTAGATTCACTTGAAATGGCTTTGTTTTGCACAAGGGATCGATCTGCCTTGGATAAGAGATCGATCTGGCCTTCATCTGCAGCCCTTTTGTTGTAATTTTTCTAGAATTTCTAAGGGAGAACTTGCATTCGATTTCTTCGCTAGTCATTTTGCAATCGATTCACACTTCGAGCATGGAAAGGTTCATTTCTTATATTTTTGTATTATGGAACTTGTCTGTATTGCTTGGAAATTAGAATGGATACACAAAATTCACCGTCCATGCATTATCATTTTGTGTATTCATTCCTTAACTTCAATCCAAGTGTTTAAAGTTTTTTTTTTTTGTTTAGTTTATGGCCATTTCAGCCCTTATTGATCCTTCATTTGTATCTTGACACTCTTTCATCCCATTTGCAAATTCATTCACATTTACTTGATCCAAAAATTATTTGTTTTATACTTTCATTAACATAAATTAGAAAGTTATACATACATGGGGCCTCACATAGAGAACCTTAACAAGTGAAATTGTCTTATTCCATAACACTTTTTCGTTCCTATCTAGTATCTGGATCGGTCTCTCCACATATGACAGATCATCCTTGAGCTCCAATAGCTCATACCAAATCACATGAGTTGGATCTGAATGGTACTTCCTAAGCATTGATACGTGGAAGACACTATGAATACCTGCTAGCTCTAGTGGTAATGCTAGCCTATAGGCCTTATCTCTCACTCACTCCAATATCTCAAATGGCCCGATATATCGAGGGCTTAACTTATCCTTCTTACCAAACCTTATAATCCGTTTCGAGGGAGAAACTTTCAAAAGCACTGAGTCACCTACAGTGAACTCTAATAGCCTCCGTCTCATGTTAACATAACTTTTATGCCTGCTCTGAGTTGTTCTCAATCTCTCACATATCAGCTGAACAACCTCAAAGGCTTGCTGTACTAAATTGGGAGCAAAAGTCTTTCTATCACCCACTTCTTCCTAATCAACAGGGGAACGACACCTTCTGCCATACAATGCCTCATACAGTGCCATTCTGATACTCGAGTAATAACTGTTGTTGTAAGCAAATTCAGCTAATAGTAGGTGATCATCCCAGGAGCCTTTTAAAATCCATGACACTTACTCTCAACATATCCTCTAATATTTGGATGGTTCTCTCTGACTGACCATCGATTTTGTCAAACCCGTGTTTTTTATTTACGTATGTAGCTTGTACCTTATGATTCCTATGTGTACGAACACTTTATTATATAGTTGAATCATAAGAAGAGCATTTACTAGATTTAAAGTGTTAGTAAAATGATTTAACATGCAAAAGCTACATAAAAAGCCTAATGTGAGCTATAAGAGTCACAGGCTAAACCGAGTGGATTTGAATCATTCTGACTGAAAATAAGAACTTAAAATGAGAGAATAGAGAGAGCTCCTGAAGGAAAGTCAGCTTGATTTAGTTTTGAACACAAAGAACGGGAGAAAAAGCTAAAAAGGGTAAAATAGACCTTTTTAGCTAGTTAAGGTGTTTCAGGTGTAATTATCTACCGGGAACGATTGAAACGTAAAGACAAGAGTGTAAGACATAAGATATGACACTTTCAAAATTTTGAGAAAAAGTCAACTTGGTCAATGGTTAAGGAAAAAGTCAACTATAGTTAAGAAAAGTTGACTTTTACCATAGTTGACTAATCATGGTTAAAAATTAACCTAAGTATGGAGAAAAAATTGGGGAAAAATATTCTTAGTTAGAATACAAGATAATCACCCCCGAAAGTAAGGAAAATTTATTTGGAAGGATTCCAGGTTAAATTTAATGGTTAAAAACGTAATGGGCCTAAGGTGAAAATTTTAAAGCCCATTAAGGTATACTAAACGTAGATCGAAATTCTTAGGTCCCTTAGACCGAATTCTTGAACCAATTGATCGGCCAAATATTTAGAAAATTAAAGGCACGAGGTATAGCAAAAATTTCAGCCCAAAATCCCATTAAGAAAGCCCAAACCGAGAAGCCCAAATGGAAAGCCCAGGAGATAAATATCTAACCATAGTTAAAGCTAAACATGACTCATAAGGTGACTCATTAGGTGACTCATGAGTAAGGCTTAGGAAGTCAAGTTTAATAGCTTGAAAGTAAGGCTTAATGGCTAAGTAAGTGGCTTATAAAATCAGCCACACCATTGTCATCTTCACCTCACCATTCTCGGCTAGAAGAAGAAACCATTGAAATAAATTATCCAAGCTTTCTCTCACTAGAAATCACTAGGAATTAGGCATATTTGGAACTTGCATTCTTCATGAAAGTTGTTCCAAATTGAAAGGAGAGTGACATATGTTGGAATTGGCTATCAAGGAGCCATAGAGTGCAAACCGTGAGCCTCCAAAGTTTCGGCCAAGTGTGAACACAACTATTGGTATATTTTCAAGTTTTCAATTTCATATATGTTAATGTATGAATGATTTTAAGTATATTGGTATATGTTTTAAGCATTGAAACATATGAAATCACTATGATCTTGGTTAGGCAGAGAGGGAGTAGTGAAATATTGATGAATGCCCATATGATTTTAAGACACAAATGGGTTAATGTACATGTGTTAATGATTATGGTATAATTAGAATTAATCAAATTGATTAATTAATACATGTGTTAAGTTGGCAATCAAGGTGTTTGATAAAATGCCTAAATGAACTATGTGATGTTTAAGAATGTTGCCAACCAAGTGTTTGTGAAAATGCCTAAGTGAATTGGCTAAGGAAAGGGACATGGCCAGAATGCCATGGTGTGACCGATGGCATGGATAGCTCTCGGCCATGGCATGTGGTCGAGAGGTTGAATGGGCCAAGCCCAAATATTTTAGGCCCAATGTGATGTAATGGGTCTAGGACAAGCCCAATGAGAGTTAGTGAGCCCCACAAGCCCAATAGCCCCAACGAAAATAAATAGTAAAATAGAAAATGGACATAAGGCATTGTTAGGCCCATTAAGGTTTATTAAAGCCCATTAAGGGAAATAGACTATATTTAATGTGAAATACAGTAGGAAAAGTGTAGCCCATTAAGGGAAATAGACTGTATTTAATGTGAAATATAGTAGGAAAAGTGTAATTAACCTGATAAATGGTTATATATAGCTCCAGAGAGTATTGGAAAAGCAAATCGGACTGCTGGATCGAGCAGCGTTGAGAAAGTGAAATTTCTCGAGTGATTGCAGGTAAGGAAATTTTGTGAGTAGTTAGAGATACCTACATGTATTTTTGTTTGCTTTTACATTCACTTAAAAACTCTAGGTCAGAGAAAGTGAATAATAATTATTGTGATTCGATAATGGTAAATTACGAATTTACCCCTAGTTAGTCAAAAAGTCAACTTTTGTGAAAAGTTGTAAAAAGCATGGAAACCACCATTTTGAGTGTTTTACTGTTATTTAGTAGAAGAATAAATAGATGGGCTAATGATTTTAAGGTTGATGTGAATTAAGCACACTTTATAGTGCTAATTTTGATATTTTATAAATCATCCTTTTTTAAAAAGCTATCTATCATATTATGTGAGAATGAATCATGCTGGAGCACAACTCGCACTGGATTTCATATATATTTTTCACATATATTAGTGCTGAATTGTGATTAGCACTAGATTTCCATGTCATGCATGATAGAGTGCTGGAGTTATTACTCGTACTCAGTTTTATATGATATATGCATGAGAGAGTGCTGGAGCGATTAGTTCGTACTCGAGTTTTACATGAGATGCATGACAGAGTGCTGGAGCGTTGCTCATACTCGATTCTTCATGATTTGTACATGACATAGTACTAGAGTTATTGCTCGTACTTGATTTGATGATATTGTGCATAACATGGTATTGGAGCTATTGCTCGTACTTGATTTAATACATGAACTTTGCATTGACCTAGTTGCTGGAGGTTTACTCGCACTAGAGTTGAGTTTGTGATGTGAAACAGTGTTTGAGTAGAGTGTCGATTGTGAGTCATACTCAAAGGCGCGCACTGTATGTGATATTTAATACATGTTTAAAACCATGCTTGATTTCCTTATATAGACTGAGTGTCACACTGTGAGAGGATTCGCATGAGAATTTAGAGATATGGTATGATATTCCATGGTTTTGAGGGCTAAGACCTATGGTAGGCACCCCGACTGTGATGTAGGGTCCATGGGGGTACGTTGTACCGTGCATGTGGCATGGAGTACACTGTAACGTGTGTTGTTATGGAGTTGAGGAGGATATAGCTGGCGGTTGTGATGGACTGACCCCCCTCCCATTGTAGCAGTGATGCCCCGCACATTAGGATTCCATGTAGCTTGGGATCACATGTCGTTTATGATCATAGTCCAGGATACTATTTACATTTTCACCACAAAGTCTCACATGATATATCACCTGATTGACTGATTTAATTGCGAACAGACTTGAGGGATGGGTTGGACTCCAATTTTGTGTTGTGAATGATTTAAATGCCCTATTTACTGTGATTTAAACATACATGGCATGATTTATCTAAAGGCATTGTGATATTATAAAGATGCATTGTTTTGCACTAATACCTATATTTGAGAAAGAAAGCATGATTTATGTACTTGGGATTTAATCTGTCCAAGTATATATATATATATTTAAAGACATGCTTTTAAAGTGAGTAAAGGAAATGATGTTTTCAAGGCATAGCATTATTTTGAGTAGATAGTGTAGATATCTACTTGCTTGCCTGATTTCCTTACTGAGCGCGTTGTATGCTCACCCCCCTTTCTTTACATCTCTCTACAAAGCATCAACAGTAGAGTGAGAGCTATTGAGGGATAGTATTCCTGAGTCCATTGCTATTTCCTATCGGTCGACAGGTATACATATTTTGTACGGTTATGTATCTAAATATAGAAACAGCACAGTGATGTATACAATATATATTACGGGGAATGTAATTGTAGTAGACTTTATATAATCTCACATGTATTATAAAAGAAGCTACAGTCAGTAATAGTATATTGACATGTATGTATGATAATGGATGATATGGTATGCGAGGAAGCTAACATCGAATCACAGCCCAACCATTGATGAGAGGAAAGGTAAGTTAAAATGCAAAAAATTTGTAGTGATTTTGGTTAAAGTCATGAATTGAGATGAAGTCCTGACAGGTTTGAGGATGAAATGCTTACTGAAATTAACTGGGTTCCTATAGCTTCCTGAAAATGTTCCCAGAAGTCAGAAGTTAAGCGGGAATCCCTGTCTGATACGATGCTTACTAGAACCCCATGTAGCCTCATAATTTCTTGTACGTACAACTTTGCCAAAGTACTCATACTATCTGTGGACTTCATGGCTAGAAAGTAGGCGGATTTTGTCAATCTGTCTACCACTGCCCAGATTGCATCATGGTTCCTCTTAATCCTCGGCAATCCCATGATGAAATCCCTGGTGACATACTCTCATTTCTAAGTCAGTATAAGTAGGGGCTGTAATAATCCTGCAGGCTTCTGATGCTCTACCTTCACTTACTGACGTACAATACACTTTGCCATAAATTTTACGATATCTCTTTTCAACCCTGACTACCAATACACTCTCTAGAGATTCTGATACATCTTATTACCTCCTGGACGCAATGTATATCTCGATGAATGAGCTTCTGTCAAAATCACTTCCTGCCTCTAAACCTCAATAGGCCATCATCACTCACTAAGAAATCGACCACATCACCCTTTTGAATTAGACTCGCATGATCATCACACAAAGGATCGGCATACTGAGCCTGTCGTATCCGATCAATCAAATCTAATTGCACTCGTAGGCTAGCTATCACACAGTCACTGTCAACATCAAGAGGGTCTATATCTAGCCTGAGGTGAGCAAACTGCTCGAGCAATTCATGTTCCTTGACTATCATATATGATACCATTCTAAGGCTCTTTCTACTCAGGGCATCAGCCATAACATTAGTCTTTCCCAGATGGTATAATATCTCGCAATCATAATCCTTCAGAAGCTATATCCACGTTCTCAGCCTCATATTTAACTCTTTCTGTGAAAACAGATATCTAAGGCTCTTATGATCCATAAACACTTGAAATTTCTCACCGTATAAGTAGTGGTGTCAAATCTTTAATGCAAATACCACAGCTACCAACTCTAAATCATGGGTCGGGTAGTTCCTTTTATGATCCTTAAGCTATCTAGATCCATAGGCTACTACCTTCCCGTCCTACATCAACACACAGCCCAGTCCTTGTCCCTAGGCATCTGTATACACTGAAAAATCTCCTGAGCTGGTGGGTATGGTGAGAAAAGTTACAGTGGTCAGTCTATGTTTCAACTCATGAAAACCATTTTTACATTTCTCATCCCACTCAAATGCCATATTTTTCTGAGTGAGACGAGTCAACAGAGCAGCTAGCTTAAAGAATCCCTTGACAAATCGTCGATAATAACCGGTTAAACCCAGAAAATTATTGATCTTTGTAACCATCTTGGGTCTTTCCCACTGTATCACAACCTCTATCTTGGACGGATCCACTGATACCCCGTCTCTCGAGACCACATGACCCAAAAATGATATCTCACTAAACCAAAAATCATACTTATTGAGTTTAGCATACAACTCCTAATCTCGGAGGGTCTGTAACACTGTTCTCAAGTGTTGCTCATGCTCTTCCTTGGACTTCAAGTACACCAACATGTCATCTATAAAGACAATCATGAAGCTGACCGAGTATGGCTTAAATACATCATTCATTAGAGCCATAAATGTTGTAGGAGCATTCGTCAACCCAAATGGCATAACTAAAAACTTATAATGGCCATAACGGGTCGAAAAGGTGTCTTAGGCACATCTCCACTACGAATCTTCAATTGATGATACCCAGATCTCAGATCAATCTTTGAAAACATCTGTGCTCCTTGCAACTGATCCAATAGATCATCAATCCGTGGAAGGGGATATTTATTCTTGATGTTAGCCTTGTTCAACAACCGATAGTCTATGCACAGTCGGAGACTCCCATCTTTCTTCTTCACAAACAAAACCAGTATTCCCCGAGGTGACACACTCGATCTGATGAACCCCTTGTCCAACAACTCTTGCAACTGTCTCTTTAGCTTCTCCAACACAATCGAAGCTATTCTATATGGTAGCTTGGATATCGGTTCAGTTCCAAGCACCAAATCAATACAGAATTCCATCTCTCTGTCTGGTGGCAATCCTAGTAATTCTTTCAGAAAGACATCAGGAAATTCTCTAACCATTGGGATGTCAGCTAATTTCAGGTGTACCTTATCCAAATCAACCACGTATGCAATAAAACCTTCAATATATTATCATTAAATCTGTTAATATAATCGTCCATCCTTGGAAACAATTTACTATTTCTTTTATTACTTTTCAAACCTTACAACATACTTCTCAGGTTTGGAAAACATTACTGTCTTAGCATAATAGTCTAAAACAGCATGGTTTGTAGCAAACCAATCCATTCCTCGTATTACATCAAAGTCCTTCATATTTAATAGGATGATATCGGTCGACATATCTTTTCTCCCTACTTTTAACTTACAACCATTACATACATACTTGGTCATTGCATTATCCCTCACTGGAGTGCTTATAAGCAACAGCCTGCCTAAAGGTATAGGTTTCACATGATCAAATAATTTACATGCAAATGAATGCGTGGCACCAGGATCTATTAACACTAATGCTTCAAAATTAAAGATTAGGATGGTTTCTTTAATCACATCCGAGGAAGCTTCTGCAGATGCCTGGTCCAAAGCAAACACTCACCCTCGACCAACAGCTTGTTTCCCTTTCTCTTTAGCTGTGGCCTTCCTCTTAGGTGTAGGTGTCTCAACTATAGCCTTCTCTGGCACTTTACCCTTCTATGGGGCTGTATCAACCAACTCTGGGCATTCACAAGCTATATGCCCTGGTTTATCACATCTATAACATGACCTCATCATCAACTGGCATGGTCTACTCCCATGATATATCTACCACACATCCTACACTACTTGGTGGTAGATCGAGGTCCATCAATAACTATACCCCTCGATGCTGGAGGTAAAGCTAGACACACTGGAGGCTTTGCAGGACTCTCTCGTACTTCCTCAATCTTTAGCCCTTTACCAAATAACCCTCAACCCTTTTTAAATCCTCTATCATGAACTGGCCTCTTCCAGTCTCTATCTCTGCCCTTACCACTCTTACCTAGCTCCGAGGCATGCAACTCATAATCCTGCTCACATAGCTGAGCTCTGCATACTGCTTCGTCATATGTGGTAATGTCAAATAGGGCCAATCGAGCTCTGATCGAAGGTCTCAATCCCTTCATAAATTTTTTAACCTTCCTATCCTGATAGCTTATGGTCACTGTGTCATACCTACCCAGGGAGGTAAATTTGGACTCATACTCATCAACTGTATGGTTCCCTTGAGTCAAAGTCATAAATTATATCTGCATCTTCCTCTAAGCAGTGGCTGGAATGTACTGCCTCTTAAAGGCATCAAGAAATATGTCCCAAGTCACAACCAGGTGTCGTGTACTCAGAATCAGCTGTGTGGCCATCCACTAATGCTCGACCTTACCCTCTGATAAAAAAGTCGCAAAGGTAACCTTCTCTGTGGTAGAGCAGTGGACAAATCTGTAAAGCTTCTCCATACTACGAATTCAATGCTCTGCTAACACTGGGTCATTCACCCCACTAAATGAAGGTGGTCCAAACATTTTGAACTGTCTTAATCTACCTAGATCACAATCATAAACTCCTTCATCACCAACCTGTTGTGGAGCTATAGGATCCTGAATTGGTGGGGGAATATCTTGAACTGGAGGGGGTACAGGAATCTCTGCCTCTGCAGCCCGAGGTCTTGGTACAAGCTGTGCAAGCTCATGTCTCTCAAGTGTAGCAACCTGACCAGTAGGGTTCTCCTGTCTACCCTCAAATCTGGCCATTGCCTGTGTAAACATCACTATGACAGTCTCTACACTGCGCTGTGATTACGCTATATGTGCCTCAGCGGCATCACTAAGACCAGGTGGATCTCTACTAGAATTGGACCCACTGCACCTCTTAGGTTCATCTCTATGCCCCTGAGAACGCGAACTCTCTCTTCTACGAGTACGTCATCTATCTGACATCCTGCATACTCAATAACAAGTGTCTTAGTTACATTTCTAACTTAGTATACACATTTGTATCCAAATAATGCACATTACTTTAGGGATGTATAATTTCCTAACTATGGATACTGACTCACATTAGACCAACTCAGCTCTGATACCACCTCTGTCACGACCCTCTTCCCATGACTTAGCTTACTACTAATAGTTAGGCTGTGAGTTAACATCCATATCCATATCTCATCCATTTTATAATTGAAATTCATTTAAAGAAATAGAAATATACTTTTATAAATGTGCGGAGGCATTTACATCAATTTCTATTATATACATCCATTTCGTACAAAATATAACTTTACTGTGTACTAATTTATAAGATACACAAGTTTTTTCTCATGAATGTATACCTATGTACTGCTGGAGAACACCGTAGCAGGAACAACTGCAGTAACTCAATACTGCGTAGAATTTGTGGAGGAGGAAAATAAGGGGGTGAGCTAACACGCTCAATAAGGAAAATATGAAAGCAGGTAGATAACTACACTATCTATATGCTTAAAATATATACATTTATTTCCCTTATAAAACATATGCAATTCTTTTAAAACAATCTTCCATCGGTGGCGAAACCATTAATTCGCTAGATGGGAATATGCATATTTCATTCTCAAGTCACACAGTATACTCTTTAAAATCACACAGCTTCTTTTTCAATTCACATAGTATACACTTAGAAATTTCTTTGCATTTAGCAAATCACTTAGTAAATCGATAAACATGAGACATAGTATGGGGTATCGTATCACCCTGTATCACACAGCAGGGGGCATATGTCACCTCACACAGTAGCAATAAAATGTCATATCACACAGATAAAAAGACTTATGGCCATAGTCTGGATTCTAGGCAATCACTGATCAGGTTTGCGGGAATCCTATGCTTGGGGAGGCAGATCAACCATCCATTCAGCTTACTAAGAAATCATGAAGATATCACGATACATCGTACTCCGTGGTTAACACTCTTAGTATAATGTGCTATTGTGGATCCTTATCACCCATTTCCATTGTCTCAAAATCATGTGCGAGCAGGTCTGTGCAAGATCTCTCAGCAATACATAACGGCTCTAGCATGATTTTACTCATCACATAGCAAGCTTATAAAACCTCGTGCGAGCAACTTAGCGTAAGATCACACAATAATACTTGAGGCTTCTAGCACGATTTTGTCTCATCACACAGAACACTTATAAAACCAAGTGCGAGCAACTCAGCATAAGATCACACAACATTACTTGAGGCCTCTAGCACAATTTTGCTTATAATCACTTTAAATCGAGGGAGTCACATGCGAACATAGTAAGAGTAAGATCACTTAGCAATACTCAATGGCTCTAGCATGATTCCCAAAATCTAGTGCGACCTCTCGAGTGGATCACACAGCTTCACTCAGCTCTAACACCTTTTGTTTTTCTTAAAATCATCTTAAAATGATGTGCGAGCAAGGCTGGTAAATCTACCTTTGCCACATAGGCTCTAGCACAAGTTCACACAGAGAAAGAAATAGATGGCTTCATTCACTAAGTATGAGTGAGAGGGAAATCTCCCTTTAATCACTTGTTAAAAGCTTTTCACTTCGTAAATCATGCATTTTATGATAATAGTTAAATCAGGAACTAGTCTATTATTACTCTTCTCAATCACTTACAAAACATTCACAAAAACATCTTTTCACAATCAAGACACTAAAGGCACGCAATTTGTGGATGTAAGCATTCTTCTCATACTTAGTTTTCACGTAGATATATTAATATCTAAATACTCTATAGTATTCATGTACACACAGCAGGTAAGAAATATAAGTATAGCTATCTCTAATAGCTCGCATAAATACCTTACCTCGAATCACGCTCAAATCACTTTCCTTTGATTTCCAGTGCTCGTGATCCGATCTTATCGGCTCCAATTTTATCTCTAGGAGCTACAAGCATTTGCTACTCACATTAGTATACTTTAATATACTCAATTCTCATTTGCATGAATTTCAATTCAAAGCATTGGGCCATTACATCTTATTGGACTCTAATCTCTCTTAAGTCCATTTTAATTGTTCTAATCATTTCTCAAGAATCCATTAGACTCATCAGGTCTATTGATTCATACTAAATAGACATTTCTCTTGTAATGCCTTAAGTTCATCATTTTCCTTCACTATGGCTTTTCATCAAACACCTTATATGCCTACTTTCATTCATCATCTAATCCAACATATGGATTTCTCAAAAGCATCTTAGAATCATCTATACATGCTTAATATCATCATTTCATGCTTAAATCATCATTGAGTCCATGCCTAATCAACTTTCTCTCACTAAGCCTATTCTAAGTCATGGTGGATTTAGCATGTTCATGGTTATTGTAGCTAACAATACATACACCAATCAACTCATCAAAATGTATAGATTAACATACTTGAAGTTGGTGTATTGAAATCTTACCTAGCTTGACTTTTCCTCTTTTTGCCAAATTTGGGGAAAAACTCCTTTGCTCCTTCAATTCAGCAACTCAACCTCTAGTTTTCAACTATGTTGTTCTACTCATGTCAAGGAATAACTTTACTCAAGGTAACCTCACTCAAATCTGAATGAAAGATGATGATTTTTAGAGTGAGAAAGCTAGGTTCTTTGTTAAAAATGGAGGAAATTTAGGCTGTCTCGTGGAAATGAAGATTCAACTGTCAAGTTTTTATAGAAATCATATTATAAGATCAATCTTCAAGGGTATAGATCGATCTGCCCTTGCTTAAACTCCTCCAAAATTTGACAATGTAGGCAGGGGGATCGACTTGCCTCTTTGGATGAGATCGATCCTTGCTCATAGGGTGGGATCGATCTTTGCCAAGCTGAATACTTTAGAGATCGATCTAGCCTTGAGAAGAGATCGATCTTTACTAGCCAAAATCCTTTAGAGATCGATCTGTCTTTCAAGATGAGATCGATCCTTGCTAGGAAAAAGCATACCGAGATCGATCTGCTTGGTGTGACGTTTGGTGTTGATTGGTGAGATATAGGAGTATAAAAATAAAATGTGCTATATGTTAGTGATTTTAAAATATAAGATTGAAATTGGAATTAGTCCGATGTTTGGTGTTGATTGACGAGATATAGGACTAGAAAAATGAAACATGATATATGTGATTTTTAAATGATATGATTGAAATTGGGATATGATTTATTCTGAGCCAAGTGCATGCCTGAAGGCATTGTGGTTATTATATTCTGCATCCATGCTTATAAAGTAGAAACAGATATTGATTTTCAAATGCAGTTGTAAAATTGTCTTAAAAACTACAAATTTATTTGAACTACGTGGATATTGAATGATTTCATTTTCAAATGGATTAGAAACTTTGTGAATGCTGTCTTATAAGTAACCTATAGAAACTTGCACCGGGACCATCGTGTTTTGCTATAAGAGCTACCTCTAGAATCCCAAGTGCACTTCAAAGTGTGTTTGATTTTCAAATCTATTAAGATTATTTGATTTCATACGTGTGGCTAAAAATTTCTACATTGTTAGACACGCCGTGGAAAGATCATTCCTCTGACCTATATGTGCTTGTTGTGTACATAGGTCGTTGATTAGTCTTAGTCACATCTGATCAATGTGGCTAAGGTTTTCGACTGTATAGCCATTGTTTACATCCTCGTTCGAGATAGTCTAGCTCACTGATAACAACAGTGAGATTTAAATGCCCGAGTCCTAACTTGTTTCAAATATGATATGCCATACTATTATCTATATGTTTCCATTATATCGATACTACATATATGATGTGATATAATAGATCTTTTCAAAACCTATTTTGATATCAAACCTTTTTTATGTGATTTGACTTTTGAATGACTGCTTTAGTTTGATATCAATTATTGATATATGACTACTTTCAGAAACTACATGATATTGATTTTACAGTATTCTCTTCAAACATGATTTGGGTTCCAAAATGCTTAAAATTAACAAGTTTATAGGCTTTGAAATATGAAATTAAACTATTTTGAAACCAATTCTTTCAAAATTGTTTATGATTGTTATGAACCTGAACATGCAGTATTTTTATATCTCAGGGATAAAATAACTTATTCAGGGTATATGATCAGTGTGTTAACATCTAGAATTGGTTGATTCTTATGTACATTTGATTATTAGGCTATTCACAATGAGCAATGAGATATGAATTGATATTCAGTTATTGGATTGGTCAATGACTGGTGTGCGTATGCCAGGTTGATGAGAAAATAAAGTACTTCAAAATACCCTTCTATTTTATACCCTAAAACGACCTTGGCCACTTTGTAAAGTCTTGCTCAACATGCGTTATTGAAATGATTTTCGATATGGATCGCAATTGGAGTAGGCTAATTGAACAAATACGAATAATTATACCTATATCACCTTTTTCTATCTCTACTAATGTACGGTTAGCTTATTGATCTCTAGCTAACCCCCTTCTTATTTCTCCCTTTCAGGTTAAGTTCAAGCGAAGCATTAAGATTTGAGTTCAATAGTGTAGTGCTGATTTTGTGATTCTTGCAGCATACTTAGTATATATTTATTTTATCTAATTGACTTGTAATTTAGGTTGCATAGTAGTAAAGTGTGTGTGATTTTGGTGATTGTTTTGCATATGCATTGGGATGTAAATAGATAGAGCCTATCAATTTTTTTATTATATGCTAAGGAATATTAGTATCACGGTAGGTATACATTTTGAATGAGTAACTGATGTTAGTTTAAGGTGAAATTTAATAGTTAGATACGTACTTAGGTGATTGAGATTAATGGACGTGATGTAGGTGAAATTATACTGTAAGTGATGAACTTATCCGCTGTCTAAATTGCTATGAAGTATATGGATTAGAAATTTGATTTTGGTATAGGCTAATCAAATGATATAGGGAGTTGGGGCCTTAGGAAAGATTAGCCTTAAACCGAGTTGGTAGTAAATTATGATAGAACTTAAAATGTACACTGACCCTTATCTAAGTTTAGTGTGAATGGAAAAACCATTTAGCCCATAGTTTCTCATTTCGTAAGTGTTTGACACGTCTTGCCCTTCAGGCGTGACAATGTTTTGTTGGTATGAGAGCAATTAGAGAAGTCTGAGTTAGTGTAGATTAGAGTGAAAATGTGTTTTACATCGCCATGCATACAACTCATATCACTCCATGCCCGAAAGTATAAACTGCGAGAGTAATTGAATTGCTCTAATGTTTGAAGTTTGTTTATAGGAATGTGAGATGCCTCAAGATAGAGGACGTGCGAGACTGAAGAGGCAGGCACCACCACTTTCACCTCAACCGTCACCTCCTCACCTCTTTGTCAGCGGAACAACCCAACTATTCATCTGGCCAGAGAAAAGGGGAATATGGCCAACCTAACTACAACCCTGTAGAATATAACAGTACTACTCTTTCAGCACTTGGGGCAGAATCCTACAAATGCTCCATAACTGCTGTAGGGTCCACCACTGGTCCAACAACCACTTGTGCTTCCACTTCAACTTGAGCCACAACAGCCACAGGCACCTCAGCCACGTGTGAAACCTCCTCCATGGTGGTTCAACCTTCAGCAAACTTCAATTTTAACCATAACATGGTAAGGTTGAAATAATTCCAAAAAATGAACCTGTTAGTGTTTAAAGAGGTTAAGGCAACAGAAACTTAGTTGATGATACTCAAGAAGCTCTTTGATTATATGAGATGCTCATTTAAGGAAAAGGTCGCATTAGCTATTGCATGTTTAAAGAAAAAGCCGAGCACTAGTGGCGATCGGGTAAGACTATGTTAAAGAGTTAAAATCCAATCATCACCTTAGATGCCTTCCTCTTAACATTTAATGACTGGCACTTTTCGAAATGTGTTCAAAATGACAAATAGAGAGAGTTTCTGAGTTTGACATAAGGAAGTATGTCTGTGGACCAATATAGTCGAAATTCACTATACTAAGTAGGTATACCTAGATATTGCTCAGAATGAAGTGAGGAAGACCACCTAGTTCATTGATGGCCTACGACTAGCTATCAAAAGTAAGAGCTTACTACTCTTCGAATTGTCTCATATCCAGAGGCAATCACACGTGTTCAGTTTGTTGAGCAAAACTTCGACTGAACCCAAATCCAATATGACAACAAAAGCAAGGGTAAGGGAAAGAGTGCAAAGATGAGCTAACTAAAATGAAATCAAGCTACGAACAAGAGGCGAGGAACTAATGTGCCTCGTTAACAGGCTACTAAGCCTAAGAGTTGTCACAACTATTAAATATGTGGTAGAGGCCATGGCACCAAGCCATATTATCGAGACATCAAAGCCTATTTTCGTTGTGCTAAGACTGGGCACTTGATGAAGGATTGTCCAATGACAAAGGCTCCAAAGAAGACTAAAAAGCCTAAGGCCACAAATAGACATGGAAAATTGAGACATGACATGAAAAAATCGTGTATTAGTTTGAACAATATGTGTTTAATGTTTACTCATGTCAATAGGAATTTTGACAGAGTAAGTTTAGTGTTTTCACATGTTTGACACGATAAAACACGTGTAAGACACGAAAGCACATTTAAGGAAATTGTGTTACATGAATATAGGATCAACACATATAGGACAGGAGAAACATGTTTAAAGAAACAATGTTACACATGTTACACGGATACATAGTTAATAGATGTAAGACACAATAATCATGTATGCTTTTATGTAGAATTGAACCTTAGCCAAAATATAAGTTATTAAGTGTCTTACCGATTGAACCATTATTTTGTATTAATATAATATGTTATGAAAATTAATTTATATCTTAAAATAAACTAATGCTTTAAAAAATGTTGCAAGAAAATAATTTAATAATATTAATTATGAAATTAAATTATTTAATTATGGTTAAGATAATAAAATTTTTAAATTCTGAAGATAAAGTATAGAAATTAAGAAAAACTTATTGTAAGTTAAAACAAAATTAACAATTCTTTACATATATGATACTATAATGTATAAATATATGTGATCTTTTATTATAATATATAAAATATAAATCTTGTTTGTACTATAAGAGATTGTATAATAAATTAATTATCTTATATTACTGACATTGTATAATCGATTAAAGTTCATACTTTACAACACACTAAGAGATTTTATAGCTTGTTCTATATCAATTATCACATTATAAGAAATTAAGATAACATAATATTAACATACAAATTATTATGATAATAATAAGATATGCTTATCAATGATTTATTTTATATACTTGATTTTAAATTATATAATGACAGTTGAATTAATGATAGGAAACTTGAACTCGGTCTTGGACTTAAGATTATAGTTACGAAATTTATAGTTGATGAGAGTCATACTAATGGCCATTGAGCTAGTTATGGTTAAGCTAAAGGTCAATGGGCGTAAAGGTAGACTAAACCCGAGAGAAAAGAGGACTCAAGAATACCATAGAAGATACATTAAATGATCATTTAAACAGTGGGTCTTATTAGTAATTGTGCACCAAATAACTCCTATATATAAGTCTTGGGTATTTTCCTTACATGGGAAGCTCTTTTTTTTTCTTATTGTAACTTTGCTAAAATCTTGTTTAACTTAGGCATCGGAGTGCGAATGTAGAAAAGCCCCTACGTCCCTTTGATGGCTTTTCCTTATTACAGAGTTCTCAGAGACAAGCTAGTGCGAGATCGAGATTTTGTCATCATCAAAATTAATTGTTGTAAACAGGCAACAACAATTGACACTATCTGTAGGAATTTGATATAAAAGCCTACTTCAAAACATGGTCAAAGAAGCTCCCTCACAGGGGGATCTACCACGCAATTGAAGGTAGCTAGGGATAGCAAACCCTAAGAGGTAGAGTCTAGACATGCGGCAGACTCTGACGTAGACTAAGACACAGAATCATGAGAGTCAATCCACTCAAAAAACTCAGAATTAGAGGACTCAAAGGTAAAGTCATGAGAGTCAACTAACCCAAAGGACTCAAAGTTCGAGTCATGAGAGTCAACCGACCTAACCGACTCAGCCGATCAAGCCACCCATCTGTGCATACCAGACAAGTCCTAGGGTACCTAAACAGATGGACCAGGCGTGCACCAAACACCCATCTGCGTTCCTCAAGCACCCAACAACATGAACCAACCACCCATTTGCATGTACCAGGCACTCCTAAAGCACACATCTGTATGCACCAAACACACATTCGCATACTAGGTCTCCTATACGCCAAGGCTCCTACATACACTAGGTCTCGCATGAACTTATGGCACTTAGTTGTACTCACCAACCACCTATCCGCGCACACCAGACACGGCTTAGGTACCTAATCTAATGTACTAGCCACCTATCCATGTGCACCAAGAACGTACCAAGCACTATTTCGTATGAGGCACTAATTCGCAGACTAGATCTCACATGCACTGAGGCTCTCATTCTTGAAGGCTCCCTCATGCACTAGATCTCCTACGAGCCCAGGGTACCCAGTCGAACACACCAGCCACCAATCTAAGGGCACCAGGCGTCCGTCAGGCACCCATCTGTAAACCAAGTCTCCCAGTGCAAAGGCTCTCCCGTGCGTACTAGGTTTCCCGTGCTCCAAGGCTCCGCATGCTCAAGCTCTTGTGCACTCAGGTCTCTCACACTAGTCTCGTGTACGCTTAGCTCTCTTGCGTATGGGCACCATGTAAATATCGTAAATTCTCATCGTACTTGACATTATTTATAAATAATAATTTAGGCAAATTAAGATTTAATATGTTATTATGGGTTAATTAATTTAATTGTAAGTACGAGACTAACATTATTTTTACACTACATGCAATATTTTAAATTAATTCTCAAGACGTATGTATAGATATAAATATGTGCGTACAAGGTGTACAAATTTACAAATGTATAATTGGGAACAAATGTATATGTCTGCATACGAGTGTGTAAATATAAATGTTTACATACATGAGAGTATATATATATATATAAACGGGATCGAGAGAGACATTGGATGAAAAGAGATAGATAGGGATGATGAAATAATGAGTTAAAACAGAAGATGATTGAGGGAGAAGTGATGATGCAAGAAACGTGGGAGAATGGGTATTTAGATTGATAAAATATATACATGATCATGGGGATGTCCTCGGTGTAAGAGAAGCAATGTCAGAATGATGGGAAGGATGAAGGTGGTTAGTAAAGAAAACGTATGGGGGAAAGGAAAGTTGAAACAGAAGTAGGATGGTGTTGTATAGAAGTGTAGTAGGAAATGGTAAGTAACTGAATTGGCAGTAGGAAAAGTCGAGATACCATGCTTCCTGCTCACCCACCTCTTGCACCTTAAGCCGAGATTGACTCCCACTCCTATTTTCTCCTCATGTTTTTTACCATCAGGTTGTCACTGAACCATGTCTGTTCTGCCTGACTATGTACAATGATAAAAAGATAAAAACCAAAGATAAGAAAGAATGAAATATAAGAGCAGAAAATGAAGGAAGAGGAGAACACTGGAAACCCAAAAACAAGAAAGTGCAGTATGGGCAATGTGAAAGCAGGGAGGAAGACTGGAAATGAAGCAGTAAAGGTGAGACAGTTTGGTAATTGATGAGGGAGACGGTGACAGGAAACCAAGAGAGAAGCCAGTAGACAAACTGGAAAGAAAACTGGAGTAGGGAGCAGAATGGAGAAAAGAATAGGGACTCTCAGCTGCTACCTTAAAACCAGAAGAGAGAAACTTACTGCCATACCTTTAGCGAAGTAACTGGAAAACTAGAAGCGAAGACGCTGAAAACAGAACACAAGAGTAAAGGTGCAATGAACAGAAAATAAAAAATAGAGATGACATGTGGTCTAGAGACGGGAATGAGAAGCAGAGGAGGTAGGCGAGGTTAGTAAACAAAAGAAGGAGACAAAAATCGAAGCAATACAAGAGTAGGGAGGGACGACTGGTAGAGAACAAGGAGTGAGGAAACAGTGGTGGCTGGATCATAAATGAAACCAAAAAGAAAGCAGGAGCAGAGGATGTTCCCCGGAGGCTAAGTGGTGATGTGAGGGGGTTGTGTAGAGTCACTGAACATATGATGAAGCTTGTTCCTTTCTTACCTGGACAGTGAGGTGACACAGAGAAGAGAAACAACAAAAAAGAAAGTTAGAAATCGAGAGGGTTACGATGACCTGAAAACAGGGGTGGAAAACCGAACGAAATCGAAGTTGATAGAAATGATGATTGTTAGGAATGTCGGAGCTAGCTGACATCGTGAGGAAGGTGGCTAGAAAATGATGATGATGATGATGATGATGGTGACGATTGAGGGAAGAACGAAAAAAGGGAGAAAACTGGAGAAGACACCATGAACAGTAGCTTACGAAGAAAGAAGAAGAAAAAGTAAAGAAAATGGATTTTTGGCTGGAAGGATTTTAAAAAAGGTAAAATATATATTTTAAATATATATATATATATTAGAATAGAATAAAACTGAGGAAAGAAGACAAGTGCACTGAGAATTTGGATTACCCGGGGAAAAGAGCTCTGGTGGAAATAACCCAAGTGGATCTCACCCGTCGACTCACAACGTTGAGGCAAACGAGGGCTACGAACATACACCGGGGTAAGGAATCTATGCAAGTTTTAGAGATAACTGTACGTATTTTATGACCCCTGACAACTAGATAGATACAGATACTATAGAGAATATAGAAAATGAAAAAAAATCTAGGTAAAAACCTAGAGATAGAAATTCTCATATTACCCCCAGGTATAGACTGAATTAAACAGAAAAGTATTGAAAAATTCATAATTTGCATAATTGTATCATTCAGTGTTTTCATCATTGAAATACAGTTTCCGTCGGTAATGTATAGGTTAGCTATCATTTTTACTGTCTGCATAAAATAGCATGCTTTACGAAATTAAACGTACTTGAGTGGGAGAAATACCATGATGGGTGACCCTCGGGAAGTCTCCACTCACATATTGATTGAACCCAATTTTTTATACAAAACGTGGAATTTTATATTATTTTTGAAAGAATTGAACCACCTATCCAATTTTTTCGAATGAAACTATTCTGGAGCGGGTGCTAATTGTATCGCACTGACTGACTCGCACTGACGAGACATGCTCTAGCGTGTGCAGACTGTGTCGCATGGTCTGACTCGCACGAGATTTTAAAATGATATATGAGTAAAACCGTGCTGGAGCCATCGTGTATTGCTATGTGATCTTGTACTGACATACTCGCATTGGATTTTTGGGACAAGGTGTTGGTTGATATTGTTGTTGGGGTAGTTCCTTGAGATTACTCGGTAGCCTCAGTCATATT
The DNA here is from genome assembly GCA_033439115.1 of Firmiana major. Taxonomy (NCBI): domain Eukaryota; kingdom Viridiplantae; phylum Streptophyta; class Magnoliopsida; order Malvales; family Malvaceae; genus Firmiana; species Firmiana major. The sequence continues at coordinate 25,463,734 of CM065913.1, forward strand.
ATATTGTATTGGGGTCCTCGAAATATGTTATACCGTGTGGACGTACATGGTGTATGCTGCACGGTGTATTGAGTCTTCATACTACTAGATTGAACTTAATTGAATTGTATTGATTGGCCAACGGGCTGGATTGACCCATCCCCTGTGAGGCGTATGACACTCGCAAAGACATAGCCTGTGAGGCGCGGGGTCACTGACTATAGCCTTATGTCGACTGTATTGTTATTGATTAAATCTCAACCTAGTCTCAGCGAACTGAATTGCTTATTGATTGAAAGAAAAGTGAATTAAACTGTTTATTGATTGAATGAACATTTTAAAGAAACAAATTCAAGTGTTTTACTGCATTGATTGAACAATAAATGGTTTCATCGTAATGACACTATTAATGTATATGTTTTACATATGTTAAAGTATTGTATTAGAAATGGAGTGTGATTGAAAGTGTTTTTCAAAGAAAGTGCATCGATTGTGAATCGTTTTCCATACTAACGAATTGAATTATATGCAAGTATTTTATAGTGTTTTATTATTAATCATGGTATACATTATAAGCATGTAGATAGTATGGTTGTCTACTAATTACATAAGTTTCTTACTGAGTGCATTAAGCTCATTTTCTACTTTCCTCCACAGAGTCCTAACAGTAACTTAGACACTTCCATTAGTAAGGCATGTCTCACAGCTATGGTTCCGCGGAGTATCTTTCTGCGTCGAAGGTATACCCTATTTTAAGAAATTCTTTTGTATCTAAATTTTTTGTAAGTATAGTAATGTAGATGAGATGTGCTTGGGGGAAAGTGAACATGACTATTTGTAGAAGAAATTTAATTGAGACTATTAGATTTCACTGTTTGATCTAATATCGACTTTTAGTCCAACCAAAATTTGTGTAAATCAAGTCATTACAAAAGTTGGTATCAGAGCTGAGTTGGCCTGATACGAGTCGATATTATAAGTAAGAGAAATTTAAAAAGTTCACATTCTGAGCGTTACTGTACATTGTTTAGTTACAAACGAGTATACTTGGCTGTGTTTAATTGAGAACTTGTGTCATTGAATGAAGAAACACTGATAGATGTGGCTGATTGGTATTACAGTTACACTAATAGACAAAAAGAAGCTGTTTCTCAAGGTCATTGAGATAGGCTTGAGAGATTTAGCGAACCCTCTTCTGAATGTATACCTTATAGTTTAACCGAAATTTTTTTGAAGTTTGCTTCGTAATATTTGAACTAGACGTGGCAATAATGATGGCATTTTTTGGTCAAGTGGTAGTGGCACAATGATAATGATAATGATAATGATTGAGGTGTGACTGAAAGAAAGACCGAGCTAATTTCGGAAGATAGTATGCTATTACATACTAGAGTCAAGAATCCAATTGTAATAGAAAACTGGATAACTGAATGGGAAAAACTTATATGGATTCTTAGGGTACGACTGCAAACTTAATAGACTGAGGCAATTTCAGAAGTTTTAGTCTTCGTTTTTCAATAAGGTTAAGAATTCAATGATTCAGAGGGTTGAATGAATGAGATAGAAAAGCTTGATGATTTTAGAAGTAACTCTACCGAGAAAGTTACTTTTGCAACTTTGTGCTAAATAATTGGGGAAGTTATATGGACTTTGAAGTACACTACTATAAAGAGTAGCTTTTATAGCATCGGTATCAAAATGGGAAGTAAAACTTGGAGGGAAGTCCCTCGGTCTAATCGAGACCGACATTAACGGGCCACATGGGATACATTCTTGGATGTCTTTAGATGGTCGCACATCCCGAATAAGTACAATGGCAATTATAGATGAAATGATCAATCGGACATAAGGTAACAAGTCCGACAATGAATATGAAACTAAATTCATGGCTTTGGAGAAGTATAATTTGGTATGTGGAGTTGTGAAATGAAGGAAGTCTAAAAACTCATAGGAGATACTGGCATCCCCAAACGAGCTAGGGAAGCTCCATTTGATGTTATTTTGAGGAAGTAGTGCGAAGGCGCAACTGTGATGACACGAAATGTATATCTTCAAGGTTACCTAAAAAAGGGAAAGATAAAGAGAGTGACAGAAGAGAGATCTAATAAAGAGTAGAGTCTTTGTAACTGGAAGAAGGAACTACGAAACGAACTGTATAAATTGAATTTAAAGGTCACACTGCTTACATGATTGATAAAGATAGGACGTGTTCGGTGTAAAGAGACACCCCTGTAGATAGAGAGTTTTTTGAATATGTTTGGATGATCCATTAGAGTTACCTCTAGATAAAAGGATGAAGTTTTGAGGTGATATAGTACTTGGTACCGAACTAATTATTCAAACCACCATACTGAATGGCTTCAATTTAATTTGAAGAGCTGAAGAAGTAATTACATGGATTATAAAAGTTATATGATAAAGGGGATTATCAGATAGAGTGATCTACTTTGGAGTGTATGGGCATTAATTTTTAAGAAGTTCTGGAGTTTTTTGAGTCACGATGTGTCAAGAACGGGAGTCAATTGGATTCTCCCAAAACAGAGACTATAGCTTAATAGGAAAGACCCAAAAATGTTAAGATGATTCAGAGTTTGGGGTATAAGGAGACTTTGGAATATGAATTACATATCTAATGTAAGGATTATAAATTGTCTATGCTTATGTTTTGAATGCGAGACTTAATTGGAATAAGGAAGGAGTTTTGTTATAATTGATGTATGAAATGAGACAAGTTTTGAAGTGTAATAAATTTTGGATACAGGATTATAATTGGAATGAGAGATGTACACAACGTATGAATATTTTTGGGTATGTGAAATGATTCGGATCGAGCAATGTGAACAAAGAATGAGTGGTGACTCAAGGATAAATGTGAAATTGCGATAAATTATGGTTTCCTACTTTCTATTGGGACTGAACTTTGAACCCTTATATCCATAACTTGTGAGACCCCATGTATGTATAACCTTGTAAGATATGTTAATAGAATTACAAGACAAAAGATTTCGGATCATGTAAATGTGAATGAATTTGCAAATGGAATGAATGAGTGTTAAGATACAAGTAAAGGATAAATAAGGGTCGAAGTGCCTTCAAACTAAATGGAAAGAACTTTAAGCAAACGAATTGGAGATAAGGAATGAAAACACGAAATGATAATGCATAGATTGTGAATTTATGTATCCATTCTAATTTTCAAGTAATACACACAAGTTCTATAACACGAAAATCATAGGAAATGAACCTTTCCATGCTCGAAGTGTGAATAGATTGCAAAATGACTAGTGAAGCAATTGAATGTAAGTTCTCCCTTGGAAATTCTAAAAAAATTGAAGCAAAAAGGCTGCAGATGAAGGCCAGCTCGATCTCTCATTCAAGGCAGATTGATCCCTTGTGCAAAATAGAATAATTCCAAGTAAATCTGCCAAGGGAGATTGATCTCACCATCAAGCAGATCGATCTCCCTAATGAGCAGATCGATCTGCATTAGCCTCTGTCAAGCCTAAATTGATCTCCCCTTAAGTGTAGATCGATCTCCATTTAATTTCGTCAAGAGTAGACCAATCTCCTTAAGCTTCTACCAAGCCAGGATTGATCTCTCCCCAATAAGAAAATCGATCCCTCCTATTTTATCTTGAGAATTCGATGGTACAAACCAAAGGAAGATCGATCTCTTCAGCCTAGCAGATTGATCTCATCACTCTCAATCAATAAATAACCTATGACAAACACTCTTTCTTCAACAAACCAACACACCTCTTCCATTTTCACCCAAAATATCAAGCTTTCTCTCTCTAGAATACACATTCTTTCAAAAAGAATTGGGAAAAAGCTATTAGAGCAAAGTTGTTCATTTTAAGGAGGAGGGCAACATAGCTTGAAGCCAACATTCAACTCATTTGATTGAAGGAGCTAAGGAGTCTTCCAAACTTGGAAAAGAAGAAAGTCAAGCTCGGTGAGTTTCTAATACACCAACTCTAAGTATATTCATCTAGTTATTGTTGTGAGTAGATTACTATATGTATTGATAATTGAAACTACCTAGAATGTAATGGAACAAGCATAACCTAGAATGAGTTTAGTGTGAGAAAGTAAAATGTGGTTGATTAGATGATAAAAGGGATTATATCAAGTTGTTAATGAGGTGATATACATGATTTTGAGATGATTGGATGAAGCCACACTGTGAGATTAGTCAAGTGATAGAAATGTGCATAAATGGTGTTGTAGAGAATGTATAAATGATGGAAGATTATGGATAAACATTTATGCCAAGTATTTGATAAGTAACCAAGTGTGACTAGTTAAATTGACTAGAAATGACATAATGATGGCCAAATGTGATAATTCGTCAAATTTGATAAAATAGGCTCGATAAGACATATCGATTAGTTGAAGTTGGAATATGAGTTATTGGTATTGACTCATATGATTGATGTATATTTACAGCTCTCGAGGATAAAATCGAAGCAAGTGGAGCCAAATCGTGAAAAACAGGAAAGGAAGGAAGAGTTGCTTCCAAGAGAATCGAGGTAAAGGAATTGTGTTAGCCTTAGGGATATCTGTATGCCTTTTAGGCATATGGGTGATTTCTAACGTATCTAAGAGTCATAGGATGAAATGAATGTTTGAAGGGTAAAGAGTTGGGTTTTTGAGAAATGAGCATTAAAAGCAAGAGTATGATGCTTTGAAATCTTTTTATTGGCTTTTAGCATGTGATTGGTAGGTTGGCTAGTATTTGAAATGATTTGCATAAAAAGTAGCTTATTTTGGTTTCATAACCCTACTTTGCAAAGAATGAGTCACCTACATGAGTTTGTGGAAATGAAACGTGCTAGAGCGTTGCTCGCACGAGATTTGATATGTTTATACATGTATTAGTGTTGGAGCGATACTCGCACTAGAGTTTTACATGGATTTTACGATATAGTGCTGGAGCATAGCTCACACTAAAGTTTTATACATGTATGAGTGCTGAAGCTTAGCTCGCACTAGTTTTTACTTGAATTTTATGACATTGTTCTGGAGCGTCGCTTGCATTAGATGTCCACCATACTTGTTATCGTGCTTGAGACTACTCGCACGAGATTTTGTGACATGTTAGAAGCTGTGATGGGAACTTCAGGTAGGCTGTGTGCTACGTCGATTAAATAGGCTCGTACGTGCGTATTGAGATGTGGCAGGATATATTGTGATGATATAGGTCCATGGAGTACGTTGTACCGTACAAGTAGCATGGAGTACGTTATACCGTGTGTGATATTTATGCCGTCTTCGGACGATGAATTCTGCTATGGATCGACGGGTTAGACGTGACCCACCTCCTGTGCAGAAATAGATAGTGGTGATACCCTACACACTAGGATCTGTGTAGCTTGGGATTATAGAGGATATGGCCATTGTCCTAGTTATTACCCTTATTGATATTATATGCCTATCTCACATGTCTATTGTTGAATGAGAAATCCATGTTTTGAAATGTTTTCTGTGGCTCAGGATAGTCCATGGGAGCGGTTGAGTCCTGACAAGTGATGATTTTGTATTGGCTTGCGTTGAGAATTGGAAATGCTTTTAAGTGCACTTTGCATGACGATTTTCCATGTTTTGATTTTGATTGTGCATGATAATTTTTCCATGCTATGTTTTAAGAACTGTGCACTGATTTATATAATATGATTTGCTTTACATGGCATAAACATAAGCCTGAGCATACGTTTTGGAGTATGACATATAAATGTGTGATTTAAGCATGGCATCATAATTACGTAGATAGTACAGTTATCTACTACTCACATGATTGCCTTACTGAGCGTGTGGTTTGCTCACCCCTTATTTTCCCCCTCTACAGAGCACTTACAGTAGATAGTGGGCGACTGAGGATTGAATTTTTGGTGTTCGCTGCATCCCATCACACGAGGTATACACATTTGTAGAAGTTTTTGTATCTAGACCTGTCAAAGCACAGTAATGCCTTTAAATGTAATTTTGGGGATGTAAAAGATTGTAAACACATGTAGACAATAACTCTGATTTAGAAATACTAGTGTTTACATTTAAATGAATTGTAATTTGAAATGGTATGATTGGATGAGATTGACACCAATACACAGCCCAACTGTTGTAGGTGTAGCTGTTCACAATTGAATAAGGTAAGAGTAAAGAATAAATAAGAATTGAGTTAAATAATAAACGAAACATAAAAAAAAATTGTAGTGGATTTTCGGTGGATTAAGGGTCGTGACAGAGGTGGTATCAGAGCTTGAGTTGGTCTGATGTGTGTTAGTGTCAAAATTTAGGAAAATTACATCCCTATGTTATTATGCTTATCTAGATACAATTGTGTATATCGAGATGGGTTTGACTAAGAAATGATTATGAATGTAGGAATCTTGGTATAATGCCTAATTCCAGTCACGATAAAAGGGCCAGAGCACGAGCTAGAAGCTAAAGGGGTAGGCTTGGGCGCCGTGCTGAGTCATTACCATATGAGAGTTATAAGGAGGTAGAGGTGGAGGCTGATGTTGAGCATGCTTCATAGGGTTCGGCTGAGGTACCAGAGAGTATTGAGGCATGCTTCACGAGAATAGAGCGGAGCTTAGAAGTAATTTTAGAATTGATTGCCCAGACATTGCCTAGAGATGGGGTCGGGCAAGAGCCAGCTGCACAGGGTGATGATGGTGAACCGGCTGTTGCTTCTGAGATGTCTACACAGCCAGCCCAATAATCTTAGGCTACAGATACTCCCATACCCCCACCAGTGTAGTAAACACTTTCTACTGCTGCTCCACCACAAAGGAGTAGAGATTGAGGTTATGGATGTGACCTGAAAAGGTTAAGACAGTTTTAGAAATTTAACCTACCATCTTTTAGTGGAGTTAAGGACCCAGTAGCTGCGGAGGACTGAGTGAAAGAGATAGAGAAACTGTATGGGTTTTTTAAGTGCACTACTACTGAGATGTTAGCATTTACTGCATTCATGCTGAAGGGATTAGCAGTGCACTGGTGGTAGTCCACCCGACCCATTTTGAGGGCCCGACATACAGAGATCAGCTGTGATGTATTTTTGGAGGTCTTCGGGAGTTAATATCTTCCGAATACTGCGCAGCGAAAACTGTAAATGGTTTTTTTTGGATTTGACCCAGGGGAGCAGATCAGTGGATGAGTATGAGACCAAATTTATCTCTCTGGGTAGGTATGATCCTAACACTGGACAGTGAGGTCAAGAAGGTTTGAAAGTTTGTGGATGGACTATGACCATCCATCAGATCCCAATTGGTCCCTTTTGACATACCCACCTATGATGAGGCAGTGCATAGGGCACAGTTGTGTGAATAGGATATTAAGCAAATTGCCTCAAAGTTAGGGAAGGTTGGTAGGGTGAGAGACAAAGATAGAAAGATATCGACAGTGGATAGAGGCTTCAGTTACAGAGGAAGCAGGAGATTTTTTTGGGAGAGGCCGAGCATTGAGGAAATTCGAGATAGGACAGTTAAGCCTCCCGTGTATCTGGCCGTAGCTCCAGCAAGGGGTATAGTGATTGGAGGGCCACGACCTACTACGAAATAGTGCAGTAAGTGTGGTAGGTACCATAGAACTTGACCATCTTATGGATTTCCTACAGTATGTTTTCGATGTGGGAAACTAGGGCATATGATCGAAAACTGCCCAAAGATGACTGAGAGTGTCCCACAGAAGGTCAATGAGCGAGAGAGAGCTCTTGTTGATACTCCTACTCCGAGATGGAGGGCCACAGCTGAAGAGAAAGGAAAGCAGGTGGTTGGTAGAGGACGAGTACACACCTTAGACCAAGATACTTCAGATCAGTCGTCAGATGTGGTGAAAGATACCATCTTAATCTTTGATCTTAAAGCTTATGTTTTGATAGATCCTGGTGCCAAGCATTCATTTGTATCACCTGCATTTGCATGTAATTATTTAATTATGTAAAGCTTGGCCCATTGAGTAGGAGGATGCTGATAAGCACTCCCATGAATAATAGTCAGCTAGTGGAGTATGTATTTTGAGATTGTAAGTTGAAAGTAGAGGAAAAGGAAATGACAGTCGACCTCAATTTAATTTATATGAGAGACTTTGATGTAATCTTAGGAATGGATTGGTTGGCTGCAAACCGTACTGTAGTGGATTATTTTTCTAAGACGGTAACATTTTCAGGGGTAGATAGTGTTACCATAAGTTTCCCCGAGAAATGTAATGTAAATCCCCTTGAAAATTAATGAAAGCAATTGTGGTTGTGAGTGAAATATATTAATCTTTGTATTGATTTAATAATTGATATTTTGAAAGGTTATATTGTGTACGTGGTTGAGGCTGATAAGGCATGCCCAGAATTATGAGACATCCCAGTAGTCAGGAAATTTCCAGATGTCTTTTTGGATGATTTACCAAGATTACCGCTAGATAGAGAAATGGAATTTTGTATAGATTTAACACATGGTACAGAGTCGATATCCAAGCCATCGTACAGAATGGCTCTGATTTGGAGCAACTGAAGAAGCAGTTATAGGAGTTGTTGGATAAGGGGTTCATCAGACCGAGTGTATCGCCTTAGGAAGCACCGATATTGTTTGTAAAGAAGAATGATGGAAGCCTCCGACTATTGACTACAGGTTGTTAAATAAGGCAACCATTAAGAATAAGTACACCGTTCCACGTATTGATGACTTGTTGGATCAGCTTTGGGGAGCGCAGGTCTTTTTTAAGATAGATTTGAGATCTGGGTACCTCAGTTGAGAATTCAGGATGGAGATGTACCTAAGATAGCTTTTCACACACAGTATGGTCACTTTGAGTTTATGGTTATGCCATTTGGGTTGACAAATGCTTCTGCAACTTTTATGTCGTTGATGAATGAGTGTTTCACTAGTATTTGGATTGATTTGTTATCGTGTTCATCGATGACATTCTGGTGCATTCGAGGTCTAGAGAGGTACACGAGCAGCACCTAAGGATAGTGCTACAGACCCTCCGAGAGAAGAAGTTTTACGCTAAACTCAGTAAGTGTGATTTTTGGCTTAAGCATATCTCTTTTCTAGGTCATATTGTATCCAGGGATGGTGTGTCGATGGACCCATCAAAGATTGAAGAAGTGGTTCAGTGGCAGAGACCCCAGACAGTCACAGAGATTAGGAGTTTCCTGGGTTTAGCTGGATATTATCGATGGTTTGTGGAGGGATTCTCGAGATTAACTGCTCCATTGACACATCTCACGAGTAAGAATGTTAAATTTGTGTAGGATAATAGATGAGAGAAGATTTTTAGGAGTTAAAGAAGAGATTGACTAGAGCTCCGATTCTCACCATTCCTACCAGCTCAGGAGGTTTTTATGTATATACAGATGCTTCGTACTAAGGACTGGGCTGTGTGCTGATGCAGGATGGGAGGGTAGCAGCCTATGGATCGAGATAGTTGAAAGATCACGAGAGGACACCTGACCCACAATCTAGAGTTAGCGGTCGTGGTGTTTACTTTGAAAATATGGCGCCATTATCTTTACGGTGAGAATTTTCAAGAATTTACAGACCACAAAAGCCTTAAGTTTCTATTCTCACAGAAAGAGTTGAACATGAGGTAGAGAAGATGGCTTGAGCTTCTAAAGGACTATTATTGTGAGATCTTGTACCAACCGGGTAAAGCAAATGTAGTGGCTAATGCATTGAGTAGGAAGCACCTCGGGTTGGTATCATACATGATGATCAGGGAACACGAGCTGTTGGAACAATTTACAAGCCTTAATTTGGATGTGACCCCGCCTGATGTTGATAGTGGTTATATGATAGCTATCCTGTGGTTGAAACCAAAACTAGCAGATTGTATCTGGCAGGCTCAGCGGATTTATCAGCAGTATAGTGATATTGTCGAGCAGATATAGAGGGTTACAGAAACTGACTTTGATTTGAGTTCAGATGGACTTCTGAGGTTCAAGGGTAGTATATGTGTTCCCAATGATCCAGAGATCAAGAGGTTGATTTTATCAGAGGCTCACTCAGTGAGGTATACATTGCATTCAGGAGGTAACAAGATGTATCAGAATCTCCGGAGAGTGTATCGGTGGTATGGGATGAAAAGAGATGTAGTTGAATTTGGGGCAAAGTGTCTCGTCTGTCAGTAGGTGAAGGTAGAGCATCAGAAGCCTGTAGGGCTATTACAACCTCTACCTATACTGACTTGGAAATGGGAGCATGTATAGACTTCGTGATGGGTTTACCTAGGATCCGCAAGAATCACAATGCGATTTGGGTGATAGTGGACTGATTGACGAAGTCGGCACACTTCCTAGCTGTGAGAGCCACCGATACTCTGAGTACACTGGCGGAACTATATGTGCACGAGATAGTGAGATTGCATGGTATTCCAGTGGGCGTTGTTTCTGATAGGGATGCCTGCTTCACTTTTCACTTTTGGGAACATTTTCAGGAAGCAATGGGGACCCAACTGAGGTTTAGCACAGCGTTTCATCCTCAGACAGATGGTCAGTCAGAGAGGACTATACAGACCTTGGAGGATATGTTGAGAGCATGTGCTTTGGATTTTGAAGGCTCCTGGGATGACCATTTGCCACTCGTAGAGTTTACCTATAATAACAGTTATCATTCGAGTATTGCAATGGCACCGTATGAGGCTTTATATGGCCGTAGATGTCGTTCTCCTATTAGATGGGAAGAGGTTAGTGACTGACTAATATTTGCTCCTGAATTTGTTAGACAAGCCTTTGAGGATGTCCAATTGATTTGTGAGAGGCTACGGACAGCTCAGTGTAGACAAAAGAGTTATGCTGACAAAAGATGGAGACCATTGGAATTCATAGAGGTGAATCAGTGTTTTTACGAGTTTCTCATTCCAAGGGTATAACAAGGTTTGAAAAGAAAGGAAAGTTTAGTCCTTGTTACATTGGACCCTTTGAGATATTAGATAGAGTGGGAGATAAAGCTTACAGGCGAGCGTTACCTCCTGAGCTAGCAGGCGTTCATAACGTCTTCCACATCTATATGTTACGGAAGTACCACCCGGATTCGACACATGTGATAAGATATGAGCCACTAGAGCTCAATGAGAACATGACATATGTTGAGAAGTCGATTCGAATATTAGATAGGAAGGAAAAGGTGTTGATATCGAAGAAGATCCCCATAGTGAAAGTCTTTGGCAGCACCAAACTACAGAAGAAGCTATATGGGAGTTTGAGAGTTTGATACGAGAGAAGTATCCTGAGTTGTTCACGGACTGAATTGGTTCCAATTTGGAGGATCAAATTTCCTTAAGTGGGGAAGATTGTGAGACCCTATGTATGTATAACCTTGTAAGATATGTTAATGGAATTATAAGACAAATGATTTTGGATCATGTAAATGTGAATGAATTTGCAAATGGGATGAATGAGTGTTAAGATACAAGTAAAGGATAAATAAGGGCTGAAGTGGCCTCAAACTAAACGGAAAGAATTTTAAGCAATCGAATTGGAGATAAGAAACGAAAACATGAAATGATAATGCATGGACTGTGAATTTTTGTATCCATTCTAATTTCCAAGCAATACACACAAGTTCCATAACACGAAAATCATAGGAAATGAACCTTTCCAAGCTCAAAGTCCGAATAGATTGCAAACTGACTTGCGAAGCAATTGAATGCAAGTTCTCCCTTAGAAATTCTGGAAAAATTACAGCAAAAGGGCCATAGATAAAGGCTAGATCAATCTCTCATTCAAGGCATATCGATCCCTTATGCAAAAAATAGCAATTCCAAGTGAATCTACCAAGGCAGATTGTTCTCACCATCAAGCAGATCGATCTCCCTAATTAGCAGATCAATCTGCATTAGCATCTGCTAAGCCCAGATCGATGCCCCCTAAGTGCAAATCGATCTCCATTTGGTTATGTCAAAAGCATATCGATCTCTCCCTATGAGCAGATCGATCTCTTTAAGCTTCTGCCAAGCTAGGATAGATCTCTCCCCAATGAGCAGATCGATCCCCCTTATTTCAACTTCAGAATTCGATGGCAAAAACCAAAGGAAGATCGATCTTCTCACTCTAGCAGATCGATCTCATCACTCTCAATCTATAAATACTCCACGATAAACACTCTTTCTTCAATAAACCAACACACCTCTTTCATTTTCACCCGAAATACCAAGCTTTCTCTCTCTAGAATACACCTTCTTCCAAAAAGAATTGAGAAAAAACTATTAGAGCCAAAGTTGTTCATTTTGAGGAGGAAAGCAACATAGCTTGGAGCCAACATTCAAATCATTAGATTGAATAAGCTAAGGAGTCTTCCAAACATGGAAAAGAAGAAAGTTAAGATAGGTGAGTTTCCAATACACCAACTCAAAGTATATTCATCTAGTTGTTGTTGTGAGTAGATTGGTGTATGTATTGATGATTGAAACTACCTAGAATGTAATGGAACAAGCATAACCTAGAATGAGTTTAGTGTGGGAAAGTAAAATGTGATTAATTAGATGATAAAATGGATTATATCAAGTTGTTAATGAGGTGATATGCATGATTTTGAGATGATTGGATGAAGCCACACTGTGAGATTAATCAAGTGATAAAAATAGGCATAAATGGTGTTGTAGAGAATGCATAAATGATGGAAGATTATGGATAAACATTTATGCCAAGTATTTGATAAGTAACAAAGTGTGACTAGTTAAATTGACTAGAAATGGCATAATGATGACCAAATGTGATAATGAGTTAAACTCGATCAAATAAGCTCGATAAGATATATAAATTAGTTGAAGTTGGAATATGAGTTACTGGTATTGACTCATAAGATTGATGTATATTTGCAGCTCCTGAAGATAAAATCGGAGCAAGTAGAGCCAAAATGCAAAAAGCGAAAAAGGAAGGAAGAGTTGCTTCAAAGAGAATTGAGGTAAGGGAATTGTGTTAGCCTTAGGGATATCCATGCGCCTTTCGGGCGAATGGGCAATTTCTAACGTATTTAAGAGTCATAGGATGAAATGAATGTTTGAAGGGTAAAGAGTTGGGCTTTCGAGGAATGGGCATTAAAAGCAAGAGCATGATGCTTTGAAATCTTTTTATTACTTTTTAGCATGTGATTGGTAGGTTGGCTAGCATTTAAAATGATTTGTACAAAAAGTAGCTTGTTTTGGTTTCATCACCATGCCTTACAAAGAATGAGCCACCTATGTGAATTTGTGGAAATGGAACGTGCTAGACATTGCTGCTCGAGATTTGACATGTTTATACATGCATTAGTGTTGGAGCGATGCTCGCACTAGAGTTTTACATGGATTTTACGTTATAGTGCTGGAGCATAGCTCGCACTAGAGTTTTATACATGCATGAGTGCTAGAGCTTAGCTCACACTAGTTTTCACATGGATTTTATGACATTGTGCTGGATCCTAGCTTGCTCAGATTTTCATATTGGTTTTGACATTGTACTGGAGCGTCGTTCGCACTTGATGTTAGAGGTCCACTTGCTCATGATGCTCAAGATGATCGTGATGCCAAGGATCCATAGGTCATCCAAGGAGGTCCAATTACCCGAGCCCTCTATATTTGTTTGGAAGCCCAAGCGACATGAGTCTTGGTTCAGTAATAAGTTGGGTTAAGTTTTTAAATAGCCCACATTTGAGTCTTATTGCATTTTAGACCAATTATCCTATGTAACTAGGTTTAGGCATGAATTTAGGTTTTAGTCTTATTTTTTGTTTGGTATTAATTCTAGCCCACTTATTTAAGGGCTTAAGTGCTAGATATTATTATAAATACCTTGTGAACGCTCTTGAATAAAACAAAACAGATCCGATTAAATTTTTAGAAAATTTGAGTGTGCCTCTTTCTAGGGTTCCCTCTCAACTAGGCTTATTAAGTTGTTCTTCCTTGTGGTGCCTCCCTCTTCACCAACCACTATTGTTATACCTTAGGTTCTCGAATTTTATATTCATAGGGTCAAGGTCCAATACCTTCGGTTCAAGTCTCTTTTAGACTTTGGATCTACGTTGTTATTCTATTTTCCATTCAAAATCTACCATCATTATTTTCGCCCAACTTGCTTTTTTTTTTTTTTTTGTTGCTTCAATTCCCAATCCTCTTGTATGCGGATATCAGTTTGGCATTAGAGCAAGGTTTTGATTTTTTGGTTGTACGTCTTTCCATTCATCTCTAACACTAAGTCAGTGTAAAAAAAAAAAAATCCTACACTTAGTTGTAGTGTTTGAGAAGGACTCTACACTTAGTTGTTGTGTTTGAGTTGGACTTCTGAATTTTTGTTTCAAGTCAATCTCTTAGCCACACTAAAACTCTTCCTCACTACCCTAGCCGCAAATCATATTAGTTTTTATTACAAAATAAAAAGAAAAAGAAAGGAAAAAAAAAGAAGAAAAATAAAGAAAAGAAAAAAAAGAAAAAAAAGAAGAAAGAAAATAAGACTAAAACCTAAATTCACTCCTAAACCTAGTTACATAGGATAATTGGTCCAAAACGTACTAAGAATCAAATGTGGGCTATTTAAACACTTAACCTAACTTATTACTAAACCGAGACTCATGTCGTTTGGGTTTTCAAAACAATATAGAGGGCTCGGGTAATTGGACGGACCTCCTTGGCTGACCCATAGATCCTTGGCATCATGATCATCTTGAGCATCACGAGCAAGTGGACCTCCATAAGGAGATGTACGTGTTCGTGAGGGCCTTGGAGGCATGGCAACATTACTTGTGGCCCAAAGAATTCTCATCCACATCGATCATGAGTCCTTGAAGCATTTGAAAGGACAGAGTAAGCTGAACAAGCATCATGCCAAGTGGATGGAGTTCATTGAGACGTTCCCGTACGCGATCAAGTACAAACAAGGCACATACGATTTGAGGACAAATCCTTTTGATGAGAGGGGGAATGATGGAGGTCCACTTGCTCGTGATGCTCAAGATGATCGTGATGCCAAGGATCCATGGGTCATCCATGGAGGTCCAATTACCCGAGCCCTCCATATTTGTTTGGAAGCCCAAACGACATGAGTCTTGGTTTAGTAATAAGTTGGGTTAAGTGTTTAAATAGCCCACATTTGAGTCTTATTGCATTTTAGACCACTTATCCTATGTAACTAGGTTTGGACGTGAATTTAAGTTTTAGTCTTATTTTCTATTTAGTGTTAATTCCAGCCCACTTGTTTAAGAGCTTAAGTGCTAGATATTATTATAAATACCTTGTAGACGCTCTTGAATAAAACAGAATAGATCATATTGAATTTTTGAAAAATTTGAGTGTACCTCTTTCTAGGGTTTCCTCTCAACTAGGCTTATCAAGGTCTTCTTCCTTGTGGCGCCTCCCTCTTCACCAACCAGCATTGTTATACCTTAGGTTCTCAAATTTTATATTCGTAAGGTCGAGGTCCAATACCTTTGGTTCAAGTCTCTTTTAGACTTCGGGTATAGGTTGTTATTCTATTTTCCATTCAAAGTCTACCATTATTATTTTCGCACAGCTTGCATTTTTTTGCTGCTTCAATTCTCAATCAACATGTTTCCCTGATCGTCCTAAATCATCCTCTTGTATGCGCATATCACTAGATGACCACCATACTTATTGCCATGATTGAGACTACTCGCACGAGGTTTTGTGACATGTCGGGAGCCGTACTGGGAGCTTTGGGTAGGCTGTGTGCCACACCGATTAAATAGGCTCACCTGTGCGTATTAAGATATGGCAGGATATTTTGTAATGATATAGGTCCATGGTGTACCTTGTACAGTGCAAATAGCATGGACTATGTCGTCTTCTGAAGATGGATTCTGCTATGAACCGGCGAGTTGGACATAACCCACCTCCCGTACGGAAGCAGATAGTGGTGATACCCTGAACACTAGGATCTGTGTAGCCTAAGATCACAGAGGATATGGCCATAGTCCTAGTTATTACCCTTATTGATATTATATGCTCTTATTGATATTATATGCCTATCTCACATGTCTATTATTGAATGAGAAATCCATGTTTTGAAATGTGTTTTGTGGGTCAGGATAGTCCATGGGAGGGGCTGAGTCCTGACAAGTGATGATTTTGTATTGGCTTGTGTTGAGAATTTAAAATTCTTTTAAGTGCACTTTGCAGGATGATTTTCCATGCTTTGATTTTGATTAAGCATGGTGATTTTTTCATGCTATGTTTTAAGAATTGTGCATTGATTTATATAGCATGGTTTGCTTTAGATGGCATAAACACATGCATGAGTATACTTTTTGGAGTATGACATATAAATGTGTGATTTAAGCATGGCTTCACGATCACGTAGATAGTACAGTTATCCACTGCTCGCATGATTGCCTTATTGAGCGTGTGGTTTGCTCACCCCCTTATTTTCCCCATCTACAGAGCACTTACAATGGATAGTGGGCGACTAAGGATTGAATTTTTGGTGTTCGCTGCATCCCATCACATAAGGTATACACATTTGTATAAATTTTTGTATCTAGACCTGTCAAAGCAAAGTAATACCTTTAAATGTAATTTTAGGGATGTAGAAGATTGTAAACACATGTAGATAGTAACTCTGATTTAGAAATACTAGTGTTTACATTTAGATGAATTGTAATTTGAAATGGTATGATTGGATGAGATTGACACCAATACACAACCCAACTGTTGGAGATGTAGCTATTCACGATCGAGTAAGGTAAGAGTAAAGAACAAATAAGAATTGAGTTAAATAATAAACGAAAAATAAAAAATTCATAGTGGCTTTTTGGTGGATTGAGGGTCGTAACATAACTAGTTTATGTGGTCAAGTCTGATGGCTAATAAAGGTATTTCAAAATACCACCCCACCAGAGAGGCTTGACAGCGTCTAGAAGTACCCATAACCCATAAATTGAAATTGATAGTCGTAATATAGGCGTTTGAAGTCAAGATACCAATTACTTGTGCGGTGAAGAATTATAGAATTCTACCGATCATGAAAGTTTAAATATTAAATTTCACAAAGGCCGTCTAATAAAAGAAAAAAGAAATGACTCGGGTTAGTGCTTTGAGCAGGACTGACTTCGGGATGGCATTATATATATATATTGGTCAGGGACATGAGTTATGGAAATATTAGTGAGCCTTGGCTTGGATGTGGTTTTTCTGATACTGATGTTTACTGTATGGTAGCTAACTTAAGATCTGAACACTCGACTTGATTGATCGAATCGAACAGGCCCAGCGTAGGCTAGTCAGACCCAGATGGGTGCTGCAACTAGCTTGAGTATTGGCACTGATGATTTAATTAAGATTTAAAAAGCAGAATTGTGTACCCCAATGATCGATAGTAAAGGAATTGATGTCGTTAAAGGCTCCTTTATAGAGATATACTCCGCAATCCAGAGAATGGTAAAGACTTATCAAATCTCCTGAAAGTACATTGGTAATCAAGTACAATAAGAGAAATGACTGAAATTGAGATTAAATGTCTCATAGGTCAGCAAGTTAAGGTAGAGCACCAAAAGCCTATGAGATTATTACCCATGCCTATATGGAATTGAAAGCATGTGCTAGGAATTTAAAGGCTCCTTGAAGGATAATTGCCAATTAACGAAGTTACATATAATATCAGATAACACTCAAGTATCGAGATGATACCGTATGAAGTGTAGTATGGTCGAAAATATCATTCACCAATTAGATGGGAGCAGTAGGTGAAAGGAAGAGAATTGTTTCTGACTTGGTTAAGCAAGCTTCTAAGGATATTTAATTAGTTGGTGGAAGATTGGGAATAGCTTAGAGCAAGCAAAAGAGTTGTACTGACCAAAGATGAAGATCCTTGAAAATTTCAGTAGGAGAATTGGTGTTCTGAAAGTTTCTCCTCCCAATAGCATAAGAAGATTTGGGAAGAAATGAAGGTTGAGTCCTCGTTATATTGGACCTTTAGAGATCTTAGACCGAGTGGGAGACGAGCTAATAAATTGGCGTTACTGCCATAAATATTGAGTACCCACAGCATCTTCCACACTTTAATGCTTCGCAAGTATCATCCAAATCCAATGCATGCAGTAAAATATGAACCAATGGAGTTGAAAGAGGATATGAGGTGGATACTGGATAGGAAAGAGAAGGTATTGCGATCTAAGATAATTCCTTTGGTCAAAGTTTTGGGGGATTATCACACTTCGGAAGAATCCACAAGGGAAGTGGAGAGCTTAATTGTGAGATCTGAGAATTTCAGACATATTTTATTGATGTAATAAGAATTCGAAGTGTAATTTATTGAGCTAAGTAAATTGTGGGAATTATAATTGGAGATTTATGTGTTAAGTGTGTAAAATGAGCATGAAGCATGAGGACAGATCGATCTGGGAGAAGGAGAGATCGATCTGGTGAGTTAAGAATGACGAGGAAGGGGAAATTTGAGGAGCAGATTGATCTCCAATAGAAGAGATCGATCTCTAAATGAATTTGTTTGAGAAAGGATCGATCGCATGAGGAAGAGATCGATCTCCAAATGATTCTGTTTGGGGAGAAGATCGATCTCCTTAGGAGCAGATCGATCTCATAAAGCCATAAAGAGATCGATCTCACCCCTCGACAGATCGATCTCCTAGGCATAAAATTGCCCAGATCGTCCCCAAATTTTAAACGCAGATCGATCTCATCAAGAGGCAGATCGATCTCCTACCTCCAGTCTATATAAGGAACCCGTGTTTTCTCCTGAAATTTCACTTTCTCTCTCTTCTAAAACCCATTTCCACCGAAAACCTAGTTTCTCACTCCTCTAAATCACCCATTTCCGACCGAATCAGCTGTTGTGGCAAGAAGGAAAGTTGTTCCTCATCAAAGGGAGAACAACATACTTGGAAATCGAAGGATGAATCAGATCGAAGCGTGAGTTGTGCGTCTCACAAGCTTTGGGTAATTTCTAAACCTCGATCTTGATATTTGAGCTGATTTTGATGTTATTGGTGGTTGTAATTGTGTTGAAATAGTTGGGAAATGATTAGGGATTGATGAATTTC
This sequence comes from Firmiana major, assembly GCA_033439115.1. Classification (NCBI taxonomy): domain Eukaryota; kingdom Viridiplantae; phylum Streptophyta; class Magnoliopsida; order Malvales; family Malvaceae; genus Firmiana; species Firmiana major. Next base: position 25,482,696 of record CM065913.1, read on the forward strand.
AATGTGGATAGAGTGATAATGATATTTAGCGATTTTGGTAATTTTAGGAATTTTGAGCTATAAATGGAAATATAGACAATGTGGAGAATTAGCCTAGATAATTGGCATGAGGAATGTAGGACATTGGGATGTTGTGAATGAGGTTGTAGTTTAGGGTTGAGTTACGAGAAATCAAGAGATTTGAGGTGTTATGAGCAATTATGCTCGATTTTGAGAATTGAGGGTATGAGATAATTGAGTATTGATGTTTTAACATCGTTTGGACAGCTCAGGAGTTCCAGAGTGGAATGCGAGGCTAGTCCGTGATACGGGGGAAACGATTGCACTATACGAGGTGTAAAGAGGTAAGGGAAATCTAAACCATTTGTGTATGTGATTTATGAACTGTTATAGCATGATTTACGGTTTATGAAACAAGCATGTTGAGTGTTTTGTGTTGAGATACAACTGCACACGATTTTTATAGCCGGTTGGAACCCAATGTCTTTATGAGTTTATAACTGGGTTCTACGTTAAGGCAATATTGAGATTTGAGAAATGTGTGCGTGTGCTTTGCCGATTGGAACTCGGTTTTATTACGTTTTGTGTTCAGTACAAAGCGGTTTTCAAATGAGTTTTATGAGAGAAAAACCATTACGAGTTCTACGTGAAGGCAAACCAGTCTTATGTGATAAGACTTAGGTGTGTAGTTGTGAGTACACACCGGGCATTGCTCTGGTAGCATGTAAGCTCGATTTCTTCTCCGTTCTGGTAACATGAGAATAACCCCATTGGTGGCTGTGCCACGTTATACCCTATTCTGTGGCTATGCCATGCGAGAAATTAAATCAGTGGCTTTGCCACGTGTGTTTTGTGGCTATGCCACGTGAGAAATTAAATCAGTGGCTTTGCCACGTGTGTTTTGTGGCTATGCCACGTGAGAAATTAAATCAGTGGCTATGCCACGCGTGTTTAGTGGCAGTGCCACGTGCATTATTTTTACTGTGATTTTATCACGTATTTGAGAAAGCGTTTATCGCGTTGTTTTCACATGCTTTGTTATTGCTCTAGAGTGAGCCTTTTACTTCATGTTTTCACATGATTTGAGATATGAGAATATTGTTTTGAGAACTTTCATGCTATGGTTTTCAAATGAGTTTCACATACAAATAAACCTTTTGTGATGTGCATTCTGGTTTATGAAATGAGTTCCTTACCCCCTTTACTGAGGATTTAGAAGCTCACCCTGTTTTTCTTTCCCCCCAGAGTTCTTCAAGTGAATAAGGACTTCCCTGCGACGTACGGAGTAGTGGCTAGTGGAGGATTCGAGCTCCAGGCTATATATTTTGTACTTTGAGGTATATTTAACTTTTCATGTACCCAGACTATTATTGTAATTGCAGACACTCGATGTATAACATTATATGGGATGTGTTAGGATTAATTAACTTAAGATGGATTAATGTATTTGATATGATATTTAAATCCTAGTGATGAGATCCTGAGGCATAATAATTATGATGATGTATGACACTGCACAGGAATGCACTCTTAATTGTGAATTAATGAGTAAAAAGTTTTAAGTTAGCCCTATTTTCCGCATATTCGGGGCGTGACAGAGTTTTCTTGGTATCAGAGCTTAGGGTGTCTAGTACTGTCAGTGTCGGTTAAGTGAAATAGAATACATCCCAAGTGTCTGTAATAGTCTGGTCATGAACTGAAATTGAGGATTGAGATTTCAATCAATTTTGATATGTACGCGCAGGAGACGAGTTGAGATAGAGAATGAGTAAACGACGGGGTCGTTCGAGGAGGCAGGCAGAGTCCCCTCCGCCACCTGTCCCACAACCAGAGAGTCCTAACTCTCGATTTAATCGGATTGAGACCGATGTGAGGCAAGGTTTTGAGCAGATGGCAGCGTTATTCGCACAACACTTTGGAGTTAATGCCTCGGATACTACCCCTACACCACCACAAGGACCTCCCATACCCCCAGTGCCTCCCGTCACTCAGCCTGAGGATAGAAGCATGGTCCGACTAAGGGATTTTCTGAAGATGAATCCACCCGCATTTAAGGGAAAGAAGGATCCTACGGAGGCTGAGGAGTGGTTGACGGAATTAAGAATTATATTTGATATCCTGGGGTGCACCGATGCTGAGAGGGTCAGTATGAGTGCCTATATGCTGAAGGGGAGAGCTCGAGATTGGTGGGGTACTACCCAGGGTATTTTGATGTCCCACCATGGTGTGATTGGTTGGGAAGAGTTTCAGACAGCTTTTAGGACCCAATATGTACCACGGGCCGCTCAGAGAAAGAAACAGGCCGAGTTTTTGAGTTTGGTATAGGGTGACATGTCTGTGGATGACTATGAGAGCCAATTCACAGCGCTATTGAGATATGACCCAGAGACCTTCAAGAGTGAAGAGCTCCGTACAGAGAAGTTTGTGTATGGGTTGAAGCCCGTCATCAGAGATAGATTGATAGGGCTATGCATTACTGAGTTTGGAGATGCTCTGAGACGAGCCCAAGAGATTGAAAGAGAGATTGAGATGGTACAATCCTAGAATGAGCTCAGAGCGGTGAATAGAGATAAGGGCAAGAGGCCAGCACTTTTCCAAACAGAGGCTCGGAGAGGTTCCTTCAGAAGAGGAAGGATTGAGGTGCAGAGGGACAGATTGGAGAGACCCAGAGCCTATCCTATTTTCAAGGAGACCCCTCGATATGTCAGGCCGGAGACAAGGTTTTGTAGAGACTGTGGTCGATCGCATGAAGGAAGTTGTACTGGGTCGATCCATGGATGTTTTAGATGTGGTGACATGGGTCACAGGGTGAAGGACTGTCCCCAACCTCAGATACCACATGCTCCGGAGCCCACTAGACAACAGCCTCAGAGAGTGGATCCCCGGAGACGGGCCACTGCGGCAGAGAAAGGGAAGAAACCTGTGGCACAGGGACGAGTGTTTGCCCTGGATAAGGAGACCGCAGACACTTCGGCAGAAACTATAAGAGGTACACTCTCTGTCTGTAATCATAAGGCTCATGTGTTGATTGATTCAGGATCCACGCATTCGTTTATTTCTGAGCATTTTGCATGTAGATTAAACTTGAAGTTTGAACCTCTAGAATATATACTACATGTAAATACCCCTATGCGTGAATCCCAGAGAACTGAGTTAATCTATAGAGGATGTGAGATAAAGGTGGGAGATAGAGTGATGTTAGCAGATCTAATCATGTTGAATGTACATGGGTTTGATGTAATTCTGGGGATGGATTGGTTGGCGACCAATCGAGTGAGTTTAGACTGCTACACTAAGATTGTAACTTTCTCCCTACCTGAACCTTATAGTGTAAGATTGAGGTATTGAGAAAATGAATATGTGGAATTCTAGTAGTAATTTGAGAATTTTGATATTATTTTGGAGAATATTAAATATGATTATTCATGTGAAGGTTATGAGACACTCATCTCAGACGATGAGCGAGAACATCCGAGGATTGAGGATATACCTGTGGTTTGTGAATTTCTGGATGTTTTCCCAGATGAATTGCCAGGTTTACCACCAGAGAGAGAGCTGGAGTTTACCATTGATTTGGTACCAGATACTCAGCCGATCTCTAAACCTCCTTACAGGATGGCATTAGTGGAACTTGAGGAGTTGAAGAGACAACTACAGGAGTTATTGGATCAAGGGTTTATTAGACCCAGTGTTTCGCCATGGGGAGATCCAGTATTATTTGTTAAGAAGAAGGATGGTAGTCTCAGATTATGCGTAGACTACCGGCTGTTGAATAAAGCCACGGTGAAGAATAAATACCCACTACCCAGGATTGATGATCTACTTGATCAGCTGAGAGGGGCATCAGTCTTTTCTAAGATTGATTTGAGATCGGGCTATCACCAATTGAGGATCAAGGAAGAAGATATTCTAAAGATGGCCTTCAGGACAAGGTATGGCCATTACGAATTTCTGGTGGTGTCCTTTGAATTGACAAACGCCCCTGCAGCATTTATGAGATTGATGAACGAGGTGTTCAGAGACTATCTGGATAAGTTTGTGATAGTCTTTATTGATGATATCCTGGTGTACTCTCGGTCGTATGAGAAGCATGCACAACATTTGTGGTTAGTACTTCAGATACTCCGAGATAAGCAATTGTACGAAAAGCTTAGAAAGTGTGAGTTTTGGCTGAACCGGATAGCTTTCCTTGGTCATATAGTCTCAGAGGAAGGAGTATCAGTGGACCCAAGCAAGGTGGAGGCTGTGCTTAATTGGGAGAGACCGAGGACAGTTACTGAGGTGCGAAGCTTCCTTGGTTTGGCGGGGTATTACAGAAGATTTGTGGAAGGATTTTCAAGGATTGTCGTCCCTTTAACTAAGCTCACGCGCAAAGAGACTCCATTTATATGGACTGATCAATGTGAGCTCAGTTTTCAGGAATTAAAAAGGAGATTGACAGCGGCACCTGTGTTAACTATCCCTGAGGGATCAGGAGGATTCTCGGTGTATAGCAATGCATCTCACCAAGGATTGGGGTGTGTACTGATGCAGCACGGAAGAGTGGTCGCATATGGATCGCGACAGCTGAAAGACCATGAGCGGAATTACCCCACGCATGATTTAGAGTTAGCCGCTGTGGTATTTGCTTTGAAGATCTGGCGACATTACTTATATGGGGAGAGATTCCAGATCTTCACTGATCACAAGAGTTTGAGATATCTCTTTGATCAGAAAGAGTTAAACATGAGACAAATGAGATGGATGGAACTCCTTAAGGATTACGACTGTGAGATTCTTTATCATCCGGGTAAGGCGAATGTGGTTGCTGATGCCCTGAGCAGGAAGAGTATGATATCTGCTATGATGATCAGGGAATGGGATTTGTTAGAGCAGTTCGCCAAACTTCGGATCAGAGTTAAAGAGGTAGAGACTGGATTTTTGGCTAGCTTGCAGATAGAGCCCAGGATCATGGATCAGATTAGAACTGGGCAGCGCAGTGATCAGAGATTAATAGATATGGTTAGCCAAGCTGAGCAGAGTTCGCAGTCGGATCTCACCATCAGTGAGGATGGATTATTGAGGTTCAGAGGACGGATTTGTGTACCGGACGATGATACCCTAAAGAGACAGATACTGAGAGAATCTCACTGCTCGCGATACACCATGCACCCAGGGAGTACTAAGATGTACCGAGACTTGAGGAAGGTGTATTGGTGGAGTGGTATGAAGCGAGACGTGGCAGAGTATGTGGCCAGGTGTTTAGTATGACAGCAAGTGAAAGCTGAGCATCGGAAGCCCGGAGGACTACTACAGCCCTTACCTGTACCTACATGGAAATGGGAGCATGTCACTATGGACTTTATTATGGGTTTACCGAGGACCCGGAGAGGTCGTGACGCGATATGGGTCATTGTGGATAGATTGACCAAGAGTGCCCACTTCCTTGCCATCAAGAGCACAGATACTGTGGATGCCTTAGCTGAACTGTATGTCAGCGAGATCGCTAGATTACATGGGGCTCCAGTGAGTATTACTTCTGATAGAGATTCCCGGTTTACTTCCAGATTTTGGATCCAGTTTCAGGAGTCCATGGGATCTCGATTGAGTTTTAGTACCGCCTATCATCCTCAGACAGATGGTCAGTCAGAGAGGACTATTCAGACCCTGGAGGATATGTTGAGGGCATGTACGATGGATTTTAAGGGATCATGGGATGATCACCTGCCCCTAGCAGAGTTTGCGTACAATAACAGCTATCATGCGAGTATTGGAATGGCACCTTTTGAGGCTCTATATGGTAGGAGGTGTAGATCCCCTGTAGCTTGGGAAGAGGTCGGTGACAGAAAGATAAATGCTCCCGAGCTTGTTGAGCAAGCCATACAGAGTGTGAAACTCATATGTGAGAGGTTACGGGCTGCACAAAGTAGACAGAAAAGCTACGCGGATGTGCGTAGACGGCCACTAGAGTTTGACGTTGGTGATGCAGTATTCCTGAGAGTATCACCGAGCGAGGGTATCGTACGATTTGGGAAGAAAGGAAAATTGAGTCCTCGATACATAGGACCATTCGAGATTCTTGAGAGAGTGGGGGAAGTAGCCTACAGATTGGCATTACCCCCACAGATGTCCGGAATACACAACGTTTTTCATGTGTCTATGTTGAGGAAGTACCACCCGGACCCTTCTCATGTCATAGAGTATGACGAGATGGACATTCAAGAGGATATGAGCTACACTGAGGAACCTGTCCGGATTCTCGATAGAAAGGAGAAGGTACTGAGAACCAAGAGCATCCCATTAGTGAAAGTTTTATGGAAACATCACTCAATGGAAGAGGCAACGTAGGAACTAGAGAGTCTCATGAAGGAGAAATACCCCCATCTATTTAACTAGTTGAGTTGAATTTGGCGGACCAAATTCTTTTTAAGGTGGGGAGGATGTGAGATCTGAGAATTTCAGACATATTTTATTGATGTAATAAGAATTCGAAGTGTAATTTATTGAGCTAAGTAAATTATGGGAATTATAATTGGAGATTTATGTGTTAAGTGTGTAAAATGAGCATGAAGCATGAGGACAGATCGATCTGGGAGAAGGAGAGATCGATCTGGTGAGTTAAGAATGACGAGGAAGGGGAAATTTGAGGAGCAGATCGATCTCCAATAGAAGAGATCGATCTCTAAATGAATCTGTTTGAGAAAGGATCGATCTCATGAGGAAGAGATCGATCTCCAAATGATTCTGTTTGGGGAGAAGATCGATCTCCTTAGGAGCAGATCGATCTCATAAAGCCATAAAGAGATCGATCTCACCCCTCGACAGATCGATCTCCTAGGCATAAAATTGCCCAGATCGTCCCCAAATTTCAAACGCAGATCGATCTCATCAAGAGGCAGATCGATCTCCTACCTCCAGTCTATATAAGGAACCCGTGTTTTCTCCTGAAATTTCACTTTCTCTCTCTTCCAAAACCCATTTCCACCGAAAACCTAGTTTCTCACTCCTCCAAATCACCCATTTTCGGCCGAATCAGCTGTTGTGGCAAGAAGGAAAGTTGTTCCTCATCAAAGGGAGAACAACATACTTGGAAATCGAAGGACGAATCAGATCGAGGCGTGAGTTGTGCGTCTCACAAGCTTTGGGTAATTTCTAAACCTCGATCTTGATATTTGAGCTGATTTTGATGTTATTGGTGGTTGTAATTGTGTTGAAATAGTTGGGAAATGATTAGGGATTGATGAATTTCAGTGTGGATAGAGTGATAATGATATTTAGCGATTTTGGTAATTTTAGGAATTTTGAGCTATAAATGGAAATATAGACAATGTGGAGAATTAGCCTAGATAATTGGCATGAGGAATGTAGGACATTGGGATGTTGTGAATGAGGTTGTAGTTTAGGGTTGAGTTACGAGAAATCAAGAGATTTGAGGTGTTATGAGCAATTATGCTCGATTTTGAGAATTGAGGGTATGAGATAATTGAGTATTGATGTTTTAACATCGTTTGGACAGCTCGGGAGTTCCAGAGTGGAATGCGAGGCTAGTCCGTGATACGGGGGAAACGATTGCACTATACGAGGTGCAAAGAGGTAAGGGAAATCTAAACCATTTGTGTATGTGATTTATGAACTGTTATAGCATGATTTACGGTTTATAAAACAAGCATGTTGAGTGTTTTGTGTTGAGATACAACTGCACACGATTTTTATAGCCGGTTGGAACCCAATGTCTTTATGAGTTTATAACTGGGTTCTACGTTAAGGCAATATTGAGATTTGAGAAATGTGTGCGTGTGCTTTACCGGTTGGAACTCGGTTTTATTACGTTTTGTGTTGAGTACAAAGCGATTTTCAAATGAGTCTTATGAGAGAAAAACCATTACGAGTTCTACGTGAAGGCAAACCAGTCTTATGTGATAAGACTTAGGTGTGTAGTTGTGAGTACACACCGGGCATTGCTCTGGTAGCATGTAAGCCCGATTTCTTCTCCGTTCTGGTAACGTGAGAATAACCTCATTGGTGGCTGTGCCACGTTATACCCTATTCTGTGGCTATGCCACGCAAGAAATTAAATCAGTGGCTTTGCCACGTATGTTTTGTGGCTATGCCACGTGAGAAATTAAATCAGTGGCTTTGCCACGTGTGTTTTGTGGCTATGCCACGTGAGAAATTAAATCAGTGGCTATGCCACGCGTGTTTAGTGGCTGTGTCATGTGCATTATTTTTACTGTGATTTTATCACGTATTTGAGAAAGCGTTTATCGCGTTGTTTTCACATGCTTTGTTATTGCTCTAGAGTGAGCCTTTTACTTCATGTTTTCACATGATTTGAGATATGAGAATATTGTTTTGAGAACTTTCATGCTATGGTTTTCAAATGAGTTTCACATACAAATAAACCTTTTGTGATGTGCATTCTGGTTTATGAAATGAGTTCCTTACCCCCTTTACTGAGCGATTTAGAAGCTCACCCTGTTTTTCTTTCCCCCCAGAGTTCTTCAAGTGAATAAGGACTTCCCTGCGACGTACGGAGTAGTGGCTAGTGGAGGATTCGAGCTCCAGGCTATATATTTTGTACTTTGAGGTATATTTATCTTTTCATGTACCCAGACTATTATTGTAATTGCAGACACTCGATGTATAACATTATATGGGATGTGTTAGGATTAATTAACTTGAGATGGATTAATGTATTTGATATGATATTTAAATCCTAGTGATGAGATCCTGAGGCATAATAATTATGATGATGTATGACACTGCACAGGAATGCACTCTTAATTGTGAATTAATGAGTAAAAAGTTTTAAATTAGCCCTATTTTCCGCATATTCGGGGCGTGACATTAATGAGAGAGAAGTACCCGCATCTGATTAAGGACTAAAGTACTCCTAAATTTTAAAACCCAAAATTTTGATGTAGCTTATCCCTTATTATTCCTATATGTATAAAGATTTTATTATGTTGGTTGAATCATAAGAAGAGTATTTACTACAAGGAAATTGTAAGTAAAGTGGTAAAACACACATACGTACAAAAAGGCCAAATAAGGGTTATAAGAGCTACATGCTAAACTGAGAGGATCTGAATCATTCTAATTGAATGGGCCGAATTGTTAGGCCAATTGGTAGGCCCAATATAAAGACAATTGAAGGCCCAATTGGTAGAAACCTTTTTAGCCCAAAAGCCCAAAAGAAAAGCCCAAACTGAAAGCCAATTAGTATAAGTTAAAAACCATTAATAAAAGGTAGCAAAATTCAATTTGATAACCCTCACTTAAACAAAGGTAGCAAAATCCAATTTGATAACCTTAACCTTAACCCATTAATAGTCAATTAACGTGGCTGAAATTGGTGACTTAATGGCTAAGTCTTTAGCTTATAAATACCATCCAACACATAATCATCTTCATCCTTTCATTTTCAGTAAAGTGAAGAAACCATAACCAAATAGTTTTCAAGCTTTCTCTCACTAGAAATCACTAGCTTAGAGACATATTTGGAAAAAGTGATCTTCATGAAAGTTGTTCCATATTGAGAGAGGAATAACATATGTTTGAATCAGCTATCAAGGAGCCATATTGAGAGAGACAAAAATAAAGGTAGTTTCGTTCAAAGTGGGAAGTATAAGCTAGGTGAGCTTTCAAGCTTCTCAATTCATATATGTTAATCTATGGTTATATGGAGTTGATTTGTATATGTTTCATGGATTGAAACACATGAAATCACTATGAACATGTGATGGTCAAAAGTTGGTATATGAGTTTTGATAAATGCTCTTGTGATTTCAAGACATGTATAGGTTGATATGCATATATACATGATTATGGCATGGTTAGTTATAATCAAATTGTTCATATGGATAGTTGTATGATGTTGGCATAAGGTGTTTGATAAAATGCCAACATGAACTATAGGAAAGGCTTAAGACATGCCAACCAAGTGCATGACAAAATGCCTAAGTGAATTGGCTAGCAAATGTCCATGAGTGGCATGGTGTTACATGACCGACGACATGATGGCTCTCGGCTACATGCCATGGTCGAGAAGGCCAATGGGCTAAGCGATGTGGTCTCGACCCAATGAGGTGTTATGGGCCTCAAACAAGCCCAATAAGAGTTGGTGAGTCCCATAAGCCCAATAGGCCCGACTAAAATTAATTGTAAAATGGAAATGGGCTTAAGGCAGTGTTAGGCCCATTAAGAGTAAACAAGCCCACTAAGTGAAATGGACTGTATTAAATGTGTAATACAATAGGAAAAGTATAATTAACCAAATAAATGGTTATATGCAGCTCTAGAAATTGTAATAGGAGCAAATCAGACAGCGAGATTAAGCAGCATTGAGGAAGTGAGGTCACGTAATGTGATTCGAGGTAAGGGATTTTTGTGAGTAGTTAGAGATATCTTCACGTATTTTCATCTACTTTTGCATTCACTTAAAAAATCTAAGGGTCAGAGAAAGTGAATAATATTTATAGCGACCCGATAGTGGGAAATTATGATTTTACCCCTAGTTAGTCAAAAAGTCAACTTTTAGAAAAAGTTGTAAAAAGCATGAAAAACCTGTTTTTGAGTGTTTTTACTGTTGTTTAGCAGAAGAGTAGATAGATGCGCTAATGTTTTCATGGTTGATGTGAAATAGCACAATTTATAGTGCTGATTTTAATGTTTTAAAATCATCTCTTTTAAAGAGCCATCTATCAAATTATGTGAGAATAAATCGTGCTGGAGCATAGGTCGCACTTGATTTTATATGTTTTCCACATAAATTAGTGCTGGAGTATGACTCGCACTAGATTTCCATGACATGCATGATAGAGTACTAGAGCATTGCTCGTACTTAATTTTATATGTTTTATCCATGATAGAGTGCTGGAGCTATTACTCGTACTTTGTTTTATATGATTTATGCATGATAGAGTACTAGAGCATTGCTCGTACTCAGTTTTATATGATATGCATGACAAAGTGCTGGAGTGAATTGCTCGTATTAAAATATTACATGAGAGGCATGACAGAGTGCTAGAGCGTTGTTCGTACTTGAATTTTTACATGATTTATACATGACATAGTATTGGAGCGATAGCTCATACTTGATTTGATGAGTTTTATGCATAGCATAGTACTGGAGCGATGGTTCGTGCTTGTTTTGAAATGAGAACTATGCATGACCTAGTGCTGGAGGTTTACTCTCACTAGTGTTTGATATTTAAGATGCATAAACAGTGTTTGAGCGGAGTGTCGACTGTGAGTCCCACTCAAAGGTGCGCACTGTAGTTTTTACGTGATATATAAGACATGTTAAAAAAATCGAGACGATTTCCTCTAGTAGATTGAGTGTCGCACTGTGAGATGTTTGCACATGGATTTAGAGACGTGGCATTTATTTTTCATAGTATAAGGGCTAAGATTTATGGCAAGCACCTCGACTATGAGGTATATCCATGGTATGAGGGCTAAGACTTATGGCAAGCACCCCGACCGTGAGAAGAGGGTCCACAAGTGTACGTTGTACCGTGCGAGTGGCATGGAGTACACTGTACCGTGTGTTGTTATGGAGTTGTGGAGTTGAGGAGTTGATAGCTGGTGGTTGTGATGGACTGACCCCCCTCCCGTTACAGCAGTGATTGCCCTGCACAGCGAGTACTGTGTTGCTTAGTATCACATTATAGGATATGGCCATAGTCGAGGAGAGTATTGCATTTAACCACTGACTCTCACATGATATATCACATGATTTTACTTGATTTTATGATACGGGTGGACCTGAGGGATGGGTCGAAACCGAGATTGATGCGTTATGAATGATTGAATTACCATATTTACTTTAATTTAAATATAAATGGCATGATCTAAAGGCATTATGAAATTATAAAGATGCATTGTTTTGCACGAAATGCCTAAATTTTGAGAACTTAGCATGATTTTGTACATGAGATTTAATATGTACAATTATATATAAATTTTAAAATTCATACTTTTGAAGTGAGTTAAGGAAATAATATTTTCAAGGCAGAGCATTATTTTCAGTAGATAGTGTGGATGTCTACTTGGTTGCCTGATTTTGTTATAGAGCTGTGAGCTCACCCTATTTTTTTACAGCTTTCTACAGAGCATCCGCAGTAAAGCGATTATGAGAGAGGGATAGTGTTCCTATTGTCCGCTGCCATTTCCTATCGATCGACAGATATATATATATATTTTGTATGGTTCTGTATCTAAGCATATAAACAACAAACTGATGTAAACGATGTATATTATGGGGGATGTATTTGTATTAGATTTTATACGAGCTCACTTATGTTATAAAAAAATTATAGTCAATAGATAGTATATTGACGTGTATGTATGATAATGAATGATATGGTAAGGGAGGATGCTGACATCGAATCACAGCTCAACTATTGATGAAGAGAAAGGTAAGTAAAAAGAAAAAAAATTTATAGTGGTTTTGGTTTAGTCACGTGCAGTCGTGACAGAATGGTATCCGAGTCAGTTTTTGGTCTGATGTGAGTCGGTGTTAGTAATTAGGAAAGTTTACATCCCCATATTACTGTGTTGTGTTCAGTTACAAGTGTGTGTACCGAGATGTGAATTGCTTAATTAATGGTTGTGAATGTAGGAATCGAGCCATTATGGCTAATACCAGTCATAGTAGAGGGGCTGGAGATAAACTTGAGAGCCAAGATGAGTCTTCGTCTAACCACGAGACTCTAAGTCCCACTGAGGTACCAAAGAGTACTGAGGTACACTTTACGAGGTTAGAATGTAGCCTAGAGACCATGATGAAGATGTTCACACAGGGTATGTATGATAGGCAGGGCACGAATGCAGGGGTTAATACTGGATAGGGAGTTGCACCTGATATGCTTGCACAGCCAGTTTAGACGCCACAGCCTATAGATACTCCTGCTGCTCCAATGCAAGGCAGTAGTGGATTGGGGCAGTTCCAGAAGTTTGGACTGCCGTCCTTTAGTAGGGTCGAGGACCTAGTGATTGCAGAGGATTGGATTGGAGAAATCAAGAAGTTGTACGGATTCTTTGAGTGTACGACTCTCGAGATGGTTGCTTTTGTCACCTTCAAGCTGAAGGGAGCGATAGAGCATTGGTGGAAGTCTACCAGACCTATATTGAGAGCCCAACATATAGATATCAGTTGGGAGATATATTTGGATGCCTTTAGCAGGCAGTTTGTTCCAGATACGGCACAGAGGAAGGCTGTAAGCCGAGTTCATGGGGTTGAGCTAGGGGAGTCTATTAGTAGATGAGTATGAGACACGATTTATATCCCTGGGAAGGTTGGACCCCGACACTATGTATAGTGAGACAAGAAAGGTTCGTTGATTTAGTAAAGGACTAAGACCGATACTACGGTTTAGATTGGTACCACTTAATACCTCTACATATGATGAGGCAGTGCGCACGGCGCAACTCTGTGAGTAGGACTATAAGAAGAATGCCTCTGAGTCTAGAAAGGTTACCCAGAGTAGAGATAGAGATAGGAAGAAGCCGGTTAGAGAAAAAGGTTTCAGTTATCAATGAGATAGGAGACTCTTCGGGAAGGGACCACAGATTTAGGAGGTATAAGAGAGACCTATTAGAGCTCCTGCATTTTTTGCCATAGCTCCAGCTAGGGGCATTATTATTGGAGGACAGAGGCTTACTAACGAGCAGTTTGGTAGATGTGGTAGATACTAAGATGCTAGACCTTGTTCGATAACTATCAAGTTGTGTTTTTGATGTGGGAAACTAGGGAAATTGCTAGGGCTTGCCTATAAATGATAAAGATTGCCCCACAGAACGGAAATGAGCCAAAGAGAGCTTTAGTTGATACTTCTGCTCTGAGAAGGAGAGCAACAATTGAAGAATAGGGGAAAAGGATATCAGAGCTAATCTAATTTTGCTAAGTATGAGCGATATTGATGTAATCCTAGGAATGGATTGGTTAGCTACAAACCATGCTGTTTTAGATTGTTATGCTAAGACGACTATGTTTCCTACCCTGTGAAAGATATTGTAAAGTTTACTGAAAAGAAATGAAAGAAGTAGTTGCAGTATTTAGTAAAATGATTTACTATACTGAATAAGAATCAAAATGTTAAAGGTTTCATTACGTATATGATTGATACAGATAAGACGCATCTAGAGTTGGAAGATATCCCTGTGGTTAGGGAGTTCCCAGATATTTTTCTGGATGAATTGCCAAGGCTACCACCAGACAGAGAGATGGAGATTCTGTATAGATTTGGTGCCTGGTACCAAGCCTATTTTGAAAACCACTGTATCGCATGGCCTTAATTGAGTTGGAGGAACTCAAGAGACAATTGCAGGAGCTGTTAGGTAAAGGGTTCATCAGACAGAGTGTTTCGCCTTGGGGAGTACCTTGTTTGTGAAGAAGAATGATGGAAGCCTCCGATTATGTATTGACTACAGATTGTTGAATAAGGCTACCATCAAGAATAGGTATCTCCTTTCACAGATTGATGAATTGTTGAATCATCTTCAGGGAGCACAAGTCTTTCTAAGATTGATTTGAGGTCTGGGTACCATTAATTAAGAATTCAGAGTGGAGATGTACCCAATACAGTATTTAGGACCAGATATGGCCATTAGGAGTTCTTGGTTATACGATTTAGACTGACGAATGCTCTCGCAACTTTTATGGCTTTGATGAATGATGTGTTCAAGCCATACTTAGATCAGTTTGTTATCATCCTTATCGATGACATTTTAGTGTATTCGAAGTCTCATGAGGAGCATGAGTAGCACCTGAGGATCGTATTACAGACTCTTCGAGAGAAGGAGTTGTACGCTAAACTTAGTAAGTGTGACTTCTGGTTAGCGGAGATCTCATTTTTGGGACACGTTGTGTCGAGGGATGGTGTATCAATAGATCCATCCAAGATAGAGGCTGTAGTTCACTGGGAACAGTCAAGGATAGTTATTAAGATCAAAAGTTTTCTGGGGTTAGCAGGATATTATTGGAGATTCATTGAGGGATTTTTTTAGTTGGCTGCTCCGTTAACACGTCTCACTCAGAAGAGTGTATCGTTCGTGTAGAACGAGGATTGTGAGAAGAGTTTTCAGGAGTTGAAGCATCAATTAACCACCACTCTAATTCTCAATATCCTTACCAGCTTAGGAGGATTTGCAGTATATATTGATGCTTCGCATCAGGGATTGGGCTGTGTATTAAATCAGGATGGGAGGGTAGCTGCTTTTGGATCCAGATAGCTGAAGGACCATAAGATTAACTATCTGACGCAAGATTTGGAGTTAGCGACGATAGTGTTTGCATTGAAGGTATGGTGCCACTACTTGTATGGGGAGAAGTTTCGGATATTCACCGACCACAAGAGCCTCAAGTATCTGTTCTCATAAAAAAGAGTTAAACATGAGACAGAGAAGATAGCTAGAGCTTCTGAAGGACTACGATTGTGAGATACTTTATCATCCGAGTAAGGCTAATGTTGTAGCTGACACTTTGAGTAGGAAGAACCTAGGGATGGTATCGTATATGATGGTCAAGGAACACGAGCTATTGGAACAATTTTCTAGCCTCAGTTTGGGTGTTGTGCCTTCTGACATGGATACAAGCTATGTGATAGCTAGTCTACGCTTGGAGCCAGATCTGTTTGATAGGATCAAACAGGCTCAGTAGATTGATCCGTATGTGCTAATATGACTAGTCAGACATAGATGGGCACAGTGACCAATTATGAGTTGAGTTTAGATGGACTACTGAGGTTCAGAGGTAGGGTGTATGTTCCCGAGAACCTAGAGTTCAGCAGACTGATTTTGTCTGAAGCTCGTTCTTCCAGGTACATGTTATATCTGAAAAGTGTATTGGTGGTCAGAAATATAAAAGGATATAGTAGAGTTTGTGGTGAGATGTCTCGTCTGTCAGCATGTGAAGGTAAAGCATCAGAAGCCTGCAGGATTATTGCAGCCTCTACTTATACCGATATAGAAATGAGAGCATATCACCATAGATTTTGTTATAGGTTTACCGAGGACCTGTAGGAATCATGATGCGATATGGGTGATCGCGGATAGACTGATGAAGTTAGCCCACTTCTTAGCTATGAGAGCTACCGATACTCTGAGCGCACTGGCAGAGTTGTATGTACGCGAGATAGTGAGGCTACATGGTGATCCAGTGAGCATTGTCTCGGATAGGGATTCTCGCTTCATTTCCCACTTTTGGGAACATTTGTAGGAAGCCTTAGGAACCCAATTGAATTGAGCTCCGCTTTCCATCCTCAGACAGATAGTCAGTCAGAGAGAACTGTGCAGACTCTGGAGGATGTGCTGAGAGCATGTGTGCTACAGTTTAGAGGCTCCTAGGATGATCATTTGCCCTAGCCGAATTCGCCTACAAAAACAGTTATCATTCGAGTATCAGGATGGCACCGTATGAGGCTTTGTATGGCCATAGATGTCGTTCCCCTATTGGTTAGGAAGAAGTTGCTGACCGAAAGATTTTTGCTCCTTATTTAGTCACGAAAGCCTCTGAGGATGTTCAGTAGATATGCGATAGATTACAAACCACTCAAAGCAGACAGAAAAGTTATGCTGACAAGAGACGGAGGCCACTAGAATTACAGTTGGCGAGTTAGTGTTTTTGAAAGTTTCTCCTTCTAAGGGTATATCGAGATTTGGGAAGAGAGGTAAATTGAGTCCTCGCTAAATTTAACCCTTGACATACTTGATCGAGTGGGAGATAAGGTCTATAGGTTGGCGTTGCCACCGGACTTATCAGGTGTGCATAATGTCTTTCACATTTTGATGCTTCAGAAGTATCACCGGGATCCGGCACATGTGATTAGTTATGAGCTGTTAGAGCTCAGAGAGGACATGTCATATGTTGAGAAGCCGATTCGGATATTAGGTAGGAAGAAGAAGGTATTGCTATCAAAGATGATCGTTTTGGTTAAGGTTCTCTTGTAGCACCACACTTTGGAAGAGGCTACTTGAGAGTTAGAAAGCCTGATGTGTGAGAAGTACCCCCAGTTATTTGAGGTATGACTTGGTTCTAATTTGGAGGACCAAATTTCTTATGTTGGGAGGATTGCAAGACCCAAAATTTTCATGTAGCTTATCCCTTATGATTCCTATATGTACAAACAATTTATTATGTTGGTTGAATCATAAGAAGAGTATTTACTACAAGGAAATTGTAAGAAAAGTAGAAAAACACACATACACTACATAAAGGCCAAATAAGGGCTATAAGAGCCACATGCTAAACTGAGAGGATCTGAATCATTTTGACTGAAGAGAAAAACTTATGATGTGAAAATATAGAGAACTCAAGAAGGAAAGTCAGTTTGATTTGGTCCCAAATACATAGAGGTAGAGTAAATGACTTAAACAAAGGTAGCAAAATTCAATTTGGTAACCATCACTTAAACAAAGGTAGCAAAATCCAATTTAATAACCTTAACCTTAACCCATTAATAGTCAATTAAGGTGGTTGAAATTGGTGACTTAATGGCTAATTCCTTGGCTTATAAATACCATACAACACATAATCATCTTCATCCTTTCATTTTCGACAAAGTGAAGAAACCATAACCAAATAGTTTTCAAGCTTTCTCTCACTAGAAATCACTAGCTTAGAGATATATTTGGAACAAGTGATTTTCATGAAAGTTGTTCCATATTGAGAGAGGAATAACATAGGTTTGAATTAGCTATCAAGGAGCCATATTGAGAGAGACAAAATCAAGGAAGTTTCGGCCAAAGTGGAAAGTATAAACTAGGTGAGTTCTCAAGCTTCCAAATTCATATATGTTAATCTATGGATTGTATGGAGTTGATTTGTATATGTTTTATGGATTGAAACACATGAAATTACAATAAACATATGATGGTCGAAAGTTGTTATATGAGTTTTGATAAATGCTCATATGATTTTAAGACATGTATAGGTTGATATCCATATATACATGAATATGGCATGGTTAGTTATAATGAAATTGTTCATATGGATAGTTGTTTGATGTTGGCATATAAGGTGTTTGATAAAATGCCAACATAAACTATAGGAAAGGTTTAAGACATGCCAACCAAGTGTATGACAAAATGCCTAAGTGAATTGGCTAGCAAATGGCCATGAGTGGCATGGTGTTGCATAACCGACGACATGATGGCCCTCGGCCACATGCCATGGCCGAGTAGGCCAATAGGCCAAGCCGATGTGGTCTCGACCCAATGAGGTGTTATGGGCCTTGGACAAGCCCAATAAGAGTTGGTGGGTCCCATAAGCCCAATAGGCCCGACTAAAATTAATAGTAAAATGAAAATGGGCTTAAGGCAATGTTAGGCCCATTAAGAATAAACGGTCCCATTAAGTGAAATAGACTATATGAAATGTGTAATACAGTAGGAAAAGTATAATTAACCAAATAAATGGTTATATGCAGCTCCAGAGATTGTAATAGGAGCGAATCAGACAGCGAGATTGAGTAGCATCGAGGAAGTGAGGTCACGTAACATGATTCGATGTATAGGACTATTGTTAGTAGTTAGAGATACCTGCACGTATTTTCATCTGCTTTTGCACTCACTTAAAAACCATGAGGGTCAGAGAAAGTGAATAATATTTATAGCGACCCGATAATGGCAAATTATGATTTTACCCTTATTTAGTCAAAAAGTCAACTTTTAGGAAAAGTTATAAAAAGCATGGAAAACCTGTTTTTTGAGTGTTTTTACTGTTGTTTAGCAGAAGAGTGGATAGATGGGCTAATGCTTTCATGGTTGATATGAAATAGCACAATTTATAGTGCTGATTTTAATGTTTTGAAAATCATCCCTTTTAAAGAGCCATCTATCAAATTATGTGAGAATAAATCGTGCTGGAGCATAGCTCGCAGTTGATTTTATATGTTTTCCACATAAATCAATGCTGGAGTATGACTCACACTAGATTTTCATGACATGCATGATAGAGTACTAGAGCGTTGCTCGTACTCAGTTTTATATGTTTTATGCATGATAGAGTGTTGGAGCTATTGCTCATACTCGGTTTTATATGATTTATGCAAGATAGAGTACTGGAGCATTGCTCGTACTCAGTTTTACATGATATGCATGACAGAGTGCTGGAGTGAATTGCTCGTACTCAAATTTTACATGAGATACATGACAAAGTGCTAGAGCGTTGCTCGTACTCAAATTTTTACATGATTTATACATGACATAGTACTGGAGCGATAGCTCATACTTGATTTGATGAGTTTTATGCAAAGCATAGTATTGGAGCGATAGCTCGTACTTGTTTTGAAATGAGAACTATGCATGACCTAGTGCTGGAGGTTTACTCGCACTAGTGTTTGATATTTAAGATGCATAAACAGTGTTTGAGCTGAGTGTCGACTGTGATTCGCACTCAAAGGCGCGCACTATAGTTTTTACGAGATATATAAGACATGTTAGAAAAACTGTGAAGATTTTCTCCTATAGACTGAGTGTCGCGCTGTGAGATGTTCACACGTGGCTTTAGAGACGTGGCATTTATTTTTCATAGTATGAGGGCTAAGACTTATGGTAAGCACCCCGACTATGAGGTATATCCATGGTATGAGGCTAAGACTTATGGCAAGCACCCCGACCAAGAGGAGAGGGTGCACTGGTGTACGTTGTACCGTGCGAGTAGTATGGACTATACTGTACCATGTGTTGTTATGGAGTTGTAGAGTTGAGGAGTTGATAGCTGGCGATTGTGATGGATTGACCCCCCTCCCGTTACAGTAGTGATTGCCCCGCACACCGAGTACTGTGTTGCCTGGGATCACATTATAGAATATGGCCATAGTCTAGGTGATATGTGTGTACAAAAGGATGATTTAGGACGATTAAGGAAACGTGTGGATTGGGAATTGAAGCAGCTAAAAACGTAAGTTGGGTGGAAATAATGATAGTAAACTTTGACCCAAAAACAGAATATCAACCTAGACCCGAAGTCTAAAGATACTCGAACCAAAGGTGTTGGACCTCGACCCTACAAATATAAAATTCGAGAACCTAAGGTATAACAATGGTGGTTGGTGAAGAGGGAGGCGCCACCAGGAAGAAGATCTTGATAAGCATAGTTGAGAGGGAATCCTAAAAAGAGGCACACTCAAATTTTTGAAAATTCTATTTGATCTGTTCTGTTTTATTCAAGAGCATTTACAAGGTATTTATAATAATATCTATCACTTAAACCCTTAAACAAGTGGGCTGGAATTAACACCAAATATAAAATAAGACTAAAACCTAAATTTACGCCTAAGCCTAGTTACATAGGATAATTGGTCTAAAACACAATAAGACTCAAATGTGGGCTATTTAAGCACTTAACCCAACTTATGACTAAACCAAGACTCATGTCGTTTGGGCTTCCAAACAAATATAGATGGCTGGTGAACCTCCTTGGATGACCCATGGATCCTTAGCATCACGAGCAAATGGACCTCCATCATTCCCCCTCGCCTCAAAAGGATTTTTCCTCAAATCGCATGTACCTTCATCAAAAGAAAAGGGAGAAAGATCAGAAACATTAAAAGTAGCAGATACACCATACTCACCAGGAAGATCCAATCGGTATGCGTTATCGTTGATCTTCTCAATGACTTGGAATGGTCTATCTCCTCAGGGATGCAACTTAGTTCGTCACTGAGTAGGGAACCTCTCTTTTCTCATATGTACCCAAACCCAATCACCAGGTTCAAAGACTGCTTTCTTGCAGTGCTTATAGGCTTGGGTGATATACTGCTCAACATACACATGCATACTCTTACTGTAAATCAGAATGTTATCGAAATAGACAACCACATACTTACAAATGAAAGCATGTAGAACATGGTTCATTAAGCGCATGAAAATACTGGGTGCGTTAGTCAAGCCAAAAGGCATAACTAACCACTCATAAAGATCATGTTTAGTCTTAAATGCAGTTTTCCATTCATCATCTTCTTTCATACGAATTTGGTGATATCTACTCTTTAAATCAATTTTAGAAAATATGCATGCACCATGCAACTTATCAAGCATGACATCTAGCCTAGGAATAGGATAGTGATACTTTACAGTGATTTTATTGATGGCTCGACAGTCAACGCACATCCTCCATGTCCCATCCTTTTTAGGAACAAGCAATACGGGCACGGCGCATGGACTCATGTCCCTCTCATGTAATCTTTCCTCATGAGCTCCTCAACTTACCTTTGAATCTCCTTCGTCTCCTCTGGATTGCTTCTGTAGGCTAGGCGGTTAGGTATGGCAACTCTGGGGATAAGGTCAATCTGGTGCTCGATCCCATGAATCGGTGGTAGTCTATTTTGGATCTCCTTAGGGAATACATCCTTGAATTCCTGCAACAATGAGACAACATTAGTAGGCAAAGTATCATGGAGTTCAGTATTAATAAAACAAGAGTCTTTAAATAAGAGCAAAATGATAGGAGACTTAGCAATAAATGCAGTCTTCACATCTTGAGGGTTGGTATGGTAGCTCACTGCTTTGCTTTTCTTGCTTCCCTTCTTTTCTTTAGGTAGCTTCCTTTACTCGTCATGTTGCTCCTTCAGCCTTAATTGATCCTCGTAAATCTCTTTGGGGCTAAGAGGAGTAAGAGTGATCTTCTTGCGATCAATAAAAAAGGAGTAACAGTTAATGCAACCGTCATGGATGATTCTCTGATCATACTGCCATAATCTACCCTACAATAGATGGCTAGCTTGCATGGGCACCACGTCACACAACACTTTATCTTGATACCTTTCAATACAGAAAGGAACCAAGACTTACTTCACCACAGTCATTGATCCACTACAACTTATATAGGCAGTGATGCTTGGTAGTGGACAACTTTAACTTATCAACAAGGTATGTGCTATCAACATTAGTACAGCTCCCACCATCAATGATCACAAAGCATACCTTATCACTAATATGGCATTTGTATGGAAGATGTTCTCACGCTGTACCTCATCCTCAAACTTCACATGAGTATTAAGAGCACGTCTGGCAACAAATGCTTCACCACAAGTAGCAAACTCAACATCGTCTTCTTCTTCAGCATCTTCTAACGTAGGCATCTCATCCCCAATACCAACATCAGAACCTTCACTCTCAACATCTCCATTCTCAAGCATGAGCATCACTCTATGGTTGGGACATTGAGAGGTAACATGTCCATGACACAAACACTTAAAACAATTAATGTCACGTGTTCTACACTGGGATGCTTGGGCTGGCTCAATCTTGGGCTTTGGAGGGTCCTCAGACTTGGGCTTAACAAAACTTTCTGACTTAGGCTTAAACACAAGCTTATCATCCCTACGAAAGGTGTTAAATTTCCAAACAGAAACTGAACTAGGAGTGAAACGGGATGTACCTTTCCTTTTGAGTTGCCTTTCCACTTTGATGGCCACATACAACATCTCCTCTAAATCCATGTAATGCTACAACTCTGCAACATTGTCAATCTCATGGTTCAAGCCTTGGAGAAAATGAGCCATAGTAGCTTTTGCATCCTCTTGGACATTAGCTCGGATCATGATTATCTCCATCTCCTTATAGTAATCGTCATCACTTTTTTTAACCCTGGGTGAGACCTTGGAGCTTCTGGTACAACTCTCTGTAGTAATGGTTAGGCACAAATCTTTTCCTCATGATGCCTTCATCTCATCCCATGTAGACATTGGAGGATTACCACATCTTCTTCTACTAGAGACCAGCTGATCCCACCATACCATAGCATATTCCACGAACTCTACTGCAGTAAGTTTAACCTTCTTTACTTTAGAGTAGTGGTGGCAATTAAATACCATGTCAATCTTCCTTTCCCACTCTAAATATGCCTTGGGATCATTTTTTCCTTGGAAAGGAGGAATCTTCAATTTTATGCTGCCAAGGCTTCAATCCATCTTCTCTTTGCCTCTATCACAAGCTCTATCAACTCGATCTCTATCTCTATACTCATGATGCCTTCTATGATGTCTATCTGCCTCAGAATCTTCTTCCAAATCATACCCAACATTATCATCATACCCTTCACTGGTAACAATCTTACTTTTCAGACTGGAAGAATCACCTTATTAGATCTTTACATGCTGAGTTTCATACCGGTCTAACTTATCATGAATGTCATTGAATTTTACGTCCATCCGTTGGAACTGTTGTTGCATTGCCTGGAGCATGAACTCAATTTTTTTAAAGTCTGACTTATCACATTCAGAAGACATCTTTAACCTGCAAGAAACGTTTGTGACAACAGAAAACAAAGAACCTCACAAGTGATAACCTCATGTGTTTACACTCAATTCACTCAAGATGGGGCACTCACAGTCGTGTTTTACTCAAGTAATTCCGCTTTTCTCTACTAATGTTTCTCACACGCTCATGCCTTTTTCCCTTACTCTACCTCAACTCTATAGGTTCACAATCGTACTAGAGACTTTGTCAAAGATTCAACCTCGAAGGATCAACCAATTCACAAAGTATTTTCTCTTCTCTTTTTTTATTGTATTTTTTTTACTTCAGAAAGGTACGACTGAGATGACACAACAAGATTCTCAAAGAAATAATCACCAGAAAAACAAAAAAAGGCCTAAAACTATAGGAAAACGATGGAATTTGGCCAAGAAAATGTGGGGCCAATGGATGTAATCCATGGGTTTGTTTTATTTCGTCGTTTTATTTAAAAGATGTATCGTGCATCCTGTAACTCAACAGAATTTGTTTCCATGAATAGTGTTTGAACAATATACGGTTTCTTTTTTTTTTTTAAACAAAGACTAATCTAATTTGTGGCTAGGGTAGTAGGGAAGAGTTTTAATGTGGCTAAGAGATTGACTTGAAACAAAAATTCAGAAGTCCAACTCAAACACAACAACTAAATGTAGAGTCCAACTCAAACACAACAACTAAGTGTAGAGTCCAACTTAAACACAACAACTAAGTGTAAAGTCCAACTCAAACACAACAACTAAGTGTAAAGCTCTTCTCAAACACTACAACTAAGTGTAGTTTTTTTTTTTTTACATTGACTTAGTGTTAGAGATGAAGGGGAAGACATACAACTAGAAAATCAAAACCTTGCTCTGATGCCAAATTGATTTGCGTGTACAAGAGGATGATTTAGGACGATTAAGGAAACGTGTGGATTGAGAATTGAAGCAGCTAAAAATGTAAGTTGGGTGGAAATAATGGTAGTAGACTTTGACTGGAAAACAAAATATCAACCTAGACCCGAATTCTAAAGAGACTCGAACCAAAGGTATTGGACCTCGACCCTACGAATATAAAATTCGAGAACCTAAGGTATAACAATGGTGGTTGGTGAAGAGGGAGGCACCACAAAGAAGAAGACCTTGATAAGCCTAGTTGAGAGGAAACCCTAGAAAGAGGCACACTCAAATTTCTAAAAATTTAATCTAATCTGTTATGTTTTATTCAAGAGCGTTTACAAGGTATTTATAATAATATCTAACACTTAAGCCCTTAAACAAGTGGGCTGGAATTAACATCAAACAGAAAATAAGACTAAAACCTAAATTCACGCCTAAGCTTAGTTACATAGAATAATTAGTCTAAAATGCAATAAGACTCAAATGTGGGCTATTTAAACACTTAACCCAACTTATTACTAAACCAAGACTCATGTCGTTTGGGTTTCCAAACAAATATAAATGGTTGGGGAACCTCCATCACCAGGAGAGTATTGCATTTAGCCATCAAGTCTCACATGATATATCACATGATTTTACTTGATTTTATGATATGGGTAGACTTGAGGGATAGGTCGAAACCCGGATTGATGTGTTGTGAATGATTGAAGTGCGATATTTACTGTAATTTGAATGTAAATGGCATTATTTATCTAAAGGCATTATGAAATTATAAAGATTCATTGTTTTGGACGAAATGCCTTTGTTTTGAGAACTCAACGTGATTTTATACATGGGATTTAATCTGTACAATTATATATATATTTTAAAATTCATGCTTTTGAAGTGAGTTAAGGAAATAATATTTTCAAGGCAGAGCATTATTTTTAGTGGATAGTGTAGATGTCTTCTTGCTTGCCTAATTTCCTTACTGAGCTGTGAGCTCACCCCTTTTGTTTACACCTATCTACAGAGCATCCGCAGTAGAGCTATTACGAGAGAGGGATAGTGTTCCTATTGTCCGCTGCCATTTTCTATTGATTGACAGGTATACATATTTTGTACGGTTCTATATCTAAATATATAAACAACACAGTGATGTAAACGATGTATATTATGGGGGATGTATTTATATTATATTTTATACGAGCTCACTTATGTTATAAAGGAAATTATAGTCAGTAGATAGTATATTGACGTGTATGTATGATAATGAATGATATGGTAAGCGAGGATGCTGACATCGAATCACAGCCCAACTGTTGATGAAGAGAAAGGTAAGTAAAAAGAGAAAAATTTGTAGTGGTTTGGGTTTAGTCACGAAGGGTCGTGACATATAAGAGCAAAAAATAAAGGAAGAAGAGAACACTGGTAACTCGAAAACAAAAAAGTTTAGTATGGGCAGTCTGAAGGTAGGGAAGAAGACTGGAAATGAATCAGTAAAGGTGAGACAGTTTAGCAAGTGATGAGGGAGACGGTGACAGGAAACGAAGAGAGAAGCCAGTAGAGAAACTGGCAAGAAAACTGGAGCATGAAGCGAAAGAGAGAAGAGGACAACAACTTTTGATTACTACTTGAAAACCAAAAGGGAGAAGCTTGCTGCCATACCTATAACAAAGCAACTGGAAAACCAAAAGCGAAGAAGCTGAAAACATAACACAAGAGTCAAGTTGCAGTGAACAGAAAATGAAAAGCAGAGAGGACATGTGGTCTAGAGATGAGAATAAGAAGCAGAGGAGGTAGGCGAGGTTAGTAAACAAAAGAAGGAGAAGAAAATCAAAGCAATACGAGAGTAGGGAGAGACGAGTTGCAGAGAACAGGGAGTGAGGAAACAGTGGTGGCTGGATCAGAAATGAAACCGAGAAGAAAATATGAGTAGGGGACGTTCCCTAAAGGCCAAGCTATCCTGCGAAGGGGTTATGTAGAGCCACTGAACAAACGATGAAGCTTGTTCCTTTCTTACCTGGATAGTGAGGCAAGACAAAGAAGAGAAACAAAAAAAAAAAAAAGGAAAGCTAGAAACTGAGAGGGCTGCGATGGCTTGAAAATAGGGGTGGAAAATCGAACAGAACCGAAGGTGCTAGAAACGATGACAGCTGGGAACGTGGAGCTAGCTGACATTGTGTCAGACTCATATTTTCTGTAGCTTGTTCCTTATGATTCCTATGTGTATGAACACTCTATTATTATAGTTGAATCATAAGAAGAGTATTTACTAGATTTAAAGTGTATGTGAAATGATTTAGACTCAAAAGCTACATAAAAGCCTAATGCGAACTATAAGAGTCATAGGCTAAACCGAGTGGATTTGAATCATTCTGACTGAAGAGAAGAACTTAAAATGAGAAAATATAGAGAGCTTATGAAGGAAAGTCAGTTTGATTTAGTTCCAAGCACAGAGAATGAGAGTAAAAGCTAAAAAGGGTAAAATGAACCTTTTTAGTGAGTTAAGGTATTTAAGGTATTTCGAGCATATTTACCTACCAAAAACGGCTAAAACGTAAAGAAGAGAGTTTAAGATATAAGATGTGACACTTTTGAAATTTTGAGAAAAAGTCAACTATAGTTCAGAAAAGTGGATTTTTACCATAGTTAACTAACCATCGTTAAAAATTTACCTAAGTATGGAGAAAAGTTTAAGGAAAAATATTTTTGGTCAGAATACAAGAAAATCGTCCTCGAAAGTAAGGAAAATTTATTCGGAAGGATTCCGGATTAAAATTAATGGATAAAAATGTAATGGGCATAAAGTGAAGATTTTAAAGCCCATTAAGGTATACTAAACGTAGATCAAAATTCTTAGGTCCCTTAGATCGAATTGTTGGACCGATTGATAGGCCAAATATTTAGATAATTAAAGGCCCGAGCTATAGTAAAAATTTCAGCCCAAAAGCCCATTAAGAAAGCCCAAACTGAGAGGTCCAATTGTAAAGCCCATTAGGATTAAATATCTAACCATAGTTAAATCTAAATATGACTCATTAGATGACTCATTAGGTGACTCATAACTAAACCTTCGGAAGTCAATTTTAATGGCTGAAAAGTAAGGCTTAATGACTAAGTAAATGGCTTATAAAATCAGCCACACCATTGTCATCTTCACTAAACCATTCTTGACTACACAAGGAAACCATTGAAATACATTTATCCAAGCTTACTCTCACTAGTAATCACTAGGATTTAGGCATATTTGGAACGTGCATTCTTCATGAAAGTTGTTCCAAATTGAGAGGAGAGTAACATATGTTGGAATTGGCTATTAAGAAGCCATAGTGTACAAACCGTGAGGCACCAAAGTTTCGGCCAAGTGTGAACACAAATACTAGGTATATTTTCAAGCTTTCAAATTCATATAAGTTATTGCATGAATGATTTTAAGTATATTGGTATATGTTTTAAGCATTGAAACATATGAAATCACTATGATCATGGTTAGGCGAGAGTGGGTAGTGAAATATTGATGAATTTCCATATGATATTAAGGCATAAATGAGTTGATATACAAGTGTTAATGATTATGGTACAGTTAGAATTAATCAATTTGATTAATTAATACATGTATTAAGTTGACAATCAAGGTGTTTGATAAAATGCCTAAACAAACTATGTGATGCTTAAGAACATTGCCAACTAAGTGTTTATAAAAATGCCTAAGTGAATTGGCTAAAGAAATGGACATGGATGGCATGCCATGGTGTGACCGACGGCATGGGGTGCTCTCGGCCATGGCATGTGGCTGAGAGGTCTAATGGGCCAAACCCAATTATTTTAGGCCCAATGAGATGTAATGGGTCTAGGATAAGCCCAATAAAAGTTGGTGGGCCCCACAAGCCTAATAGGCCCAACGAAAATAAATAGTAAAATGGAAATGGGCTTAAGGCATAGTTAGGCCCATTAAGGTTTATTAAAGCCCATTAAGAGAAATAGACTATATTTAATGTGAAATACAATAGGGAAAAGATAATTAACCTGATAAATGGTTATATGCAGCTCTAGAGATTATTGGAGGAGCAAACCAGACTGTTGGATCGAGCAGCGTTGAGAAAGTAAAATTTCTCGAGTGATTGCAGGTAAGGGACTTTTATGACTAGTTAGAGATACTTGCATGTATTTTCATCTGCTTTTGCATTCACTTAAAAACTCTGAGGGTTAGAGAAAGTGAATAATAATTATTGTGACCCTATAGTGGTAAATTATGATTTTACCCCTAGTTAGTCAAAAAATCAACTTTTGTGAAAAGTTGTAAAAAGCATGGAAACCACCATTTTGAGTGTTTTTGCTAGTGATTAGCAGAAAAATAAATATATGGGCTAATGATTTTAAGGTTGATGTGAATTAAGCACACTTTATGGTGCTGATTTTGATGTTTTGAAAATCATCCTTTCTTAAAGAGCCATCTATCGAATTATGTGAGACTAAATCGGGCTAGAGCACAGCTCACACATGATTTCATATATTTTCCATATGTATTAGTGCTGGATTGTGATTCACACTAGATTTTCATGACATGCATGATAGAGTGCTGGAGTTATTACTCGAACTCAGTTTTATATGATATATGCATGAGAGAGTGCTGGAGCGATTAGCTCGTACTCGAATTTCTCATGAGATGCATGACAGAGTACTAGAGCATTGTTCGTACTCGATTCTTCATGATTTATACATGACATAGTACTTCAGTTATTTCTCGTATTTGATTTGATGAGTTTTGTACATAGCATGGTACTGGAGCTATTGCTCGTACTTGATTTGAAACATGAACTATGCATTGACCTAGTTGCTGGAGGTTTACTCACACTAGAGTTTGAGTTTGTGATGTAAAACAATGTTTGAGCGGAGTGTCGACTGTGAGTCACGCTCAAAGGCGTGCACTGTAATTTATGTGATATATAATACATGTTGAAAAACATGCTTGATTTCCTCAGGTAGACTGAGTGTCACATTATGAGAGGTTGGCATGTGGATTTAGAGACGTGGTATGATATTCCATGGTTTGAGGGCTAAGACCTATGGCAGGCACCCCAACTATGATGTAGGGTCCACAGAGTACGTTGTACCATGCAAGTGGTATGGAGTACACTATACCATGTGGTGTTGTGGAGTTGGGGAAGTTATAGCTGGCGGTTGTGATGGACTGACCCCCCTCCCGTTGCAGCAGTGATGCCCTGCACACCGAGATTTGTGTTGCTTGGGATCACCATTATAGGATATAGCCATTGTTCGGGATATTTTTGCATTTCACCATAGAGTCTCACATGATATATCACCTGACTGACTGATTTATTTATGATACGGATAGACCTGAAGGATGGGTCAGAATCCTATTTTTGTGTTGTGAATGATTTAAATGCCATATTTACTATGTTTTAAATATACATGGCATGATTTATCTAAAGGCATTCTGATATTATAAAGATGCATTATTTTGTACTACATGCCTACATTTGAGAAAGCAAGCATGATTTCTATACATAGGATTTGATCTGTACAAGTATATATATATTTAAAGACATGCTTTTAAAGTGAGTTAAGGAAATGATATTTTCGAGGCATAGCATTATTTTGAGTAGATAGTGTAGATGTCTACTTGCTTGCTTGATTTCCTTACTGAGCGCGTTGTATGCTCACCCCCCTTTCTTTTACATCTCTCTACAGAGCATGATCAGTAGAGCGAGTGTGCTCAAGGGATAGTATTCCTATTATCCACTGCTATTTCCTATCGATCTACAGGTATACATATTCTGTACGATTGTGTATCTAAACATAGAAACAGCACAGTGATGCATGCGATATATATTATGGAGAATGTATTTGTATTAGATTTTATATGGTCTCACATGTATCATAAAAGAAGTTACAGTCAGTAACAGTATATTGACATGTATGTATGATAATGGATTATATGGTAAGCGAGGAAGCTAACATCGAATCATAGCCCAACCATTGATGAGAGGAAAGGGAAATTAAAATGCGAAAATTTTGTAGTAGTTTTGGTTAAGTCATGAAGGGTCTTGGAATGGTATCAGAGCCGAGGTTGGTCTGATGTGAGTTGGTGTTAGAAAATAGGAAAGTGTACATCCCTATAGTACTGTATTGTGTTTAGATACAACTGTGTATACCAGATGGGAGACGGATTAATTCATGATTGTGAATGCAGGAACTTTGCCTATATGGCAAATACTCATAGTGGTAGAGGGACGAGAGTTAGGGTTCGAGGCCATGGAGATAGGCTTGAGAGACAAGTTGCTGTCGAACCATTACCTACCCATGAGACTCCAGGTGCTACTGAGGCACCAGAGTGTGTTGAGTTACGCTTTACGAGGTTAGAGTGTAGCCTAGAGATGATAGTTGAGATATTGGCACAGAAGATGCCAGGTAGGCAGGGACAGGAGGCAGGAGCTGCGATAGGAGAGGCAGTTGCCCCTGATACACCTACACAGCAAGCTCATGCATCGAGGACTATAGATACTCCTACACCCCCACCAATTTCGGGTAGTAGGGGATTAGGATATGGATGTGATCTAGATGGATTGCGTCAGTTCCAGAAGTTTAGACCTCCATCTTTTAGTGGGGTCAAGGACCCTGTAGCTACTGAGGAGTGGGTTGCTGAGATGGAGAAGCTTTATGGATTCTTCGAGTGTACGACATTAGAGATGGTCGCATTTGCTGCGTCCCTACTGAAAGGAGCTGCAGAGCATTGGTGGAAGTCCACTAGACCCATAATGAGAGCCCGACATATAGATATTAGTTGGGAGACATTTCGGGATGCCTTTAGGAGGCAGTTTGTTCTAGATACTGCACAACGGAAACTACAGGCTGAGTTTTTGGGACTAAACTAGGGGAGCTTGTCAGCGGACGAGTATGAGACTCGATTCCTATCCCTGGGGAGATATGACCCAAATACCATGTATAGTGAGGCCAGGAAGGTCCACAGGTTCATCGATGGATTAAGATCGATTTTACAGTCCAGGTTGGTCCCATTAGATATAACCACCTATGAGGAAGCAGTGCACAGGGTGCAAGTATGCAAGCAAGATTATGAGAGGTATGCTTTTGAGTTTGGGAAGTTTAGTCGGAGCTGAGATAGAGGTTTCAGTTATCGAGGAGGGAGGAAACTCTTTGGTAAGAGACCACGGGTTTAGGAGGCACGAGAGAGATCTGCTAGACCTCCTGCTTATCTGACCATAGCTCCAGCAAAAGGTATTATCATAGGAGGATAGAGACTTACTACCGATCAGTGCAGAAGATGCGGTAGATAGCATGGAGGTAGACTGTGTCCGCTGACTCCTATAGTGTGTTTTCGATATGGGAAATAGGGGCATATTGCTAGAACTTGTCCAGAGATGGTTGAGACTACTCCTCTGAAGGGCAGGGAGCCAGAGAGAGCTCCAGTTGATCCTTCTACTTCTAGGAGGAGAGTGACAGCAGAAGAAAAGGAGAAGCAAGTGATTGGTCGAGGGCGTGCACATACTTTGGACCAGGGTACAGCTGATGCTTCATCGGATGTGATATGAGGTAACATCTTGATTTATGATATTGAAGCATATGTTTTAATTGATCCTGGTGCCACGCATTCTTTTATATCGCCTTCATTTGCATGTAAATTAGCAAGACATGTAGAGCGTACACCGTTTTGTATGATAATGTTGATTTGTACGCTTATGAATAGTAATCAAGTTGTCGACTATGTATTTAATGACTGCAAGTTGAGAGTATGGAACAAGGAGATGATAGCCAATCTAATATTACTAAGTATGAGTGACTTTGATATAATCTTAGGAATGGATTGGTTATCTGCAAACCATGTTGTTTTAGATTGTTATACTAAGACAGTTATGTTTCCTAACCCTACAAGATATGTTCTAAAGTTTAATAAAAATAAATGAAAGAAGTAGTTATGATTATAATAAGATATACTGACTTAGAAAACCTTCAACATATCAAGGTTTCATTGCGTACATGGTAGATATGGATAAGGCACCTCTAGAGTTGTTAGATATTACTGTGGTCAGTGAGTACCCAAATGTTTTTTCAGATGAGTTGCCAGGGTTACCACCAGACAGAGAGATGGAGTTCTGTATAGATTTGGTGCCTGGTATGAAACCTATTTCGAGACTACCATATCGCATGGCCTTAGTTGAGTTGAAGGAGCTCAAGAGGCAGTTGCAGGAGCTGTTGGATAGGGGTTTCATTAGACCGAGTGTTTCACCTTGGGGAGCACCGGTTTTATTCGTGAGGAAGAAGGATGGGAGCCTCCGATTGTGTATAGATTACCAATTGTTAAATAAGGCCACCATCAAGAATAGGTATCCCCTTCCATGCATTGACGACTTACCAGATCAACTTCGGGGAGTGCAGATTTTTTCTAAGATTTATCTGAGGTCTGGGTATCATCAGCTAAGAGTTCGGAGTGGAGATGTACCCAAGACATAGTTTCATACCCAATATGGCCATTATGAGTTCTTGGTCATGCTATTCGGATTGACGAATGCTCCAGCTGCTTTTATTGCTTTGATGAACGATGTGTTCAAGCCATATTTAGACCAGTTTGTTATCGTCATCATCGATGACATATTGGTGTACTCGAGATTCGAGGATGAGCATGAGCAGTACCTTAGGATCGTATTACAGACTCTACGAGAGCAGTAGTTGTATACTAAACTCAGTAAGTGTGACCTTTGGTTGACAAAGATCTCATTTTTGTGACATGTATCGAGGGATGGTGTATCAGTCGATCCATCTAAGATAGAGGCTGTAGTTCAATGGGAACAGCTGAGGACAATCACTGAGATCAGGAGTTTTTTGGGTTTAGTTGGATATTATCAGAGATTTGATGAGGGATTTTCGAAGTTGGCTGCTTCGTTGACACGTCTTACTCAAAAGAGTGTACTGTTCGTATGGAACGAGGATTGTGAGAAGAGTTTTTAGGAGTTGAAGCATCGATTGACCACAACTCCGATTGTCACTATCCCTACTAGCTCATGAGGATTTACAGTGTATACCAATCTTCGCATCAGGGACTAGGCTGTGTATTGATGTAGAATGGGAGGGTATTTACTTATGGATCTGACAGCTAAAGGATCATGAGAAGAACTATTCGACCCATGATTTGGAGTTAGCAGCAGTAGTGTTTGCGTTGAAAGTATGGTACCAGTACTTGTATGGTGAGAAGTTCTAGATATTTATCGACCACAAAAGCCTCAAGTATCTGTTCTCACAGAAAGAATTGAACATGAGATAGAGAAGATGGCTAGAGCTTCTAAAGGACTACGATTGCGAGATACTTTATCATCCGAGTAAGGCTAACGTTGTAGCTGATGCTTTGAGTAGGAAAAGCCTAGGGATGGTATCGTATATGATGGTTAGGGAACATGACTTGCTAAAGCAGTTTGCTAGCCTCAGACTGGGAGTTGTGCCTTCTAACATGGATACAGGCTAAGTGATAGCTAGTCTATGCTTAGAGCCGGATCTGTTGGATAGGATCAGAGTGGCACAGCAAATTGATCCATTTTGTATGGATGTGAATGGTCAGATGCAGAAGGGCACAGTGACTGATTTTGAGTTGAGTTCAGATGGACTACTGAGTTTCAGAGGCAGATTGTGTGTTCCCAAGGATCCAGGACTCAGAAGATTGATATTGGTGGAAGCTCATTCATTGAGGTATATGTTACATCCGGGTAGTAACAAGATGTATCAGAACCTCCGGAAGGTATACTGGTGGTCGGGTATGAAGAGAGATGTAGCAGATTTTGTGGTAAAGTGTCTCATATGTCAGCAGGTAAAGGTAGAGCATCAGAAGCCTGCAGGGTTATTGTAGCCTCTACCTATATCGACATGGAAATGGAAGCATATCACTATGGATTTCGTGATGGGTTTACCGAGGGCCCGTAGGAATTACGATGCTATATGGGTAATCGTCGACAGACTGACGAAGTTAGCCCACTTCCTAGCTATGAGAGCTATCGATACTTTGAGCACATTAGCAGAGCTGTACGTACGCGAGGTAGTGAGGTTCCATGGTGTACCAGTGAGAATAGTCTCTGATAGGGATTCTCGCTTCACTTCCCACTTTTGGGAACATTTTTAGGAAGCCATAGGAACCCAGTTGAGTTTGAGCACCGCTTTCCATCCTCAGATAGATGGTCAGTCAGAGAGGACTATACAGACTCTGGAGGATATGTTGAGAGCATGTGTGCTAGATTTTAGAGGCTCCTGGGATGACCACTGCCACTAGTCGAGTTCGCCTACAACAACAGTTATCATTCGAGTATCAAGATGGCACTATATGAGGCTTTATATGGTCGTAGATGTCGTTCCCCTATTAGATGGGAAGAAGTGGGTGACCGTAAGATCTTCGCTCCTGACTTGGTTACATAAGCATCTGAGGACGTCCGTTTGATTATTGAGAGACTGAGGACAGCTCAGAGTAGATAGAACAGTTATGCTGACAAGAGACGAAGGCCACTAGAGTTTGCAGTTGGTGAATCAGTGTTTCTGAAAGTTTCTCCTTCCAAGGGCATAGCGAGATTTGGGAAGAGAGGAAAGCTGATCCTCGCTATATTAGACCCTTTGAGATACTTGATTGAGTGGGAGATAAGGCTTATAGGTTGGCATTGCCACCAGACTTATCAGGTGTCCATAACATCTTCCATATATCGATGCTTCAGAAGTATCACCGAGATCTGGCACATGAGATTAGTTATAAACCATTGGAGCTCCAAGAGGACATATCATATGTTGAGAGACTGATTCAGATACTGGATAGGAAGGAGAAGGTCTTGAGATCAAAGATTATCGGATTAGTGAAAGTTCTCTGGTAGCATCATACTTCAAAGGAGGCTACTTGGGAGTTGGAGAGTCTGATGAGAGAGAAGCACCCCCATCTATTTGATGACTGACTTGGTTCTAATTTGGATGACCAAATTTTCTTAGTAGGGGAGGATTGTCAAACTCGTATTTTATGTAGCTTGTTCCTTATGATTCCTATGTGTATGAACACTCTATTATTATAGTTGAATCATAAGAAGAGTATTTACTAGATTTAAAGTGTATGTGAAATGATTTAGCACTCATAAGCTACATAAAAGCCTATTGTGAGCTATAAGAGTCAAAGGCTAAGCCGAGTGGATCTGAATCATTCTGACTGAAGAGAAGAACTTAAAATGAGAAACTATAAAAAGCTTATGAAGGAAAGTCAGTTTGATTTAGTTTCGAGCACAGAGAACGAGAGTAAATGCTAAAAAAGGTAAACTTGACCTTTTAAGCGAGTTAAGGTATTTAAGGTATTTCGACCATATTTACCTACCGAAAATGGCTAAAACGTAAAGACGAGAGTGTAAGACATAAGATATGACACTTTCGAAATTTTGAGAAAAAGTCAACTTGGTCAATGGCTAAGGAAAAAGTCAACTATAGTTAAGAAAAATGGACTTTTACCATAGTTGACTAACCATGGTTAAAAATTTACCTAAGTATGGAGAAAAGTTTGGGGAAAAATATTTTTGATCAGAATACAAGAAAATCATCCCCGAAAGTAAGGAAAATTTACTCGGAAGGATTACGAATTAAAATTAATGGATAAAAACATAATGGGCATAAAGTGAAGATTTTAAAGCCCATTAAGGTATACTAAACGTAGATCAAAATTCTTAGGTCCCTTAGATCGTATTGTTGGACCGATTGATAGGCCAAATATTTAGACAATTAAAGGCGCGAGCTATAGTAAAAATTTCAGCCCAAAAGCCCATTAAGAAGCCCAAATCGAGAGGTCCAATTGTAAAGCCCATTAGGATTAAATTCTAACCATAGTTAAAGCTAACTATGACTCATTAGATGACTCATTAGGTGACTCATAACTAAACCTTAGGAAGTCAATTTTAATGGCTGAAAAGTAAGGCTTAATTGTTAAGTAAATGGCTTATAAAATCAGCCACACCATTGTCATCTTCATGATACAATTCTCGGCTACACAAGGAAACCATTGAAATACATTTATCCAAGCTTTCTCTCACTAGAAACCATTGAACTATGTGATGCTTATGAACATTGCCAACCAAGTGTTTGCAAAAATGCCTAAGTGAATTGGCTAAGGAAATGGACATGGACGGCATGCCATGGTGTGACTGACGGCATGGGGTGCTCTCAGCCATGGTATGTGGCCGAGAGGTCCAATGGGCCATGCCTAATTATATTAGACCCAATGAGATGTAATGGGTCTAGGATAAGCCCAATAAGAGTTGGTAGGCCCCACAAGCCCAATAGGCCCAACGAAAATAAATAGTAAAATAGAAATGGGCTTAAGGCATCGTTAGGCCCATTAAGGTTTATTAAAGCCCATTAAGGGAAATAGACTGTATTTAATGTGAAATACAGTAGGGAAAAGATAATTAACCTGATAAATGGTTATATGCAGCTCTAGAGATTATTGGAGAAGCAAATTGGACTGCTGGATCGAGCAGCATTGAGAAAGTAAAATTTCTCGAGTGATTGCAGGTAAGGGACTTTTGTGAGTAGTTAGAGATACCTATACGTATTTTCATCTGCCTTTACATTCACTTAAAAACTCCGAGGGTCAGAGAAAGTGAATAATAATTATTGTGACCCGATAGTGGCAAATTATGATTTTGCCCCTAGTTAGTCAAAAAGTCAACTTTTGTGAAAAGTTGTAAAAAGCATGGAAACCACCATTTTGAGTGTTTTTGCTAATGATTACCAGAAGAATAAATAGATGGGTAATGATTTTAAAGTTGATGTGAATTAAGCACACTTTATAGTGCTGATTTTGATGCTTTGAAAATCATCCCTTTTTAAAGAGCCATTTATCGAATTATGTGAGAATAAATCATGCTAGAGCACAACTCGCACTTGATTTCATTTATTTTCCACATGTATTAGTGCTGGATTGTGATTCACACTAGATTTCCATGACATGCATGATAGAGTGCTGGAGTTATTACTCGCACTCAGTTTTAGATGATATATGCATGAAAGAGTGCTGGAGCGATTAACTCGTACTCGAATTTCTCATGAGATGCATGATAGAGTGCTAAAGCATTGCTCGTACTTGATTCTTCATGATTTATACATGACATAGTACTTCAATTATTTCTCGTATTAGATTTGATAAGTTTTGTGCATTGCATGGTACTGGAGCTATTGCTCATACTTGATTTGAAACATGAACTATGCATTGACCTAGTTGCTAAAGGTCTACTCGCACTAGAGTTTGAGTTTGTGATGTGAAACAGTGTTTGAGCGGAGTGTCGACTGTGAGTCATGCTCAAAGGCGCATTGTGAGACCCCATATATGTATAATTTTATATAGGTACAAAGAAACGTAAATGAAGTCATAAGTTTGATAGTATATTTGTAATGTGAAGTCTATGTAATATAAGTCCATAAGATTATGTACACACTTGCAATAAGAGTTGTAATAGTACATACAAGTTACATTATGAATAAGTATGAAGAAATGGACTTAGACATGTGAAAAATGTGAATGGAATAAAATTGTGTGGTAAAATGGAAGGAAGAATTACATAAGTTGTGCACTTCCATTTGGTTTATAACATGAACCATTGGCTATACAAAGATTCTACACAAGTTTTAATGTGTATGAAGTATTGATGGATGCCATTTGTAAGTCTCACAGATGATTGGATGAGAAAATGACTATGGCACCAAATTAAGGATGTTTTGGTATAAGTTTACTACAGAAAAACTGCAGAAAATCTGAAAATATGAATGAGAGATCGATCTCATAGGATGAGAGATCGATCTGGGTGAGCCAAAATGCTTTCATTTGAGCAAAGGAATAAGGCAGATCGATCTCCAATGGGGCAAGATCGATCTCCTAAACATTCTGTAATGAAAAAATCGATCCTTAAGCCTACAGATCGATCTCCTTAGCTCTCTGTTTGGAGCAGAGCGACCTCAAGCTTCGACAAATCGATCTCATGCTTAAAATACCGTGAAAGAGAGGGATTTAAGGGGACCAGATCGATCTCCTCCTAGTGCAGATCGATCTCCTCAAGCTATTTCTATAAAAGGAGTGTTGAAAATCTAAAAATTACAGAAAAAAACATCACCCTTCCATTTTCAACCCAAAAACCTAACTTTCTCTCTCTAAAATTAGCCATTTCTAGTAGGATTTGAAGAGAAACCATTAGAAGCAAAGTTGTTCATCTTGAGGAAGAGAACAACATATTTTGGAGGCATTTACCCATTTGTTGGATTGAAAGAACAAGGGGCATTTCTAATTGGAGCAAAGAGGAAATCTAAAGAGGTCAGTTTCTAGTGCACAAATCCAAGTACATTTGTCTAGTTGATGATTATGAAGTTGATTTGGGTGTGCACATTGTGGGTAGAAACTATCTAAAATGCATGCGAATGATTATGACCTAGAAATGGTCTAGTGTGAGAAAGTGGAATGTATGGAGATTAATGATAAATAAGATATGTAGAAGTTAATAATAGTGTTGTGGTATAACTTTAAGATGTTGTTAGTGGATAAATTGTGAGATTTACCTAAAAGGGGTGAAATGTGGAATAAGGCTTTGGTAAATGTAAAGATCAGTTATATTGACTAATGAGGTCAAATGTGAGTTAACAACTTTAACTCAAGTGGTTTGGATGATTGAATTGCAACTTCCGAGGATACGTCGAAGCGAGTTGAGCCAAAAGCGTGAGAAGTTAAGAGGAAAAGAGTCACACCAAGGAAATCGAGGTAAGGGAATTATGTGGACTCTTAGAGATATCTGTGCGCAATTTGGACGTTTAAATGCTTTGCTAGAATGCATGAGATGTTAGGAAATGAAATTTGGAGATTGAAGGGTAAAAGTTGGGTGTTTGAGAAATGTGCATGAAAACAAAAGCATACTGGTTTGAAAATCATGTTTTATTGCTTTTTTGCAAATGATTTGGTAGGTTGGCTAATATTTGAAA
Source organism: Firmiana major (assembly GCA_033439115.1). Taxonomy (NCBI): domain Eukaryota; kingdom Viridiplantae; phylum Streptophyta; class Magnoliopsida; order Malvales; family Malvaceae; genus Firmiana; species Firmiana major. The sequence continues at coordinate 25,521,779 of CM065913.1, forward strand.
TGATTTGCAAAAGAGTTGAGTTGTTTTGGTTTGTTAACCATACTTTGCAAAGAATTGAGCCACCTACATGGTTTTCGTGAGAATGAAAGCATGCCAGAGTATGACTCGCACAAGATTTAACGTGTTTTTTACACATGAGTGCTAGAGCTTAGCTCGCACTAGTTTTCACATGGATTTTATACTAGTTTTGGCATGGTGCTTGGAGCCTATCTCACACTAGATGCCTACCTTGCTTGTTATCGTGCTTGGAGCTTCGAGTAGACTGGGTGTCACTTCGATTAAATAGGCTCGCACGTGCATTGTTTTAAACTTTAGCCGTGTTAGGAGCTTCGGGTAGACAAGAGGTCATAAGATTAAATAGGCACACACGTGCGTTTTGAGATGTGGCTTGATATGATGTGTTGATTGGGTCCACGGAGTACCTTGTACCGTGCATGTAACATGGAGTACGTTGTACCGTGTTGAGATGTGATATGCCGTCTTCGAACGAGATCTACTATGGACCGACGAGTAGGATTTGACCCACCTCCCATGTGGAAACAGATAGTGGTTATATCCTGCATACTTGATTCGTGTAGCCGGTATCACAGGCTATGGCCATAGACCTTGAGGTTATTACCTATTATTGAATTGCCTATGTCACATGTCTATTGCTTTGAGAATAAATCCATGTTTGAAATGATTTGTGGGTCAGGAAAGTCCGAGGGATGGGCTAAGACCTGACAAGTGTGGACTTGTTTTGAGATATCAGTGCACGAATGCATGATGTTTAATGCCATGCTTTATTGTGAAAAATGCAGGATGGTTAATACCATGCTTATTTGAGAAAATGCATGATGGTTAATGACATGCTTATTTGAGGAAACACATGATGGTTAATGCCATGCTTTATTGTGAATTATGCATGATGATTTATACCATGCTTTGAATTGAACTGTGCACTGAATTTTAATAGCTTGAATGCTTTACATACCATTAACACAATCACACACTCATGTTTTGAGATAAATGATGAACTAAATGCTTTTGAGCATGGCATCACGATCACGTAGATAGTGCATTATCTACCTATTCGCATGATTACCTTACTGAGCGTGTGGTTTGCTCACCCCCTTATTTTCCCCCTCTCTACAGAGTGTTGAGTATAGGTTGAGTGTGACTGGAGGTGTTCCCTTTTGGTAATCCACTGCATCCTATCGTGTAAGGTATACACACAGTTGTAATTTTGTATCTAAACTTTCGATAGCACAGTAGCATTTTGTATGTAACTATTGGGGATGTAAAACAATGTAAACAGATGTAACAACTCTGATATGTATACATTTATACAAGTGTTTACTCATAAATAATATACAAATTGAATTGGTATGGTGGAGTGAGTTAGACGTCGACACACAGCCCAACTATTGAGAAGAGTTGTTGTTCACGATTGAGGTAAGGAAGGATAATAAATGATGCATGAAAATGCAAAAAATTTGTACGTATTTTGGTAAGTTGAGGGTCTTGACAGAAGTTGGCATCAGAGTTTGAGTTGGTCTAACATGTGTCATGTCTAAAATACTTAATAAGTTGAAAAATTACATCCTCATGTTACTGTGCTTGTTTAGATACAATTGTGTGTGTGTTGATGGGTTGACTAAGTAATTGGTTATGAATGTAGGGAATTAAGTATAATGCCTAATACCAATCGCGGTAGAGGGATGAGAGCACAGGCTCGAGGCCGTAGAGGTAGGCCTGGGGGTAATGTTGAGCAAGAAACACACGAGGTTCAGGATGATATTGAGGTGGAGGCTAAGGTTAAGCACGCTCCACAGGGTCCAGAGGGGAGACCCGAGAGTACTGAGGCTCACTTCGCGAGGATTGAGCAGAGCATAGAGATGATATTAGAGTTGGTCACCTAATCTTTACCTGGAGTTGGCGGTAGACAGAGTCTCGCTACACAGGGTGATGCTGAGTAGGCGATAGCTCCTAAGACACGGGCAAGGAAAGCCTAGAGACCTCAGACGACAGATACCCCACCTGCACAAGATATGCCTACACCTGTTGCTACACCACAGGCTAGTAGAGGCTGAGGTTACGGTTGTGATTTGGATAGACTGTGGCAATTCCAAAAGTTTGGACCACCATCTTTCAGCGAAATTAAGGATCCAGTGACAGCTGAAGATTGGATTAGTGAAATCGAGAAGTTATATGGGTTCTTCAAGTGCACTACCACCGAGATGGTAGCATTTGCCGCTTTTATGCTGAAGGGATCAGCAGAGTACTGGTGGAAATCCACCAGGCCTATTTCGAGAGCCCTGCATACTAAGATCAGCTGAGATATATTTTTGGAAGCTTTTCGGAGACAGTACGTTTCGAATACCGCACAACGAAAGATGAAAATGGCATTTTTGGGACTGACCCAAGGGAGTAGGACTGCGGATGAGTTTGAGACGACCTTTATATCCCTAGGCAGGTATGATCCCAACACAATGAGTAATAAGGTCGAGAAGATCCAAAATTTTATGGATGGATTGAGACCGACCATCAGGTCTAGACTGGTTCTCCTGGATATACCGACCTATGAGGAGGCAGTGCGCAGGGTGCAATTGTGTGAACAAGATGTTGATAGAATCACCTCAGAGTTTGGAAAGGTTGGTAAGATGAGGGATAGAGAGAAGAAGAGACCAATGATGGATAGAGGCTTCAGCTTTCAAGGAAGCAAGAGGTTTGCTGGGAAGAGGCCGAGGATCAAGGAGATCCAGGAGAGGATAGTTAATACTCCCATGTATCCGGCCATTGCTCCAGCTAAGGGAATTATGATTGGAGGGCCACTGCCTACTATAGAGCAGTGTAGCAAGTGTGGTAGGTACCATGGAACTCGATCATGCTATGGACCTCAGGTAGTATGCTTCAGATGTGGGAAGCCAGGGCACATAATCAGAGATTTCCCAGAGATGACAGAGAGAGCCCCACATAAGGGTAAGGAGCCAGAGAGAGCTCCAGTTGGGACAACTACTCCGAGAAGGAGGGCTACAGCTGAGGAAAAGGGGAAGTAAGCTGTGGATGTGAGCAGAGGACGAGTGCACGCACTGGACCAGGACATTGCGGATCAGTTATCGGATGTGGTAAAAGGTACCTTCCAAATCTTTGATTTAGAAGCTTATGTACTGTTTGATCCTGGTGCCACACATTCCTTTATTTCGACATCTTTGCATATAAATTGTTGAAGCATGTAAAACCCACACTGCTTGATAAGATGTTGTTGATATCTGCCCCTATGAATGATAGTCAGTTGACTGAGTATGTATATAGAGAATGTAGGATGAGGATAGGAGGTAAAGAAATGGCAGCCGATTTAATTTTATTACATATGGGTGCTTTTGATGTAATCCTAGGGATGGATTGGCTGGCTACAAATCATGTTGTTATGGATTGTCATGCAAAAACTTTAATGTTTCCAAAGATAGACAACCTTGTAGTAAATTTTGTGAAATGAAATTAAAGAACATGATTATTATAAGTGTGATGAGTACAATCTTGGACATGATAATGTGGAGATGAATTTAATTTACAATTTATATATGTTGATGTGATGATTTATGATTACTAATGGTGGAAAGAATAATGTGAAGGGTTCATCGCTTATGTGATTGAGATGAATAAGGCACGTTCAGAATTGGGAGACATATTAGTGGTTAAGGAGTTTCCAGATGTCTTTCTGGATGAGTTACCAGGGTTACCTCTAGATAGGGAGATGGAGTTTGGTATAGACTTGGCACCTGGTACAGAGCCGCTATCCAAGCCACTGTACAGAATGGCTCAAGTTGAGTTAGAGGAGTTAAGGAAGCAATTACAAGAGTTACTGGAGAAGGGGTTCATCAGGCCGAGCGTCTCACCTTGGGGAGCACCGGTTCTGTTTGTAAGGAAGAAGGATGGAAGCCTTTGACTGTGTATAGATTACAGGTTGTTGAATAAGGCCACCATCAAGAATAAGTATCCCCTTCCACGCATCGATGACTTGTTGGATCAACTTAAGGGAGCGCAGGTCTTTTCCAAGACAGATCTAAGATCAGGGTACCATCAGTTAAAGATACAAGGTAGAGATGTACCCAAGACAGCTTTTCACACTCGATATGGACATTATAAGTTTATGGTTATGTCATTCGGGTTGACGAATGCTCCCGCAGTTTTTATGTCGTTGATGAACAAGGTATTCCACCAGTATTTGGATTGGTTTGTTATTGTGTTTATTGATGATATATTAGTGTACTCGAGATCTAGAGAGGAACATGAACGACACCTAAGGATAGTGCTACAGACCCTCCGAGAGAGGAAATTGTATGCTAAACTCAGTAAGTACGACTTTTGGTTGGAACAGATCTCTTTTCTGGGTCATATAGTATCGAAGGATAGAGTATCAGTGGATCCATCTAAGATTGAGGTCGTAGTTCAGTGGCAGAGGCCCTAGATAGTGATAGATATCAAAAGTTTCCTGGGTTTAGCTGGTTATTACCAAAGGTTTGTAAAGGGATTCTCAAGATTAGCTGCCCCATTGACACGTCTCACGAGAAAAAAAGTAGAGTTTGTGTGGGACGATAAGTGTGAGGAAAGCTTTGAGGAGTTGAAAAGGAGATTAACCACGGCTCCGATCCTCACAATTCCTACCAGCTCATGAGGTTTCTCGGTGTATACGGATGCTTCACACCTAGGATTGGGCTGTGTATTGATGCAGGATGGGAAGGTAGTAGCCTATGGATCCAGACAGTTAAAGGATAATGAGAGGAACTACCCGACCCATGACTTGGAGTTAGCAGCCGTAGTGTTTGCATTGACAATATGGCGCCACTACCTCTATGGTGAGAGATTTCATATTTTCACCGATCATAAGAGCCTTAAGTACCTATTCTCACAAAAAGAGTTGAACATGAGACAGAGGAGATTGCTCAGTTGTTAAAGGATTATGATTATGAGATCCTATACCACCGGGGTAAAGCAACTATGGTTGCTGATGCATTGAGTAGAAAGCATCTCGGGATGGTATTATTTATGATGATCAGGGAACACGAGCTGTTGGAATAGTTCACGAACCTCAGTTTGGATATGACCCCGCCTGACGCTGATAGTGGATTTATGATAGCTAACCTGCAGTTGTAACCGGATCTGGTAGATCAAATCTGATAGGCTCAACGAGTTGATCAGCAGTGCAGTGATATTGTTGGGCAGATACAGAGGGGTACAGACATGGACTTTGGGTTGAGTTCGGATGGATTGTTGAGGTTTAGAGGTAGGATATGTGTTCCTAATGATGCAGAGATCAGAAGGTTGATCTTAACAGAGGCTCACTCATCGAAGTATACAATACATCCTGAGAGTACTAAGCTGTATCAAAACCTTCGAAAGGTTTATTGGTGGCCTAGGATGAAAAAATACATTGCTGAATATGTTGCTAAGTGTCTCGTTTGTCAGCAGGTGAAGGTAAAGCATCAGACGCCTACAGGGTTATTGCAACCTCTACCGATACCGACATGGAATGGGAGCATGTCACCATGGATTTTGTTATGGGATTGTCGAGGACCCAGAGAGGTCATGATGCCATATGGGTGATTATGGATCGGTTGACGAAATCAGCCCATTTTCTAGCTATGAGAGCTACCGATACTCTGAGCCAGTTAGTAAACTTATATGTGCGTGAGATAGTGAGGCTACATGGAATTCCAATAAGCGTTGTTTCTGATAGGGATGCCTGCTTCACTTCCCACTTCTGGGAACGTTTTTAGGAAGCGATGGGGACCCAGTTGAGTTTTAGCACCGCGTTTCATCCTCAGACAGATGGTCAATCAGAGAAGACTATACAGACCTTGAAGGATATGTTGAGAGCGTGTGCATTGGAGTTTGGGGCTCTTGGGATGACCATTTGCCACTCGCAGAGTTCGCCTATAATAACAGTTTTCATGCAAGTATCGGGATGGCACCATATGAGGCATTGTATGGGCGTAGATGTTGTTCCCCTATTGGATGGGAAGAGGTTTGTGACAGATAGATCTTTGCTCCCGACTTAGTTAGATAGGCCTCTGAGGATGTCTAATTGATATGTGAGAGATTACAGACAGCTCAGAGCAGGCAAAAGAGTTATGCTGACAAGAGACAGAGACCACTAAAGTTTGATGTGGGTGAGTCAGAGTTCTTGAAAGTTTATCCTTCGAAGGGTATTATGAGGTTTGGTAAGAAGGGCAAGCTGAGCCCTAGACATATTGGACCATTCAAGATTTTGGAGAGAGTGGGAGACAATGCTTATAGGTTAGCATTGCCACCAGAGTTGGCAAGTGTGCACAACGTCTTCCACATATCCATGTTAAGGAAGTACCACCTGGACCCGGCACATGTAATAAGGTATGAGCCTTTGGAGCTCAATGAAGGTATGACGTATGTTGAGAAGCCAGTTCGGATATTGGATAGGAAAGATAAGGTGTTGAGGAAAAAGACAATTCCCTTGGTGAAAGTCCTTTGGCAACACCACACTGTGGAAGAAGCCACATGGGAATTGGAAAGTTTGATGTGGGAGAAGTATCCCGAGTTATTCACGGATTGACTTGGTTCTAATTTGGAGGACCAAATTTTCTAAGTGGGGGAGAATGTGAGACCCCGCATATGTATAATTGTATATAGGTACAAAGAAACGTAAATAAAGTTATAAGTTTGATGATACATTTGTAATGTGAAGTATATGTAATGTAAGTCCATAAGATTATGTACACACTTGCAACAAGAGTTGTGATAGTACATACAAGTTACATTATGAATAAGTACGAAGAAATGGACTTAGACATGTGAAAAATGTGAATGGAATAAAATATTAGTGTGGTAAAATAGAAAGAAGAATTACATAAGTTATGCGCTTCCATTCGGTTTATATCATAAACCATTGGCTGTACAAAGATTCTACACAAGTTTTAATGTGTATGAAGTATTGATGGATGCCATTTGCAAGTCTCAAAGATGATTGGATGAGAAAATGACTATGGCATCAAATTAAGGATGTTTTGGTATAAGTTTACTGCAGAAAAACTACAGAAAATCTGGAAATATGAATGACAGATCGATCTCATAGGATGAGAGATTGATCTGGCCAAAATGCTTGTATTTGAGCAAAGGAATAGGGCAGATCGATCTCTAATGGGGCAAGATCGATCTCCTAAACATTCTGTAATGAAAAGATCGAGCCTCAAGCCTACAGATCGATCTCCTTAGCTCTCTGTTTGGAGCAGATCGATCTCATGCTTTAACAGATAGATTTCATGCTTAATATGCCATGAAAAAGAGGGATTTAAGGGGACCAGATCGATCTCCTCCTAGTGCAGATCGATCTTCTCAAGCTATTTCTATAAAAGGAGTGTTGAAAATCTGAAAATTTCGAAAAAAAACATCACCCTTCCATTTTTAACCCAAAAACCTAACTTTCTCTCTCTAAAATCAGCCATTTCTAGTAAGATTTGAAGAGAGACCATTAGAAGCAAAGTTGTTCATCTTGAGGAAGAGAACAACATAGTTTGGAGGCATTTACCCATTTATTGGATTGATGGAACAAGGGGCATTTCTAATTGGAGCAAAGAGGAAATCCAAAGAGGTAAGTTTCTAGTGCACAAATCCAAGTACATTTGTTTAGTTAATGATTATAAAGTTTATTTGGGTGTGCACATTGTGGGTAGAAACTATCTAAAATGCATGGGAATGATTATGACCTAGAAATGGTCTAGTGTGAGAAGGTGGAATGTATGGAGATTAATGATGAATGAGATATGTAGAAGTTAATAATAGTGTTGTGGTATGATTTTAAGATGTTATTAGTGGATAAATTGTGAGATTTACCTAAAAGGGGTGAAATGTGGATTAAGGCATTGGTAAATGCAAAGATGAGTTATATTGACTAATGAGGTCAAATGTGCTTTGGATGATTAAATTGTAGCTTCCGAGGATACGTCGGAGCGAGTTGAGCCAAGAGTGTGAGAAGTTGTCGTGACCCGAATTCCTTGCATTTATATCATTAATTCTCACACATCACGACTACACATACAGACAGCTGAGCTATGAATCGATGTCAGTCGATCACTCCCATATACTTTAATTCATTCACTTCTCATGCATCCATAATAAGAAGTTTACTTATAATAATTTATAGAACTTTTACGTTCGTTTACATTAGTTTACATCCCAGTATTAATATAAATACATCACTGTACCCTGTCATATTTAGATACAAAAGATTTCAAAAGTGTGTATACCGTTCACAATGTGATAACAGCTGCTAGCGGAAGGAAAATACAGGAGTCTACCACAGAGCTCTCAGAAGCACTATGGCTAATCTGTGGAGAGATGAAAAAAGGGGTGAGCTAACGTGCTCAGTAAGGAATAAATGAAAGCAGGTATATAACCATACTATCTACGATACTTATAATGCATGGTTTATGCCATAAATCCATAGCATTCACAAAACCATTATAGTTAAAACACATAGCAATTTACTGCTCAAAACTGAATGTCAAAACTTGTTCATAGTAAAATATTTATGTGTTTAGTATTGAAACTCACATTTAAATCATGTTCTCATTTCAAATGGTTTTCATCACAGAAATCAAATCACAATTAGTTTCGTTATAGAAACCAATAAAATCAGGTGAGACTAGGCAGTCATCCACACAAATCCATAAGACATTTGGCCAAAGTCTGAGACCTCGAGCTATCACTAGCTAGGTGTGCAAGGGTATCTCAGAGTCCGAGGAGGGGATTAGTCTATCCATAGACTCTTATCTAAGGACTATCACAAATCAGAGTAATGACAAAGCATGCCCGAGTATAAAGACGAAATCCTCACATCCTATAGTTGCACGGAACAGTGTACTCCATGTTGTCTACACGGTACAGTGTACTCCGTGAACCACAGTATAATTACCACATAGTTGTAGGTGCCTGAGTCAAAAGCTCACCACCCCAACCAAATAAATTATCAACCATAGCCTGTCGTCTCAGATCTAGTGTGAGCAAGTCAGTGTGACACACAGTCCAACATGAAGGCTCCAGCACGATCTCAATCATACATCACATCAAAAATCAAGTTCGAGCGGATCTGGATAAATCCACAGACCTCATAGCTCCAAGATGATTTCACACACACAAATAGACAGCTGGCTCTATTTCCCACGACAGTGGTACTCAAAACCGAGTGTGATACGCAAAACAGTGCAAAACACACATTTCATAAAAACATGCAATTTAATGCATACAGTCAAATCGTGAGCCAGTCTATCATTTTGGTTTCACAAAACCTCTTTTCCACATGTAAAACATCATGCTCATGCCCTTTATGCATTTCTAAATTTTTCCCCGGGTCTAGGGGTATTTTCGTAATTTTCTCATATTTGGGTACTATCCAGAAATTTCATATTCATACGCTATGCGAAATTTAAGTGTATGTAAACGATGATAAAAATACATACAGCTATCTCTAAGAGCTCGCAAAGATCCCTTACCTCGGATCATGTAGTGTGACCTCTCTTCCTCCGTGCTGTCCAAATCTCGCAGTCCGATCAACTCTCAATATGACTCTGGAGCTGCATTTAACCACTCACTGGATTAAGTACACGTTTCCTACTGTATTACACATTTAATACAGTTCATTTCACTTAAATGGGCCCGTTTACTCTTAATAGGCCTTAACACTTTAATTAGGTCTTAATCCGTATTAATCATGTTTTCCCTGTATTAATTCCCTTCATCAGGGTCTATCGACTTATTGGGCCTATCAATACCCATTGGTCTTTATTCCAAACTCTTTGGATAGCCCGTATATCATTTACAACAGTTTATTCGAAATTTCGAATATAATTCACTAAATCCAAAATTTAATCCGAAACGCGTAAAATAAATCTTAAATACGCGTTAATCACATAAATTGTCGTAAATAAGCTTTGCTTACCCGAGATTATGCAATGGTGTACGAATCGGAGTTCGATCGGGCTTCCGTTCAGAATTAATCGTCGAACTGCACAATTTTGTATATTTAACTCCGGGTCAATTTTTGATTAAATACAATTTAAATAAATTTATCGAAAATCAAATCGATCACTTTTGACCTCGTATCGACTTACCCGAAGTCCGGTGAATTTTCAAAAATTTTCTTTTTCCTTTTTCTTTCTTTTTTTCTTCTTTTCCCCTTTTCTCCTTGGCTGAACCGGTCCGGTCCGGTTCAGTTTAGAAGGTTCTGCCCTGAACCGCCGACTGGTTCAGGGATGATTTGGCCATGCCGGCGTCGCCCGGCCGCTTCTCCGAGTGCCACTGCCGCCGTTCAGAGCGCCACTGCCTGGGGAACTATTATCAGGCCTCGATCGGACCCTAGCACCGCTGGTGGCCACCGAATTCCTCTCTCTTCCTCCCGCGGCTATTCTCCTTCGATTCAACGGAGTCCGGTGTCGGTCACGTGCGTTGCCGGTGCCGATGGGTGCGCGTCGAGGTCCTCTCCCTTTTTCGGCCCCTTGCTTGGCCGTGGGGTCGCCTGTGCTCGTCGTCCGGTGGGTCTTCCCCCTTGCATCGGTTTGCTTCGGTTTCTCTGAAGCTTTCTCTCTCCCCAATAAAAATTCAATCCTATTTCATTTTTTTAATACATTTTTATTATTATTTTATTACTTAAAATAATAATAAAATACCAAAATATCCCAAAAATATCTCAAAAATTCTTATTAAATTCATTTAGTCCGTAAATGTATTTATCAGTCTGATTTTATCTATTCGGTATATTTTTCTACTATTTTTGGGCTCGTTTTTTGAGGTAAAAATTCTAAAAATATTAAAAAACTTCGTATCTTGATCAATTGGACTCGAAATTAAATATTTACCCCGTTTTTTATCGAGATTCCTCAATTTCATATTTTTAATGAAATTGTCTCATTGGATTTATACCGAATTTTGATCAATTGACCGTTTTACCCCTGTACTTGCTCGGGAATCATTTTAACCCTTATCTCGTTGTTGTATAGCTCACATGCATTTTTAATTTCTCAAATAATTGATTGCATGTAGTAAATCCTCTTCTTATGATTCAACTATGAAAATATAATGTTCGTACACATAGGAATCATAAGGTACAAGCTACATACGTAAATCGAAAACTTGGGTCTGACAATCCTCCCCAACTAAAAGAATTTGGTCCTCCAAATTAGAACCAAATCAATCATCAAACAACTGCGGGTGCTTCTCTCGCATCAAGCTCTCTAACTAACAAGTAGCCTCCTCGGAAGTGTGATGCTACCATAAGACTTTCACTAACCCGATAGTCTTCGATCAAAACCTTCTCCTTCTTATTCAATATCCGAATCGACCTCTCAACATATGACATGTCCTCACTGAGCTCCAACAACTCATAACTAATCACATGCGTCGGATCCGGGTGATACTTCCAAAGCATCAAAATATGGAAGACGTTATGCACACTGGCTAACTCCAGTGGCAATGCCAACCTATAAGCTTTGTCTCCCACTTGATCCAAGATCTCAAATGGTCCAATGTAGTGAGGACTTAGTTTACCCTTCTTCTCGAATCTCATAATCCCCTTAGAAGGAGATACTTTCAAGAATACTGACTCACCGACCATAAACTCCAAAGGTCTGCGTCTCGTGTCAGCATAGCTCTTCTGCCTACTCTGAGCTGTCCTCAATCTGTCACATATCAACCGGACATCCTCAGAGGCTTGCTGCACCAAATCAAGAGTAAATATCTTCCGATCACCCACTTCTTCCCATCCAATTGGAGATCGACACCTACTACCATATAGCGCTTCATACGGTGCCATCCCAATACTCGAGTTATAACTATTATTATAGGCGAACTCGGCTAATGGCAAATGGTCATCCTTGGAGCCTCTAAAATCCATCACACAAGCTCTCAACATATCCTCCAAACTCTGGATGGTTCTCTCTGACTGACCATCGGACTGAGGGTGGTAAGCTGTACTGAAACTCAATCGGGTTCCCATGGCTTCCTGAAAGTGTTCCCAAAAGTGGGAAGTGAAGCGAGAATCCTTATCATACACAATACTCACTGGAACGCCATGTAGCCTCACAATCTCCCGTACATATAAATTAGCCAACGCACTCAGAGTATCTGTAGCTCTCATAGCTAATAAGTGAGCTGACTTCATCAATCTATCCACAATCACCCAAATGGCATCGTGGTTCCGTTGGGTCCTCGGTAAACCTATGATAAAATCCATGGTGATGTGCTCACATTTCCATGTCGGTATAGGTAGAGGCTGCAATAACCCTGCAGGCTTTTGATGCTCTACCTTAACCTGCTGACATACCAAACACTTGGCCACAAACTTCGTCACATCTCTCTTCATCCCTGACCATCAATACACTTTTTGAAAGATTCTGATACATCTTATTGCTCCCCGGATGTAACGTATAACGTGATGAATGAGCTTCGGACAAAATGAGTTTTCTCAACTCAGGATCATCGAGAATGCACACTTTGCCTCTGAATCTCAGTAATCCATCAGTGCTCAACTCAAAATCGGCACAAGTACCCATCTGAATCTGACTAACCATATCAACACAGAAGCGATCAATACGCTGAGCTTGTCTGATCCTATCAATCAAATCCGATTCTAATCTCAGACTAGCTATCACACAATATGTGTCAGTATCAGAAGGTGTCACATCTAAATTGAGACTCGCAAACTGCTCTAGCAGCTCATGTTCCCTGATCATCATGTATGATAACATCCCAAGGCTCTTTCGGCTCAAAGCATCGGCAACTACATTCGCCTTGCCCGGATGATACATGATCTCACAATCGTAGTCCTTCAGAAGATCTAACCATCTACGTTGCCTCATATTCAATTCCTTTTGTGAAAACAAATATTTCAGGCTTTTGTGATCAGTAAATACCTGAAATTTCTCACCATACAAATAGTAGCACCATATTTTCAGTGCAAACACTACGGCTGCCAACTCTAAATCGTGGGTCGGATAGTTCTTCTCATGGTCTTTAAGCTGTCGGGATCCATAAGAAACTACTTTCCTATCCTGCATCAATACACAGCCCAGTCCCTGTCCCGATGCATCCATATATACAGAGAAACCTCCTGAGCTGGTCAGAATGGTGAGAATCGGTGCAGTGGTCAGTCACTGCCTCAACTCTCTAAAGCTTTTCTCACACTTATCATCCCACTCAAATGCAACATTCTTCCAAGTGAGACGAGTCAAAGGAGCAGCTAATTTCGAGAAGCCCTCTACAAACCGTCTGTAATACCCAGCTAAGCCCAAAAAACTCTTGATCTCAGTGACTGTCTTGGGTCGTTCCCACTGAACTACTGCCTCTATCTTGGACGGATCAACAGACACCCCGTCCTTCGATACCACATGACCTAGAAATGATATTTGTTCTAACCAAAAGTCACACTTACTGAGCTTGGCATATAACTGCATCTCTCGGAGGGTCTGCAGAACAATACTCAAGTGATGCTCATGTTCCTCCCTAGACTTCGAATACACCAATATATCATCGATGAAGACGATCACAAATCGGTCCAGGTATGGCTTAAACACATCGCTCATTAAAGCCATAAAAGCTGCAGGAGCATTCGTTAAACCGAAAGGCATAACCAAGAACTCATAATGACCATAACGGGTACGAAAGGCTGTCTTGGGTACATCTTCACTTCGGATCCTCAATTGATGGTACCTAGACCTCAGATCGATCTTGGAAACGATCTGTGCTCCTCTAAGCTGATCCAACAGATCATCAATACGTGGAAGGGGGTACTTGTTCTTAATGGTAGCCTTATTCAACAACCGATAATCTATGCACAGTCGAAGGCTTCCATCCTTCTTCTTAACGAACAAGACCGGAGCTCCCCAAGGTGAGACACTCGGTCTAACAAAACCCTTATCAAACAGATCCTGTAACTGCTTCTTCAGTTCCAACAACTCAACTGGGGCCATCCTGTACGGTGGTCTGGATATAGGCTCGGTACCAGGTACCAAATCAATATAGAACTCCATCTCTCTGTCTGGTGGTAACCCTAAAAAGTCATCCGGAAAGACATCCGAAAACTCTCTGATCACAGGAATGTTAATCAATTCTGGTTGTGCCTTATCTAGGTCAACCACGTACGCAATAAAGCTTTCAAAATAATATTATGCAATCAATTTAATATTGCATAAGTATTTCTTTTATATTTACTTAGGAAAATTATACAACATGTTTCTCCAGTAGAGAAAACATTATCGTCTTCGAATGACAATCTAAGATAGCATGATTTGCAGCCAACCAATCCATTCCTAATATTACGTCAAAATCAAACATACTTAACAGGATAAGATCGGCTATCATACTCTTATCTCCTACCCTTAACTTACATTGCTTACACACATACTTAGTCATTTGACTACTTCCCATTGGTATGCTAATTATCAACCTTTTACCTAAAGGTGTAGGTTTCACAAACTCTGATAATTTAAATGCACACGATGGTGATATGAATGAATGCGTTGCACTAGGATCAAATAGAGCAAATGCTTCAAGGTTAAAAATCAGAATTGTACCTTTCACCACATCCGGTGAAGTATCTGCAGCGCCCTGGTCAAGTGCATACACTCTACCTTGGCCAAGAACTTGCTTCCCCTTCTCCTCAGCCGTGGCTCTCCTTCTCGGAGCAGGAATAACAGGTGGAACTTTCTCTGGTTCCTTACCCCTCTGAGAAGATTCTTCAACTGGTTCTGGGCAATCTCTCATCATGTGTCCGGTCTTACCACACCTAAAGCATGCTCTTGATATCCTATAACAAGGTCGGTTCCCGTGGAGTCTTCCACAAAGTCTACATCGATCAGGATTTGGTCGGGGACCTCCAATCATAATACCCCGAACTAGAGCTGCTGTCGGATATACAGGGGGTCTAACTGCCCTACTCCGCGACTCCTCGATCTTTTGTCGTCCACTAAAAGGCTTCTTCCCCTCTCTACTACCTTTGTCATCCCCAAATCTCTTTCGGTCTCTATCTTTGCCCTTACCACCCTTCCCATACTCTAACACATGGAGCTCGTAATCCTACTCACATAGCTGAGCTTGTCTAACTGCTTCTCCATATGTCGAAATATCCAACGGGGCCAGTCGAGCTCTAATCGATGGTCTCAGGCCTTCCATAAACTTACAAACTTTCTTTCGTTCACTGCCCATGGTATCAGGATCATATCTGCCCAGAGATGTAAACCGAGATTCATACTCGTCCACTGACTTACCTCCCTGGATCAAACTTGAAAACTCAGTCTGTAACTTTCGTTGAGCAGTGTCTGGAATGTATTGCCCCTGAAGGCGTCTAAGAACATCTCCTAAGTAATTACCTAATGTCCAGCTGATAGAATAGGCACAGTGGACTTCCACCAGGGTTCCGCTTCACCCTCTAGCATAAAAGACGCAAAAGCCACTTTCTCAGTAGTAGAGCATCGAGAGAATCTATAAAGTTTCTCCATTCTATTAATCCAGTCCTCTGCCACTACCGGATTCTTCACCCCACTAAATGACGAAGGCTGTAGCTTCTGAAACTGTGTCAATCTGTCTAAATCACAACTACACTCCAGATCATCATCATAACCCTGAAGAGGGACTACTGGAGGAGGTGCAGGCTGAACAGGAATAGTCTATGGTGGTTCAACTCTATGTGGTGTAGGTGCAGGCTGTGCAGGCACAGGGGTCTCAGGTGCAGCTGCTGCAGCAGTCGGTGCAGCCTGTCCTGCTGTACCCTGGGCACTGCCAAAACTAGCTATAAATTGCCCCAATAATGTCACCACTATATCAAGGCATCGCTCTAATCTCGAGTCGCGAGCGCCAAAACTCTCAGATGGTTCTCGAGAAGTATGTCTAGATAAGGATCTACTCTGTCTCTCGGGTCTATCTCCGTGCCCTCGAGATCGAGAACTCTCTCCTCTACTACGATGCTTGTCAGACATCCTACTATTTCCTGTATATATAACACAAATTCAGTGAAATGACAACATGGTATATACAATTGTATCTAAACAAAGCACAGTGATAAGGGGATGTAAACTTTCCTAGTTACTAATAACGATTCATATCAGACCAACTCGGCTCTAATACCACTTCTGTCGTGACCCAAATTCCTTACATTTATATCATTAATTCTCACACATCACGACTACACATACGGACAGCTGGGCTATGAATCGATGTCAGCCGATCACTCCCTTATACTTTAATTCATTCACTTCTCATGTATCCATAATAAGAAGTTGTACTTATAATAATTTACAGAACTTTTACGTTCGTTTACATTAGTTTACATCCCAATCTTAATATAAATACATCACTGTACCCTGTCATATTTAGATACAAAAGATTTCAAAAGTGTGTATACCTTTCGTAATGTGATAACAGCTGCTAGCGGAAGGAAAATACAGGAGTCTACCACAGAGCTCTCAGAAGCACTGTGGCTAATCTATGGAGACATGAAAAAAGGGGTGAGCTAACGCGCTCAGTAAGGAATAAATGAAAGTAGGTAGATAACCATACTATCTACGATGCTTATAATGCATGGTTTATGCCGTAAATCCATAGCATTCACAAAACCATTATAGTTAAAACACATAGCAATTTACTGCTCAAAACTGAATGTCAAAACTCGTTCATAGTAAAATATTTATGTGTTCAGTATTGAAATCACATTTAAATCATATTCTCATTTCAAATGGTTTTCATCACAGAAATCAAATCACAATTAGTTTCGTTATAGAAACTAATAAAATCAGGTGAGACTAGGCAGGGATCCACACAAATCCATAAGACATTTGGCCAAAGTCTGAAACCCCGAGCTATCACTATCTAGGTGTGCAAGGGTATCTCAGAGTCCGAGGAGGGGATTAGTCTATCCATCAGCTCCTATCTAAGGACTATCACAAATCAGAGCAATGACAAAGCATGCCCGAGTCCAAAGATGCAATCCTCACATCCCATAGTTGCACGGTGCAGTGTACTCCATGTTGTCTACACGGTACAGTGTACTCCGTGAACCACAGTACAATTACCACATAGTTGTAGGTGCCTGAGTCAAAAGCTCACCACCCCAACCAAATAAATTATCAACCATAGCCTGTCGTCTCAGATCTAGTGCGAGCAAGTCAGTGTGACACACAGTCCAACATGAAGGCTCCAGCACGATCTCAATCATACATCACATCAAAAATCAAGTGCGAGCGGATCTGGATAAATCCACAGACCTCATAGCTCCAAGATGATTTCACACACACAAATAGACAGCTGGCTCTATTTCCCACGACAGTGGTACTCAAAACCGAGTGTGATACGCAAA
The DNA here is from genome assembly GCA_033439115.1 of Firmiana major. Taxonomy (NCBI): domain Eukaryota; kingdom Viridiplantae; phylum Streptophyta; class Magnoliopsida; order Malvales; family Malvaceae; genus Firmiana; species Firmiana major. Next base: position 25,539,135 of record CM065913.1, read on the forward strand.
ACAGTGCAAAACACACATTTCATAAAAACATGCAATTTAATGTATACAGTCAAATCGTGAGCCAGTCTATCATTTTGGTTTCACAAAACCTCTTTTCCACATGTAAAACATCATGCTCATGCCCTTTATGCATTTCTAAATTTTTTCCCGGGTCTAGGGGTATTTTCGTAATTTTCCCATATTTGGGTACTATCCAGAAATTTCATATTCATACGCTATGCGGAATTTAAGTGTATGTAAACGATGATAAAAATACATACAGCTATCTCTAAGAGCTCGCAAAGATCCCTTACCTCGGATCACGTAGTGTGGACTCTCTTCCTCCGTGCTGTCCAAATCTCGCAGTCCGGTCAACTCTCAATATGACTCTGGAGCTGTATTTAACCACTCACTGGATTAATTACACGTTTTCTACTGTATTACACATTTAATACAGTTCATTTCACTTAAATAGGCTCGTTTACTCTTAATGGGCCTTAACACTTTAATTGGGCATTAATCTGTATTAAGCCTGTTTTCCCCGTATTAATTCCCTTCATCAGGGTCTATCGACTCATTGGGCCTATCAATACCTATTGGGATTTATTCCAAACTCTTTGGATAGCCCGTATATCATTTACGACAGTTTATTCAAAATTTCGAATATAATTCACTAAATCCGAAATTTAATTCGAAATGCATAAAATAAATCTTAAATACGCGTTAATCACATAAATTGTCGTAAATAAGCTTTGCTTACCCGAGATTATGTAATGGTGTACGAATCGGAGTTCGATCGGACTTTCGTTCGGAATTAATCGTCGAACTACACAATTTTGTATATTTAACTCCGGGTCAATTTTCAATTAAATACAATTTAAATAAATTTATCGAAAATCAAATTGGTCACTTTTAACCTCGTATCGACTTACCCGAAGTCCGATGAATTTCCAAAAATTTTCTTTTTCCTTTTTCCATCTTTTTTTCTTCTTTTCCCCTTTTCTCCTTGGCTGAATCGGTCTGGTCCGATTCAGTTTAGAAGGTTTTGCCCTGAACCGCCGATCGGTTTAGGGATGATTTGGCCATGTCGGCGTCGTCCGATCAATTCTCCGGGTGCCACTGCCGTCGTTCAGAGCGCCACAGCCTGGGGAACGATTATCGGGCCTCGATCGGACCCTAGCACCGTCGGTGGTCGCCGAATTCCTCTCTCTTCCTCCGCGGCTATTCTCCTTCGATTCGTCGGAGTCCGGCGTCGGTGACGCGTGTTGCCGGTGCCGATGGGTGCGCGCCGAGGTCCTCTCCCTTTTTCTATCGCTTGCCTGGCCGTGGGGTCGTCGGTGCTCGCCGTCCGATGGGTCTTCCCCCTTGCGTCGGTTTGCTTCGATTTCTCTGAGGCTTTCTCTCTCCCCGATAAAACTTCAATCCAATTTCATTTTTTAATACATTTTTATTATTATTTTGTTACTTAAAATAATAATAAAATACCAAAATATCCAAAAAAAATCCTAAAAATTCTTATTAAATTCATTTAGTCTGTAAATGAATTTATCAGTCCGATTTTGTCTTTTTGATATATTTTTCTACTATTTTTGGGCTCATTTTTCGAGGTAAAAATTCTAAAAATATTAAAAAACTTCGTATCTTGATCAATTGGACTCGAAATTAAATATTTACCCTGTTTTTTATCAAGATTCCTCAATTTCATATTTTTAATGAAATTGTCTCATCGAATTTATACCGAATTTTAATCAATTGATCGTTTTACCCCTGTACTTGCTCGGGAATCATTTTAACCCTTATCTTACTGTTATATAGCTCACATGCATTTTTAATTTCTCAAATAATTGATTGCATGTAGTAAATACTCTTCTTATGATTCAACTATGAAAATATAATGTTCGTACACATAGGAATCATAAGGTACAAGCTACATACATAAATCAAAAACTCGGGTCTGACAGAAGCTGAGAGGAAAAGAGTCACACCAAGTAAATCGAGGTAAGGAAATTATGTGGACTCTTAGAGATATCTGTGCGTAATTTGGATGCTTAAATGCTTTGCTAGAATGCATGAGATGTTAGGAAATGAAATTGGGTGCTTGAAGGGCAAAAGTTGGGTGTTTGAGAAATGTGCATGAAAACAAAAGCATATTGGTTTGAAAATCATGTTTTATTACTTTTTTGTAAATGATTTGGTAGGTTGGCTAATATTTGAAATGATTTGCGAAAGAGTTGAGTTGTTTTGGTTTGTTAACCATACTTTGCAAAGAATTGAGCCACCTACATGATTTCGTGAGAATGAAAGCGTGCTAGAGTATGACTCGCACGAGATTTGACGTGTTTTATACACATGAGTACTAGAGCTTAGCTTGCACTAGTTTTCACATGGATTTCATACTGGTTTTGGCATGGTGCTTGGAGCTTGTCTCGCACTAGATGCCCACCTTACTTGTTGTCGTGCTTAGAGCTTCAGGTAGACTGGGTGTCACTTCGATTAAATAGGCTCACATGTGCATTGTTTTGACATGGTTGATTAGTCGTGTTAGGAGCTTTGGGTAGACAAGATGTCGTACCAATTAAATAGGCTCACACGTGCGTTTTGAGATATGGCTTGATATGATGTGTTGATTGGGTACACGGATGACGTTATACTGTGCATGTAGCATGGAGTACGTTGTACCGTGTTGAGATGTGATATGCCATCTTCGGACGAGATCTGCTATGGACCTGCGGGTAGGGTTTAACCCACCTCCCGTGTGGAAGCAGATAGTGGTGATATCCTGCACACTTGATCTGTGTAGCCGGTATCACAGGTTATGGCCATAGACCTTGAGGTTATTACCTATTATTGAATTCCCTATCTCACATGTCTATTGCTTTGAGAATAAATCCATGTTTGAAATGATTTGTGGGTCAGGAAAGTCCGAGGGATGGGTTAAGACCTCACAACTGTGGACTTGTTTTGAGATATCGATGTCAATGGTTTTTTAAAGTGCACGAATGCATGATGTTTAATGCCATGCTTGTTTGAGAAAATGCATGATGGTTAATGCCATGCTTATTTGAGGAAACGCATGATGGTTAATGCCACACTTTATTGTCAATTATGCATGATGAATTATACCATGCTTTGAATTGAACTGTGCACTGGATTTTAATAGCATGAATGCTTTACATACCATTAACACAATCATACACTCATGTTTTGAGATAAATGATGAACTAAACGCTTTTGAGCATGGCATCACGATCACGTAGATAGTGCAGTATCTACCTGTTCGCATGATTGCCTTACTAAGTGTGTGGTTTGTTCACCCCCCTTATTTTCCCCCTCTCTCAGAGTGTTGAGTATAGATTGAGCGTGACTGGAGGCATTCCTTTTTAGTAATCCGCTGCATCCTATCGCGTAAGGTATACACACTGTTGTAATTTTGTATCTAAACTTACGATAGCATAATAGCATTTTGTATGTAACTATTGGGGATGTAAAACAATGTAAACACATGTAACAACTCTGATATGTATACATTTATACAAGTGTTTACTCATAAATAATATACAAATTGAATTGGTATGGTGGAGTGAGTTAGACGTCGACACACAGCCCAACTATTGAGGAGAGTTGCTGTTATGATGCATGAAAATGCAAATAATTTGTACGTATATTGGTAAGTTGAGGGTCGTGACACGTGTACTATAATTTATGTGATATATAATACATGCTGAAAACCATGCTTGATTTCCTCGTGTAGACTGAGTGTCACACTATGAGAGGTTCGCATGTGGATTTAGAGACGTGGTATGATATTCCATGGTTTGAGGGCTAAGACCTATGGTAGGCACCCCGACTGTGATGCAGGGTCCATGGAGTACGTTGTACCGTGCGAGTGGCATGGAGTACACTATACCGTATGGTGTTGTGGAGTTAAGGAGGTTATAGCTGGCGGTTGTGATGGACTGACCCCCCTCCCGTTGCAGGAGTGATGCCTCGCACCCCAAGATCTGTGTTGCCTAGGATCACCATTATAGGATATGGCTATAGTCCATGTTATTATTGCATTTCACCATAGAGTCTCACGTTATATATCACCAGACTGACTGATTTATTTATGATACGGATAGACCTGAGGGATGGGTCGAAATCCTATTTTTGTGTTGTGAATGATTTAAATGTCATATTTACTATGATTTAAATATACATGGCATGATTTATCTAAAGGCATTGTGATATTATAAAGATGTATTATTTTGCACTACATGCCTATATTTGAGAAAGCAAGCATGATTTCTGTACATGGGATTTGATCTGTACAAGTATATATATATATATATATTTAAAAACATGCTTTTAAAGTGAGTTAAGGAAATGATATTTTCAAGGCATATCATTATTTTGAGTAGATAGTGTAGATGTCTACTTGCTTGCCTGATTTCCTTACTAAGTGTGTTGTATGCTCACCCCCTTTCTTTTATATCTCTCTACAGAGCATCATCAGTAGAGCGAGTGTGCTCGAGGGATAGTATTCCTATTGTCCGCTGTTATTTCCTATCAATCGACAGGTATACATATTCTATACGGTTATGTATTTAAACATAGAAACAGCATAGTGATGTGTATGATATATATTATGGGGAATGTATTTGTATTAGATTTTATATGATCTCACATGTATTATAAAAGAAGTTACAGTCACTAACAGTATATTGACATGTATGTATGATAATGGATGATATGGTATGCGAGGAAGCTAACATCGAATCACAGTCCAACCATTGATGAGAGGAATGGTAAATTAAAATGCGAGAAATTTGTAGTAGTTTTGGTTAAGTCAGGAAGGGTCTTAACACATTGTAAAACCTAAAATTTAATACATTAGTAAATAACTGAAAGTTAAGGAATAACTACGTACTCGAAATAATGTTATGCAGGTCCAAAGTGATTAAGTGCTCGGGATTGTGGAACGGGGCCCGGAGCCACGAAAATTGAGGTAAGGATCTGAACTCGAGAATTCATGTGAGAATGTATGTAAGTTCAGAAAATGATGTTGGAAAGTGAAAACTAAATTAATGAAAGTGAAAAAGCTAATAAAACTCGAGTTTACATTAAACCAAGAAAAAAATGGCCTAGTTAAGGAAATAAATTTGGAATAAATTATAGAAATTCAGGAAAATTATTTTGAGACCATGGCAAGTTAGTATAATTTAAGAGTTACTTAGGGAATTAAAATCAAGAGGAACAATGGAGGTTCTGATATTTAAATGAATTTTTAAAGTGAAACAAAAGCTTAAAGCTATTTTGCTCGATATTGACCCAATCAAGTAAATTGAGCTCAATCAGGGAAATTTTCTTAAACATGTAACCCCCTATGATTTTATGAGTGATACTAGAGACATATTAGGAAATTTGAGAAGTGGAAATTTGAAAGAAATTGTACTAAAAATAATTTTTAAAGATTTTACAACATTTGTTAGTGGACTGCCTTATTACAGGCAGCCTGTACACCTAACAAAGATATATCAATTTGAAGCCCATCCAATGGTCAAAAAATTCCTAAATCCTCCAGATTCAATCCTCACCATTCAGTCTTTCTAAAGCCTATTTTTATACCTAGAAAAGCCATCAGACAAGGGAAAACCATGCTTGCCCTTCTCTTCTCCTTCTTGCCAAAATGTTACTGTATAGCCAGCATTGGGTGAATTTTTCGGGGCCTTTCCATGTAGATTCAGGGAATGGAAAAGAAGGAAAAAATCTTTCCCTATGCGTTTTATCTAACATATAAAACATCCAACAAAAAAATATTTCATGTACTCAGAGAAACCTTAGAGATAACCAATCCTATCTTCTTCCCGTAGGTGTCACTGTGCAACCTTGTTTTTTCAATTTTTTGAGCCTCTTCCAGTCCTTTTCTCATCTTGACCAAGAAGGAACTATTCTTCCTACTTGACCCCTCTACAACATATAAACATTTCAGCTCCATTGAAGATCATTTGCTAGGTGAAATGTGAGAGGGAAAAATCAGGGACAAAAACTGTCCTATTCATGAGGTGAGAGAAAGCTTGATTTTAAATATTTTTTGTTGGATTTTGTTGTTGTTTTGGATGATTTTAAGATGTGAACTTGATGATTTACAGTTGAGGAACAATTTGAAGAATCAAAGGCTTGGTCAACTTGGGTCAAAGGTAAGAGAAAGTTGAAGAATGATGAAGATGAAGAGATATGTTGATGTTTGGTTGTTTTTAAGGATTTTTAGTTAAATGAAATTGATGGAAATGATTTGTATGGGCATTATTGATTTCTACCAGCCTAGGGTCTCTATGTAAATGATGAAATGTTACTTGATTCATGGTTGTTAGATGTTTAAATGATACCAAAGAAACTCAGTTTATAGCTCGGTTAAGTGAAAAACCAAAAAAGAGTATGAATTTAGCAAATTTAGTATTTTGGATAAGTAAATGAGGTCCATGATAAATGTTTAAGCTATTAAGTTGATAGGCCTCAAATTTGGTCGAAAGAAAACTAATAAAATAGCTTAAACTGGGATTTTATTGGTAAAATCGAGAAAATGAGTAAAGTTGACGAAAATGTCAAACTCAGTCAACATTTTAAAGATAAACACTTAGTTGAGTATGTTGAGATGCTATTGGGTTATATTGGATGATTTGACATTATTTTGGGCAGTTCAGAAATTCGACATGTGAATCGAGGTTAGTTCGGGACCTGGAAATATTGCACCACCCAAGGTGCAAGAGGTAAGGGATGCAACCGTTTTGTGCATATGTGTTCTTTACCGACGAAAATTCTTTGGTAGCATGAAAATATTTTATAAATGAGCATATTTCTTGAGAAAAGTATTTAACTTGAGATTTCTTACTTGAGTGCATGTTTTGCCGGTTTGAGCTCCGTTTCGTGGTTTGAATGTTTTGTGAACAGATGTATTTTTATATTTGAATGAGATTTATGAGCAAAACTATTATGAGCTTTACGTTGAAGATGAAACTATTTTCAGCATAATAATGGCATGTTTTTGAGACTAAGGGCTCGTCATGATATCTGCAGATCAAATGCATGCCTCTGTTTTGGTAACGTGAGATGCCTCTGCTTTGGTAGCGTGAGATGCCTCCATTTGGGTAATGTAAGATGCCTCCACTTTGGTAGCGATGAGATGACTCCACTTTGGTAGCGTTGAGATGACTGGTGGCGTTAAGTCGATGTTGTACGACCCTGATCCAGTCTACAAGGATGTCGTGGCCGCTGGTAGTTAATGCCCTCATTTGAGGATGCCCTCGGTTGAGGATGGCGTGATGTGATGTGATGGTTGTTTTCAAGACATTTATATTATGCCTAGTCTCCATAACTATTTTGAGAAACGATGTATTGAGAAAATGAGATAATGATATTTTGATAAATTATGATTTTAATCACGTGCTTATAATTATGCGAAATTATGTCATTATTACATTTATGCTTGATGATGATTTTTAAATCTCATATGCACTCTTTACTGAGCTAGTTGAAGCTCACCCCCCTTTTTCCCTTCTCTTAGATTATTTGCAGTAAGGGCCAGTACCTACCGTGTACGTGACATAGGTTGGTGGACAAGACTATTTCTAGGCTATTGCTTGTACATACTTAAGTTAATATTCATTTTGTATCCAGAAAATATAAGTAGTGTAGACACTTGTATTTAAAAAAAGTTGGGATGTAATCAGGATTACATTTGTATATAATGTAAAAGTGGGTTATTTATGATACTATATGGTATAGTCAAATTAGATGATAGTATTTGATTGATCCTTGGATTATTTGATGATAAAATGAATGCTTAAAATCAATTGCATTGTGGATATTGAATTGCCTTTGAAATTAGTAGGAGGATAGTGATAAATATAAGGGGAGATGCTGTCGGATTTTCATTGGAAAACGACATAAGTATAATCGAGTATAAGAAACTTAATAATGAATAGATAAAAGAAAAATTGACACTATACAGGAATACTCCATGAGTAGGAAGTTAAGTGAAAAAAAATTAAAATTAAAATTAGCCCTCAATTCCATAATTTCGGGGCATTACAGACATCATGAGGAAGGTGGCTGGAAAATGATGATGATGATGGTGACAGTTGAGGGAAGAACGAAGAGAGGGAGCAAACTGGAGAAGACACCATGAGCAGTAGCTCGCGGAGAAAGAAGAAGTAAAGAAAATGCATTTTTGGCGCGAAGGATTTAAAAAAAAAGAGTAATATATATATATATATATATATATATATATATTAGAATAGAAGAAAATTGAGGAAAGAAGACAAGTGTACTGAGAATTTGGACAACATGGGAAAAACGGCTCTAGTGGAAATAACCCGAGTGGATCGATCCCCTCGACTGGTAATGTTGAGGCAAACAAGGGCTCCGGACAGACACCGAGGTAAGGAATCTATGAAAGTTTTAGAGATAACTGTACGTATTTTATGACCCCCAATAGCTAGATAGATAGATACAGATACTGTAGAGAATATAGAAAATGAAAAAAAATCTAAGTAAAAACCAAGAGATTGAAATTCCCATATTACCCCTACGTAAAGACTGAATTAAATAGACTAGTGTTGAAAAATTCATAATTTGCATAAATTGCATGATTCAGTGTTTTCATTGTTGAAATATCGTTTCCATCGATAATTGATAGGTTGGCTATCATTTTTACTGTCTGCATAAAATAGCATGTTTTACGAAGTTAAACGTGCTTGAGTGGGAGAAATACCGTGATACGTAACCCCTGGGATGTCACGACCCAAACTACCCAAAAATCAGAGTTAATTTTTCGCGTTTTGTTATTTTCTTTCATTGCTTACTTGTCCTCTAATCGTGACCACACTCCACTAACAAATTGGGCTGTGCGTCAATGCCAGTCCCACCATACATTTAACATATAACTTAATTCTTTCTCAGTCATTTATAAAATGTCTACAATATTTATACATCCCCTAGAGACACTTACAAACATGTTACTGTGCTATGCTTATTTAGATATAATTTGTACAAGAGTATATACCTTGAATGATGGGCAGCAGCGGATATCCGGAATGCAGTACTGAGTCGTCTCAACGTCTACTGGAGATTATTCGTGGGAGAAAATGAAAGGGGTGAGCACATCAAGCTCAGTAAGGCAATCCTACAAACAAGTAGGTAACCATACTACCTACATGAACGTAGTGCTATGCATAAACCACCCTTTCTCCACACATTTTAAAACAGATGATATGAGTTATGATGTTATGTAAAACACATTTGCACGGAAAATTCAACATGCAAATATATTCAAAATCATATCTTTCTCGTTTAAAATTTCACAGCAAAGTCAGGACTCGACCCCTCCTTCGGGTGATCCTGACTCACACAAAATCATGAAAATTCGTTTACATCACATATGGGTTTAAAAAGCATGGAAATAACCATCATGCACATTTAATTTAAAACCCAATTTGATCTCATCAAAATCGTCGACATGCGAGACTAGGCAACATCTGTATATCGGCAATAACCAGGACTATGGCCATGTGTGTCCTCGTGAGTCCCTCTAACTACACGGATCCTAGTGTGCGAGGTCTCACCCTGATCGGGAACCGCCCGGGAGGTGGGTCAATCCAACCCATCAGTCTTATCCGATCCCACGCATCCGAAGATGCCGTATCCGAAGATACCCCGTATCACAAAGATACCGTATCCGAAGATACCCATATCACAAAGATACCGTATCCGAAGATACCCCGTATCACAAAGATACCGTATCCAAAGATACCGGTATCACAAAGATACCGTATCCGAAGATACCCCACGGTACATCGTACTCCATGCTACTTGCACGGTACATCGTACTCCATGGACCCATATCACTCTAGGTACTCCAGCCCAAATGGCCTGCTTCCCACAGAGAGGTTTGTTTCTCAATACTCATGCCATGTCTCAAAACGCACGTGCGAGCCTATTAAATCGGTGACACACAGTCTACCCGATGCTTCAAGCACGGCTCATCGCATGTTCTCATAAAATCAGTGCGAGCGATGCTCAGCACTCTCATCAAATCAAGTAAAATTGGCAGAGCCCGCTTTACATCCCCACAAGGCCGCCAACCTTATCCCTCACTCTCACCCCACTTAAGAGGTCTTTTGAGCCTGTTGGGCCTTTTGGCTGACTCCAAGGGCAGACAGCGCTACTCCACAAATCCAGTAAAACTAGTGCGAGCTAGGCTCTAGCACTCTATATATAAATCACATGAAAATCTTATAAAATCTGGTGCGAGTTAAACTCCAGCACCCTGTCACGAAAATCATGTAAATTCTGGTGTGAGTTAGACTCTAGCACCGTGTCACTAACAAGCATGTGAAATCTGGTACGAGTTATACTCTAGCACCTATGCATGTAAAACTCTAGTGCGAGCTCTCGCTCCAGCACTAATGCATGCATCACACAAATCAAGCATCGTGCGAGCTGAGCTCTAGCACGTCACATATCAATAAAAACACGTAGGCGGCTCTGTTTCCTCAAAACAGTTTTCAAAATAATTTCATCGTTGAAAGTATGCAATGCTGTGCATTTTCTTTCAAGGTTAGCCAGCCTACTCATGCATGCATTAAAATGTCTCCAGAATGAGTAGAAACCTCTTGTTCTTGCTCCTCCCAATTTTTCATAAATTTGTAAATTTTACCCTTAACAAGGGTATTTTGGTAATTTACCCATTCGGGGCGCTAAAATTATTATTTGACCTCTAGACCCTTCAGATAATTTTTTTAACACTGCAATGAACTTAAAATTGCATAAAGTTTACCTCTAGCAGTCCGTAGAATTCCCTTACCTTATTTTCCTGTCGAGTCTGACCTTTCCACTGATGTCACGTCGCGCAGTCCGATCTGCTCTCAATCCAATGCCCGGAACTGCGTATCAATATTCCTCAGGTCAGATAACATACAATTTAATTGTATTTCCTATTTTCTGGGCTTAATTTAAATCATTGGGCCCGTTTACCCCTATTGGGCCCGATTACACCTTAATGGGCCTTAATCGGCCTTAAGCCCGTTTTCCACTTAATTTTCACTTATCGAGCCTTATTGGGCTCACTGGGCCCACCAATAATTTATTGGGCCTCGTTCTAACTCTCGAATAGCTAAATTTATTATTTACGACAATTTATCTAAATTTCCATAATTTAATTCAATTTATGCGGAATTTAAATTCATATCACGCATAACGATGTAAATTGTCATAAATAAGGGTCACTTACCCGAGATTCCATGCTAGTACGAAATTTGAGGCTATCTCGAGCTCTCTTTGGATGCCAATTGTCGAGCTACACAATTTCATGAATTTTCGGGTAAATTTTCAGTCGAATAATAATTAAATAAATTATTCCCAAATTTAAATCGGTCAATTTCGACCGCTTAGCGACTTACCCGAAGCTCGATTGCATCATTGGAATTTTTTCTCAATTTTTCCTCTTTTTCTTTTCTTTTCTTTCCTTTTCCTTCCTTTTGCTTTCTTTTCTTTCCTCTTTCCTTCATTTTCCTTTCTTTTCTTTCCTCTTTCCTTTCGGCCAAACGGTGCCGTTTACTGCCAATTGCCGTCGCCGGCGTTTTCGACGGTCTCACCGGCCAAGATCGGTCTCAAAAGAACCGACTTCTTCCCCTGAGTGCATCGGTAGCCTCCGTTTCAGCCCAGACGCGGTGATTCGTCGGGAATCGGCCCATTTCTCCGTCGGTCTTCCTTCGCTCCGATCGGCCTGCTCCGGCCACCTGGCGACGTGATTCCGGTGCCCACATGCTCGCCGGTCTCTCCTCTTCCTCCTGGTAGCTTCATCGGAGCCCGTCGGTCGCCGGTGTGCTGGAGTCAATGGTGAGGGTCGCGGGTCACTTTCGGTTTCCTGGTTTTGGGTTCTACCGAGCCTTTCTCTCTCCTCTCTTTTTTTTGTTTCAAATTCTTTTCTTTTTTTTATTATTATTATTTATTGAATTATTTTCCTATTCATTAAAATACTCCATAAAATCCAAAATATCTACACTTATATTATTTTTATTCTAATTTAATTTATTTAATTTAAATTTAATTTATTAAATATATTTTCTCTAAATTTTCGATATTATTCCTTCGCGCTTTTCGAGATATCGTTTCAGTAATTTTTCAGTATTTTTAAAATTTTCGAATCTTGATCAATTTACCCAAATTGTATAATTTCCTCATTATCGATCAAGATATCTTACATCCTTATTTTAAATTAAAATTTTCTTATCGCCTTAATACCGGGTTTTGGTATTTTTACCATTTTTCCCCTGCTCTTGTTTCGAAAATCAATTTTACCGACCTTCCTTCATACATCCCCCATCTTTTCTTATTTAATTTTCATATTTTAATTAAATTCGGGTCTTACAACTCTCCCCCACTTAAGGAATTTGGTCCTCTAAATTAGAACCAAGTCATATGAGTCCATATACAACTCCGGGTACATCGATCGTATCATACTTTTAAATTCTTATGTGACCTTCTTCGGAGTGTATTACTACCAAAGGACTTTAATTAGGGAGATCATCTTAAACCTCAATACTTTCTCTTTCCTGTTTAATGCCCGAATCAACTTTTTCAATATACTTATAATTGCATTAAGCTGAACTGTTAGATCTCATATCTTATCACCTATGCTGGATCTGGATAGTATTCCCGAAGCATCAAAAGATGGGACACATTGTGGGTGCCTGCTTATTCAAGTGGAAATGCCACCTACAGGTCTTATCTCCCACTTGTCCAATCTCTCAAAATATTCCATCCAGCGCAACTCAATTTACCTTCTTCCAAAAGCTCGCTATGTCCTTATTCCCTTAGGACAAGTAACTTTCAACCATACCAATTCACCCTGGTGAATTTCAATACTTTTCTATCTGCTCTGAGGTGTTCTTAATCTCTCATCCTTAACTAAACATCCTCAGAGACTTATTATCCAAAGTCGAAAATAATTCTATCTGTCACCCACTTTTTCTTATCCAATTTGGGGAACAACCCCTACAGCCATACACTGCCTCATATCTTGTTATCCCGATACTCAAGTGGCAACTGTCACTATTGACGAATTCGATTTGTAATAACTGATCATCCCAGGAACATAAAAAATCAAGGGCACACGCTTTCATCGGATCCTCCAGAACCTGTACAGTCCTCTCTGACTGACCATCTGTCTGAGGATGAAAAGTTGTGCTAATACTCAGTCGGGTTCCCATAGCTTCCTGAAAAATATTCCCTGAAGTAAGAAGTGAAGCGGGAATCCCTATATGATACCATGCTCACTAGAACGCTACATCATGTTCCACAATCTTCCTTATACATAAATCCTTATACACACTCTGAGTATCTGGGGATTTCATAACCAGAAGGTGGGTAGACTTAGTCACTCTATCGACTATCATCTAAATAGTCTCGTGATGCACCTGGGTTCGCTGTAACCCATCATAAAATTCATGGAGACTTGCTCTCATTTTTCATGCCGTGTCGATATAGGTAGAGGCTGCAATAACTCTGCAGACTTTTAATAATCTACCTTATCCTGCTGACATACTAGGCACTTTTCCACAATCTCTACCATATTTCTTTTCATATCTGACCACCAATACCCTTTTCAGAAATTTCATATATTTTTATTACTTTCCGTATGCACCGTATATCCCGAAGAGTGAGCTTCTGACAATATTACTATTTCATCAACTGTGGTCCTGGGGAGCACTTATACTGTCTCTGAACCTCTCTGTAAATCATCAACACTCGATGTGAACTCTGTCACTGTACCCTCTGAATCTGACCCATACTATCGACACCATGCTGATCATCATGCTAAGCCTGTTAAATTCGGGCACTCTCATCCGATTCTAGTCTCAGGCTAGCTATCACACAATTATTGTCATCATCAGAAGGGATCACATCAATACTGAGGCTCATGACTGCTCTAGCAGCTCACGCTCCCTGACCATCATATGTAATACCATCCCGAGGCTCTTTCTGCTCAAGGCATCAGTCATCACATTAGCCTTTCCTGGGTGGTACAATTTTCACAAATCAAAATCTTTGAGAAGCTCTAACCCACTATGTATTCTCATATTCGCCTCTTTCTATGAAAACAGATACTTGGGACTTTTATGATCAGTGCATATCCACAATTCCTCATCGTGTACATAATAGCACCATATCCTCAGTACAAATACTATCGCTGCCAACTTTAAATCATGGGTCAGATAGTTTATTTCATGATCCTTGAGTTGTCTAACTCCAAAAATTGACTATCTTCCCATTATACATCAATACACAGCTCTTTCATAACTTTGAGGTATCCATACTCACTGAGAACCTCTTGAGCTGTTGGGTATGGTGAAATTAATCACGGTGGTCAATTCATACTTCACTACACCGAAAATTATGTCACATCTATCATCTTATTTATCATCTCATTCAAGACCACATTTTCTTAGTTAAACGTGTCAACCAGTAGACCATATTGAGAACTCGCAACAACCCATTTGTAAAAGTAATTTTCCAATTGTTGCTTATAATTTGCCCTAAACTTTAACTACACCCAACATATCATCAATAATGATGATTACGAATCGATCCAGGTCAAGTTTAAATAACTCATCGTAATTGAGCTCCACTGCATAATTCAATCGCCTATATCCTTGACTTATGTACGCATAAGCGTATCAGATCCTTCAAAATCGCTTACGTTTTCAGGTACTAACCTGCGTCATTTCCTCTTCTTATCTTAACGGCTCTTATTAAATTTTACTATGTTAACCTTTATGATTTGTCGAATTTTAATATTCTTATGTCTTAGTAAAGGTATCCTAATGCTAAAGGTATTTATTACGACGATCGATTTCATGTTATAGGTTATATATATACTTTTAGACACTGTCAAGTCTTCAGGCGGGGAGGTATTTTGAAATACCTTTATTAACATTCAGACTTAACCACATATACTTTATATACCAGTCCATGTGGTTACAATTTGTATTCGCTACTAATTGCTTTAATCCTAATGACTTCATATCGTAAGGATGTTTTCACCTTGCATACGCCTCTTACTCCAATACATCTTGTATTTAGGATCAACATATCTTAAAGATTATCTCATTTCGTATATCCCTCATGACAAAACTCTTTCATTATTCATTCCGTGAGTACAATCCTTTACTCCTTTAATTTCAACTGTTGCACCCCTTTTTATCACTTAAAATCTCTATATCCATATTCCGTTAATTAATCCTCCTCTATTGGGGTACTCATTTATCAGTATTGTGCCCAATGATGTAGGCATTCATGCCTTTTACTCACTTATATACGAATGAAGGCGGTATGAATAAATGTGTGGCACCAGGATCAATGAACATATGTACTTCATTATTCATAACAAGTGTGGTATCTTACACCACATCCATGAAACATTAATAGTGTCCTGGTCCAAAACATCCTCTCGCCTTCGTCCAATAGCCTACTTTCCTTTTTCTTTTTTGCTATGGTCTCCCTTTTCGTTGCAGCTATACCAACGAAGTTTTTCTCTGTCTCCTTACTTTTCTGTGGGGCGATCTCGGCCAACTCTGTGCAATCAAAATCAATGGTCCGTCTTACCACACTTAACGGCCATTTTCATCAATACAGTGTAGGTATAGACCCTCTTTTCGTGGTATCCACCACACATCCCATACTACTTACAGTGATCACACTGCTACTCTGCTTCGTAGCAAGTCAGGGTCCTCCAATCACAATACCCCTCAAGAGTGCCAAAATTGGATGCACTGGGGCCTTACCAATTATCTTACTCCATGACTCGTCAAATTAAATCTTTTACCAATTACCATTTTTCCATTTTAACATCTCTGTCATTTCTCGATTCTCTTTCTGTCTCTATTTCAGCCCTCACTACCTTTCCCAATCTCAGAGGCGTGCAATTCATGTTCTTATTTACCCAACTGTAAATCTGCGCACTGCCTCGGTATCGGTAATATCTCACGGGCCAAATCGGACTCTAATTGACAATCTGAGCCCTTCCATAAACTTTTAGACATCTCGACTTTCACTTGTTCATAGTGTCGAGGTAATATCTGCCCAAGAATATAACTGAGTCTCCATACTCGTCAATAAATCAATTCCTTTTAAACAGTGTCCGGGATATTCTATCACCGGAATACATCCATAAACAATTCTCATCTTAGCTTTGGATGTTTAACACTTAAGATGGGTCGAGCGGGTTTTCAATCAATGCTCTGCTGCGCCCTCGAATCTCTTGCATACTCTGAGCAATTAGCTCTTCAAAATAATCTCCACACTCCGCTCCAACCTCGCGAAGCGTGTCTCAACACTGTCCGATCTCTGTGTCGGACTCTGAGAGGCATGCTCAACATTAACCTCTATTTCAATCTCATCTTGATTCTCACAGGTCAACTCAGCACGACTTAGCAGACTCAGGTCTACCTCTACGACCTCTGCCTCGTGCACTATCTCATCTAACGCGACTCATATTAGGCATTCCTGCATTCTCAACCATTTCTTAGTCAAAAACCATCTCGATATACACTATTGTATCTAACCAACACAGTAACACGGGGATGTAATTTCCTAATTATTGAGACTGACACACATCAAACCAATTGCGCTCTGATACCAAACATGTCACGACCCAAACTACCCTAAAATCAGAGTTAATTTTTTACGTTTTGTTATTTTCTTTCATTGCTTACTTGTCCTCTGATCGTGACCACACTCCACTAACAAATTGGGCTGTGCGTCAATGCCAGTCCCACCATACATTTAACATATAACTTAATTCTTTCTCAGTCATTTATAAAATGTCTACAATATTTATACATCCCCTAGAGACACTTACAAACATGTTACTGTGCTATGCTTATTTAGATACAATTTGTACAAGTGTATATACCTTGAATGATGGGCAGCAGCGGATATCCGGAATGCAGTATTGAGTCGTCTCAACGTCTACTAGAGATTATCTGTGGGAGAAAATGAAAGGGGTGAGCACATCAAGCTCAGTAAGGCAATCCTACAAACAAGTAGGTACGCATACTACCTACATGAACGTAGTGCCATGCATAAACCACCCTTTCTCCACACATTTTAAAACAGATGATATGAGTTATGATGTTATGTAAAACACATTTGCACGAAAAATTCAACATGCAATTCTATTCAAAATCATATCTTTCTCGTTTAAAATTTCACAGTAAAGTCAGGACTCGACCCCTCCTTCGGGTGATCCTGACTCACACAAAATCATGAAAATCCGTTTACATCACATATGGGTTTAAAAAGCATGGAAATAACCATCATGCACATTTAATTTAAAACCCGATTTGATCTCATCAAAATCGTCGACATGCGAGACTAGGCAACATCTGTATATCGGCAATAACCAGGACTATGGCCATGTGTGTCCTCGTGAGTCCCTCTAGCTACACGGATCCTAGTGTGCGAGGTCTCACCCTGATCGGGAACCGCCCGGGAGGTGGGTCAATCCAACCCGTCAGTCTTATCCGATCCCACGCATCCGAAGATATCGTATCCGAAGATACCCCGTATCACAAAGATACCGTATCCGAAGATACCCCGTATCACAAAGACACCGTATCTGAAGATACCCGTATCACAAAGATACCGTATTCGAAGATACCCCGTATCACAAAGATACCATATCCGAAGATACACGTATCACAAAGATACCGTATCCGAAGATACCCCACGGTACATCGTACTCCATGCTATTTGCACAGTACATCGTACTCCATGGACCCATATCACTCTAGGTACTCCAGCCCAAATGGCCTGCTTCCCACAGAGAGGTTTGTTTCTCAATACTCATGCCATGTCTCAAAACGCACGTGCGAGCCTATTAAATCAGTGACACACAGTCTCCCCGATGCTCCAAGCACGGCTCATCGCATGTTCTCATAAAATCAGTGCGAGCGATGCTCAGCACTCTCATCAAATCAAGTAAAATCGGTAGAGCCCGCTTTACATCCCCACAAGGCCGCCAACCTCATCCCTCACTCTCACCCCACTTAAGAGGTCTTTTGAGCTTGTTGGGCCTTTTGGCTGACTCCAATGGCAGACAGCGCTACTCCACAAATCCAGTAAAACTAGTGCGAGCTAGGCTCTAGCACTCTATATATAAATCACATGAAAATCTTATAAAATCTTGTGCGAGTTAAACTCCAGCACCTATCACGAAAATCATGTAAATTCTGGTGCGAGTTAGACTCTAGCACCGTGTCACGAACAAGCATGTGAAATCTGGTGCGAGTTATACTCTAGCACCTATGCATGTAAAACTCTAGTATGAGCTCTCGCTCCAGCACTAATGCAAGCATCACACAAATCAAACATCGTTCGAGCTGAGCTCTAGCACGTCACATATCAATAAAAACACGTAGGCGGCTCTGTTTCCTCAAAACAGTTTTCAAAATAATTTCATCGTTGAAAGTATGCAATGCTGTGCATTTTCTTTCAAGGTTAGCCACCCTACTCATGCATGCATTAAAATGTCTCCAGAACGAGCAGAAACCTCTTGTTCTTGCTCCTCCCAATTTTTCCTTACCTTATTTTCCTGTCGAGTCTGACCTTTCCACTGATGTCACGTCGCGCAGTCCGATCTGCTCTCAATCCAATGCCCAGAACTGCGTATCAATATTCCTCAGGTCAGATAACATACAATTTAATTGTATTTCCTATTTTCTGGGCTTAATTTAAATCATTGGGCCCGTTTACCCCTATTGGGCCCGATTGCACCTTAATGGGCCTTAATCGGCCTTAAGCCCGTTTTTCACTTAATTTTCACTTTATCGAGGCCTATTGGCTCACTGGGCCCACCAACAATTTATTGGGCCTCGTTCTGACTCTCGAATAGCTAAATTTATTATTTACGACAATTTATCTAAATTTCCATAATTTAATTCAATTTATGCGGAATTTAAATTCATATCACGCATAACGATGTAAATTGTCGTAAATAAGGGTCACTTACCCGAGATTCCATGCTAGTATGAAATTCGAGGATATCTCGAGCTCTCTTTGGATGCCAATTGTCGAGCTACACAATTTCATGAATTTTCGGGTAAATTTTCAGTCGAATAATAATTAAATAAATTATTCCCAAATTTAAATCGGTCAATTTCGACCGCTTAGCGACTTACCCGAAGCTCGATTGCATCACTGGAAATTTTTCCCGATTTTTTCTCTTTTTCTTTTCTTTTCTTTCCTTTTCCTTCCTTTTCCTTTCTTTTCTTTCCTCTTTCCTTCCTTTTCCTTTCTTTTCTTTCCTCTTTCCTTTCGGCCAAACAGTGCCGTTTACTACCAATTGCCGTCGCCGGCGTTTCCGGCAGTCTCACCGGCCAAGACCAGTCTCAAAAGAACCGGCTTCTTCCCTTGAGTAATTCGGTAGCCTCCGTTTTAGCCCAGACGCGGTGATTCACCGGGAATCGGCCCGTTTCTCCGTCGGTCTTCCTTCCCTCCGATTGGCCTGCTCCGTCCACCTGGCGGCGTGATTCCGGTGCCCACATGCTCGCCGGTCTCTCCTCTTCCTCCTGGTAGCTTCGTCGGAGCCCGTCGGTCGCCGGTGTGCTGAAGTCGACGGTGAGGGTCGCGGGTCACTTTCGGTTTCCTGGTTTCGGGTTCTCCCGAGCCTTTCTCTCTCCTCTCTTTTTTTTGTTTCAGATTCTTTTCTTTTTTTTTATTATTATTATTATTTATTTAATTATTTCTCTGTTCATTAAAATACTCCATAAAATCCAAAATATCTACACTTATATTATTTTTATTCTAATTTAATTTATTTAATTTAAATTTAATTTATTAAATATATTTTCTCCAAATTTTTAATATTATTCCTTCGCGCTTTTCGAGATATCGTTCCGGTAATTTTTCAGTATTTTTAAAATTTTTGAATCTTGATCAATTGACCCAAATTGTATAATTTCCTCATTATCGATCAAGATATCTTACATCCTTGTTTTAAATTAAAATTTTCTTATCGCCTTAATACCGGGTCTTGGTATTTTTACCATTTTACCCCTGCTCTTGTTTCAAAAATCAATTTTACCTGACCTTCCTTCATACATCCCCCAGCTTTTCTTATTTAATTTTTGTATTTTAATTAAATTCGGGTCTTACATGGGAAGTCTCCAATCACATATTGATTGAACACAATTTTTATACAGAACATGGAATTTTATATTCTTTTTGAAAGAATTGAACCACCTATCCGATTTTTTTTCAAATGAAACGGTGCTGCAACATGTGCTGATTGTATCGTACGGACTGACTCACATTGACGAGATGTGCTTGAGTGCATGCTAACTGTGTGTCGCACGACCTGACTTGCACTGATGAGACATGCTTAAGCGCATGCGGACTGTGTTGTATGGTCCGACTCGCACGAGATTTTAAAATGATATATGAGTAAAACCATGCTAGAGTCATCGTGTACTGTTATGTGATCTTACACTGACCTGCTCCCAATGGATTTTGAAACAAGGTGCTAGTTGATATTAATCCTGGGGGGTAGATCCTTGAGATTACTCGTTACCCTCAGTCATATTGTATTGTATCGGGGTCCTTGGAGTAGGTTGTACCGTTTGGACGCACATAGAGTACGCTGGACCGTGTATTGAGTCTTCAGACTACTGGATTGAACTGAACTGAATTGTATTGATTGGTCGACGGGCTGGACTGAGCTATCCTCCCTGAGGCGTATGACACTCGCGCACACTTGGCCCGTGAGGCGCAGGGTCACTGATTATGGCCATATGTCGACTGTATTGTTATTGATTGAATCCCAGCTTAGTCACAGCGAACTGAATTGTTTATTAATAGAAAAATGTGAATTAAACTATTTATTGATTGAATAAACATTTTCAATAAATGAATTCAAGTGTTTTATTGCATTGATTGAGTAGTAAATGGTTTCATCATACTGACTCTATTGAATGCATATGTTTTACATATGTCAATGTACTGTATTGGAAATAGAGTGTGATTGAAAGTGTTTTTCAAAGAAAGTGCAACGATTGTGAATCGTTTTCAATACTAATGAATTGATTTATATGTAAGTGTTTTATAACTGATCATGGTATACATTATAAGCATATAGATAGTATGGTTGTCTACTGCTTACATACGTTTCTTATTGAGCGTGTTAAGCTCATTTTCTGCTTTCCTCCACAGAGTCCCAACAGTAACTTAGATGCTTCCCTTAGTAAGGCATGTCGCACAGCTATGGTTATGCGGAGTATCTTTCTACGTCGAAGGTATACTCAGTTTTAAGAAATTCCTTTGTATCTAAAATTTTTGTAAGTACAGTAATGTAGATGAGATGTGCTTGGGGGAAAGTGAACATGGATATTTGTAGAAAAAAATTAATTGAGACTGTTAGATTTCACTATTTGATCTAATATCGACTTGTAGCCCAACCAAAATGTGTGTAAATAGGATCATTACACACCAAGCCTCTGCCACAAGACACGAGCGTGTGGCTAGTCTCCAGCTTGCAAGCATCTAAAATCATAAAAAAAATTATGCAACAATTGGGATTCAAATTTAGGCAAGATTCATGAAAGAGTATCACTTTACCACTAGTCTCTATTGCTATTTGTGATATAAAATAATTTCAGTTATACTTGAAGTATTGTTAACAGGTGTGACTACACCATAGCCCAAACTCTCGACCACATCGGGCTATTGGCTAGCAAACCTTGCAGCTCGGTGACGGGGCTGGCATTCTCGATGACCTCTAACGATGGGACCCATAGTCTTAACCTCTCGAGGGGTGGGGCCTACGCTCTCAGCCACAATAGACGAAGCAGGCCACACTTCTAACCACCTCTAGCGATGACCTCCACGAGCGAAACCATACTTCTAGTCACCTCTAGTGGCATGCCCACACTTTTTACCACCTCGAGTAATAAACTTGGGCAGCGACCCACACTTTCGGCCACCTTAGGCTACAAGGCCCACATTTACGGCCACCTTGGGTGACGACCTCAAATAGAGGGCTTACTTTTTTTGCTACCTCAAGTAAATACCTCAGGCTATATGACCTATATTTTGGCCACCTCAAGTGACGTGAGACTCTTACAACCACCTTAGGCAACGAGCCTACATTTTTGACCACTTCGGGCAATGGTGCCCACAGTTTCAACCACTTCGAATGAAGATATAAGGTAACAAAGCCTACAATCTCAGCAACTTCGAGTGACGTGGTCCAGACTGAGGGCCAATTTAGGCAGTAAGGCCCACACTCATATCAACTTCCAACAGTAGGGCCAAGACTTATAGCAACTTTGGGAGGTAGTGTCCGAGCCAGTAATAAAACCAGGACCAAGAGCTACTAAATAAGTATTCACTATCGCGTTTTCATCTAATTCCTTTGCAATGTCGGTAAAGTTCATATACATATGGTGATAATCAATTTTTCCATATAACAGCTCAATAGTAGAATCGTATAGCTCTGAAGAATTTTAGAATTGACTTTCCTTTATGATCTTCATGCATAGTATTTTGTTAGGGTATCTGTCATGCAATTTAAATTTTCTTTGAAATCAAAGCTAGGTTATTGAATACTGACAAGGAACACTTGAAGGTATTCCTCTCACCAAAAGGGCCATACGAATTTTGGAAGAGATAAAAAACAAGCCGTAGTGTGTTATAACCTGTTTATTAAAGGCAAGGAAATCGATATGAATGCATCCTTAGCATAGTAGAACAATTTATGACTAAGCCACAAGACACTGAAGATATGGAAAGGCCATCTTGAGTTAAAAAAAAATGACAAGAAATTATACTTATGTTCTTACATGATTTAGATAATTCATTTGTTTATTTGACAACTTTATGTCCTATATATTTTATTCACATGTTTTCATGTATTTGGCAAAGCAATCAAAAGTTTTCAATTCATAATCATGATTGATATTATTTAAAAATTTTAACAAGAATGAGGAACTCAACACAACATACGAAGGACCTGAAGTGAAAAGGACGCAAGGTAGGCCAGACATTTAAAAGTGTAAAAAGCTTAAGGCGTGAAATGGGTCACGAGGCCAAGCACTCGAAGACAAAATGCAAAAGGGCCCAAGGCACAAAATACATCACAGAGGCCAAGCACTCGAAGAAAAATTACAAACAAGCCTAAGGCGAGAAACGCATCAGGAGGTTAAGCACTCAAGAATCTAGAGTTGAAGAAATCAAATAGGTGACATGGGACCAATTTCACAATGGGTAAATTATACATTTGAAGCGAAGGTGAATTTAAATCTTGCAAGTAAGAAAAAAGAGTTCTTGGTAAAAGACCCCAATCTTTGACCAATAACTTCGGGAGCACACAGCTAATATGGTATATATGCACAAAAATCATAAGGTGGAGAATAAAGTGAAACTTATGCAAAATAATGAAAATCAACAAAAAATCATAAATTTTTTATTCCTTTCATCCAAAGATATTTTAGTCTATTTCAAAATTTGTCTTTTGAAAGAAAAGTACGAGAAAAGCAAGTGGCGCGAAATGCATCACGAAGGCTAAGCTCGTAAAGATAAAGTGTAAAAAGCCAGAGATGCAAAATGCATCACAGAGGCTACACACTTCAAGATAAAAAAAAAAAGCAAAACCTGGAGGCGTGAAACGGAAGCTCCACACATCAAAAAAAAAATGCATGGACTTGAAGCGAGAAAAACGCGAGGTAGGCCACGCACTTAAAAAAGTGCATAGGCTTGAAGCGAAAAGTGCACAAGGTAAGTCATAAAGATAAAATGCATGGATTTAAAGCGAAAAGAGGATCAGGTAACCCACGTAGTCAAAGAAAAGGACTTTGAGTGAAAAATGCACGGGGTAAGCCATGAAGACAAAGTGCATGGTCTTGAAGCGAAAAATATGCAAGGTAAGCCATGTGCTCAAAGAAAAACGCCTAAAGCCATGAAGACAAAGTGCATGGGTTTGAAGCAAAAAATGCGTGAGGTAAGCCACAAACTCAAAGAAAATAGCTTGAAGCGAAAAATGCACAATGTAAGCCATGAAGACAAAGTACATAGGCTTGAAGCGAAAATACACGAGGTAAGCCACGCACTCAAAGAAAAAGGCTTACAACAAAAAATACGTGAGGCAAGCCACGAAAATAAAGTGCATGGGCTTGAAGCAAAAAATGCGTGAGGTAAGCCACATACTTAAATAAAAGAGCTTTAAGCTAAAAATACATAAGGTAGGCCACACAAATTAAAGAAAAGACTTGAAGTGAAAAATGCGTGAAGTCATATTATGAAATAAACATTAAGTAGAAAAATATGAAGACGTGCTCAAAGAAGTTCTGTATAAAGGATTTAATTCTTTCATAAAGAACTGAGGAGCACTATAGATTGGCCTCTTTTACATCTACATCATCTATGTCCAAATTGTTTAAAGCCCCGATTAGTTCGAGTTGACGATAAGGGTTCCAAGGCTATTGAATTGGTTAAATCATCATTAATGCCCTTCTCGAGAGAAGCCTCTAAACCTTTTGTATCAATTTCATATTTAGCCCAATTAGTCAGAAGCTTGCCAAGTAAAAGTCATATTTAATAAAGCCAGTGAGGAATAACAACTTATTCTCGTAGAAAACTTTGAATAGACGAAATTCGCCTATTGCCTCAGTATGAATATAGTGACGCTCCCCTTGGCTAGGAGAAGGTTGTGGTTGACTATGGAATTTCAAAATTTCCCTCTCCAGCTCTTGGTTTTTATCGACAATAGCCCGGTGCACTGCAAAAAGAGTGTTTTAAGCTCAACAGA
Source organism: Firmiana major (assembly GCA_033439115.1). Classification (NCBI taxonomy): domain Eukaryota; kingdom Viridiplantae; phylum Streptophyta; class Magnoliopsida; order Malvales; family Malvaceae; genus Firmiana; species Firmiana major. Next base: position 25,563,955 of record CM065913.1, read on the forward strand.
AGTGGAAGAGAATGCTTTTATGTTGGTAAGTCGTCAGGCTACCAAAAATAAAATACTCTTAACCACAAACTAGTAGCTAGGGAAGTAGAGGTCGATCCCATAACGATTGCAGCAATTGAATCAAGAAAATTAAAGTTTTAAGATTAAGACACGACACACAAAAGAGGGGTTTTTTTTGAAGCTAAACTGAATTTCTATAAATAGAAAGTAAAGAATGCAAACAAATATGAAATTTTGAATAAGACAATGACAAAAGCATTAGTCAATATGTTTCTTGATTTTCTTGATTCAAGAAATTGATTATTGAATTTTAAAGATAGTTATTAAGTTAAGCAATCAACCATAGTGCAACAACAAGCTATGTCACACCATCTTCCCTAACTTCTCATTCAATCACAACAAATTTTGTAATTAATCCCTAACTACATAAACTAACTAGAACATGCTCTTAGATCCATTTATGTAGTAGCATTAAAATCTATGGAAGATATGAGTTGAAATGAGGCAAAAAACACATAAGCTTGATTCATTAGCCTAAACTTAGATTTTACTCTATCTCTAGGTGTTTTCAAATGAAAACAATTACGAACTTAAGTTACTAATCAATAGTAGATTATTAAGTTTAATCAATTAGTCTGCAGCCTATTAGATTAAACTAACAATCATAATAATATGCTATGGAAAACCTTAGATACTTAACCAATAATATATTGTTTAAATCATATTCTCACAATATCATGCAATCAAGATCAATGAAGACAACATACTTAACCAAATTAAACAGTTATTCACTAGACATCATACTTAAAACACACATAAAAATCATTCAAATAATGAAAGAAACAGAAATAACAAACCTTTGTAAATTTAATACAATTTACTTAGAGTACGCTAGAATTAATATGCTTTATATATTATACTACCCTAAACGACAAGAAGAAAAGATGGTGGAATAATGACATATTTGTAAAAAGCAAACAAATTATCTACTTAATTAAACAAGATGTAAGAAAACAAAAATCAAACTTTTATATGAAAGCCAATTAGTTTTAACAAACAAGATGTAAGAAAACAAAAATCAACTTTTATATGCAAGCTAATTGGTTTTAACAAAGAACAAGCAAAGAATTCTGTAAACATGTAAGATAATTAATCTAAATGCTAAAGATCCTTATAAGCATGCAAGAAAGCAAAGAGAAAAGAACAGAAAAACAAAAATCATGCAATATAAAAAAATCAACAATTATATAAAGAAGTTCAAAGATGTTGACTACGTTATATTTAGTTATATAATTCGGCTAACATGAAAAATTTAAAGAAAATTATGTAATTATAAAGTATAATAAGAGGGAAGTAATTGACATAGCAAAGAACAAGAAAGAAAATAAAATAAAACAAGAAGAACAAGAAAGCAAAATATATCAATCGGCTAATTTATGTTTTATGTAAAAAAAAAAAAAAACTTTATAAGAATAAAAGAATACTAGAAAAAAGTTTTAAAATAAAAACTAGGCCAATAGGTGAGTTTAATAGCCATCTATGGTCCCTTTATATCGTGAAGGAACAATCCTAATCCTACTTGGAATAAAAGTCTAGTTACAATAGGAATAGGATTCTTAATTACTAATATTAATCTAAAAATACGTCTTCATATTTATCTTAAGTAGTTGACTTAGATGCTAACTCATCTTTGCCAAGTCAAATTACAAATCGTCAAGGTCTTCTTTCTAGCAAGTATCTTCCAAAAAGGTTTTAATTAATTTCTTCAATTGTCCTTGTAGCAATCCCATTTTGATTATGACTTTGTCTTTCCTAATTTAGTGCTGACTTTGTAAGGACTTTTGACCCAGCAAGCGAACTCCAATTTTGATGATCTTAGACATCCAAAAAGCTTGAGAAGTCCTTTAGAACTTTGAAGTAGGTCATGTTTTCCAAAAAAATTCAAATAGAGGTAAAATTACCAAAATACCCTCCAAGTTTGATAATTCTATTTTTAATAGAATTATTTGTGCTTAATTTCTTAATTAATTATTTAAATCCCCTTATTATTTTATTAATTATCTCCTTAATTTAATTAAAATTTTTTAATGTGCAGATAAAATAAATCTGGATGAAACTCAATCGTTTCAGTCAAAATTAGGCTGAAAACGGGCTAAAGGAGAGTAGACCACTTCTAATTCGCAGACCGAGTCACCAGTCGTCTGGACACGTGTGACGCCAAGTATTTGTATTTTATTCACTCTGAAATGATAAGATCGATGGACACCGTGCCAACCTTCTGGAAGACACACAACAGGCCACATCTCACAACCAATTGGACAAAAAGATGAGTAACGTGGAAATATCTACTCTGCAGCAAATCAAATTAGGACAAGTGGCCAAACAATGCCAACTCAAGTACAATGAAAAAATTACCATTGTACCCCTATGTTTGTGTATAAATAGAACATGATGAGTAATTGAAAAATTAAGTAGCCTAGGGTAGGAGTAGTGTAGAGTAATTTAGGAGTAGATTTTAGAAGTAAATTAGGAGTAGTAGTAATTCTAGGGTAGCTTTAGTTTTTAAGTTTTTAGTTTACTTTTCAAGCTTTCCCGTTTGTTTTTTTTTTCTTTTAATTATTTCGTTAGCCACCATTTTTATTTTTCATGTCTTCTCGGTTTTGCATGTCACGACCCAAATTACTTAAAAATCAGAGTAAATTTTTTACTTTTTCGATTATTATTTAATTCTTACCTTTCTCTCATCGTGACCGTCTTACCAAACAGTTGGGCTATGATTCAGTGTTAGTCACCTCTCACCTATTTACGATTCCATTTCCATAATCACATTCACATATCAGAGTTTACTATCTTTTGACTTTAACTAAATACATATACAATGGTATTACATCACCTTACATCCCTGACATCATATCCATTTACAGTACTGTGCATTTACATATTTAGATACGAAACTATACAAATGTGTATACCTGTCTCTCGATGGTAAGCAGCGGATACCAAGATTGCAAGTCCTCAGCCGCTCACTAACTATTGCGAGTACTCTGAAAAGATGGAAAATAAGGGGGGTGAGCAAACCACACTCAGTATGGCAATTATGCAAGTAAGTAGATAGATCCACTATCTACATGCTCATAATGCCATGCCTTTAAATCCATTTCTTTTCATTAAAATCCCAAGTACAAAACCGTGCATACATCAATGACATAGTTTATCAAAACTATTTTTGCATATAGAAATCATGTAATTCATACATCAAAGGCATTTTATGTGACATCATTAAATCATACTTAGCATGAGATAAATAAAGGTCATGCCATGTAAAACAAATCATGAGGAACAATTCTTTTCATGAATTTATGATTAAAGCATGGAAAACTCATCATGCTACTGCATTTAAATCATTTCATTTAAAACGCAGTATAAAATAACCCAAAGGGGTTAAGCATCTCATAATTCAATTTCAAACTCATAAAGCAATTTGTTATAAAATTCTTTTAAAAAGCAATCTCAGTAAAAATCACAAAATCGGGGGCTTAACCCCTCCCTCGGGTCTACCTTGGTCTATCGAGAACACAAGTTATATCATGTGAGACAAGTAGGTGGCTATATCAGTAACAACGAGGACTATGTCCATAACCTAGTGATCCCTGGAAACATGGTACCTAGTGTGCGGGGTATCACACCTGAAACGGGAGGTGGGTCAGTCCTACCCGCCAGAACAACATAACATCAGGATTGCGAGGGCATGGCTTGCTGCCTCATGGCTAATGCCACTCTACTCCAATAATCCCCACGGTACAACGTACTCTATGTGACATACACGGTACAACATACTCCGTGAACCCGAGCTCAATCAGGGGTGCCTGCAATAAGTCTTATCCACCGATACCATCTATGTCTCAGTATGCATGTGTAGACATATCATCTCACTGTGACACACAGTCTACAAGAGGTTTTAACACGGCTATATGCATGTCATATAAATCCCTGTGCGAGCGAGGCTCTAGCACGGCTCCATGCATATTCACGATATCTAAAAATCTCGTGCGAGTGAAGCTCTAGTATGGTTTCATAAAATCAGTAAAATCTGCATTCGAATAGCACTCCAGTACGACTTTAAAATGAGTTATAAATCCATATAAAATCATAAATCTTTCAAAACTTCATGCGAGCAACGCTCCAGTACAGTTTCATGCAAAACTTCGTGCGAGCAATACTCTAGTACGGTTTCATGCATCAATAAATCAAATCTCATGCAAGTTACACTCCAGCACGGCTTTATGCATAAATAAATCAAATCTCGTGCGAGTTACACTCCGGCACGACTTTTATGCAATTATCATATCAAAACAGGATGCGAGCTAGGCTCCAGCACCTCTCATGCATGTCAAATCATAAAAACTAGTGTGAGCAATCGCTCCAGCACCTTTTTATTCATATCAAGTCAAAACCAGTCAAAATAGTCAAAACAGGGCGCGAGCTAGGCTCCAACACCTGATAATTCTATATTTTTAGAATTATTTGTGCTTAATTTCCTAATTAATTATTTAAATCCCCAATTTATTTTGTTAATTATCACTTTTATTTAATTAAAATTCTCATGTTTGCAGATAAATTAAATTCGGATGAATTTTGAATATTTTAATAGAAAATAGACCAAATTCGGCTAAAATCGAGATTGGACCACGCGGACAACACGAGCCTAGCACATCCAATTGGATAAAAAGACAGATGATATGGAACTATTATTTTTCAAAGAGCCAATGGTGTGAAGACAAGTGGCCAAACAATGTCAACTCATCTAGGATGGAAATATTACAGTTATACCCTTAAGTGTGTGTATAAATAGAAAATGATGACAATTGTAAAGGGGGGTAGCTTTTAGTTTTTAGTTTTTTAGGTTAAACATTTTTTTTAGGTTTTATTTTCTTTAAGCTTTTTATGTTTTCGACTGGTGACAGCAGCCACCATTGTCCATTTTCTTCTAGGATTTATTCAGTTTCCATTCATTATTATTTTACTGTTTAAGTTTTAATTTACAATTATTATTTTTATTTTGTTTGCTCTCGGGTTCTTCCTATTCGGTTTCCTGTCTTTGTTCTTCTCTTGTTTTATTAAAACTTTGCATTGGTTTAATAAACTGTGATTGTTTCCATGTTCCCCTCGGTTTGGTAATTTCTTTGCTTTATTGTTTTTAAGTTTTTTCCTTTTCCGATCATCACCGTTGTTAAATCACTGTTTAGAACCATTTGTATTTTTACAAAAAGCTTTGAATTCTTTAGTTACTCTCGGGCTACACAGGTTTTGTTTTACTCCTTTGTTGATTTAATTTTTTTATTTTATGTTATTTCTTCTTTAGTAAACTGGTGCGTCCAGTTGTTCTCCTTTATGTTCGAAATTTCTTTTTTATTGATTCGGTAGTATGATGGCCAGAGTAGATAACTGCATTGCAGAGGACGTGTGTTGCTGGAGTTTAGTTGTCTGTTTCTGCAGGTTTTAGTTGAAGACGGTAGCAGCAGGTTGCAGTAAGGCTAGCAGAGGCAGTTCGAGGAATGTGCAGCAAAGGTAGACTAGACCGTACCTGGAACAGAAGCGGACAACAGGATATCGCAGACCAGAGGACAAAGCCGAGCCTTACCTGGAAATGAAATGCAAAAATGATAAATGAACAGTAATTGGAGGGAAGGATTTAAATGGATAAGGCCACGTTTGTCTGGTCTATTATGGTGGTTTAATTCATTTTACATGCATTATTTGATAGATTAATTTCAAGTTAGCTTTGTAAGATGATTTTTAATGTGCATGTAGGCATAGTTGCTTTGTTTAATTAGTCAATTTAGATTTAATTAGTTTACAAAGTAATTTTTAATCTAGTATTAGGAATTTGCTTAACCTTAATTTAGAAAAACTCATTTTTATGCATTTTTAGTTTTAGTGAAAATTCTAAAAATTGTTTTTCATGCATTAGTTAATTTTTATTGTTAAGTTAGTAATTAGTAATAATTAGGATTAATTTAGATTTGATATTTTAGATTTTTAAGATTTGTAGTTAATTTCTTAATTAATTTGCATTTTTATTAATTAGTTTAATTACTGTTATTGCTTTATTTTTATATTTGCATTTTATTTCATTTTAATTGCGTTAATTCATTTTAACTGTTTTAAGTTTCTTTTGTAGGTTATTTTCTTTTAATTGCTCGGAGTACTGTAAGTAAATTTTGTTCGGTTTTATTTCCTTTAGTTATTATTATTTTATTGCTTTCCAATATTATTTTTAATTAGCCTTAGTAGATCACACTCTTTTAATTCATATTTTGCTAGGATATACTTAGGGTAAGATTAACTGGTAGTTAATTAGGCTAACAACTTCTCTATGGGACGATAATTTCGAGGCTCAAATCCCATTATTACTTGGACGACCCGTGCACTTGCGGATAATACCCTTAAGGCGTGTCAAGTTTTTTACGCCGTTACCGAGGAAGTTTTAATTAGTCGTTAATTAATATCAGTGAAATTATGCTTAGGTGTAATTCTAGCTTGTAAATATTTAGGGTGTTAATATTTAGAAGTTTAATCTAGATTAGTTAATTAAAAAATAAAAAAATAAAAAAAAATTGAAGGACTTTCTGATGTTTGCATGCGTAGAGCCAAGAGTTTTGATTGCTTTCCTCTAGATCCTGAAATTGAACGTACTCTTAGAAAAATTCGAAAGGACTCTAGAAAATTTAAAGTTCCGCTGCAAAACACAATGACAGAAAATAGGGAAAGTATGACCATTGGAGATTATGCAATGCCGACGATTGGAGGATATTATTTCGGCATTAGGCCACCAGCTGTCCCTACAAACAATTTTGAAATTAAGCCTTCGATCCTCCAGATGATCCAAAGTTCGTTACAGTTTAGTGGGCTTCCCCATGATGACCCACATGCTCACTTAGGGCAATTTTTAGATCTGTGCAATACCTTCAAGCATAATGGACTCTCGGACGATGCACTTAGGCTTAGACTATTTCCCTTCTCTCTTAGGGATAGAGCAAGATACTGGTTGACCACTTTACTTCCGGGATCCATCTCCACCTGGGACGAGTTAGCCCATCAATTTTTAGCTAAGTTCTTTCCTCCCTCCAAAATGGCTAAACTCCGTAGTGATATATCTTCCTTTGGTCAATTCGATTCTAAATCCCTTTATGAAGCATGGGAACGATACAAAGATCTTCTTAGGAAGTGTCCCCACCATGGCCTACCCTTATGGTTTCAAGTCCAAACCTTCTACAACGGGCTCTCTAGCTAAAATAGGACCATAGTAGATGCTGCTGCAGGAGGAGCTTTAATGTGTAAGACGGAGGAGGAAGCTTATGGACTGTTAGATAAAATGGCAGCTAACAATTATCTATGGTCGTCGGAGAGGCAGTTGCCTAAAAAAGCTGCGGGTGTTATGAGTTAGACACACTGTCTACCTTGACTTCTGAAATAGCTAATCTTACAAAGAAGGTAGAGTAACTCAGTACCCAGCATAATACTCCCACCAGTCCTAATCTGATTTATTCCGTCCAAAGTCCCTTTCTTTCCTGCGTGCTGTGTAGTGGTACCCACTCTGTAGATAGGTGTCCGCTCAACTTAGAATCGGTTCAGTATGTTGCCCCTTCTCAAACGCAACAGAACAACCCTTTTTCAAACACCTATAATTCAGGGTGGAGGAACCATTCTAACTTCTCCTGGAGCCAAAACCATGGGCAAACTTCTAGCTCTAGACTTGTAGGACTCCCTGGTTTTCAAGCTCCACCGGTTCAGGCACCACCACAGCCACAATTTTCATACCATCCACCACATCACCCATACCCACATCATCCATCACCACCACCACCACCTATCCAGCCACAGCATATACTTGCACCAGCACCAGCAGTTGAGAAGAAGCCCTCGCTTGAGGAAATGTTCACGACTATCCTGCAAAATCAAGCTACTTCAATTAAGAACTTAGAGGTTCATGTAGGACAAATAGCAAACGCTCTTAGTCAACGTCCTCAAGGGACCCTCCCTAGTAACACTGAAGCTAATCCTGTTAGGCAAAGTGAGGGTAAGGAACATGTTAAATCCATCACCCTTAGGAGCGGCAAAGAGCTAGAGGAACCACAAGTTAAGTCCAATCCTATTGAGCTCATAGTTGAAGAACTTATAAGTCCCAAAGAAGCAGCTCAGAAAGAGTAGGAACATCAGGATCAAGCTGCAAAGGAATCTAAGTCAGGCGCTTCTTCATCTTTACCTTCTTCTTCTTCACAACCTTCCTCTTCATCTGATGTTACACTTGTTACCACTACACTTCTTCTAGTTAGACCCCCATTACCATTTTCTCAGAGGTTCAAAAACCAGAAGCTTGATCAGCAGTTTGCTAAATTTCTTGAGGTTTTTAAGAAGCTTCACATTAACATTCCTTTCGCGGATGCTTTAGAGCAAATACCTAGTTATGTGAAGTTTATGAAGGATATCCTCTTAAGAAAGAGAAGATTATAGGATTATGAGACAGTGGCTTTAACTGAGGAGTGTAGTGCCATTATTCAGAGGAAATTACCCCTCAAGTTCAAAGATCTAGGTAGTTTTACCATACCTTGCACCATAGGAGATCAGTTCTTTGGTAGAGCCCTTTGTGATCTAGGAGCTAGTATAAACCTTATGCCTTGGTCCATATACCAGAAGCTAGGAATAGGAGATGCAAAGCCCACCACAGTGACCCTTCAATTAGCTGATAGATCCATTAAATATTCGAAGGGGATCATTGAGGACGTGCTAGTTAAGGTGGATGAGTTTATTTTCCCTGCAGATTTTATCGTGTTAGATATGGAGGAAGACAGGGAAGTCCCCATTATTCTAGGCAGACCTTTCCTAGCTACTGATAGGACATTAATTGACGTACAAAAAGGGGAATTGACCATGAGAGTCTTAGATCAGGAGGTGACATTTAATGTTTTCCAACCTTTGAAGCTCCCAGATGACTCTCAAGAGTGTTTTAAGATAGAGGTTAAGGAAGATAAAATGTTTGAGCATAGGAAATTTGAGAGAAAGAAGGAAGTAGATAGAGCTCAGGAGGATTTAACTGTTAACATTCTGTCACCATTCTGGATGATCCTCCTACTCTTTGCACTGCTGCTGAGTGTTGTGTTCTTTAGCTGCATTTGAAGTGGCTATGTTTTTCTTTTCACATTTTGTATATAGTTCTTTTTCTTTTTCTTTTTCTTTTCTTTTGTTTCTTTCTTTGTTTATTTTGCAGGTTTATTTTCTAAGTTTTACGCTTTCAATAAAAGCTTCAGTTATTCATCAACATTAGATAGGGGAGTACTATGTTCTTGAGCTTAATTGTTTATATTATCTGCACACTGAGGGCACTGTGCACTTTAAGTTTGGGGGAGGGGATATTACTTGAGCATTTTTCAAAAATTTAGGCAAAATTAAAAAAAATTTCAAATTTTTTTCGAAAATCTGAGCTTAAACTGTTTGATTTTGGGATGATTTAGTGCTTAGCATGTAGTTTTCCCATATTCCGATGATATGACCCCTTGATTAAGTTTGATTTTGATTTGACTAAGAAGCATGATTATAGGAAAAGCAAGAAGTTGAGTTCTTGAATGGGTCTTGATTCTGATTATGATTTCTTTATTTTATACACATGTCATGTCATGAATCTGTATATTTATTTAGAGAGAGCTTATGTGGACTTAGGATTGCATTTGTTTAGTTGATTTTGTGTATTATATTCTAGAATTTGTTTGATCTAATCTCGAGGTAAAATTTTAGATCACACTTAATTAGGGAGATGATTTAGGTCATCTTTGGATCGTTTGAGCCTTTCGAGCCATCGCTGTACATACTTTATCCCTAGTCACCATCTGGGCCAAATAAGACTTTCTCTGTAAATACACCTGCTTATAATTTTCCTCAGCTTAAATACTTTGTTCCTATCCCCTACCCCGAAAGCATGAATGTCATTGGGATATATTTTGAGCTTTGCACATATGGGTATCTGATGATAGTGAATGTTCAAAAAAAATGAAAAAAAAAAAGAAAGAAAAAGAAAAGGAAAAAGAAGAAAGAAGAAAAATACAAAAATAAGAAAAAAATGTTTAGTGAAATAAATAAGTTTGGAGGAATAAATTTGAGCTCTTACATTAAGATCATGAAAGTAATGCATGTTAAGGGGTAATTAAACCTAAATCAACTTTATCATACCTTAACCCCAGCCTTATATTACAAGCTTAATGAAGTCCTATTGATTTTTAGTTAAGTGTGACTACATTAGTGGAGAGAGAAGTGAAAAGCAAACTTATGAGAATGATCACATGTCATTGACTTTGCATTCACTGTGTTTGAATAATCTAATCCGGATAATGTACTGTGAAGTGACTTTGACATTTTTCACACACTCACGAGGAGTCCAATTTGGGTTAGGACTTATGATTGAATGATTCTGAATGTGGGACTTATAATTGTGATTCTTTGATTTCATAGTTTGTACTTTTTCTTTGAGGATTATATTGGGGAAATTATTGTGTTTAGTACTTGTCATTCTAACAATTATTTTGTTTCGCTTGAGGACAAGCAAAAGCTCAAGTTTGGGGTGTGATAATTCTATATTTTTAGAATTATTTGTGCTTAATTTCCTAATTAATTATTTAAATCCCCAATTTATTTTGTTAATTATCCCTTTTATTTAATTAAAATTCTCATGTTTGCAGATAAATTAAATCCGGATGAATTTTGAATATTTCAGTAGAAAATGGATCGAAATTGGGCTAAAATCGAGATTGGACCACGCGGACAACACGAGCCTAGCACATCCAATTGGACAAAAAGACAGATAACATGGAAATATTATTTTTCAAAGAGCCAATGGTGTGAAGACAAGTGGCCAAACAATGTGAACTCATCTAGGATGAAAATATTATAGTTATACCCTTAAGTGTGTGTATAAATAGAAAATGATAACAATTATAAAGGGGGTAGCTTTTAGTTTTTAGTTTTTTAGGTTAAACATTTTTTTTAGGTTTTATTTTCTTTAAGCTTTTTATGTTTTCGGCTAGTGACAGCAGCCACCATTGTCCATTTTCTTCTAGGATTTATTCAGTTTCCATTCATTGTTATTTTACTGTTTAAGTTTTAATTTACAGTTATTATTTTTATTTTGTTTGCTCTCGGGTTCTTCCTATTCGGTTTCCTGTCTTTGTTCTTCTCTTGTTTTATTAAAAATTTGCATTTGTTTAATAAACTGTGATTGTTTCCATGTTCCGCTTGGTTTGGTAATTTCTTTGCTTTATTGTGTTTAAGTTTTTCCTTTTCCGAACATCACCGTTGTTAAATCACTGTTTAGAACCATTTGTATTTTTACAAAAAGCTTTGAATTCTTTAGTTACTCTCGGGCTACACAGGTTTTGTTTTACTCCTTTGTTGATTTAATTTTTTAATTTTATGTTATTTCTTCTTTAGTAAATCGGTGTGTCCAGTTGGTCTCCTTTGTGTTCAAAATTTCTTTTTTATTGATTCCGTAGTATGATTCTGATAGAAGGTGAAGAGCAGAACTGAGTAAGATAATCAGGCATGAAGCAAGGGATTTTGCATTTCCATAATTCATTGTTCTTTTCAGTTTCATTTTAAGATTTTATTTGCAAATTGAAGCAAGAGCCAGCGCCGATGATGAGCAATAATAGCAGGAGTTTTCTCCTCTGTTTTGCCCTGTTTCAAAAGCTTTGCATTGTTCATTGTCTATATATGTGATTATGCTGCTTTAATGATTTGTTGTCTGGTTGCAGGTTCATTTCGGGTTGCTTATGTTAGTACTGAACTGCTAGAAGAGCCGTGACTGGTTACATCTGAAGTGTTATCGGTGTAAAACTTGCATTATCAAGCTCGGGTTCAGCTCCCGTTTCTGCTTTTACCTGGACAGCGCATGGACGAGAGGTAGCAGGACAGTAGCCGAGCGCAGTAGCACTTGACGCAGCAAACTTGGACAGAGGCTCGCGGACAACACTTAGGAAAAGAAGCCGGGCAGCAGATGGCTAGAGTAGATAACTGCATTGCAGAGGACGTGTGTTGCTGGAGTTTAGTTCTCTATTTCTGCAGGTATTAGTTGAAGACGGTAGCAGCAGGTTGCAATAAGGCTAGCAGAGGCAGTTCGAGGAATGTACAGCAAAGGCAGACTGAACCGTACTTGGAGCAGAAGCGGACAGCAGGATATCGCAGACCAGAGGACAAAGCCAAGCCTTACCTGGAAATGAAATGCAAAAATGATAAATGAACAGTAATTGGAGGGAAGGATTTAAATGGATAAGGCCATATTTGGCTGGTCTATTATGGTGGTTTAATTCATTTTACATGCATTATTTGATAGATTAATTTCAAGTTAGCTTAGTTAGATGATTTTTAATGTGCATGTAGGCATAGTTGCTTTGTTTTATTAGTCAATTTAGATTTAATTAGTTTACAAAGTAATTTTTAATCTAGCATTAGGAATTTGCTTAATCTTAATTTAGAAAAACTCATTTTTATGCAATTTTAGTTTTAGTGAAAATTCCAAAAATTGTTTTTCATGCATTACTTAATTTTTATTGTTAAGTTAGTAATTAGTAATAATTAGGATTAATTTAGATTTGATACTTTAGATTTTTAAGATTTGTAGTTAATTTCTTAATTAATTTACATTTTTATTAGTTAGTTTAATTACTGTTATTGTTTATTTTCATATCTGCATTTTATTTCATTTTAATTGCGTTAATTCATTTTAACTGTTTTAAGTTTCTTTTGTAGATTATTTGCTTTTAATTGCTCGGAGTACTGTAAGTAAATTTTGTTCGGTTTTATTTCCTTTAGTTATTACTGTTTTATTGCTTTCTAGTATTATTTTTAATTAGCCTTAGTAGATCACCCTCTCTTAATTCAAAATTTGCTTGGATATACTTAGGGTAAGATTAACCGGTAGTTAATTAGGCTAACAACTTCTCTGTGGGACGATAGTTCCGAGACTCCAATTCCATTATTGCTTGGACGACCCGTGCACTTGCGGATAATACCCTTAGGGCGTGTCAGCACCTTTCATGCATTTAACAATAGTAAAATCAGTACGAGCAACCGCTCTAGCACATTTTATGCACACTCACAAACGTAGATATAGTGCGAGCTATGTGCCAGCACTATCTGTTTCCATATAAACTTGATAGTTGGCCCATTTTCCAAATAATTTTCATTTAAATCTTAATATCACTTACGTAGTGTTATCTTGTGAAATTTATGAAATTATTAGCCAATCTACCGATTTGCTTCGCTTAAAAATCAAGAAAATTCCTTAAATCCTACATTTCATGCATGTCATGCTTTCACCATCCTTAGGTGAATTCCCTCAATAGGGGTAAAATATCATTTTTACCTATTTCGAGTCTTTAAAATTTTTAATTTATTTCTAGGACCTTTATACATAATCAGTGTATACATACATATTCAGTGTATACAAAAGCTATTAAAATACGCGTAGCTACCTCTAGCTACTCACGCAATTCCCTTACCTCATTTTTCTGTACAGTCTGACCTTTCAACTGATGTGTCGTCACGCAGTTCGATTTGCTCTCAATCATATCTCTGGAACTGTGTATAAATATACATTAGGTCAAATACAATATAATTAATTGTATTTCATATTTTCTGTGCTTAATTTAAATCATTGGGCCCGTTTACCCATATTGGGCCCGATTGCACCATAATGGGCCTTAATCAGCTTTAAGCCTGTTTTCCACTTATTATTCACATCATCGAGGCCTATTGGGCTCATTGGGCCCACCAGTATTTATTGAGCCTCGTTCTAAGCTCTCGAATAGCTCAAATAATTATTTACGACAATTTATCTCTATTTCTAGAATATAATTCATTTAATGCGAAATTTAAATCTGTAATTTATGCGGTAAATTCTAACATGCATAACGATGCAATATTATCGTAAATAAGGGTTACTTACCCGATATTCCATCATAGTACATAAATCGAGGCTGTCTCGAGCTTTCGGTTGACGCCAATTATCGAGCTACATAATTTAATATTTTTCTGGGTAAACTTTCAGTCGAATATTAATCAAATTAAATATTTCAAAATTTAAATCAGTCAATTTCGACCACTTATCGACTTACCCATAGCTTAATTGCATCACTGGGATTTTTCCCATTTTTTCCTCTTTTTCTTTCCTTTTTTTCCTTTTCTTTTTGGCTGAACCGGTTCGGTTCGGTTCAACCAAGTTCAGACCGGTTCGGTCTAGTTGATTCAATTTGGTTCGATCGATTCAAGGCTTCACCGATCGGTTCTCCATCGATGCACGGATCTAGGGTCGATTTTGCTCGAGGTGGTCGAAAAGTGGCTGGTTCGGCTCTTTTCTCCTCCGACGTCGATGCCTTTCCTTCCCTTCACCATTTACGGGTTTTTTGGTACCTGGGGGGGCGTGTTCCGGTGGCTGGGGGTTCTGACGGGGTCAGGCTTCCATCGGCTGTCGGTGGCAGGGCTTGAATCGGCTCCGATCACCGGGAAATTCTCTTCCCCTATCGGTTCTCTCAATTCCCCTCTCTCGATTGTCGTTCGTCGGCTTGTTGGTACCGGTGGTGGTTCGGTTCTCATCGGGCCTCCCTCGATGGCCTCCGTCGGTTGTCCGTCCGGTGAGGCAGCAGTCGGGGAAGGCTCGATTTTGCCTGCTTCGTTTTCCCCCAAAAATCGCGAAATGCGATTTCTTTTTTTAATTAATTAATTATTTATTTATTTAGAATTTATTTATTTATTATTTTATTTTATTTATTATTTACTTTTATTATTTTTAAATGAATTAAATATTATTATTTTTGCCAAAATATCTAAAAAAATTATTATTTTATTCATTTATTCAATAAATGAATTTCTCGATCTTATTTCGGCTTTTCGGTATATTTTTCGAATACTTTTGGGATTATTTTTTTCGAAGTGAAAATTTCGGTTTATTCCAATAAATTCATATCTTGATTAGTTTAACCCAAAATTGAATTATTTCTTCGTTATTGATCAAGATTTCTCATTTTCATAATTTTAATTAAATTTTCTTATCACGATAAATACCAAATTTTGATCTTTTGATCGTTTTACTCTTCACGTGTTCGAGAATACCATTTCAATCCTTCTGCATTTTTTATTTCGTGTTTTGAATAAAATCGGGTCTTACATTGCAAGCTCATTTTCTTTGTTACTGTTCAGCACATCTGAGTTTTAATGATAAAGATTTCATTTTTCCTTTCTTTGCTCTCGGTTTGGCATCTTACATTTGTCTATTTTCTTGGTTCATCAATTGTTGGACATGAGGAAGTAAGAAAGTTTGGCTGGTGACAGTGGCCATAGTCTTCTTTCCTGTTCAACATTTTATTTTTATGTTTTAAGTAGATTATTTCGAGCATGGTACTTCATATTTTCAAGTGGGTTTAAGATTGTTACCAACTTTTAATTAAAGCAGATAATTGTCTTCACTGTTGTCTTGTTGTATTTTCATTTCCTGCAATTTGTGTTTTACATTTTACAGTATTTCTTAACTATGCCATGGTAGCTCCTTGGATTCGAGATAGTGGATAGGGCCGATTAACACAGTTTAACTTCATCATTCCAACCTTTGCTTCTGTGTACGCTCAAACTGTTATCTTCTAAGCATATTGTGGATGTTGCTGTTGTGTGGATGAAAAGGCAGTTAATGCTGAAGCTTGCAAAACAGTCGGCATCGGTGTAGAACCAAGCCAGCATGCGCTGGTGCAATGAACAGAAGTCACGTTTCCTCCTCTATTCTCCCCTGTTCAAGACTCTATTTACTGTTCATCTTCTTTTCATTCTTTAACCTGTGATTACAAGCATTTTGTTGTGTTTTCTTTTGAAATGTTTTAACCCTACATGATTGTTGTGAGACCCCATATATGTATAAGCACGACTTTGTATATATATGTAAATAGTTATGTGCTTGTAATATGAAGTATAAATGATGCAAAGTCCATAAATTAAATGTACACACATGTAATAAGAGTTGTGATTGTACATACAAGTTATATTATGTATGAATGTGAAGGAATGGACTTTGATATGTGATGAATATGAGTAGAATGAAATATAAGTAGTATGGTAAAATGGAAGGAAGATTGCATAAGTTGTGCACTTCCATTTGGTTTATATCATGTATCTTGGGATATACAAAGATTCTACACAAGTTTTAATGTGTATGAAGTATTATGGGATGTCATTTTCAAGTCTCAAAAATGATTGGATAAGCAAATGACCTTGGTAACAAAAGGGATGAAGTTTGAGTATGAGTTGCTGCAGAAAAACTGTAAAAAATTTGGAAATATGAAGGTCAGATCGATCTCATTGGATGAGAGATCGATCTGGAAGAGCCAGAAAGCTCTTATTTGAGCAATGGAATAGAGCAGATCGATCTCTAAGGGAGCCAGATCGATCTCCCAACACATTCTGTAAAATACAGATCGATCCTTAATGGAATAGATCGATCTCCTTAGCTCTCGGGTAGGAAGCAGATCGATCTCGCCTAAGACCAGATCGATCTCCTTAACTCTCTGTTTGAAGCAAGATCGATCTCCCCTACTCGACAGATCGATCTCCTGCCTTCAAAATGTCTTTAAAAAGAGGGATTTTAAGAGGACCAGATTTATCTCCACTCAAGGCAGATCAATCTCATCAAGCTGAATCTATAAATATGGAGCAGTTGGATCGCATTCCCAAGACAAAAACCAATATTTCCCATTTTTGACCTAAAACCTAGCTTTCTCACTCCTAAATCCACACATTTTCAGTAAGATTTGAGGGAAAGCTATTAGAGACAAAGTTGTTCACATCAAAGAGAATAACAATATAGTTTGGAGGCAATTGTCGACTTGTTAGATTGAAGAATCAAAGGTGTAGTTCCATTGGAGTAAAGAGGAAATCAAACTAGGTGAGTTTCTAAATGAAATAACTCAAGTACATTGTGTAGATATTGATCTTTGGAGTTATTTGGTATGCATAGAAAGGGTAGAAACTACTTAGGAAGTAATGAATCCACCATGACCTAGGAATGGTCTAGTGTGAGAAAGTGAAATGTGTTGAGATTAATGATGAATGGGATATATTGAAGTTAATAGTAGTGTTGTGATATGATTTTAAGGTGTTGTTAGTGAATAAATTGTAGGATTTACCAAAAAGGGGTAAAATGTGGAATAAGGCATTTGTAAATGCAAAGATAGGTTATATTGACTAATGAGGTCAAATGTGAGTTAACCACTTTAACTCAAGTGGTTTGGATGATTGAATCGCAGCTTCCGAGGATACACCGAAACAAGGCAAGCCAAGAGCGCAAGAAGCTAAGAGGAAAAGAGAGTCGCACTCAAGTAAATTGAGGTAAAGGAATTGTGTGGACTCTTAGAGATATCTGTGCACAATTTGGGCACTTAAATGCTTTGCCAGAATGCATGAGATATAAGGAAATGAAATTGGGTGATTAAAGGGAAAAAGTTGGGTGTTTGAGAAATGTGCATGAAAATAAAAGCATAATGCCTTGAAAATCATGTTTTATTGCTTTTTAGCAAATGATTGGTAGGTTGGCTGACATTTGAAATGATTTGCAAAAGAAATGAGTTATTTTGGTTTGTTAACCATACTTTGCAAAGATTTGAGCCACCTACATGGTTTTCGTGTGAATGAAAGCGTACTAGAGTATGACTCACACGAGATTTGACGTGTTTTATACACATGAGCGCTAGAGCTTAGCTCGCACTGATTTTCACATGGATTTCATACTGGTTTTGACGTGGAGCTTGTAGCTTAGCTCATACTAGATACCCACCTTATTTGTGCCGTGCTTCGAGCTTCGGGTAGACTAGGTGTCGCACCGATTAAATAGGCTCGCACGAGCATTTGTGATATTTTGACATGTTGATAGCCGTGTTAGGAGCTTCGGGTAGACAAAAGGTCGTATCGATTAAATAGGCTCACACATGAGTTTGAGATGTGGCGTGATATGATATGTTGATGTGGGTCTACGGAGTACGTTGTACCGTGCATGTAGCATGGAGTATGTTGTACCGTGTTGAGATGTGATATGTTATCTTCGGACGAGATTTGCTATGGACCGGTGGGTAGGATTTGACTCACCTCCCGTGTGGAAGCAGATAGTGGTGATATCCCGCAGACCTGATCCGTGTAGCCGGTATCACAGGTTATGGCCATAGACCTAGAGGTTATTACCCTTATTGAATTGCCTATCTCAAATGTCTATTGCTTTAAGAATAAATCCATGTTTGAAATGTTTTGTGAGTCAGGATAGTCCGAGGGAGGGACCGAATCCTGACTAGAGTTGAATTGTTTTGAGATGAAAGTATGTTAATGGTTTTTAAAGTGCACTGATGCATGATGTTTAATGCCATGCTTTACTTGTGAAATATGCATGATGATTAATGCCATGCCTTACTTATGAAATATGCATGATGGTCAATGCCATGCTTTGAATGGGATTTATTGCACTAAATTTGTAATAGCATGAATTGCTCTACATACCATTAACACAATCATACACTCATGTTTTGAGATAAAATGATGAACTAAATGCTTTTGAGCATGGCATCATGATCACGTAGATAGTGCAGTATCTACCTGTTCACATGATTGCCTTACTGAGCGTGTGGTTTGCTCACCCCCTTATTTTCCCCCTTTCTACAGAGATTTGAGTATAAAGTGAGCGTAACTGGAGGCTTTCCCTTTTTTTGGTATCCGTTGTATCCTATCACTAAAGGTATACACACTTGAATTATTTTGTATCTAAACGAGACATAGCACAGTAGCATTTTGTATGTAAACATTGGGGATGTAAAGCAATGTAATCACTTGTGAGTAGTAACTCTGATGTATTCATGAAAATGTTTACTTTTGAAATTAAATGGTTATGGATGGATGAGGTAGACATTGACACATAGCCTAACTATTGAGAGTGTGGTTGTTCACGATCGAGGAAGGATGATTAATAAATGACACATGAAAATGTGAAACATTTGTACGTATTTTGGTAAGATAAGGGTCGTGACAATTGTAGCCTTTGTTTTAACTTAGTTGATATTTTATTTGCATTATTGAAGGTTGTATCAGTGAGTGTGTGGCTCGACATTAGGCTGAAGCAAGAAAGCTTTTGCTGCACGACTTCTCTTGCTAGAAACAGCTGCTGTCCGAGATGTGCCTGCAGGATCAAGTTCATTACAGATAGACTTCTAGCACGAGCCGGCATGAAAGCAAATTCGGTATCAGCTCCTGGATAGAATGTGTTGGTAGCACGACCGTAGCTGCAGAATTTTGTTCTGCGTTGATGTGCATGTAACTGAAGTAGTGCAATGTAGCAAAATAGCAACCAGGAGCAGAAGCAAGCAAACGGTACTACACAGGTGCTGTTGGCAGCATAGGCTAGGATCTGGGTAGGCCGAGGAACGTGTAGCATGCAGCAGAAGCAGCTGGAGCACTTGAAGGCAGTACATGTACATTACCTGGTCAGGACCAAAAGCAAAATAGAGAAAAGCAGTGTACAGTACTATTTACGGGACCACTCAGCTGGGAATATTTGCTAAGGCCATTTTTTGGCTGCACTTATCTTCACATATTAATATTTCATGCAATTATTTTGCTTTGTCTAATTTTTGTTATGTCTTTTATTACTTTAGTTATACATAATAGTTTAATTCTTTTAGTTTATTATTTTGAGGTTTAGTTTAATTTCATTAATAGTTAATTAGTGACTATATTAGGATTTAAGAATTATATTTTGCATTTAGAATTAAATTAGAAGAATATTATGTTATGCATTTTTACTTTTTCATTTTAAAATTTAAAAATCCAAAAATATTTATCTCTCATGCATTATTTAGATTTTGTTTTATTTAGATTTAATTTAGGATCATTTTATAGGTAGTTAATTTCTTAGTTAGATTTAAGAAATTTTTTAAGTTAATAGAATTGTATTTTATTAGACTTTAGGATAGATTAATTTGCATTTTTATTAATTAGTTTAATTACATGCACATTTTATTTTAGGTTTGTTTAATTTTAGTTTCATTAATTTTGTTTCTTTATTTTCATATTTGCATTTTAGTTTAACTGTGTTAATTAATTTTAACTGTTTTAATTATTTTTGTAGGTATTTGCTTTTGATTGCTTGGAGCACTGTAAGTAATTTTAGCTCGGTTTTATTTTCTTTATTTTATAATTTTTATTGTTTTAAGTATTTTTAATTCTAGCTTTATAGATCACCCACTAAGAATTCATAATTTGCTAGGATATACTTAGGGTAAGATTAACCAGTAGTTAGTTAGACTAATCAATTTCTCTGTGGGATGATAATCCGGGACTCAAATCCCATTATTACTTGTACGACCCGTGCACTTGTGGATAGAACGTCTAGGTCACTTGGAGTGGGCACTAGTTTTGCATCAAGTTTTTGGCACCGTTGCCAGGGAAGTCTTAATTAGCCAGTAATTGATATCAGTGAAATTATGCTTAGGTGTAATTCTATCCTGTAAATATTTAGGCTATAAATATTTAGAAGTTTAATCTAGATTAGTTAATTTTCTATATCGTAAAATTAAAAAAAATATATATTTGAAAATTTTAAAAACTTAAAAAAAAAATTTCTAAGGACATTTTGATGTTTGCATGCGTAGAATCAGAAGTTATGATTGCTTTCCTTTAGATCCTGAAATTGAAAGAACACTTAGGAAAATTCAAAAGGATTCTAGGAAATTAATAGCTCCGCTGCAAAACACTATGGCAGATAATAGAGAAATTAGGACCGTTGGAGATTATGCAGTGCCGACGATTGGAGGATATTATACCGGCATTAGGCCACCAGCTGCCCCTATAAACAATTTCAAAATTAAGCCTGTAATCCTTCAGATGATCTAGACTTCTTTACTGTTCAGTGGGCTTCCGTATGACGACCCACATGCTCACCTCGGACAATTTCTGGACTTGTGCAACACATTCAAGCACAATAGATTATCTGATAATGCGCTTAGGCTTAGATTATTTCCCTTCTCGCTTAGGGATAGGGCGCAACACCAGTTAACCTCCTTGCCTCCAAGATCCGTTCCTACTTGGGACGAGTTAGCCCATCAATTTCTAGCTAAGTTTTTCCTTCCCTTTAAAATGGCCAAACTCCGTAGTGACATATCTTCCTTTGCCCAGTTCGATTCAGAATCTCTTTACGAAGCATGGGAACGATATAAGGAACGTCTTAGGAAGTGCCCTCATCATGCCCTACCTTTGTGGCTACAAGTCCAGACCTTCTACAATGGACTTACAAGCCAAAACAGGACCATCGTTGACACTGCTACGTGAAGAGCTTTAATGTGCAAAATGGAGGAGGAAGCTTACGGACTCTTAGACAAGATGGCCGCTAACAACTACCAATGGTCTTCAGAGAGGCAACTGCCTAAGAAGTCGACAGGTATCTATGAGCCCGACGCGCTGTCTACCTTGACCTCTTAGATAGCTAACCTTACGAAGAAGGTAGAGTCGCTCAGTACCCAGCATAATCCTTCCACTAGTCCTAATCCTGTTTATTCTATCCAAAGTCCTTTTCTCTTCTGCGATCTATGTGGTGGTACACACTCTGTAGATAGGTGTCCTCTTAATTTAGAATCGATTCAGTACGTTGCCCCCTTTCAGAAGCAACAGAACAACTCTTTTTCAAACACCTACAATTTAGGGTAGAGGAACCATCCTACCTTTTTCTGGAGCCAAAACCAACGGCAATCTTCTAATTCTAGACCTGTAGGACCCCTTAGTTTTCAAGGTCCACCAGTTCATGTACCACCACATTAGCAGTTTCCATATCATCCACCTCGTCAACCATTCCAACCTCAATTTCAGCATCATCCACCTTACTTCCATCAACCACCACCACCACTATAACCCCAGCACTTACCAACAGCTGAGAAGAAGCCTACACTAGAGGAAATGTTCACGACTATCCTGCAAAAACAAGCCACCTCAATTAAGAATTTAGAAGTTCAGGTTAGACAAATAGCCAATACTTTTAGCCAACGTCCACAAAGGACCCTTCCTAGTAACACCGAAGGTAATCCTGTTAGGCAAAGGGAGGGTAAAGAACATGTGAAATCCATCACCTTTAGGAGTGGCAAAGAGCTAGATGATCCACAAGTTAAGTCTCAATCTGAAAGGCCTAGAGTTGAAGAACCTATGGATCCTAACGAAGCAGCTCAGAAAGAACAGGAACATCAGGATCAGGCTGCAAAGGAATCAAAGTTAGGCGCTTCTTCATCTATACCTTCTTCTTTTTCGCAGCCTTCCTCGTCCTCTGATGCTACACATGTTACCACTACATCCCTTCCAGTTAGACCACCAGTACCTTTTCCTCTAAGGTTTCAAAACCAAAAGCTTAACCAACAATTCGCCAAATTTCTTGAGGTTTTTAAGAAACTTCACATCAACATTCCTTTCGCATATGCTTTAGAGCAAATGCCAAGTTATGTGAAGTTTTTGAAGGATATCCTCTCTAGGAAAAGGAGATTGGAAGACTATGAGACAGTGGCCTTAACTGAGGAATGAAGTGCAATTATCCAGAGGAAATTACCCCCCAAGCTCAAAGATCCTAGGAGTTTTATCATACCCTGTACAATTGAAAATCTATTCTTTGGTAGAGCCTTGCATGATTTAGGAGCCAGTATCAATCTAATGTCTTTGTCTATCTATCAGAAGTTAGGAATACGGGATGCCAAGCCCACGACAGTGACCTTTTAGCTAGCTGATCGATTTATTAAATATCCGAAGGGGGTTATTGAGGACGTGCTGGTAAAGGTGGACAAATTTATTTTCCCTGCGGATTTTATTCTATTAGACATGGAGGAAGATAGGGAAGTCCCCATTATACTAGGCAGACCTTTCCTAGCTACTGGTAGGACTTTGATTGATGTGCAAAAGGGGGAATTAACTATGAGAGTCCTAAATCAGGAGGTGACATTTCATGTTTTCAAACCTTTAAATTTCCCTGATGACTCTCAAGAGTGTTTTAAGATGGAGATTGAGGAGGATATAACGCTTAAGCATAAGAAATCTGAAAGAAGGAGGGAAGTAGATAGAGCTCAAGAGGATTTAACTGTTAACATTCTGTCACCACTTTGGCTGACCCTCCTACTCTTCGTCCTGCTGCTGAGTGTTGTTTTCTTTAGCTACATTTGAAGTGGCTTAATTTTTCTTTTCACTTTATATATAGTTCTTTTTCTTTTTTCTTTTCTGTTGTTTATTTCTTTATTTTACATATTTATTTTCTAGTATCACACATTCAATCAAGCTTCAGTTGTTCTTCATCATCATAAGAAATGGGATTACTCTGTTCTTAAGCTTAAATTCTTATATTATATACACACAGAGGATACTGTGCACTTTAAGTTTGGGGGAGGGGATATCACTTGAGCATTTTTGAAAATTTTGAGCAAAATTGAAAAAAATTTCAAAATATTTTCAAAAATTTGAGCTTACATTATTGAATTTTGGGATGATTTAGTGCTTAGCATGTAGTTTTCCCATATTCCGATGATATGACCCCATGATTAAGTCTAACTTTGATTGACTGAGAAGCATGATTATAGAAAAGGCATGAAGTTGAATTCTTGAATTTGTCTTGATTCTGATTATGATTTCCTCATCTTATGTACATGTCATGAATCTGTATATTTATTTAGAGAAAACTTATGTGGACATAGGATTGCATTTGTTCAATTGATTTTGTGTATCATATTCTAGAATTTGTTTGATCTTGTCTCGAGGTGAAATATTAGATCACACTTAATTAGGGAGATGATTTAGGCCATCTTTGGATCGTTTGAGCCTTTCTAGCCGTCCCTGTATATATTTTACCCCTAGTCATCCATCTGGGCTAAATAAGCTTTTCTCTGTAAATACACCTGCATAATTTTCCTTAGCTTAAGCATTCTTTTCCTATCCCTTACCCCGAAAGCATGAAAAGTCATTGGGATATATTGTGAGCTATGTACATATGGGTATTAGGAGATAGTGAAAGTTTGAAAAAAAAAAAAAAGAAGGAAAAATGAAAGAAAAAGAAGTAGAAAGAAGAAGAAGAAAAATAAAAAATAGAATAAAATGTTTAGCAAAATAAGTTTGGGGGAAATAATTTGAGCTCTTACATTAAAGATCCTAGAAGTAATGTATGTTAAGGGGTAATTAAACCTAAATCGATTTTATCATACCTTAGCCCTAGCCTTACATTACAAGCTTAATGAAGTCCTATTGATCTTTGGTTAAGTGTGACTACATTAGTGGAGAGAGAAGTGAAAAGCAAACTTAAGGGAATGATCACATGTCATTGACTTTGAATTCACTATGTTTGCATAATCTAATCTGGGTAATGTAATGTGAAGTGGCTTTGACATTTTTCACACACACACGAGGAGTCCAATTTGAGTTAGGACTTATGATTGGATGATTCTGAGTGTTGGACTTATAATTGTGACTCTTTGAGATCATAGTTAGTACTTTATCTTTGAGGATGATATTGGAAAAATTATTGTGTTTAGTAATTGTCATTCCTACATTTGTTTTGTTTTGCTTGAGGACAAACAAAAGCTCAAGTTTGGGGGTGTGATAATTCTATTTTTAATAGAATTATTTGTACTTAATTTCTTAATTAATTATTTAAGTCCCCTTATTATTTTATTAATTATCCCCTTAATTTAATTAAAATTTTTTAATGTGCAGATAAAATAAATTCGGATGAAACTCAATCGTTTCAGTGGAAATTATGCTGAAAATGAGTTAAAGGAGACTGGACCACTTCCAATTTGCAGACCGAGTCACTAGTCGTCTAGACACGCATGATGCCAGGTGTCCGTATTTTATTTGCTCATAAACGATAAGATCGACAGACACCGTGCCAATCTTCTGAAAGACACACGCCGGACCACATCGCACAACCAATTGGACAAAAAGATGAGTAACATGGAAATATCTACTTTACAGCAAATCAAATGAAGACAAGTGGCCAAATAATGTCAACTCATCTAGGATGAAAAAATTACCATTGTACCCTTATGTTTGTATATAAATAGAACATGATGAGCAATTGAAAAATTAAGTAGCCTAGGGTAGGAGTAGTGTAGAGTAATTTAGGAGTAGTTTTTAGAAGTAAATTAGAAGTAGTTGTAATTCTAGGGTAGCTTTAGTTTTTAAGTTTTTAATTTAATTTTCAAACTTTCCCTTTTGTTTTTTTTTCTTTTAATTTTTTCGTTAGCCACCATTTTTATTTTTCATCTCTTCTCGGTTTTGTAAGCTCATTTTCTTTTACTGTTCAACACATCTAAGTTTTAATGATAAAGCTTTCATTTTTCCTTTCTTTGCTCTCGGGTTGGCATCTTACATTTGTCTATTTTCTTGGTTCACAAATTGTTGGACATGAGGAAGTAAGAAAGTTTGGCTGGTTACAGTGGCCATAGTCTTCTTTCCTGTTCAACATTTTATCTTTATGTTTTAAGTAGATAATTTCAAGCATGGTACTTCATATTTTCAAGTGGGTTTAAGATTGTTACCAACTTTTAATTAAAGCAGATAATTGTCTTCACTGTTGTCTTGTTGCATTTTCGTTTCATGCAATTTGTGTTTTACATTTTACAGTATTTCATAACTATGCCTTGGTAGCTCCTTGGATTCGGGATAGTGGATAGGGCTGATTGACACAGCTTGCCTTCATCATTCCAGCCTTTGCTTCTGTGTACTGCTTGCGGGAATACGCTCAAACTATTGTCTTCTAAGTATATTGCGGACGTTGCTGCTGTGTGGATGAAGAGGCCGCTAATGCTGAAGCTTGCAACACAGTCGACATTAGTGTAGAACCATGCCAGATTGCACTGGTGCAGTGAACAGAAGTCACGTTTCCTCCTCTGTTCTCCCCTGTTCAAGACTCCATTTAATGTTCATCTTCTTTTCATTCTTTAACCTGTGATTACAAGCATTTTGTTTTGTTTTCTTTTGAAATGTTTTAATCCTACATGATTGCAGCCTTTGTTTTAACTTAGTTGATCTTTTATTTGCATTATTGAAGGTTGTATCAGTGAGTGTGCGGCTCAGCATTAGGCTGAAGCAGGAAAGCTTGTGCTGCACGACTTCTCTTGCTGGAAACAACTGTTGTCCGAGACGTGCATGCAGGATCAAGTTCATTGCAGATAGACTTCAAGCAGGAGCCGGCAAGAAAGCAGATTCAGTATCGGCTCCTGGATAGAATGTTGTTGGCAGCATGACCGTAGCTGCAGAATTAACGGAAGCAGTGCAATGCAGCAGAATAGCAACCAGGAGCAGAAGCAAGCAAACAGTACTACACGGGTGCTGTTGGCAGCATGGGCTAGGAGCTGGGTAGGCCGAGGAGCGTGTAGCATGCAGCAGAAGTAGCTGGAGCACTTGAAGGCAGTACCTGTACATTACCTGGTCAGGACCGAAAGGAAAATAGAGAAGAGCAGTGTACAGTACTATTTACGGGACCACTCAGCTGGAAATATTTGCTAAGGCCATGTTTGGCTGCACTTATCTTCACATATTAATATTTCATGCAATTATTTTGCTTTGTCTAATTTTTGTTATGTCTTTTATTACTTTAGTTATACATAATAGCTTAATTCTCTTAGCTTATTATTTTAAGGTTTCGTTTAATTTCATTAATAGTTAATTGGTGACTAAATTAGGATTTAAGAATTAGATTTTACATTTAGAATTAAATTAGAAGAATATTATGTTATGTATTTTTAATTTTTCATTTTAAAATTTAAAAATTCAAAAATATTTATCCCTCATGCATTATTTAGATATTGTTTTATTTAGATTTAATTTAGGATCATTTTATAGGTAGTTAATTTCTTAGTTAGAATTAAGAATTTTTTTAAGTTAATAGAATTTTATTTTATTAGACTTTAGGATATATTAATTTACATTTTTATTAATTAGTTTAATTGCATGCACATTTTATTTTAGGTTTGTTTAATTTTAGTTTAATTAATTTTGTTTCTCTATTTTCATATTTGCATTTTAGTTTAATTGCGTTAATTAATTTTAACTGTTTTAATTATTTTTGTTGTTATTTGCTTTTAATTGCTTGGAGCACTGTAAGTAATTTTAGCTTGATTTTATTTTATAATTTTTATTTTTTTCAGTATTTTTAATTCTAGCTTTGTAGATCACCCACTAAGAATTCATAATTTGTTAAGATATACTTAAGGTAAGATTAACCGGTAGTTAGTTAGGCTAATCAACTTCTCTGTGGGATGATAATCTGGGACTCAAATCCCATTATTACTTGTACGACCCGTGCACATGCGAATAGAACGTCTAGATCACTTAGAGTGGGCACTAGTTTCGTACCAGAGTTCGGAAATCCAAAAAGTGCAAAAAGTGTCATTCTACCTCCATTTTCTCTCATAAGTGTCATGGCCAACTTTTTTCAACAAATCACTACAAAAAATTTTTCTCTTTTTCTTACCTTTCTTTCTATAATAATTTCACCACCAACAGTTGGGCTGTGATTCGGCATTAGTCACCTTATCCACATTATCTTGTCATTCATTCTATATCATACATACATGTCAATATAAACTATCTATTGACTGTAATTACTTTTGTATTATAAGTGTGCTCACTATATTATTATACAAATACATCCCCCATTATTACATTCATTTACATCATTGTGCTGTCATATGTTCAGATACAAAATCATACATGATGTGTATACCTTTCACTCGATGGGAATGCAGTGGACAAAAGGAATGCAAATCCTCAACGTACTTTAGCTACTGCGGATGCTCTGTAGAGAGGTGGAAAATGAAAGGGGTGAGCTAACTATCTCAATAAGGAAATCAGGCAAGCAAGTAGATAACTATAATATCTACTAAAAATAATATCATGCCTTGAAATACTCTATCATTCACTTCACATTTAAAGCACGAATTGAAAAACTGATATAGTGTGTACATATGTAGTCACATGTACTGAAACCATGCTGAGTTCGTAAATATAGGCATTTTCATGCAAAACTATGCATTTTATGTAGACTCGTAATGCCTTTAAGTATATCATGCCATTTAAATTCAAACATGTAAAATATGGCATGTCAGCAATTAAAGCATACAAATCAGGTTTCGACCTATCCCTCGAGTCTACCCGAAATCATAAAATCATGTGATATAATCATGTGAGATCGGGTGGCTATATGTAATAATATCCTAGACTATGGCCATATCCTATACTGTGATCTCAAGCTACACAGATCCTAGTGTGTGGGGCATCATTACTACAACGGAAGGTGGGTCAAATCCTAACTGCCAGCTATAAACTCCTCAACTCCACATATCACTCCCAAATTGTCACGACCCCTTTTCATCCTTTTCACTTGAAAATCATTGTGAATTTTTTGCTTTCCTTTCCCAGTCATGAATAACTCTCACCGATAACAGTTGGGCTATGAGTCAGTATTAATCATTATTACCATTCATCTTTTAATAAATCAAGAGTAAACACATGCATTTAAAGGCTTATGTTTTACATTTATAGAAGTTTGCTAGCACTTACATCCCCCATATTACAATTCAAAATGACTACTATGCTATTACATGTTTAGATACAAAAATAATTATTGTGTATACTTCTTTGCAATAGAGAGCAGCAGATACCTAAATATAACACTCAGTCCTTCACTAGGCTACTATGTATGCTCTGTAGAGGGGGAAATGATAGGGATGAGCAACCACATGCTCAGTAAGGCAATAATGCAAGCATGGTAGATAACTGCACTATCTACATGCTTATAATGTTATGCATACAAATCATTAAATCCAAAGCATGAAGAAATATTAAAAATTATGCCACATGTATATGCATATATCATGTCCTAAAAAACATGAAAATAGGCATGTAAACATGGAAAACCATCATGTAAAACTTCTCATGCTCATCGTAATAAGATTTATCACAAAACCATCCCTCAGGATTTAGTACTTTCTCAAAACATAGTCAAACTCGTCACAAACAACAATAAAATCTCTTTCAAAACATCCAACAAGGTCCAACCCCTCCCTCGGGTCTACCCTAGACAACACAATTCATGCTCAGTGTATAAAACCATGTGATATCATGTGAGACAGGTGGTTATTATATATATCGAGGATTATGTTGGCCAACTATGTCATTATCATCCTAGACCACACGATCCCGATGTGTGGGGCATCATGCTGGAACGAAGGTGGGTTAATCCTTCACCAGACTTTCAAGTCAACCTCATGGTACAGTGTACTTCATGTGATATACGCGGTACAACGTACTCCGTGGACCCATATCATAGTTGGGGGTGCCTGCCGTAGTTCTTATCTACCCCATTCCATGTATAACCTACTCCGTCTCAAGTGCACGTGCGAACATCTCATCCGTGTGACTAGCAGTCTACACGAGGTATCCAGCACGACTTGTGCGAACATGTCATCTGTGTGACACAAAGTCTACACGAGGCATCTAGCACGAATCGTCACATATCACAGTATGAAAACTCAGTGCGAGCAAAACTTTAGCATGATTTTATGCATCATCCGTAAATACCCTCGTACGAGCTACGCTCTAATACGACTTTATGCATAATAAATAATGATGAAATCATGTACGAGCATAACTCCAGTACGGTTATATGCACAAGAAAATCAATGCAAAACCCACATACGAGTAAAAGCTCCAGTACGACTTGTAAAACATTACAATTCAAAACATAGTGGGAGCTAGGCTCTAGCACATTTCATAATATTAAAACATCAAAATCTAGTGCAAGCGAAGCTCCAGCATGATTTAACTCGTATAAAAATGATAGGCAGCTCCATTTCAACAAAACACGCTTAAAACCACAGTTATGTCACGACCCTCAATCCACCAAAAATTCACTACAAATTTTTCAATTTTCATTTATTATTTGATCCGTTTCTTATTGTTTGTTCTTTACCTTTACCTTACTTGATCGTGAACAACTACACCTCCAACAGTTGGGTTGTGCATCGGTGTCAATCTCATCCAATCATACCATTTCAAATTACAGTTTATTTAAATGTAAACACTTGTATTTCTAAATCAGAGTTACTATTTACATATGTTTACAATCTTTTACATCCCCAAAATTACATTTAAAGATATTACTATGCTTTAACAAATCTAGACGTAAAAAATATACAAATGTGTATACCTCGTGTGATGGGATGCAGCGGACACAAAAAATCCAATCCTCAATCGCCCACTATCTACTGTAAGTGCTTTGCAGGGGGAAAAATAAGGGGGTGAGCAAACCACGCGCTCAGTAAGGCAATCATGCGAGCAGGTAGGTAACTGTACTATCTACGTGGTCATGATGTTATGCTTAAATCACACATTTATTTACCATACTCCAAAACGTATGCACATGTTTGTGTTCATGACATGTAAAGCAATTCATTCTATTTAAATTAGTGCATAGTTCTCAAAACATAGCATGGAAAATCATCATGCGTAAATCAAAATCAATGCATGGTAAATCATCATGCAAAGTGCACTTATCAAGCATTTCAAATCTCAACACAAATCGATACAAAATTATCACATGTCAGGACTCAGCCCCTCCCATGGGCTATCTTGACCCACAAACACATTTCAAAACATGGATTTCTCATTCAACAATAGTGTAAGACCCGTAATTTAATATGAATTCTTTATGATTTTGTGATGTATAGACAAGTCAAAATTGATATAAATCATGAGGAATAGATGTTTTGAAGTTGTAAATGTGTATGAAATATAAAATGGATGGTTAAGTAAATCAAATACTAATGTAACAGTGATTTTGGGATGGAAGTTGCAGCAGAACTACTTCTGAAGTGGAGCAGATCGATCTCATTAGCAATACAGATCGATCTTATAGGTTGAATATGCAATATTACAACATCTGCAAGGGATAGATCGATCCCTCATTCAATGCAGATTGATTTCCATAAGGCTCAGGTTACAACAGATCGATCTCATTACAAGGCCAGATCAATCTCCTTAAGGTTCTGTGTGAAGCAGATCGATCTCATGCTTAGGGACAAATTGATCTCATCATCTTGAAAGGTCAAGTTCTGAGGAGAAAAGTGCAAGGAAGATTGATCTCATGCAGTTAACAGATCTATCTCTATAAGCCAATTCTATAAATATAAGGCTCTGCACTTGAGTTTTTCCTGAAAAATACTATTCCATTCAATAAACCAAGCTAAACCTAACCTTTTTAATACTAGAAAACTTCATCTTGCAAGTAGTTTAGAGTGAGATTCAGTTAAGCAAATTTGTTCTTCGGGAAGAGGAGAACAACATACTTGAAAACAAGAAGTTGGAATCAAATATTGAAACAACAAGAAGGATTTTACCAATTTTGGTGAAAAGGAGAAAAGTTCAAGCTAAGTAAGATTCAATACACCACTTTAATATATCTTAATCTAGGTGTATTGTTGAGTTAATAGGTATATGTATAAATTTTTGAAAACAAAAGGATCATGAAAAATGAACATGACCTAGCTATAGACATGAAAGTGGGAAAATGATGAGAAGTTGTGTTGGCATGAATTAAATGGTGGAATATTCATGTATGGAAGATTGTAAGGTAGCTTTATGAAACACATGAATTGAAAATGAGGAGAAATGAATATAGATATATAAAAAATATGGTATAATACCATAATGGTAGGAAGTGATGAGATCTATGTATTGAATTGAGATTTGGCAAGTGAAACAAGTATGTTTATGTGTACTAACGAAGATAATTATAACAGATTCAGAAATCACAGTTGAAGCTGATCGAATTGTGAGAGTGAATAGAATCAAGGAAGAGAGGTCACGTGACGTGATCCGAGGTAATGGAATTTCGTGAGTAGCTAGAGATGGCTACACGTATTTTGAATAGAATTTCTATATCATATTCTATATGAATACTCATGAATAGGCATGTTATTGTGATAGGGACTAATGAGGATAAGTGTGATTTTATCCAAAAATAGGATGAAAAAAGCCTTAGAAGCATGTTGTGACTAAAATTTATAGTTGCATGATAGAATGGCTAATGTTTTCATGTATATGCAAAAAGAGCACATTTGAGTGCCGATTTGATTTGAGTTGGGTAAATTATGATTTGAACAGCTATCTATCAGGGTTTGGTGAAAACCATAAGTGCTAGAGAATACTCGCACTTGATTTTGAGATATGCATCACATAGTACTTGAGTGT
Source organism: Firmiana major (assembly GCA_033439115.1). Lineage (NCBI taxonomy): Eukaryota > Viridiplantae > Streptophyta > Magnoliopsida > Malvales > Malvaceae > Firmiana > Firmiana major. Next base: position 25,596,286 of record CM065913.1, read on the forward strand.
ATTCTCGTAGTAAATTTTAAATGCAATTTTACATAATAGAGTACTAGGAGCATAGCTCGTACTCAGTTTTCATTTATATATGCATTATAGAGTATTGGGAGCTTTGCTCATACTCGACTTTTTACATGATATAGTGCTGGGAGCATTGCTCGCACTAGAGTTATATCATTATGATATGGTCGTGTTAGGAGTTTATTTGCACGTGCCTATTTTAAAAGAAAGCATGAAACAGTTGTGTTGGGAGCCTGTGCTGACTGTGTGTCGCACCGATATTATATGCTTATACGTGTAATATTTTGAGATATGGTCGAGGGCTATCGAAAATAGAACCCATAGTGTGAGGACTAAGACTTATAGCAAACATCCCGACTATAAGGTATATCCAAGGTATGAGGACTAAGACTCATGGCGAGCATCTCGACCTTGAGATAGGGTCCATGGAGTACTATGTACCGTGTATGTCACATGGAGTGTGCTGTACCGATAGTACTTGAATGTACTTGGATAGGATTGGTTAGCAGTCGGAGTGGGATCCATTAGGATATGGTGTGCTCCAAGATCAGGTCCTCAGTTGAGAGCTGACGGTAGAGATTTGACCCACCTCCCGTTACAGCAATTGTGAGACCCTGCACACCGAGTACTGTGTAGCCTGGGATCATGAAAAAATGAGGTATGATCATAATCTCGAAATATGTAGTCGCCTATCTCGTTTTTTTTTCCTTTCATGCAATGTACACTGAGTTTCTTGAATGAACTATCACATGATTTTATATTATGAACATGTGAATTTATGTGTAATAAAGGGTAACCCGAGGGATGGGTGAGGCCCAGATTTCCATGTTTTGAAACATGATGTTATGCCATGTTACTTTGATTTAATTGAATGGCATGATAAATGTAAATTTTATGAAAGTACATGAGAAATGCAATGTTTTGCATAAACTGCTAAGGTTGTTAAACCAGCATATTTTCAGTTTTATAACTGATTATTTGTATCTATATATATATATTGCATAAAAGCTTTAAGCAAGATGCATGCTTTGGATACGAGTAGATAAGGAAATGATTTCAAGGCATGAGCATAGTATTTTGTAGATAGTGCGGTTATCTACTTGCTTGCCTGATTTCCTTACTGAGCTCTGAGCTCACCACCTTTTTATTTCCCTCTTTACAGAGCATCCACAGTAGGTGGACACGGTTGAGAACCGGTAGACTTTGATCTGCTGCACATCCATCTTACGAGAGGTATACACACTTGAATATTTTGCACTAAATAATGTAAAAGCACTGTTATGTAAACGATTGCACGGTCGAGGATGTATGTGTACAATTATTTGTATTAATGTATAAGAGCTTACATCATAGAAAAGAATATTAAATTGTATACATGTTATGAATGAATATGAATACCCGACTAATATCGAATCACAGCCCAACTATTTGGTGTAGAGTGATAATATAAGAAGAGGTAACTGAAATGCGAAACATTTGTGGTGATTTTGGAGACGTCGCGTGTGAGATAATGACATCAGAGTAGAGTTGGTTTGATGTGAATTGATATTAATAATTAAAAAAGTGTACATCCCCATAGTACTGTGCTTTGTTCAATTACAATTGTGTATACGAGATGGAAATTAGACTAATTAATGATTATAAATGTAGGAATTTAGCTATTATGGCTAATACTCGCTATGGCAGAGGGGCTAGAGGTAGGGCTCAAGGCTGTAGAGGTAGTCCAAAGACCTGAGATGAGACTATAGATCCCACTGAGGTACTTGAGAGTATCGAGACACATTTTACAAGACTAAAACGTTGCTTTGAGGCCATAGTGGAGATACTGGCACAAACTGTGCTAGGAAGATAGGGACAAAATGCAGAGACTGCACCTGGAGAGGCAGCTGCACCTAGTATGCCTGCACAACTAGCTCATGTGCCACAGCCTACGGATACACCTACACCCTCACTAGTTCAGGATACGTCGTCTCATGTTGCTCCACGACAGGGCGGTAGTGCTTTGGGATATGGTTGTGATCTTGATAGACTCCGACAATTCCAGAAACTTAGACTTCCAACTTTTCGTGGGATTAAGGACCTAGCTTTGGCGGAGGAGTGGATTAGAGAGATAGAGAAGTTGTACGGATTCTTTGAGTGTACAACTTCAGAGATGGTCGCATTTGCTGATTCCTACTGAAGGGGATGACAGAGCATTGGTGGAAGTCCACCCGACCCATATTGAGAGCCCGACATACAGAGATCAGTTGAGAAATATTTTTGGATGCCTTTAGGAGGCAGTTTGTTCCAGATACAGCCCAGTGGAGGTTGCAGGTTAAATTTTTGGGGTTAAGCCAAGGGAGTCATTCAGTAGACCAGTATGAGACTAGATTTCTATCCTTGGAAAGGTATGACTCAGATACCATAAGTAGCGAGACCAGGAAGGTCTACAAATTCATAGATGGACTGAGACCAGTACTGCAATCTAAACTGGTTCTATTTGATATCTCTACCTATGATGAGGTAGTACGTAGGGCACAACTCTGTGAGCAAGATAATGAGAGGAATATCTTAGAGTTTAGAAAAGTGGGAAAAGGTAGAGACAGAGATAGGAAGGGGCCGATGAGTGACAATGCTCGAGGTTTTAGATATCAAAAAGGGAGGAGACTCTTTGGTAAGGGACCAAGGATCGAGGAAGTATAGGAGAAGACTGTTAGATCTCCTGCATACCTGGCCATAGCTTTAGCTAGAGGAGTAGTAATTAGAGGATCGAGGCCTACCACTGAGCAGTGCAGTAGATGTGGTAGATTCCATGGAGGTAAGCCTTATCATGTTTCAAACGAATTATGCTTAAGATGTGGGAAACCAAGACACATGGCTAGAGTTTGCCAAGAGATTATAGTTATTGCCCCACAGAAGGGTAAGGAGCCAAAGAAAGCTCAAGCTGATATGTCTGCTCCGAGGAGGAGAGCGACGGTAGAGGAGAAGGGGAAGTAGGTCATTGGACGATGGCGAGTACATTCCTTGGACCAGGGGATAGCCAATGCTTCATCGAATATGAAAGGTAGCATCCTGATGTATGGTTTAGAAGCACATGTTTTAATTGATCCTAGTGCCACGCATTCATTTATCTCACCTTCATTTGCATGTAAGTTAGAAAAGCATGTAGAGCGTACACACTTAAGTAGGATGATGTTGATTAGTATGCCTATGGATAATAGTCAGCTAGTGGAGTATGTGTTAAGTGATTGTAAGTTAAAAGTAGGGGAAAAGGATATGACAGCCAATCTGATAGTGTTATGTATGAGTGATTTCGATGTAATCTTAGGAATATATTGGTTATCTGCAAACCATGCTATTTTAGATTGTTATGCTAAGACAATTATGTTTCCTAACCCTGACAAATATGTTGTAAAGTTTAATGAAAAGAAATAAAAATAGTAGTTATGGTTCCAATAAATAATGTACTATGCTGATTGAGAAATGAATATGTCGAAAGTTTTATTACGTACGTGGTTGATACGGATAAGGTACGTCCAGAGTTGGCAGATATTCCTGTGGTTAGTGAATTCCCAAATGTCTTTTCGGATGAATTGTCAGGTTTACCACCAGACAGAGAGATGGAGTTCTCTATAGACTTGGTGCCTAGTACTGAACCTATATCAAAACCACCGTATCGTATGGCCTTATTTGAGCTAGAGGAGCTCAAGAGACAGTTACAGGAGCTATTGGATAGGGGTTTCATCAGACTGAGTGTTTCACTGTAGGGAGCACTGATTTTGCTTGTAAGGAAGAAGGATGGGAGCCTTCGATTGTGTATAGATTACAGATTATTGAATAAGGCAACCATCAAAAATAGATACCCCCTTCCACGCATTGATGATTTATTAGATCAGCTCTGGGGAGTGCAGGTCTTTTCTAAGATTGATTTGTGGTCTGGGTATCATCAATTGAGAGTTTGGAGTGGAGATGTGCCCAAAACATCATTTAGGATCTGATATGGCCATTATGAGTTTTTGGTTATGCCATTCGGATTGACGAATGCTCCCGTAGCTTTCATGGCTTTGATGAACAATGTGTTCAAGCCATACCTAGATCAGTTTGTTATCGTCTTCATCGATGACATATTAGTGTATTCAAAATTCAAAGAAGAGCATGAAGAGCACTATAGGATTGTATTGTAGACTTTACGAGAGTAGAAGTTGTATGGTAAACTCAATAAGTATGATTTTTGGTTATCATAGATCTTATTTTTGGGACACGTTGTGTCAAAGGATTGTGTATCAGTGGATTCATCTAAGATTGATGCTGTAGTTCGGTGGGAACAGCCACGGACAGTCACCGAGATCAGGAGTTTTCTGGGTTTAACAAGATACTATTGGAGATTCGTTGAAGGATTTTTGAAGTTAGCTGTTCCATTGACGTGTCTCACTCAAAAGGGTGTAGCTTCTCTATGGGATGAAGATTGTGAGAAGAGTTTTCAGGATTCAAAGAGTCGATTGACCACTGCTCTGATTCTCACTATCCCCACCAGCTCAGGAGGATTTTCAGTGTATACTGATGCTTCGCTCAAGGACTGAGTTGTGTATTGATACAGGATGAGAGGGTAGTTGCTTATGGATCCAAACAGCTGAAGGATCATGAAAAGAACTATCTGACCCATGATTTGGAGTTAGCCGCGATAGTGTTTGCATTGAAGGTATGGTGCCACTACTTGTATGGAGAGAAATTCTAGATATTTACTGACCATAGGAGCCTTAAGTATTTGTTCTCATAGAAAGAATTGAACATGAGATAGAGAAGATGGCTAGAGCTTCTAAAGGATTATGATTGTGAAATACTTTATCATCCAGGTAAGGCTAACGTTGTAGCTGATACTTTGAGCAGGAAGAGCCTTGGGATGGTACTATACATTATGGGAACATAGTTGCGAGAGCAGTTTACTAGCCTCAGTTTGGAAGTTGTGCCTTCTGATATGGATACTGACTATATGATTGCTAGTCTACACTTGGAGCCAGATCTGTTGAACAGGATCAGACAGGCTCAGCAGACTGATCCGTATTATATTGATATGAATGGTCAGATACAGAAGGGCACAGAGACCAATTTTGAGTTGAGATCTGATGGACTTTTGAGGTTCAAAGACAGATTGTGTGTTCTCGAGGACCCAGAGCTAAGGAGACTGATATTGACAGAAGCTTATTCGTCAAGGTACACACTACATCCGGGGAGTAACAAGATGTATCAGAATCTTCGAAAGGTACATTGGTGGTCGTGTATGAAGAGAGATGTGGCAAAATTCATGGCAAGATGTCTCGTATGTTAGCAAGTGAAGGTAGAGCATCATAAACCTGTAGGGTTATTGCAACCTCTACCTATACCGACATGAAAATTAGAGCATATCACCATGGATTTCGTGATGGGTTTACCGAGAACCCGGAGGAATCACGGTGCTATATGGGTGATTGTTGATAGATTGATGAAGTCAGCCCACTTTTTAGCTATGAGAGCTACCGATACTCTAAGTTCATTGGCAGAGTTGTATGTATGTGAGGTAGTGAGGTTACATGGTATTCCAGTGAGCATTGTCTCGGATAGGGATTCCCACTTCACTTCTCACTTTTGGGAACATTTTCAGGAAGCCATGGGAACCTAGTTGCTTTTCATCCTCAGACAGATGGTCAGTAAGAGAGGACTATACAAACTCTGGAGGATATGTTGAGAGTATGTGTATTGGATTTTAGAGGCTCATGGGATGATCATTTGCCACTAGTCGAATTCGCCTACAACAACAGTTATAATGCGAGTATCGGGATGGCACCATATGAGGCTTTAAATGGCCGTAGATATCGTTCCCCTATCGTTTGGAAAGAAGTGGGTGACAGAAAGATATTTACTCCTTACCTAGTTACACAAGCCTCTGAGGATGTCCAGTTGATAGTTGAGAGATTGAGGACAGCTCAAAGTAGATAGAAAAACTATGTTGACAAGAGACGAAGACCACTTGAGTTCGTAGTTGGTGATTCGGTATTTCTGAAGGTTTCTCCTTCCAAGGGTATAGCGAGATTTGGGAAAAGAGGTAAGTTGATTCCTCGCTACATTTGACCCTTTGAAATACTGGACAGAGTGGGAGATAAGGCATATAGATTGGCTTTGCCATCGAAATTATTGGGAGTGCATAATGTCTTCCACATTTCGATATTAAGGAAGTATCATCCAGATCAAAATCATATGATTCGGTATGAGCCATTGGAGCTCAAAGATGATTTGACATATGTAGAGAAACCGATACAGATACTGGATAGAAAGGAGAAAGTCTTAAGGAATAAGACCATCGAGTTAGTAAAGATTCTCTGGTAGCATCACACTTCAGAGGAAGCTACTTGGGAGCTAGAGAGTCTAATGCAAGAGAGATATCCCCTTTGATTTGTATAGTAACTTGGTTCTAATTTGGAGGACCAAATTTCTTAAGGTGGGGAGGATAGTAAGACCCGTAATTTAATAGGTATTCTTTATGATTTTGTGATGTATAGATGTGAGATCTGAGAATTTCAGACATATTTTGTTGATGTAATAATAATTTAAAGTGTAAATTATTGAACTAGATGAATTGTGGGAATTATAAATGGAGATTTATGTGTTAAGTGTGTAAAATAAGCATGAAGTATGAGGACAGATCGATCTGGGAGAAGGAGAGATCGATCTGGTGAGTTAAAAATGACGAGGAAGGAGAAATTTGAGGAGCAGATCGATCTCCAATGGAAGAGATCGATCTCCAAATGATTCTGTTTGAGAAAGGATCTATCTCATGAGGAAGAGATCGATCTCCAAATGATTCTGTTTGGGAGAAGATCGATCTGCTTAGGAGCAGATCGATCTCATAAAGCCATAAAGAGATCGATCTCACCCCTCGACAGATCGATCTCCTAGGCATAAAATTGCCCAGATCGTCCCCAAATTTCAAACACAGATCGATCTCATCAAGAGGCAGATCGATCTCCTACCTCCAGTCTATATAAGGAACCCGTGTTTTCTCTGCAATTTCACTTTCTCTCTCTTCTAAAACCCATTTCCACCGAAAACCTAGTTTCTCACTCCCCCAAATCATCCATTTCCGATCGAATCAGCTATTGTGGTAAGAAGGAAAGTTGTTGCTCATCAAAGGGAGAACAACATACTTGGAAATCGAAGGACGAATCGGATCGAGGCGTGAGTTGTGCGTCTCACAAGCTTTGGGTAATTTCTAAAACTCGATCTTGATATTTGAGCTGATTTTGATGTTATTGGTGGTTGTAATTGTGTTGAAATAGTTGAGAAATGATTGGGGATTGATGAATTTCAATGTGGATAGAGTGACAATGATATTTAGCGTTTTTGGTAATTTTAGGAATTTTGAGCTATAAATGGAAATATAGACAATGTGGAGAATTAGCTTAGATAATTGGCATGAGGAATGTAGGACATTGAGATATTGTGAATGAGGTTGTAGTTTAGGGTTGAGTTACGAGAAATCAAGAGATTTGAGGTGTTATGAGCAATTATGCTCGATTTTGAGAATTGAGGTTTATGTGATGTTGAGTATTGATGTTTTAACATCGTTTGGACAGCTCGGGAGTTCCAGAGTGGAATGCGAGGCTAGTCCGTGATACGGGGGAACGATTGCACTATACGAGGTGCAAAGAGGTAAGGGAAATCTAAACCATTTGTGTATGTGAATTGCAAACTGTTTTAGCATGATTCGGGGTTTATAAAACAAGCATGTTGAGTGTTTTGTGTTGAGATTAAATTGCACACGATTTTATAGCCGGTTGGAGCCCAATGTTTTATGAGTTTATAACTGGGCTTTACGTTAAGGCAATATTGTGATTTGAGAAATGTGTGCGTGTGCTTTGCCGGTTAGAACTCGGTTTTATTACGTTTTGTGTTGAGTACAAAACGATTTCAAATGAGTTTTATGAGAGAAAAACCATCATGAGTTCTACGTGAAGGCAAACCTGTCTTATGTGATAAGACTTGGGTGTGTAGTTGTGAGTACACACCGGGCATTGCTCTGGTAGCATGTAAGCCCGAATTCTTCTCCGTTCTGGTAACGTGAGAATAACCTATTCTGTGGCTGTGCCACGTTGAGAAAACCCAATTGGTGGCTGTGCCACGTTATACCCCCTTGGTGGCTGTGCCACGTTATACCCCCTTGGTGACTGTGCCACGTTATGCCCCCTTGGTGGCTGTGCCACGTTGAGAAACCCCATTGGTGGCTGTGCCACGTTATACCCCCTTGGTGGCTGTGCCACGTTGAGAAACCCCATTGGTGGCTGTGCCATGTTATACCCCCTTGGTGGCTGTGCCACGTTGAGAAACCCCATTGGTGGCTGTGCCACGTTATACCCCCTTGGTGGCTGTGCCACGTTGAGAAACCCCATTGGTGGCTGTGCCACGTTATACCCCATTGGTGGCTGTGCCACGTTGAGAAACCCCATTGGTGGCTGTGCCACGTTATACCCCAATTGGTGGCTGCGCCACTTTGAGAAACCCTATTCTGTGGCTATGCCACGCGAGAATTTAAATCAGTGGCTTTGCCACGAGTGTTTTGTGGCTATGCCACGTGAGAAATTAAATCAGTGGCTATGCCACGTGTGTGTAGTGGCTGTGCCACGTGCATTATTTTTACTGTGATTTTATCACGTATTTGAGAAAGCGTTTAACGCGTTGTTTTCACATGCTTTGTTAATGCTCTAGAGTGAGCCTTTTTACTTCATGTTTTTAACATGACTTGACACGTGAGAGTGTCGTTTTGAGTACTTTCATGCTATGGTTTTCAAATGAGTTTCACATACAAATAAATGTTTTGTGATGTGCATTTTGGTTTATGAAATGAGTCCCCTACCCCCCTTACTGAGCGATTTAGAAGCTCACCCTGTTTTTCTTTCCCCCCAGAGTTCTTCAAGTGAATAAGGACTTCCCTGCGACGTACGGAGTAGTGGCTAGTGGAGGATTCGAGCTCCAGGCTATATATTTTGTACTTTGAGGTATATTTATCTTTTCATGTACCCAGACTATTATTGTAATTGCAGACACTCGATGTATAACATTATATGAGATGTGTTAGGATTAAATTAACTTGAGATGGATTAATGTATTTGATATGATATTTAAATCCTAGTGATGAGATCCTGAGGCATAATAATTATGATGATGTATGACACTGCACAGGAATACACTCTTCATTGTGAATTAATGAGTAAAAAGTTTTAAATTAGCCCTATTTTCTGCATTTTCGGGGCGTGACAGAGTTTTCTTGGTATCAGAGCTTAGAGTGTCTAGTACTGTCAGTGTCGGTTAAGTGAAATAGAATACATCCCAAGTGTCTGGATAGTCTGGTCATGAACTGAAATTGAGGATTGAGATTTCAATCGATTTTGATATGTACGCGCAGGAGATGAGTTGAGATAGAGAATGAGTAAACGACGAGGTCGTTCGAGGAGGCAGGTAGAGTCCCCTCCGCCACCTGTCCCACAACCAGAGAGTCCTAACTCTCGATTTAATCGGATTGAGACCGATGTGAGGCAAGGTTTTGAGCAGATGGCAGCGTTATTCGCGCAACACTTTGGAGTTAATGCCTCGGATACTACCCCTACACCACCACAAGGACCTCCCATACCCCCAGTGCCTCCCGTCACTCAGCCTGAGGATAGAAGCATGGTCCGACTAAGGTATTTTCTGAAGATGAATCCACCCGCATTTAGGGGAAAGAAGGATCCTGCAGAGGTTGAGGAGTGGTTGACAGAATTGAGAGTTATATTTGATTTTCTGGGGTGCACCGATGCTGAGAGGGTCAGTATGAGTGCTTATATGCTGAAGGGGAGAGCTCGAGATTGGTGGGGCACTACCCAGGGTATTTTGATGTCCCACCATGGTGTGATTGGTTGGGAAGAGTTTCAGACAGCTTTTAGGACCCAATATGTACCACGGGCTGCTCAGAGAAAGAAACAGGCCGAGTTTTTGAGTTTGGTGCAGGGTGACATGTCTGTGGATGACTATGAGAGCCAATTCACAGCGCTATTGAGATATGACCCAGAGACCTTCAAGAGTGAAGAGCTCCGCACAGAGAAGTTTGTGTATGGGTTGAAGCCCGTCATCAGAGATAGATTGATAGGGCTATGCATTACTGAGTTTGGAGATGCTCTGAGACGAGCACAAGAGATTGAAAGAGGGATTGAGATGGTACAATCCCAGAATGAGCTCAGAGCGGTGAATAGAGATAAGGGCAAGAGGCCAGCACTTTTCCAAACAGAGGCTCGGAGAGGTTCCTTCAGAAGAGGAAGGATTGAGGTGCAGAGGGACAGATTAGAGAGACCCAGAGCCTATCCTATTATCAAGGAGACCCCTCGATATGTCAGGCCGGAGATAAGGTTTTGTAGAGACTGTGGCCGATCGCATGAAGGAAGTTGTACTGGGTCGATCCATGGATGTTTTAGATGTGGTGACATGGGTCACAGAGTGAAGGACTGTCCCCAACCTCAGATACCACATGCTCCGGAGCCCACTAGACAACAGCCTCAGAGAGTGGATCCCCGGAGACGGGCCACTGCGGCAGAGAAAGGGAAGAAACCTGTGGCACAGGGACGTGTGTTTGCCCTAGATAAGGAGACCGCAGACACTTCGGCAGAAACTATAAGAGGTACACTCTCTGTCTGTAATTATGAGGCTCATGTGTTGATTGATTCAGGATCCACGCATTCCTTTATTTCTGAGCATTTTGCATGTAGATTAAACTTGAAGTTTGAACCTCTAGAATACATACTACATGTAAATACCCCTATGCGTGAATCTCAGAGAACTGAGTTAATCTGTAGAGGATGTAAAATAAAGGTGGGAGATAGAGTGATGTTAGCAGATCTAATCATGTTGAATATACATGGGTTTGATGTAATTCTGGGGATGGATTGGTTGGCAACCAATCGAGTGAGTTTAGACTGCTACACTAAGATTGTAACTTTCTCCCTACCTGAACCTTATAGTGTACGATTGAGATATTGAGAAAATGAATATGTGGAATTCTAGTAGTGATTTGAGAATTTTGATATTATTTTGGAGAATATTAAATATGATTATTCATGTGAAGGTTATGAGACACTCATCTCAGACGATGAGCGGGAACATCCGAGGATTGAGGATATACCTGCGGTTTGTGAATTTCTGGATGTTTTCCCAGATGAATTGCCAGGTTTACCACCAAAGAGAGAGCTGGAGTTTACCATTGATTTGGTACCAGATACTCAGCCGATCTCTAAACCTCCTTACAGGATGGCATTAGTGGAACTTGAGGAATTGAAGAGACAACTACAGGAGTTATTAGATCAAGGGTATATTAGACCCAGTGTTTCACCATGGGGAGCGCCAGTACTATTTGTTAAGAAGAAGGATGGTAGTCTCAGATTATACGTAGACTACCGGCTGTTGAATAAAGCCACGGTGAAGAATAAATACCCACTACCCAGGATTGATGATCTACTTGATCAGCTGAGAAGGGCATCAGTCTTTTCTAAGATTGATTTGAGATCGGGCTATCACCAATTGAGGATCAAGGAAGAAGATATTCCAAAGACGGCCTTCAGGACAAGGTATGGCCATTACGAATTTCTGGTGATGTCCTTTGGATTGACGAACGCCCCTGCAGCATTTATGAGATTGATGAACGAGGTGTTCAGAGACTATCTGGATAAGTTTGTGATAGTCTTTATTGATGATATCCTGGTGTACTCTCGGTCGTATGAGGAGCATGCACAACATTTGTGGTTAGTACTTCAGATACTCCGAGATAAGCAATTATACGGAAAGCTTAGTAAGTGTGAGTTTTGGTTGAACCGAATAGCTTTCCTTGGGCATATAGTCTCAGAGGAAGGAGTATCAGTGGACCCAAGCAAGGTGGAGGCTGTGCTTAATTGGGACAGACCGAGGACAGTGACTGAGGTACGAAGCTTCCTTGGTTTGGCAGGGTATTACAGGAGATTTGTGGAAGGATTTTCAAGGATTGCCGCCCCTTTGACTAAGCTCACGCGCAAAGAGACTCCATTTATATGGACTGATCAATGTGAGCTCAGTTTTCAGGAATTAAAGAGGAGGTTGACAGCGACACCTGTGTTAACTATTCCTGAGGGATCAGGAGGATTCTCAGTGTATAGTGATGCATCTCACCAAGGATTGGGGTGTGTGCTTATGCAGCATGGAAGGGTGGTTGCATATGGATCGCGACAGCTGAAAGACCATGAGCGGAATTATCCTACGCATGATTTGGAGTTAGCCGCTGTGGTATTTGCTTTGAAGATCTGGCGACACTATTTATATGGGGAAAGATTCCAGATCTTCACTGATCACAAGAGTTTGAGATATCTCTTTGATCAGAAAGAGTTAAACATGAGACAAAGGAGCTGGATGGAACTCCTTAAGGATTATGACTGCGAGATTCTTTATCATCCGGGTAAGGCGAATATGGTTGCTGATGCCCTGAGCAGGAAGAGTATGATATCTGCTATGATGATCAGGGAATGGGATTTGTTAGAGCAGTTCGTCGAACTTCGGATCAGAGTTAAAGAGGTAGAGACTGGATTTTTGGCTAGCCTACGGATAGAGCCCAAGATCATGGATCAGATCAGAACTGGGCAGCGCAGTGATCAGAGATTTATAGACATGGTTAGCCAAGCTGAGCAGAGTTCGCAGTCGGATCTCACCATCAGTGAGGATGGATTGTTGAGGTTCAGAGGACGGATTTGTGTACCGGACGATGATACCTTGAAGAGACAGATACTGAGAGAATCCCATGCTCGCGATACACCATGCACCCAGGGAGTACTAAGATGTACCGAGACTTGAGAAAGGTGTATTGGTGGAGTGGTATGAAGCGAGACGTAGCAGAGTATGTGGCCAGGTGTTTAGTATGCCAGCAAGTGAAAGCTGAGCATCGGAAGCCCGGAGGACTACTACAGCCCTTACCTGTACCTACATGGAAATGGGAGCATGTCACTATGGACTTTATTATGGGTTTACCGAGGACCCGAAGAGGTCGTGACGCGATATGGGTCATTGTGGATAGATTGACCAAGAGTGCCCACTTCCTTGCCATCAAGAGCACAGATACTGTGGATGCCTTAGCTGAACTGTATGTCAGCGAGATAGCTAGATTACATGGGGCTCCGGTGAGTATTACTTCTGATAGAGATTCCCGGTTTACTTCCAGATTTTGGACCCAGTTTCAGGAGTCCATGGGATCTCGATTGAGTTTTAGTACCGCCTATCATCCTCATACAGATGGTCAGTCAGAGAGGACTATTCAGACCCTAGAGGATATGTTGAGGGCGTGTACGATCGATTTTAAGGGATCATGGGATGATCACCTGCCCCTAGCAGAGTTTGCATACAATAATAGCTATCATGCGAGTATTGGAATGGCACCTTTTGAAGCTCTATATGGTAGGAGGTGTAGATCCTCTGTAGCTTGGGAAGAGGTCGGTGACAGAAAGATAAATGCTCCCGAGCTTGTTGAGCAAGCCGTACAGAGTGTGAAACTCATATGTGAGAGGTTACGGGCTGCACAAAGTAGACAGAAAAGCTACGCGGATGTGCGTAGACGGCCACTCGAGTTTGACATTGGTGATGCAGTATTCCTGAGAGTATCACCGAGCAAGGGTATAGTGCGATTTGGGAAGAAAGGGAAATTGAGTCCTCGATACGTGGGACCATTCGAGATTCTTGAGAGAGTGGGAGAAGTAGCCTACAGATTGGCATTACCCCCACAGATGTCCGGAATACACAATGTTTTTCATGTATCTATGTTGAGGAAGTACCACCCAGACCCTTCTCATGTCATAGAGTATGATGAGATGGACATACAGGAGGACATGAGCTACACTAAGGAACCCGTCCGGATTCTTGATAGAAAGGAGAAGGTACTGAGAACCAAGAGCATCCCATTAGTGAAAGTTTTGTGGAAACATCACTCAATGGAATAGGCAACGTGGGAACTAGAGAGTCTCATGAAGGAGAAATACCCCCATCTATTTAACTAGTTGAGTTGAATTTGGAGGACCAAATTCTATTTAAGGTGGGGAGGATGTGAGATCTGAGAATTTCAGACATATTTTGTTGATGTAATAATAATTTAAAGTGTAAATTATTGAACTAGATGAATTGTGGGAATTATAAATGGAGATTTATGTGTTAAGTGTGTAAAATAAGCATGAAGTATGAGGACAGATCGATCTGGGAGAAGGAGAGATCGATCTGGTGAGTTAAAAATGACGAGGAAGGAGAAATTTGAGGAGCAGATCGATCTCCAATGGAAGAGATCGATCTCCAAATGATTCTGTTTGAGAAAGGATCGATCTCATGAGGAAGAGATCGATCTCCAAATGATTCTGTTTGGGAGAAGATCGATCTCCTTAGGAGCAGATCGATCTCATAAAGCCATAAAGAGATCGATCTCACCCCTCGACAGATCGATCTCCTAGGCATAAAATTGCCCAGATCGTCCCCAAATTTCAAACACAGATCGATCTCATCAAGAGGCAGATCGATCTCCTACCTCCAGTCTATATAAGGAACCCGTGTTTTCTCTGTAATTTCACTTTCTCTCTCTTCCAAAACCCATTTCCACCGAAAACCTAGTTTCTCACTCCCCCAAATCATCCATTTCCGATCGAATCAGCTATTGTGGTAAGAAGGAAAGTTGTTCCTCATTAAAGGGAGAACAACATACTTGGAAATCGAAGGACGAATCGGATCGAGGCGTGAGTTGTGCGTCTCACAAGCTTTAGGTAATTTCTAAAACTCGATCTTGATATTTGAGCTGATTTTGATGTTATTGGTGGTTGTAATTGTGTTGAAATAGTTGAGAAATGATTGGGGATTGATGAATTTCAATGTGGATAGAGTGACAATGATATTTAGCATTTTTGGTAATTTTAGGAATTTTGCGCTATAAATGGAAATATAGACAATGTGGAGAATTAGCTTAGGTAATTGGCATGAGGAATGTAGGACATTGAGATATTATGAATGAGGTTGTAGTTTAGGGTTGAGTTACGAGAAATCAAGAGATTTGAGGTGTTATGAGCAATTATGCTCGATTTTGAGAATTGAGGTTTATGTGATGTTGAGTATTGATGTTTTAACATCGTTTGGACAGCTCAGGAGTTCCAGAATGGAATGCGAGGCTAGTCCGTGATACGGTGGAACGATTGCACTATACGAGGTGCAAAGAGGTAAGGGAAATCTAAACCATTTGTGTATGTGAATTGCAAACTGTTTTAGCATGATTCGGGGTTTATAAAACAAGCATGTTGAGTGTTTTGTGTTGAGATTAAATTGCACACGATTTTATAGCCGGTTGGAGCCCAATGTTTTATGAGTTTATAACTGGGCTCTACGTTAAGGCAATATTGTGATTTGAGAAATGTGTGCGTGTGCTTTGCCGGTTAGAACTCGGTTTTATTACGTTTTGTGTTGAGTACAAAACGATTTCAAATGAGTTTTATGAGAGAAAAACCATCATGAGTTCTACGTGAAGGCAAACCTGTCTTATGTGATAAGACTTGGGTGTGTAGTTGTGAGTACACATCGGGCATTGCTCTGGTAGCATGTAAGCCCGAATTCTTCTCCGTTCCGGTAATGTGAGAATAACCTATTCTGTGGCTGTGCCACGTTGAGAAAACCCAATTGGTGGCTGTGCCACGTTATACCCCCTTGGTGGCTGTGCCACGTTATACCCCCTTGGTGGCTGTGCCATGTTGAGAAACCCCATTGGTGGCTGTGCCACGTTATACCCCCTTGGTGGCTGTGCCACGTTAAGAAACCCCATTGGTGGCTGTGCCACGTTATACCCCCTTGGTGGCTGTGCCACGTTGAGAAACCCCATTGGTGGCTGTGCCACGTTATACCCCCTTGGTGGCTGTGCCACGTTGAGAAACCCCATTGGTGGCTGTGCCACGTTGAGAAACCCCATTGGTGGCTGCGCCACGTTGAGAAACCCTATTCTGTGGCTATGCCACGCGAGAATTTAAATCAGTGGCTTTGCCACAAGTGTTTTGTGGCTATGCCACGTGAGAAATTAAATCTGTGGCTATGCCACGTGTGTGTAGTGGCTGTGCCACGTGCATTATTTTTACTGTGATTTTATCACGTATTTGAGAAAGCGTTTAACGCGTTGTTTTCACATGCTTTGTTAATGCTCTAGAGTGAGCCTTTTTACTTCATGTTTTTAACATGACTTGACACGTGAGAGTGTCGTTTTGAGTACTTTCATGCTATGGTTTTCAAATGAGTTTCACATACAAATAAATGTTTTGTGATGTGCATTTTGGTTTATGAAATGAGTCCCCTACCCCCTTACTGAGCGATTTAGAAGCTCACCCTGTTTTTCTTTCCCCCTAGAGTTCTTCAAGTGAATAAGGACTTCCCTGCGACGTACGGAGTAGTGGCTAGTGGAGGATTCAAGCTCCAGGCTATATATTTTGTACTTTGAGGTATATTTATCTTTTCATGTACCCAGACTATTATTGTAATTGCAGACACTCGATGTATAACATTATATGAGATGTGTTAGGATTAAATTAACTTGAGATGGATTAATGTATTTGATATGATATTTAAATCCTAGTGATGAGATCCTGAGGCATAATAATTATGATGATGTATGACACTGCACAGGAATGCACTCTTCATTGTGAATTAATGAGTAAAAAGTTTTAAATTAGCCCTATTTTCCGCATTTTCGGGGCGTGACAATAGACAAGTCACAATTGATATAAATCATGAGGAATGGATGTTTTGAAGTTGTAAATGTGTATGAAATGTAAAATGGATGGTTAAGTAAATCAAATACTAATGTAACAGTTATTTTGGGATGGAAGTTGCAGCAGAACTGCTTCTGAAGAGGAGCAGATCGATCTCATTAGCAATACAGATCAATCTCATAGGTTGAATATGAAATATTACAACATCTGCAAGGGATAGATCGTTCCCTCATTCAATGCAGATTGATTTCCATAAGGCTCGGGTTGCAATAGATCGATCTCATTACAAGGCCAGATTAATCTCCTTAAGGTTCTGTGTGAAGCAGATCGATCTCATGCTTAGGGACAGAGCGATCTCATTAGCTTGAAAGGTCGAGTTCTGAGGAGAAAAGTGAAAGGAAGATTGATCTCATGTAGTTAGCAGATCAATCTCTACAAGCCAATTATATAAACATAAGGCTCTGCATTTCAGTTTTTCCCGAGAAACACTATTCCATTCAAGAAACCAAGCTAAACCTAACCTTTCAATACTAGAAAACTTCATCTTGCAAGTAGTTTAGAGTGAGATTCAGTTAAGCAAAATTGTTCTTAGCGAAGAGGAGAACAACATACTTGAAAACAAGAAGTTGGAATCAAAGATTGAAACAACAAGAAGGATTTTTGCCAATTTTGGTGAAAAGGAGAAAAGTTCAAGCTAGGTAAGATTCAATACACCACTTTAATATATGTTAATCTAGGTGTATTGGTGAGTTAATAGGTATATGTATAAATTATTGAAAACAAAGGGATCATGAAAAACGAACATGACCTAGCTATTGACATGAAAGTGGGAAAATGATGAGAAAGTTGTGTTGGCATGAATTAAATGATGGAATATGCATGTATGGAAGATTGTAGGTTGGTTTTATAAAATGCATAAATTGGAAATGAGGAGAAAATGAAGATAGATATATGAAAAATATGGTATAATACCATAATGGAAGGAAGTGATGAGATCTACCTATTGAATTGAGATTTGGCAAATGAAACAAGTATATTTCAGTATACTAACGGAGATAATTATAACAGCTTCGAAAATCACAGTGGAAGCTAATCGAACTGCGAGAGTGAACAGCATTGAGGAAGAGAGGTCACGTGATGTGATCCGAGGTAAGAGAATTTCGTGAGTAGCTAGAGATGGCTACACGTATTTCGAATAGAATTTCAATACTATATTCTATATGAATTCCCATGAATAGGCATGTTATTGTGATAGGGACTAATAAGGATAAGTGTGATTTTATCCAAAAATAGGATGAAAAAGGCCTTAGAAGCATGTTGTGACTAAAATTTATAGTTGCATGATAGAATGACTAATGTTTTCATGTATATGCAAAAACAACACATTTAAGTGCGATTTGATTTGAGTTGGGTAAATTATGATTTGAATAGCCATCTATCAGGGTTTGTGTGAAAACCATAAGTGCTAGAGAATACTCGCTGTTGATTTTGAGATATGCATCACATAGTACTTGAGTGTATTATCATACTAAATTTTAAATTCAATTTTACATAATAGAGTACTGGGAGCATAGCTCGCACTCAGTTTTCATTTATATATGCATTATAAGGTATTGAGAGCTTTGTTCATACTCGAGTTTTTACATGATACAGTGCTGGGAGCATTGCTTGCACTAGAGTTATATCATTGTGATATGGTCGTGTTGGGAGTTTATTCGCACGTACCTATTTTAAAAGAAAGCATGAAACAGTCGTGTTGGGAGCCTGTGCTGACTGTGTGTCGTACCGATATTATATGCTTACACGTACAATATTTTGAGATATGGTCGAGGGCTATCGAAAATAGAACCTATAATATGAGGACTAAGACTTATGGCAAGCATCCTGACTATGAGGTATATCCAAGGTATGATGACTAAGACTCATTGTGAGCATCCTGACCTTGAGATAGGGTCCATGGAGTATTGTGTACCGTGTATGTCACATGGAGTACGTTGTACCATGAGTACTTGAATGTACTTGGATAGGACTGATTAGCAATGGGAGCGGGATTCAGTGGTATCTGGTGTTCTTCGGGATCAAGTCCTCAGTTGATTGACCCACCTCCCATTACAGCAATTGTGAGACCCTGCACACCGAGTACTGTGAAGCCTAGGATCACGAAAAATGAGTCATGATCATAATCTCGGAACATGTAGTCGCCTATCTCATTTTTTCCTTTCATGCAATGTACACTGAGTTTCTTGAATGAACTATCACATGATTTTATATTGTGAACATGTGAATTTTTGTGTAATAAAGGGTAACCTAAGGGATGGGTGAGGCCTAGATTTCCATGTTTTGAAACATAATGATATACCGTGTTACTTTAATTTAATTAAATGGCATGATAAATGCGAATTGTATGAAAGTACATGAGAAATGCAATGTTTTACACAAACTACTGAGGTTGTTAAACCAACATATTTCCAGTTTTATAACTGATGATTTGTATCTATATATATTGCATAAAAGCTTTAAGCAAGATGCATACTTTAGATACGAATAGATAAGGAAATGATTTCAAGGCAAGAACATAGTATTTTGTAGATAGTGCAGTTATCTACTTACTTGCTGATTTTCTTACTGAGCTTTGAGCTCACCCCCTTTTTATTTCCCTCCTTACAGAGCATCGACAGTAGGTGGACACAGCTGAGAACCTGTAGACTTTGATCCGCTGCACATCCATCTTACGAGAGGTATACACACTCGAATATTTTGTACTGAACAGTGTAAAAGCACAGTTATGTAAACGATTGTACGGTCCGGGATGTATATGTACAAATATTTGTATTAATGTATAAGAGCTTACATCATAGAAAAGAATATTAAATTGTATGCATATTATGAATGATTGTGAATGGGTGACTAATATCAAATCACAGCCCAACTAATTGGTGTGGAGTGATGACAAAAGAAGAGATAAGTGATATGCCAAACATTTGTGGTGATTTTGGAGACGTCGCGTGTGAGAGAAGGGCGTGAGCAATAGACATGTGAGATAGGCATATAATATCAGTAAGGATAATAACTAGGAATATGGTCATATCCTCTGTGATCCCAGGCTACACGGATCCTAGTGTGCGGGGTATAACCTTTATCTGCTTCCGCGCGGGAGGTGGGTTACGTCCAACCTGTCAATCCATAGCAGAATTCATCATCTGAAGACGACATATATATAATATCACACACGGTACATTGTACTTCATCCTACTTGCATGGTACAACGTACTCTATGGACCCATATCATCACAATATATCCTGCCATATCTCAATACGCACATGTGAGCGTATTTAATCAGCGTGACTCACAGCCTCCCCGAAGATCCTAGCACGGCTCTCGACTGTCACGCCCCGAATATGCGGAAAATAGGGCTAATTTAAAACTTTTTACTCGTTAATTCACAATTAAAGGTGCATTCCTGTGCAGTGTCATACATCATCATAATTATCATGCCTCAGGATCTCATCAATAGGATTTATATATCATACCAAATACATTAATCCATCTCAGGATAATTAATCCTAATACATCCTGTATAATGTTATACATCAAGTGTCTGGAACTACAATAATGTCTGGGTACATGAAAAGATAAAATATACCTCAAGATACAATTTATATGGCCTGGAGCTCGAATCCTCCACTAGCCACTGCTCCGTACGTCGCAGGGAGATCCTTTTTCACTTGAAGAACTCTGGGGGGAAAGGAAAATAGGGTGAGCTTCTAAATCGCTTAGTAAAGGGGGTAAGGAACTCATTTCATAAACCAAAATACACATCACAAAAGGTTTATTTGTATGTGAAACTCATTTGAAAACCATAGCATGAAAATACTCAAAATGACATTCTCATGTCTCAAGTCATGTAAAAACATGAAGAAAAAGGCTCACTCTAGAGCAATAACAAAGCATGTGAAAACAATGCGTTAAACGCTTTCTCAAATACGTGATAAAATCATAGTAAAAACAATGCACGTGGCACAGCCACTAAACACGCGTGGCATAGCCACTGATTTAATTTCTCACGTGGCATAGCCACAAAACACACGTGGCAAAGCCACTGATTTAATTTCTCGCATGGCATAGCCACAGAATAGGGTTTCTCAACGTGGCACAGCCACCAATGGGGTATAACGTGGCACAGCCACCAATGGGGTATAATGTGGCACAGCCACCAATGGGGTTTCTCAACGTGGCACAGCCACCAATGGGGTTTTCTCAACGTGGCACAGCCACCAATTTTACGTGGCATAGCCACAGAATAGGTTATTCTCACGTTACCAGAACAGAGAAGAATTCGGGCTTACATGCTACCAGAGCAATGCCCGGTGTGTACTCACAACTACACACCCAAGTCTTATCACATAAGACAGGTTTGCCTTCACGTAGAACTCGTAATGGTTTTTCTCTCATAAAACTCATTCAAAAATTGTTTTGTACTCAACACAAAACGTAATAAAACCGAGTTCCAACCGGCAAAGCACACGCACACATTTCTCAAATCTCAATATTGCCTTAACGTAGAACCCAGTTATAAACTCATAAAAACATTGGGTTCCAACCGGCTATAAAAATCGTGTGCAATTATAGCTCAATGCAAAACACTCAACATGCTTGTTTTATAAACCACAATTCATGCTAAAATAGTTTACAATTCACATACACAAATGGTTTAGGTTTCCCTTACCTCTTTGCACCTCGTATAGTGCAATCGTTTCCCCCGTATCACGGACTAGCCTCGTATTCCACTCTGGAACTCCCGAGCTGTCCAAACGATGTTAAAACATCAATACTCAATTATCTCATAACCCTCAATTCTCAAAATCGAGCATAATTGCTCATAACACCTCAAATCTCTTGATTTCTCGTAACTCAACCCTAAATTACAACCTCATTCACAATATCTCAATGTCCTACATTCCTCATGCCAATTATCTAGGCTAATTCTCCACATTGTCTATATTTCCATTTACAGCATAAATTCTCAAAATTACCAAAATTATCAAATATTTACATTACTCCAACTACATTGCAATTTCATCAATTCCCTAATCCTTTCTCAACTATTTCAACGCAATGACAACCACCAATAGCATCAAAATCAGCTCAAATATCAAGATCGAGGCTTAGAAATTACCCAAAGCTTGTGAGACGCACAAGTCACGCCTCGATCCGATTCGTCCTTCGATTTCCAAGTATGTTGTTCTCCCTTTGATGAGGAACAACTTTCCTTCTTGCCACAACAGCTGATTCGGCCGAAAATGGGGGATTTGGATGAGTGAGAAAGTTAGGTTTTTGAAAAAATGGGGGTTGAAAGAGAGAGAAAGTGAATTTTCAGGAGAAAACACGGGTTCCTTATATAGACTGGAGGTAGGAGATCGATCTGCCTCTTGATGAGATCGATCTGCGTTTGAAATTTAGGGACGATCTAGGCAATTTTATGCCTAGGAGATCGATTTGTCGAGGGGTGAGATCGATCTCTTTATGGCTTTATGAGATCGATCTGCTCCTAAGGAGATCGATCATCTCCCCAAACAGAATCATTTGGAGATCGATCTCTTCCTCATGAGATCGATCCTTTCTCAAACAGAATCATTTAGAGATCGATCTCTTCCTCATGAGATCGATCTTCTCTCAAACAGATTCATAAGGAGATCGATCCTCTTCCATTGGAGATCGATCTGCTCCTTAAATTTCTCCTTCCTTGTCGTTTATAACTCACCAAATCGATCTCTCCTTCTCCCAGATCGATCTGTCCTCATAGTTCATGCTTATTTTACACACTTAACATATAAATCTCCAATTATAATTCCCACAATTTACTTAGCTCAATAAATTACACTTCGAATTCATATTACATCAATAAAATATATCTGAAATTCTCAGATCTCACATCGACCAATCATAAAACCACGTGCGAGTAGTCTCAAGCACGACAACAAGTATAATGGACATCTAGTGCGAGCTATGCTCCAGCACCATGTCAAAACTCATATGACAACTAGTGTGAGCTAGGCTCCAGCACAATGTCATAAAATCCATGTAAACACTAGTGCGAGCTAAGCTCTAGCACTAATGCACATATAAAACACATCAAATATCGTTGGAGCAGCGCTCTAGCATGTTTCATTTCCACAAAACTCATGTAGTGGCTCATTCTTTACAAAGTAGGGTTATGAAACCAAATCAAGCTACTTTTTGTACAAATCATTTCAAATGCTAGCAAACCTACCAATGACATGCTAAAAAGAAATAAAAAGATTTCAAAGCATCATGCTCTTGCTTTTAATGCACTTTTCTTAAAAACCCAATTCTTTACCCTTTAAACATACATTTCATCTTAAGACCCTTAGCTACATTAAAAATCGCTCATGTACTCGAAAGACATACAAATATCCCTAAGGGTAACACAATTCCCTTACCTGGATTCTCTTCGAAGCAACTCTTCTTTCCTTTCTCATTTTTCGCAATTTGGCTCAACTTACTCCGGGTTTATCCTCGAGAACTACACACATTCATAAATCATATGAGTCAATATCGATAACTCATATTCAGACTTCAACTAAACGATATATCTTATCGAGCCTATTTTATCGAGTTTGACCCATTATCACATTTGGCCATTGTTATCAAATACTTGGCATAAATGTTTGTCCATAACCTTCCATCATTTATGCATTCTCTACAACAACATTTATGCACATTTTTATCACTTGACTAATCATACAATATGGCTTCATCTAATCATCTCAAAATCATGCACATCACTCCACTAACAACTTGATATAATCCTTTTTATCATCTAATCAACCACATTCTATTTTCTCACACTAAACTCATTCTAGGTTGTACTTGTTTCATTACATTCTAGGTAGTTTCATTCATCAATACATACACCAATCTACTCACAACAACAACTAGATAAATATACTTAGAGTTGGTGTATTGGAAACTCACCTAGCTTGACTTTCCTATTTTCCAAGTTTTGAAGACTCCTTTTCTCCTTCAATCCAACAAATGAAATGTTAACTCCAAGCTATGTTGTTCTTCTCCTCACAATGAACAACTTTTCTCTAATAGTTTATTCTCAAATTTTTATGGAAGGTGGTGCATTCTAGAGAGAGAAAGCTTGGTATTTTGGGTAATAATGGAAGAGGTGTGTTGGTTTGTTGAAGAAAAAGGTTTTGTCGTGGGATTTTTATAGATTGAGAGTGATGAGATCGATCTGCTAGGGTGAATAGATCGATCTTCCTTTGGTTTTTAGCCATCGAATTCTCAGGTTGAAATGGGAGGGATTGATCTACTCATTGGGGAGAGATTGATCTGGAAATCAAATGGGGATCGATTTGCACTTAAAAAGGGGATCGATATGGGCTTGGCAAAGGCAATGCAGATTGATCTGCTCATTGGGGAGATCGATCTGCTCAATGGGGAGATCGATTTTCCTTGGCAGATTCACTTGGAATTGCTTTGCTTGCACAAGGGATCAATCTGCCTTGGATAAGAGATCGATCTGGCCTTCATCTGGGGCATTTCATGTTGCATTTTTCCAGATTTTCCAATGGTAAATTCCT
Source organism: Firmiana major (assembly GCA_033439115.1). Taxonomy (NCBI): domain Eukaryota; kingdom Viridiplantae; phylum Streptophyta; class Magnoliopsida; order Malvales; family Malvaceae; genus Firmiana; species Firmiana major. The sequence goes on from CM065913.1 coordinate 25,620,678, forward strand.
ATTTCATTGTTCCAATACTCATTTTGCATTTTAATCCCACTTAGAACATGGAAAGACTCATTTCCTATGATTCACATACAATATGAATTGTGTGTATTGCTTGAATTTATAAAGAATACATAGAATTCATAGTCTATGCATTATTAATTCGTGTCTTCATTCCTTATCCATCCCTTCTTCATTCCTTAAAGTTTAAATTTGTTTAGTTTGTGACCACTTCAGCCCTTATTTATCCTTTGCTTGTATCTTAACTTATTTATATCATTTCACAATTCTATGTGCATTCCTGTGCAGTGTCATGCATCATCATTTATAAATTATAAGCTTACACCTCAGGATCTCATCATCCAACATCTATATATTACATCGTATACATTCTTCAAATTCTGAATTAATTAATCTTAATACATCCCATACATCATTGTTCATCAAGTGTCTGTAAATACAATATTAGTCTAGGCACATGAAATGATAAATTATACCTCAAAGTACAATATATGGCATGGAACTCAAGTCCTCCACTAGCCAATACTCCATACGTCGCAGGAAATTCTCCTCACTTGAAGAAATCTTGGGGGGGGGGGGAATATAAAAACAAGGTGAGCTTCTAAATTGCTTAGCAAGGGGGTAAGGGACTCATTGATAAAATAATGATTTGCACAGCACAATCACTTTGTTTTGTGGGTGGAAACCCAATAAACTCTGTAGAAAAGTGTAGCATGAATAATCAAAACAGCATCTCAACTCATTTCTCAAAGCTCATGCAGAAACATGAGAATAATTGGTTTAATATAAAAACCACAGTTACAAGCATGTAGAAAACATGATGCGATAATGGATTTTCTCATAAAACGTGATGAAAATCACTGCAATAGTAATGCATGTGGTGCAGCCACCAAACACAATCTCATGTGTAAAACGAGACTAGGCAAATAAAACTCATATAAAAATTCGTCATGGCACATCAAAACGATTGAACTCATCCCCTAGGTGGACATCCCCAATCGAGGGATTTCGTCAACAATAATACACCCATGGCCATGGTTCACTGTAGACTTGATCAGAGTCGTACAGCCATCAGTCTTACATGCTATCAAAGCAATGTCACCCATCGCTGCCGCGGAGTGGGGTCATCTCATGTTACTAGAACGGAGGCGTAGGTCTTACGTGCTACTAAAGCACGGCCCGACCTTACATGCTACAAGAGCAAAGCCCTATGTGTATTCAACATGACACACTTAAGTCTCAGTAATAGCTATTATCATATAAAATCGTTTTGCCTTCACGTAGCGCTCATAATGGTTTTTCTCATAAAACTCATCTCAAAACTGTTTTGTACTCAACACAAAACATATCAAAACCGAGCTCAAACTGGCAAAACCACGCACACATTTCTCAAATCTCAGTACGCCTTAATGTAGAGCCCAAATCACTTTTCACTTTTCAAACTCAAAACGGTTGTAAAACAATTTCACATTTAGTTTACAACTCAAAAACATTAGGCCCCAACCGGCTATAAAAACGTGTGCCACAACTCATTCGCAACTCATAAAAACATGCTTGTTTTCTCAAATCACATTTCATATCATCACAAAATCGCATACACAAATGAGTTTAAGTTTTCCCTTACCTCATTACACCTTGTATAGTGCAATCGTTCCCCCAAACAACAGGCTAGCCTCGCATTCCTCTCTGAAACTCTCGGCCTGTCCAAACGATGTTAAGACATCAATAATTCATTTCAACCACATCATCGAGCACAATTTGCTCATATTCTCATTAAATACTACAAATCTCGTTTTTCTCATATCCCTATCATAATCCACCTTCTTATCCCCTACAATTCAAATCCTACATTTTTCTTGCATAATATCCATGCCAAAATCACCTCATTGCCTCAATTCCAATTTATAGCCAAAATCCCAAAATTACCATAAATTGTATAATATCATTATTACTCCAACAAAGTCACAATTTCATCAACTCTAATCATTTCCTAGTTATTTTATCACAACACCCATAGCCACAATTACCAAAACTCACCTCAATATCAAAGATTAAAGCTTAGAAATTTACCCAAAATTCATGGAGAGCTCTATTCACACCTCAATTCAATTCGTCCTTCGATTTCCAAGTATGTTGCTCTTCTTTGGATGAGGAACAACTTTCCTTTTTTCCTCTGCTTGAGATTTGGACGAAAATGGGGATTTTGGAGGAGAGAGAAAGCTAGGGTTACGAAAATGGTGATTTGGAGAGAGAGAGATCAATTTCCAAAAAAACAAAGGGGTCTTTATATAGTCTGAAGGTAGGAGATCGATTTGGTCCTTGATGAGATCGATCTCTCTTTGAATTTAGGAACGTTTTGGGGTAATTTTATGCCTAGGAGATCGATCTGTCGTGGGGTGAGATCGATCTCATAATTGCTTCATGAGATCGATCTGCTCCTTGAGGAAATCGATCTTCTGTTTACAGAAATACTTATGAGATCGATCTGCTCCTTCAGGAGATTGATCTTCTCAGTACAGAAACATTTTGAGATCGATTTACTTGCCTATGAGATCGATCTACCTATCAGTTCTTACACATTTCCTGCATTCTAGAGCCATGAGATCGATCTCTTATCCTTGGAGATCGAACTGGCCTTCACAGATTGTACTGCTGCTGCATCAATTTGTAAAAAACTCAATGTAAAACTTCCTAAAATCTACCCCATAGTCCATATTTCAATCCATACACATTCAAAACTTAAAAACATCATCTTCTTATACTTCATCATATCTAAAACTTGTGTGTAACACATCATAATTTCATACACCAAATTACAATTCCCATAACTGGGGTATACAAAATTCATAGTTCTCACACATGGGGTCTCACAAGTTAGCACTTGACTCGTGCTATTTCATGAAATTATGGAAATCAAATAGCCAACCTATCCATAAATTTTCTTAAACCAAAGCAATGTATTTCATAAAAATATCAAAACATGATATTTATGCAATTATTAGCCTTACTATCCCTTTTGTAAGATTCACTTCAAAACCAAATCATCTATATTCGTAATTGTTCACACAAACCATTAATTCTTTTCTAGATAACTAAGCAATTACAAAGCCCTATAAACAGCCACCAAAATACATGCAGCTATCTCTAGGTACTTATAAAATTCCCTTACCTGGAATCACGTCGAGTGATTCAACTTCCTTAGAGCTGCTCGATCGTGCAGTTCGATTCGCCTTCAATGAAATCTCCGGGACTACACAAAATTACATTTCACATCAATTTAATCCAATGTAATAAAATTCTTGCTTTTACTATAGTCGATTCAACTTATAGCTTTTTCATTTACACTTTTAAGACCCTATTTCCTCTTAAGTCCATTTTGATTACTCTATTAATTTCTTGAGAGTCTATTGAACTCTTTAGGCCTATTGATTCACACTAAACCGATATTAAGCTCATAGTGCCTCTAGTTCATCATTTCCTTCACTATGGTAATTTATCAAACACCTCATATGCTCATTTCCAATTATCATCCATTCAACATACAGATTTCACAAAGTTATCTTAAAATCATTTATACATGCTTACTAACATCTCTTCATGTTTAAATCATTATCAACTCCATGCCATTTCAACTTTCTCTCACTAAACTCATTCTAGGTCATGGTTGTTTAAGCATGTAAATGAATATTTCATTAAACAATATATACACTAATCTACTCATCAAAATGTCTACTTTAACATACTAGAAGATGGTGTATCAAAATCTTACCTAGCTTGGCTTATTTCCTCTTTTTGGCTAAAATGGGGAAAAATACCTCTTTGGTCCTTCAATCCAAAAAATGAAATATTAGCTCCAAGCTATGTTGTTCTTCTCCTCATAATGAAAAACTTTGCTCTAATAGCTTTTTCTCAAATCTTTATGGAAGAGGGTGCATTCTAGAGTAAGAAACTAGGTTGTTGTTGAAAATGGAAGAAATTTAGGTTGTCTCGTGGAAATGAAGATTCAGCTGCCCAATTTTTATAGAAAATGCATTATGAGATCGATCTCCAAGGGCAGGAGATCAATCTGGCCTTACTTAAATTCCTTCAGAAATTCAACTTTGCAGGCCATGAGATCAATCTGCTCAAGTGAATAGGATCGATATTTGTTCATGGGGTGGGATTGATCTGGTTCAGGCAGAATGCTTCAGAGATCGATCTGGCCTATCTAGAGGCAACTAGAGATCGATCTATCTATGTGACAAGATTGATCTTGTCCAAGCTGAGGCAAATTGAGATCGATCTGCCTTGTAATGAGATCGATCTACCCCATATTCTGCAGCATTTCAGCTGCAATTTTCTCAGATTTTCAAAGTTAAACTCTCATTCAATCACTTCAATGTCCATTTTGAAATTCATTCACACTTAACACTAAAAAACATCCAATTCTTATATAATTTAACTTGTAGGTACATCATGAAAATCATAAGATTACATAGAATTTTATGAGTCTTGCACAAACAACACACGGTACAGTGTACTCTGTGACACTTGCACGGTACAACATACACCCATGGACCCTATCTCAATAGATAATTAATGCCACATCTCTAAATCCACGTGCGAACATCTCATCTATGTGTCACTCAGTCTACACAAGGCAATCAACATAGTTTTAACATGGCATGTATATCACATTAAAGTTACAGTGCGAGCCTTGAGTGCGACTCACAGTCAACACCCCACTCAAGCACTGTTTCACACATATCACAAAATCGAACTCTAGTGCGAGTAACACTCTAGCACTAGGTCATGGACAATTTACATTTCAAATCGAGTATGAGGAACGCTCCAGTACTATGTTGTAAGATCGTAAAATTCCCTATACCAATGTTTTGTTATTTAATGTTAAGTCGGGATTAGTTTATGGATGGGAGGATATAATTTAATCAAGAGATAGGATAAATAGAATTAGAATGGGATTATTTCGGTTTACACCACTTAGGATAATAGTTTTAGTGTAATTTTAGTTTAAGTAATGTAGAAATAGGTAAGCATAAGTATTAAAACCGAAAATTTTAGTCCAAAATAAACAAAAATATAACAATGATAAATTATATAGAGAGTAAATATAAATTAAATGCATAATGTATAATGTATGTTAGGATTATGTCATGAACGTAATTTATGTAGTTGAAATATGTTCATGTGATTAAATTAGGATAGACTAAGATGAATTGCCATTAGAGATTAGGCTAAATATTCATGAAAGTAGAAGTAAGTTTAATTTATGTAAGTAAATTAAAGTGGTGACCGAAAATGCTAAGGAAATAATGCAAAATTGGTTAAATGAAATTTGAATAACAATTAAGTAGTGATTGAAAATCTATATGAAACCATGATAAAATCGATTAAAGGGAAATTTCATGAATAATTAATTAGTGACATTGTTAAATTTAAGCAAGTTAATTAAGTTAATTATAGATTTAATAAATTTGATATTATACTGTAACAAAATCTGAAAATATTAAGCTGCTAACATTAAGATAAAAATACACTTATGTATAAATTACAAAATCTGAAATTATATATTGATGTAGACCTTATGTAAAGATTATTTTTGAAACATGTTGATATGCGCGTACAAGAGAATGATTTAGGCCGATCAAAGAAACGTGTGGATTGGGAATTGAAGCAGCTAAAAACTCAAGCTGGACAGAAATAATGATGGTAGACTTTGAATGAAAAATAGAATAACAACCTAGACATGAAGTGATAGAGGTCCACTTGCTCGTGATGCTAAGATCCATGGGTCATCCAAAGAGGACCCCTAGTCATCTATATTTGTTTGGAAGCCCAAGCGACATGAGTCTTGGTTTATTAATAAGTTGAGTTAAGTGTTTAAAGAGCCCACATTTGAGTCTTATTGCATTTTAGACTAATTATCCTATGTAACTAGGCTTAGGCATGAATTTAGGTTTTAGTTTTATTTTCTGTTTGGTGTTAATTTCAGCCTACTTGTTTAAGGGTTTAAATGCTAGATATTATTATAAATACCTTGTAAACGCTATGAAAAAAAAAAGAACAAATCAGATTAAATTTTTAAAAATTTGAGTATGCCTCTTTCTAGGGTTCCCTCTCAACTGGGCCTATCAAGGTCTTCTTCCTTGTGGCACCTCCCTCTTCACCAACCACTATTGTTATACCTTAGGTTCTCAAATTTTATATTCATAGAGTCGAGGTCCAATACCTTTGGTTCAAGTCTCTTTAGACTTCGGGTCTAGGTTGATATTTTATTTTCCATTCAAAGTTTACCATCATTATTTCCACCCAGCTTGAATTTTTAGTTGTTTCAATTCTCAATCCACACATTTTCTTGATCGTCCTAAATCATCCTCTTGTACGCACATATCAGCTTGGTATCAGAGCGAGGTTTCAATTTTTTGGTTGTACGTCTTCCCCTCATCTATAACACTAAGTTAGTGTAAAAAAAAAAATTCCTACACTTAGTTGTAGTGCTTGAGAAGGCCTCTACACTTAGTTGTTGTGTTTGAGTTGGACTCTACATTTAGTTGTTGTGTTTGAGTTGGACTCTATACTTAATTGTTGTGTTTGAGTTGGACTTCTGAAATTTTGTTTCAAGTCAGTCTCTTAGCCACACTAAAACTCTTAGACTCTACACTTAGTTGTTGTGCTTGAGTTAGACTTCTGAATTTTTGTTTCAAGTCAGTCTCTTAGCCACACTAAAACTCTTTCTCACTACCCTAATCGCAAATCAAATTAGTCTTTATTAAAAAAAGAAAAAAAAGAAAAAGAAATAAAAGAAAAAAGAAAAAAAAGAAACTGTGTACTGTTCAAACACTATTTATAGAAACATTCTGTTGAGTTATGGGACGCATGAGTATCCGTTTTAAAGAAAACGATGAAATAAAATGAACCCATGGATTTAATCCATGGGCCCCACCTTCTCTTAACCAAATTCCATCGTTTTCCTATAGTTTTAGGCCTTTTTTTGTTTTTTCTGGTGATTATTTCTTTGAGATTCATATTGTGTCACCTTAGTCGTTCCTTTCTGATGTAAAAAAAAAAGAAAAGAAAAAGAGAAAATACTTGGTGAATTGGTTGATCATTCGAGGTTGAATCTTTAACTAAGTCTCTAGTACGATTATGAACCTATAAAGTTGAGGTAGAGTAAGGGAAAAAGGCATGAGCGTGTGAGAAACATTAGTAGAGAAAAGTCAAATTACGTGAGTGAAACACGAGTGTGAGTGCCCCATCTTGAGTGAATTGAGTGTAAACTCGTGAGGTTATCACTTGTAAGGTTCTTTGTTTTCTGTTATCACAAACGTTTATTGCAGGTTAAAGACGTCTTCTAAAGGTGATAAGTCAGACTTTAAAAAAATTGAGTTCATGCTCTAGACAATGCAACAATAGGTCCACCGGATGGACGTGAAATTCAATGAAATTCATGATAAGTTGGACCGACATGAAGCTTAGTTTGCAAGGATCCAACATGGTGATTCTTCCTGTCTAAAAAGTAATATTGTTACCAATAAAGAGTATGATGATAATGTTGGGTATGATTTAGAAGAAGAGTCTGAGGCAGATAGACATCATAGAAGGTATCACGAGTATAGAGATAGGATCGAGTTGATAGAGCCTATGATAGAGGCAAAGAGAAGATGGATAGAAACCTTGGCAGCATAAAATTGAAGATTCCTCATTTCCAAGGCAAGAATGATCCTGAGGCATATTTATAGTGGGAAAGGAAGATTGACATGGTATTTGACTACTACCACTACTCTGAGGTAAAGAAGGTTAAACTTGCTACAGTAGAGTTCACAGAATATGCTATGGTATGGTGGGATCAGCTGGTCTCCAGTAGAAGAAGATGTGGTGATCCTCCAATGTCTACATGGGATGAGATGAAGAGCATCATGAGGAAAAGATTTATGCCTAACCATTACTACAAAGAGTTGTACCAAAAGCTCCAAGGTCTCACCCAGGGTTCAAAAAGTGTTGACGATTATTACAAAGAGATGGAGATAATCATGATCCGAGCCAATATTCAAGAGGATGTAGAAGCTACTATGGCTCGTTTTCTCTAAGGCTTGAACAGTGAGATTGCCAATGCTGTAGAGTTGCAGCATTACATGGATTTAAAGGAGATGCTGTATGTAGCTATCGAAAGGAAATGTACATCTCGTTTCACTCCTAGTTCAGTTCCTGTTTGGAAATCTAACACCTTTCGTAGGGATGATAAGCCTCTGCTTAACCCTAAGTCAAAAAGTTTTGTTAAGTCTAAGACTGAGCCTGCCTAAGCATCTCAGAGCAGAACACGTGACATTAAGTGTTTTAAGTGTTTGGGTCGTGGACATATTGCCTCTCAGTGTCCTAACCGTAGAGTGATGCTCATGCTTGGGAATGGAGATATTGAGAGTGAAGGTTTTCAAGTTGGTATTGAGGATGAGATACCTGTGTTAGAAGATGCTGAAGAAGAAGAAAATGTTGAGTTTGCTGCTTGTGGTTAAGCACTTGTTACCAGACGTGCTCTTAATACTCATGTGAAGTTTAAGGATGAGGTACAACGTGAGAACATCTTCCATACTAGATGCCATATTAGTGACAAGATATGCTCTGTGATCATTGATGGTGGGAGTTATACTAATGTTGCTAGCACATACCTTGTTGATAAGCTAAAGTTGCACACTACCAAGCATCACTGCCCATATAAGTTGCAGTGGATTAATGACTGTGGTGAAGTGAACATGGTGAGAAAGTCTTGGTTCCTTTTCGTATTGAGAGGTATCAGGATAAAGTGATGTTTGATGTGGTACCCATGCAAGCTAGCCACTTGTTGTTAGGTAGACCGTGGAAGTATGATCGAAGAATCATCCATGACGGTTACACTAACTGTTACTCCTTTTTTATGGATGGCAAGAAGATCACTCTTGCTCCCTTTAACCCCATGGAGATTTACAAGAATCTATTAAGGCTGAAGGAGCAACATGATAAGCAAAGGAAGCTAGCTCAAAAACAGAAGGGAAGCAAGGAAAACAAAGCAGTGAGCTACCATGCCAACCTTCGAGATGTGAAGACTGCATTTATTGCTAAGTCTCCTATCTTTTTGCTCTTACTTAAAGACTCTTGTTTTATTGATACTGAACTCCATGATAGTTTCCTTACTGATGTCACTCATTATTGTAGGAGTTAGAGGATGTATTCCCTGAGGATATCCCAAATGGACTACCACCATTGAGCTTGCCACATGTTGAGCTTGCCTATAACTGGCATTACCTAGCGCTGAGTAAAGTAACTTGGATGGGAAATAGAAGGCTAAGTTTGTGAAGCAACTCTATGAGAAAGTGTGTCAAGTTATTAAAAGGAAGACTGAGCAGCATATCACCCAAGCCAATAAGCACTGCAAGAAAGTAGTCTTTGAACATGGTGATTGGATTTGGGTACATATGAGACAGGAGAGGTTCCTTACTCAGTGACGAACTAAGTTGAATCCCCGAGGAGATGGAGCATTCTAGGTCATTGAGAAGATCAACGATAATGCCTACCGATTGGATCTTCCTGGTGAGTATGGTGTATCTAATACTTTTAATGTTTTTGATCTTTCTCCCTTTTCTTTTGATGAAGGTACATTTGATTTGGGGACAAATCCTTTTGAGCAGAGGGGGAATGATGGAGGTCTACTTGCTCGTAATGTCAAGGATCCATGGGTCATCCAATGAGGTCCCCCCAATCATCTATATTTGTTTAGAAGCCCAAATGACATGAGTCTCAATTTAGTAATAAGTTGGGTTAAGTGTTTAAATAGCCCACATTTGAGTCTTATTGCGTTTTAGACCAATTATCCTATGTAACTAGGCTTAGGCATGAATTTAGGTTTTAGTTTTATTTTCTGTTTGGTGTTAATTTCAGCCTACTTGTTTAAGGGCTTAAGTGCTAGATATTATTATAAATACCTTGTAAACGCTCTTGAAAAAAAAGAAGAACAGATCAGATTGAATTTTCAGAAATTTGAGTGTGCCACTTTCTAGGGTTCCCTCTCAACTAGACTTACCAAGGTCTTCTTCCTTGTGGTGCCTCCCTCTTCACCAACCACCATTGTTATACCTTAGGTTCTCAAATTTTATATTGGTAGGGTCGAGGTCCAATACCTTTGGTTCAAGTCTCTTTAGACTTCGGGTCTAGGTTGATATTTTGTTTTCCATTCAAAGTCTACCATCATTATTTTCGCCCAACTTGCGTTTTTAACTGTTTCAATTCTCAATCCACACGTTTTCTTGATCGTCCTAAATCATCCTCTGGTACTCACATATCACGAAGTCTAAAGAGACTTGAACCAAAGGTATTGGACCTCGACCATACGAATATAGAATTCAAGAACCTAAGGTATAACAATGGTGGTTGGTGAAGAGGGAGGTGCCCCAAGGAAGAAGACCTTGATAAGCCTAGTTGAGAGGGAACCCTAGAAAGAGGCACACTCAAATTTTTTAAAAATTCAATCTGTTCTGTTCTATTTTATTTAAGAGCTTTTACAAAGTATTTATAATAATATCTAGCACTTAAGCCCTTAAGCAGCTGGGCTGGAATTAACACCAAACATAAAATAAGACTAAAACCTAAATTCACGCCTAAGCCTAGTTACATAGGATAATTGGTCTATAACGTAATAAGACTCAAATGTGGGCTATTTAAACACTTAACCCAACTTATTACTAAACCAAGACTCATGTCGTTTGGGCTTCCAAACAAATATAGATGGCTGGGGGACCTGCTTAGATGACCCATGGATCCTTGGCATCACGAGCAAATGGACCTCCATCATTCGCCTTGTCATCATTAACATCATGAGCAAGTGGACCTCCATCATTCCCCCTTTCTTGATTTGTCTTCAAATCGCATGTACCTTCATCAAAAGAAAAGGGAGAAAGATCAGAAACATTAAAAGTAGCAGATACACCATACTCACCAGGAAGATCCAATCGGTAGGCATTATCGTTGATCTTCTCAATGATTTGGAATGGTCCATCTCCTCGGGGATGCAACTTAGTTCGTCACTGAGTAAGGAACGTCTCTTTTCTCATATGTACCTAAAGCAAATCACCAGCTTCAAAGACTACTTTCTTACGATGCTTATTAGCTTAGGTGGTATACTGCTCAGTCTTCCGTTCAATAGCTTGACGCACTTTCTCATGGAGTTGCTTCACAAACTTAGCCTTCTATTCTCCATCCAAGTTACTCTGCGGCACTAGGTAATGGCAACAAATCCAAAGGAGTAAGAGGATTAAAGCCATAAACAACTTCGAATGGAGAACAACTTGTAGTGGAGTGGACTCTGCGGTTATAGGCAAACTCAACATGTGGCAAGCATTCTTCCCAATTTTTCAAATTCTTCTGTATGACATATATTAATAATGTAGATAGGGTTCAGTTGACCACCTCAGTCTGTCCATCAGTTTAGGGGTGACAAGTGGTGGAGAATAACAATTTAGTTCCCAATTTGCCCCATAATGTCTTCTAAAAGTAACTAAGGAACTTGACATTACGATCGGAGACAATTGTCCTCGGCACACCATGTAGACGTACCATCTCTTTAAAAAAAAGGTCAGCAATGTTGCTTGCATCATCCGTCTTGTGGCAAGTAATGAAATGAGCTATTTTGGAGAACCTGTCAATAACAACAAAAATAGAATCTCTACCATGTTTTGTTCTAGGCAGGCCCAAAAGAAAATCCATAGAGATATCAATCCACGGAGTAGTAGGAATGGGTAAAAGAGTATATAAGTCATGATTATGAACTCTAGATTTAGCTTGCCTACATGAAATGCATCTATCACATAACTTCTCTACATCTCTCCTCATGTTAGGCCAAAAGAAGTGCTCATGCAAAACATCTAGAGTTTTCCTAACTCCAAAGTGACCCATTAACCCTCCACTATGGGCTTCTCTAACTAACAGCTCACGCAAAGAACTCCTAGGCACACATAACTTATTCTCTCTAAATAAGAACCCATCTTGCCTATAAAACTTGCCAAAACTAGATGTAGCACATGCATCATAAACATTACTAAAATCAGCATCATCAACATACTGGTCTTTGATATACTCAAATCCTAAAAGCTTAGCACCAAGAGTTGTGATAAGAGTATACCTACGAGACAACACATCAGCTACGACGTTCTCTTTACCTTGTTTGTATTTGATCACGTACGAGAACACCTCAATGAACTCTATCCACTTGGCATGATGCTTGTTAGCTTACTCTGTCCCTTCAGATGCTTTAAGGACTCGTGATCGGTGTTGATGATGAATTCTTTAGGCCACAGGTAATGCTGCCATGTCTCCAAGGCCGTCACTCATGCGTACATCTCCTTATCATATGTGGGATAGTTAAGTGTTGTCCCACTTAACTTCTCACTAAAGAAGGCAATTGGGCGGTTTTCCTGCATAAGCACAGCTCAAATTCCTACAACTGAGGCATCACACTCAATCTCAAAATTTTTAGTAAAGTCAGGCAGAGTTAACAAAGGAGCAGAACAAAGTTTATCCATTAGCAAATTAAAAGGATGCTCTTATGCAAGACCCCAATGAAATGTAACATTCTTTTTGACCACTTCGGTCAAAGGTGCAACTATAGTGCTAAAGTCTCTAACGAATTGACGATAGAAACTAACTAAGCCATGGAAACTACGCACCTCAGAAATAGACTTAGGTACAAGCCAATCTCTAATTGCCTTTACCTTCTCATCATCAACAGAAATGCCATGTGAAGAAACTACATACCCAAGGAAAACAACCTGATCAGTAAAGAATGTACATTTATTAGAATTGGCATACAAACTTTCATTCCTCAAAAGAGTAAGAACATTCCTAAGATGCTCAACATACTCATGCAGACTCTTACTGTAAATCAGAATATCATCGAAATAGACAACCACAAACTTACCAATGAAAGCACGTAAAACATGGTTCATTAAGCGCATGAATGTATTAGGTGCATTAGTCAAGCCAAAAGGCATAACTAAGCACTCATAAAGACCATGTTTAGTCTTAAATGCGGTTTTCCATTCATCACCTACTTTCATACGAATTTGGTGATATCTACTCTTTAAATCAATTTTAGAAAATATGCATGCACCATGCAACTCATCGAGCATGTCATATAGCCTAGGAATAGGATAGTAATACTTTACAGTGATTTTGTTGATGGTTCGACAGTCAACGCACATCCTCCACGTACCATCTTTTTTAGGAACAAGCAATACGGGCATTGGCGTATAAACTTATGCTCTCTCTCACGCAACCTTTCCTCATGAGCTCCTCAACTTGCCTTTGAAGCTCCTTCGTCTCCTCTGGATTGCTTCTGTAGGCTGGGCGGTTAGGTATGGAAGCTTCGGGGACAAGGTCAATCGGGTGCTCGATCCCACGAATCGGTGGTAGTCTATTTAGGATCTCCTTAGGGAATACATCCTTGAACTCCTGTAATAATGAGACAACATCAGTAGGCAAAGTATCATAGAGTTTAGTATTAATAACACAAGAGTCTTTAAATAAGAGTAAAAGGATAGGAGACTTAGCAATAAATGTAATCTTCACATCTCAGGGGTTGGCATGGTAGCTCACTACTTTGCTTTCCTTGCTTCCCTTCTTTTCTTTAGCTAGTTTCCTTTTCTCGTCATGTTGCTCCTTCAACCCCAATTGATCCTCATAAATCTCCTTACGGCTAAGGGGAGCAAGAGTGATCTTCTTGCCATCTATAAAAGAGGAGTAACAGTTAGTGTAACCGTCATTGATGATTCTCAGATCATACTGCCGCGGTCTACCCAGCAATAGATGGCTAGCTTGCATGGGTACCACGTCACACAACTCTTTATCCCGATACCTTCCAATACGAAAAGGAACCAAGACTTGCTTCACCACATTCACTTCACCACAACCATTAATCCACTGCAACTTATATGGGCGGTGATGCTTAGTAGTGGGCAACTTTAGCTTATCAACAAGGTATGTGCTAGCAACATTAGTACAGCTCCAATCATCAATGATCACAGAGCATACATTGTCACTAATATGGTATCTCGTACGGAAGATGTTCTCACGCTGTACTTCATCCTTAAACTTCACATGAGTATTAAGAGCACGTCTGGCAACAAGTGCTTTACCACAAGCAGCAAACTCAACATCTTCTTCTTCTTCAGCATCTTTTAACGCATGCATCTCATGCTCAATACCAACATCAGAACCTTCACTCTTAACATCTCCATTCTTAAGCATGAGCATCACTCTACGATTGGGACACTGAGAGGCAACATGTCCATGACCCAAACACTTAAAACACTTAATGTCACGTGTTCTGCTCTGGGATGCTTAGGCAGGTTCAGTCTTGGGCTTTGGAGGGTCCTCAAACTTTGGCTTATTAAAACTTTCTGACTTAGGCTTAAACATAGGCTTATGATCCCTATGAAGGGTGTTAGATTTCCAAACAAGAACTGAACTAGGAGTGAAACGGGATGTACCTTTCCTTTTGTGTTGCCTTTCCACTTTGATGGCCACATGTAGGATCTCCTCTAAATCCATGTAGTACTGCAACTCTACAACATTGGTAATCTCACGGTTCAAGCCTTGGAGAAAACGAGCCATAGTAGTGTCACAACCCTTCTTGACTTAACCAAAACCAGTACAAATTTTTCAAATTTTAACTTACCTTTCCTTTCATCAATGGTTGGGTTGTGATTCGATGTTAGCTTCCTCGCGTACCATATCATTCATTACCATACATACATGTCAATATATTATTTCTGACTGTAAACTTCTTGTATAATATATGTAAGATCGTCTAATACAAATACATTCCTTAAAATATGTATCGTATACATTATTGTGTTGTTTCTATGTTTAGATTCATAACCGTACAAAATATGTATACCTATCGATCGATAGGAAATAGAAGCGGACAACAGGAATATTATCCCTCAAGCACACTCGCTCTACTGCTGATGCTCTGTAGAGAGGGGAAATAAAGGGGGATGAGCATACAGTGCGCTCAGTAAGGAAATCAGGCAAGCAAGTAGACATCTACACTATCTACTCAAAATAATGCTATGCCTTGAAAACATCATTTCCTTAACTTATTTTAAAAGCATGTCTTTAAATATATATATATATATACTTGTACAGATTAAATCCCATGTACAGAAGTCATGCTTTCGTTCTCAAATGTAGGCATATAGTGCAAAATAATGCATCTTTAAAATATCACAATGCCTTTAGATAAATCAAGCCATTGATATTCAAATCAAAGTAAATATGGCATTCAATAATTCACAACACAAAATTGGATTCCAACCTATCCCTCAGGTCTATCCGTATCATACATAAATCAGTCAAGTGATATATCATGTGAGACTCTGTGGTGAAATGCAATAATATCTTGGACTATTACCACATACTATAATGGTGATCCCAGGCTACACGGAACCCTAGTGTGCAGGGCATCACTGCTGCAATAGGAGGGGGTCAGTCTATCACAACTACCAGCTATCAACTCCTCAACTCCACAACACCACACAATACAGTGTACTCCATGCCACTCGCACGATACAACGTACTCCGTGGACCCTACATTACAATCGGGGTGCCTGCCATAGGTTTTAGCCCTCAAACCATGAAAAATCAATACCACGTCTCCAAATCCACATGCGAACATCTCACATTGTGACACTCAGTCTACATGAGGAAATCAAGCATGGTTTTCAATATGTCTTATATATCACATAAAATACAGTGCGCGCCTTTGAGCGCTACTCACAGTCGACACTCCGCTCAAACACTGTTTCACATCACAAACTCAAACTCTAGTGCGAGTAAACCTCTAGCAACTAAGTCAATGCATAATTCATGTTTCAAATCAAGTACGAGTAATAGCTTCAGTACCATGCTATGTATAAAACTCATCAAATCAAGTACGAGCAATAGCTCAAGTACTATGTCATGTATAATCATGAAGAATCGAGTACGAGCAACGCTCTAGCACTCTGTCATGTATCTCATCTAAAATTCGAGTACGAGCTAATCGCTCTAGCACTCTCTCATGCATAAATCATATAAAATTGAGTACGAGTAATAACTCCAGCACTCTATCATGCATGTCATGGAAATCCAGTGCATATCATACATCAGCACTAATACATGTGGAAGATATATGAACTCAAGTGTGAGCTGTGCTCTAGCACGATTTATTCTCACATAATTCGATAGATGCTTTTTAAAAAGGGATGATTTTTAAAATATCAAAATCAATAGTATAAAGCGTGCTTAATTCACATCAACCTTAAAATCATTAGCCAATTTGCCTACTCTGTTGCTAACCAATAGCAAAAATAGTCAAAATGGTGGTTTCCATGCTTTTTACAACTTTTCACAAAAGTTCACTTTTTTCCTAACAAAGGGTAAAATCGTAATTTGCCACTATCGGGTCACAATAATTATTATTCACTTTCTCTGACCCTCAGAGTTTTTAAGTGAATGTAAAAGCAGATGAAAGTATGTGTAGGAATCTCTAACTACTCACAAAAGTCCCTTACCTGCAATCACTCGAGAAATTTTACTTTCTCAAAGCTGCTCGATCCAGCAGTCTAATTCGCTCCTCCAATAAAATCTGGAGCTGCACATAGCCATTTATCAGGTTAATTTTACTTTTCCTATTGTATATCATATTAAATATAGTCCATTTCACTTAATGGGCTTTAATAAACCTTAATGGGCCTAACTATGCCTTAAGCCCATTTCCATTTTACTATTTATTTTCGTTGGGCCTATTAGGCTTGTGGGGTCTACCAACTCTTATTGGGCTTATCCAAGACCAATTACATCACATTGGACCTAAAATAATTGGGCTTGGCCCATTGGACCTCTCAGCCACATGTCATGGCCGAGAGCATCGCATGCCGTCGGTCACACCATGGCATGCCGTCCATGTCAATTTGTTTAGCCAATTTCACTTAGGTATTTTCACAAACACTTGGTTGGCAATGTTCTTAAGCTTCATATAGTTCATTTCGGCATTTTATCAAACACCTTGATTGCCAACTAAATACGTGTATCAATTAATCACATTGATTAATTCTAACTATACCATAATCATTAACACATGTATATCATCTCATTTGTGCCTTAAAATCATATGTGTATTCATCAATATTTCACTACTCACTCTCGGCCTAACCATGATCATAATGATTTCATATGTTTCAATGCTTAAAACATATACCAATATACTTAAAATTATTCATACATTAACATATATGAATTTGAAAGCTTGAAAATATACCTAGTATTTGTGTTCACACTTAGCCGAAACTTTGGAGCCTCACGGTTTGCACACTATGGCTTCTTAATAGCCAATTCAAACATATACCACTCTCCTCTCAATTTGGAACAACATTCATGAAGATTACAAGTTCCAAATATGGATAAATCCTTGTGATTTCTAGTGAGAGAAAGCTTGGATAAATGTATTTCAATGGTTTCTTCTTCTAGCCGAGAATGGTATGGTGAAGATGACAATGGTGTGGCTGATTTTATAAGCCATTAACTTAGCCATTAAGCCTTACTTTCCAGCCATTATAATTAACTTCCTAAGGTTTAGTTATGAGTCACCTAATGAGTCATCTAATGAGTCATAGCTTTAACTAAGGTTAGATACTTAATCCTAATGGGCCTTACAATTAGGCCTCTTGGTTTGGGCTTTCTTAATGGGCTTTCGGGCTGAAATTTTTACTATACCTTGGGCCTTTAATTGTCTAAATATTTGGCCTATCAATTGGTCCAACAATTCGGTCTAAGGGACCTAAGAATTTTGATCTACATTTAGTATACCTTAATGGGCTTTAAAATCTTCATTTCGTCCCATTATGTTTTTATCCATTAAATTTAATCTGGAATCCTTCTGAATAAATTTTCCTTACTTCAAGGGATGATTATCTTGTATTCTGACTAAAAAATATTTTTCTCCAAAATTTTCTCCATATTTGGGTTAATTTTTAACCTTGGTTAGTCAACTATGGTAAAAGTCCACTTTTCTTAACTATAGTTGACTTTTTCCTTAATCATTGACCACGTCGACTTTTTCTCAAAATTTTGAACGTGTCATATCTTATATCTGACACTCTTTTCTTTACATTTTAACCGTTCCCGGTAGGTAAATATGCCCGAAATACCTTAACTGGATAAAAAGTCCATTTTACCCTTTTTAGCTTTTACTCTCATTCTTTGTGTTCGGGACTAAATCAAACTGACTTTCCTTCATGGTCTCTCTATATTTTCTCATTTTAAGTTCTTCTCTTTAGTCAAAATGATTCAGATCCACTCGGTTTAACCAGTGGCTCTTATAGCTCACGTTAGGCTTTTATGTAGCTTATAAGTGTTAAATCATTTCACATACATTGTAAATCTAGTAAATACTCTTCTTATGATTCAACTATAATAATGAAGTGTTCATACACATAGGAATCATAAGGAACAAGTTACATAAAAGTACGGGTCTCACAAGTAGCCACTGCATCCTCCTGGATATTGGCTCGGATCATGATTATCTTCATTTCCTTGTAGTAATTGTCAACACTTTTTGACCCTGGGTGAGACGTTGGAGCTTCTGGTACAACTCTCTGTAGTAATGGTTAGGCACAAATCTTTTCCTCATGATGCGATTTATCTCATCCCATGTAGAGACTAGAGGATCAGAGTAGTGGTGGCAGTCAAATACCATTTCAATCTTCCTTTCCCACTCTAAATATGCCCCGGGATCATTCTTGCCTTGGAAATGAGGAATCTTAAATTTTATGCTGCCAATGTTTCCATCCATCTTCTTTTTGCCTCTATCACGGGCTGTATCAACTCGATCTCTATCTCTATACTCATGATGCCTTCTATGATGTCTATCTACCTCATACTCTTCTTCTAAATCATACCTAATATTATCATCATACTCTTCATTGGTAACAATCTTACTTTTCAGACGGGAAGAATCACCTTGTTGGATCCTTGTAAACTGAGCTTCATGTCGGTCCAACTGATCATCAATGTCATTGAATTTCACGTCCATCCGTTGGAACTGTTGTTGCATTGCCTGGAGCATGAACTCAATTTTTTTAAAGCTGACTTATCACCTTCAAAAGACATCTTTAACCTGCAAGAAATGTTAGTGATAACAGAAAACAAAGAACATCACAAGTGATAACCTCATGTATTTACACTCAAGATGGGCCACTCACACTCGTGTTTCAATCAAGTAATTCGATTTTTCTCTACTAATGTTTCTCACACGCTCATACCTTTTTCCCTTACTCTACCTCAACTCTATAGGTTCACAATCGTACTAGAGACTCAGTCAAAGATTCAACCTCGAAGGATCAACCAATCCACCAAGTATTTTCTCTTTTTTTTTTTTTTACTTCAGAAAGGTACGACTAAGGTGACACAACAAGAATCTCAAAGAAATAATCACCAAAAAAACAACAAAAGGCCTAAAACTATAGGAAAACGATGGAATTGTGCCAATAGAGGGTGGGGCCTATGGATAAAATCCATAGGTTCGTTTTATTTCATCGTTGTCATTAAAACGGGTACTTGTGCGTCCCATAACTCAACAGAATTTTTCTATGAATAGTGTTTGAACAGTACACGGTTTCTTTTTTTTCTTTTTTTCTTCTTTTTTTTCTTTTTTTCTTTTGTTCTTTTTTTTCTTTTTTTTTTTAACAAAGACTAATTTGATTTGCGGCTAGGGTAGTGAGGAAGAGTTTTAGTGTGGTTAAGAGACTGATTTGAAACAAAAATTCAGAAGTCTAACTCAAACACAACAACTAAGTGTAGAGCCCAATTCAAACACAACAACTAAGTGTAGAGTCCAACTCAAACACAACAACCAAGTGTAGAGTCTAACTCAAACACAACAACTAAGTGTAGAGTCCAACTCAAACACAATAACTAAGTGTAGGAATTTTTTTTACACTGACTTAGTGTTAGAGATGAAGGGGAAGATGTACAACCAGAAAATTGAAACCTTGCTCTGATGCCAAACTGATATGCGCGTACAAGAGGATGATTTAGGACGATCAAAGAAACGTGTGGATTGGGAATTAAAGCAGCTAAAAACGCAAACTGGACAGAAATAATGATGGTAGACTTTGAATGGAAAATAGAATAACAACCTAGACCCGAAGTCTAAAGAGACTTGAACCAAAGGTATTGGACCTCGACCCTACCAATATAAAATTTGAGAACCTAAGGTATACCAATGGTGGTTGGTGAAGAGGGAGGAGCCACAAGGAAGAAGACATTGATAAGCCTAGCTGAGAGGGAACCCTAGAAAGAGGCACACTCAAATTTTTTGAAAATTCAATCTGTTCTGTTCTGTTCTTTTTTATTCAAGAGCGTTTACAAAGTATTTATAATAATATCTAGCAGTTAAGCCCTTAAACAAATGGGCTGGAATTAACACCAAGCAGAAAATAAGACTAAAACCTAAATTCACGCCTAAGCTTAGTTACATAGGATAATTGATCTAAAACGCAATAAGACTCAAATGTGGGCTATTTAAACACTTAACCCAACTTATTACTAAACCTAGACTCATGTCGTTTAGGCTTCCAAATAAATATAAATGGCTGGGGGACCTTCTTGGATAACTGATGGATCCTTGGCATCACAAGTAAATGAACCTCCATCATTTGCCTTATCATCATGAACATCACGAGCAAGTGGACCTCCATCACATGTTTATATATATTAAGAAAGATGCAAGTCAGGTTTCATAAAATTTGTATGAATATTAAATCTGAAAATGTAGTTACATATACATTAGAAATACAAGACTTGATTATATGTAGATTAAATATTAAATATGCAATTTAATTTTACTATGTTAAACCATATAGAAAGTTGATATATATATATATATATATATACATTAGAGGTATGAAAAAGCAGATTATATATAGATTAAAATTGTAAAACCTGCACTTTGGTTATTAAATTGATAAACAATGTAAACTTGAAATGTAATTATATGTATATGTATATATATATATATATATATATATATATATATATATTTATATATGTATTAGAGTAAAACATATAGATTGAAATTAAAATCTGAAATTGTGTTATTTAAATTGTTAAACCATATGCATTAGGAATAAAAACCAAAAATTTATGTAGATTAAAATGGCAAAAAAAAATCTGCAATTAGTTAGTAAAGTGTTGAAACATAGAAAAGCTTAAATGTATACACTAGGAGTATGGGAATCAAATTTCATGTAGAATTCTCTGCAATTTGTATTCAGATTATTAAATCCTATAAATATAAATTGTAACTTAATTTCAGAATTTATAAAACTGAAAATGCAGAAAAATATAAAACGCAGAAATTCCCTCTTCTTCCCCCCTCCCTCTCTCACGTTTTTCTCCTAAAGAAAAATAGAAAACAGAACACTCTCTTCTTCTTCACTTCTCTTCACGCCACCACCACCACACCATCTGGAAAATCCAGCCACCAGCCACGCCACTAGTCATCACAAATCAGCTTCCTAGGCCTGCATGCAACAACCATCCACCCCTCCATTGCCTTCCACGCCTAACAGCCCCCATATCCAGAAAAGTTTCTGTTCAGCCAACAAAAATCTGGAATTTGTAGTTGCATGTTAGTTTCAGTTGTTTAGAAATTAGATTAGACATGGATTATTACCTTCCAAGCTCACCAAACTCGTTTTCAACCTCCACCAGATCTGAAATATGCTGAAACAGCCAAGAAACCACCACTGCTAGCTGGAACCGAGAGTTGTGTGGTTGAGCTTAGTGCCTAGGTGCCTCGGTCAGGTGAAGAAGACCTTCAATTAAGCTCCAAAGGTGTAGGATAGTAGGTAATCAACAGAAATTTTAGAATTGGTTAGAGCAAATTTGGGGAAATTTTGTAAGAGTCTTGGCATTGTGTGATTTGAGGGTAAGGAAGTGTTAATTTTTGGAAATTTAATGTGTTTTCTGTATGTTAATTTATATGTGTAATTATTTTGTTTAAATTTCCAGAAAAATGTTACATGCACATGAATTAAATTTGTTAGCTAATGAAATCTTAAATTCTGAAAATTTTAATTGTATAAATTTTTAAGATAAATTGAGGAAGATGAGTTGCATGTACAAATTACTGCAGCAAGTGTGAATTGTAACAATTGAAGAAGAAAATTTAGTAGGAGCATGTAGGTAAATTCGGTTACACGTAGCCAAATTAGGGGAGAATGAATTTGCTGGAAATTTAAGAAAATGCAGTAATTTATAATGTGAATAAGATTGTTCTAAGGTCGCATGATTGAAAATTAAAATATATAAGTAGATATGATGAGTTGTGAGTCGGCTACATTAGATGCATGGAGGGAAATTGTTGAATTGGCAATGTGAAATTACATCATGTAATCTGAAATGGTAATGTACTATGTAAACTTCTATGGCTTAACATTCAACAAGAAAAATTGGAAGATTAGAACAACATATATATATTCGGCCATGAAAAGATGCAAAGAAAGGAAAATTCTACATGTGAAGAATTTATTTAATTGAGTACGCTGAATTGAGATAATACAAATATAGATGTTTAGGATTAAAAATTTGATAAGAAAAAAATTGAATTGGATAGAGTTAGGCTCGGTTGCAATAGCGGAACAAAACCAGAATTTGTATAATGCATGTAAATTAGGAGCAAGCTAAATCTAGGAATTTCATAATGCGATGCTTTATTTGAATGCAGAAAATTGATGTAGGATAACTTAATTCATGCTATTCAAGTAGAATAAAAATCTGAATTTGATGGCTAAAAATACTGAATGAATTGGTAGATTTAAAAGCTTAGGAAAATGATGCATTAACTCAATTGTGTAACTAAGTAGATTGCTGGAAAATTTGATGAAGTGAATGGTGATGGAGTGCTCGGTTAAGTAGGAAATTTAAGGGAATTTATGCATGCATTCGGTTAGGAGAATTAGATTACATAATTTGCCTAGAAATAATACACATTGGATACATGTAGGAAGTGAAATGAAATGCAGAAAATTTAATTCTTTAGCTGGAAATTATAATGAAGGGTTGGTTAATAAAAATAATGTCAATTAAATATTGAAATGGTTGAATGTGTATAAGAGCATAGGTTTGGCCAAATGAAGACTTTAGGAACAAATTTGTTGGCTGGAAATTAGGAACGAAAATAATTAATTAGTGTTGAGGCAATGTAGTCCCATAATGATAAAATCAGAATTTAGGAAAATAGGTAATGATAATTATGGGAGTTTCTATTAATAAAATGTTGGTAAATTTGATGATTTAAATTACAGAAATTGAATAAAGATAAGTGAGGAATAATATGAAAAAATATTTATTGCGTGAATGTAGTGTGAAATTAAGATTATGCTCAAGGCATTTGGCCACTTGATTAAGATTGAAAATAATTAAAAAGTAGAATTTTAGAAATTATGGCCATGAAAGCATGATTGGAAATGAATATGTGAGACCCCGTTTATGTATAATTGTATATAAGAGCATAGAAATGTAAGTGAAGTATATGTAATGTAAGTCCATAAGATTATGTACACACTTGTAATAAGAGTTGTGATTGTACGTACAAGTTACATTATGAATGAGTATGAAGAAATGGAATTAAACATGTGAAAAATGTGAATGGAATAGAATATGAGTAGTGTGGTAAAATGGAAGGAAGATTTGCGTAAGTTGTGCACTTTCATTTGGTTTATATCATGGATCCTTGGCTATACAAAGATTCTACACAAGTTTTAATGTGTATGAAGTATTAATGGATGTCATTTTCAAGTCTCAAAGATGATTGGATGAGAAAATGACCATGGCAGCAAATTAAGGATGTTTTGGTATAAGTTTCAGCAGGAAACTGCAGTAAAATCTAGAAATTATGCAAGCCAGATCGATCTCATAAAATGAGAGATCGATCTGGATGAGCCAAAGATGTTTGTGTTTGAGCAAAGGAATAGGGCAGATCGATCTCCAACGGAGCCAGATCGATCTCTTAAATATTCTGTAATAAAAAGATTGATCCTCAAGCACACAGATCGATCTCCTTAGCTCTCTGTTTGGGAGCAAATCGATCTTAAGATTCGACAGATCGATCTCATACTTAAAATGTCATGGAAAAGAAGAATTTAAGGGGACCAGATCGATCTTCTTTTTGTGCAGATCGATCTCCGCAAGCTATTTCTATAAAAAGGGCGTTGAAAACCAGCAGATTTCGAGACAAAATCATTTCCTTCCCTTTCCAACCCAAAACCTAGCTTTCTCTCTCTAAATCCAACCATTTTCAAGGAGATTTGAGGGAAGACTATTAGAGGCAAAGTTGTTCACATCAATGAGAAAAACAACATAGTTTGGAGGCATATATCCATTTGTTGGATTGAAGGAACAAAAGGCATTTCTAATTGGAGCAAAGAGGAAATCCAAAGAGGTAAGTTTCTAGTGCACAAATCCAAGTATATTTGTCTAGTTGATGATTATAAAGTTGATTTGGGTGTGCACATTGTGGGTAGAACTACCTAGAATGCCATGAAATGAATATAACCTAGAAATGAGTTAGTGTGAGAAGTGAAATGTGGTGGAATAAATGATGAATGGGATATCTTGAGATGATAATGGTGTTGAAGAGATAATTTTAAGATAATAATATGGAATGAATAGAGAGGCTAACCCAAAAAGGGTAAAATGAGCGTTGAAGGCATTGGGTGGAATGTATAGTTAAACAAGAGTTAGCAATACTAACTCGAACGTATGATGAATAAATTGCAGCTTCCGAGGATATGCCGGAGTGAGTTGAGCCAAGAGCATGAGAAGGTAAGAGGAAAAGGGTCACACCAAGTAAACCGAGGTAAGGGAATTGTGTGGACTCTTAGACATACTTGTACGCAATTTGGGCACTTAAATGCTTTGCTAGAATGCATGAGATGTTAGGAAATGATATTGGGTGATTGAAGGGTAAAAGTTGGGTGTCTGGAAATTGTGCACGAAAACAAAAGCATAATGCCTTGAAAATCATGTTTTATTGCTTTTTAGCAAAGGATTGGTAGGTTGCCTAACATTTGAAATGAATTGCAAACGAAATGAGTTTTTTTGGTTTTGTTAACCATACTTCGCAAATAATTAAGCCACCTGCATTGTTTTCATGAGAATAAAAGCGTGCTAGAGTATGACTCGCACGAGATTTGACGTGTTTTATACACATGAGTGCTATAGCTTAGCTCGCACTGGTTTTCACATGGATTTCATACTGGTCTTGGCACAGTGCTTGGAGCTTAGCTCGCACTAGATGCTCACTTTATTTGTTACCGTGCTTGGAGCTTCGGGTAGACTAGGTGTCGCACCGATTAAATAGGCTCACACGTGCATTTGTGATTTTGACATGTTGATAGTCGTGTTAGGAGCTTCAGGTAGACAAGTGGTCATACCGATTAAATAGGCTCACACATGCGTTTTTAGATGTGGCATGATATGATGTGTTGATTGGGTCCATGGAGTACGTTGTACCGTGCATGTAGCATGGAGTATGTTATACCATGTTGAGATTGTGATATACCGTCTTCGGACGAGATCTGTTATGGATCGATGGGTTGGATTTGACCCACCTCCCATGTGGAAGCAGATAGTGGTGATATCCCGCACACCTGATCCGTGTAGCCGGTATCACAGATTATGGCCATAGACCTTGAGTTATTACCTTTTATTGTATTGCCTATCTCACATGTCTATTGCTTTGTGAATAAATCCATGTTTGAAATGATTTGTGGGTCAGGACAGTCCGAGGGAGGGGCTGAGACCTGACAAGTGTTGAACTGTTTTGAGATATTGATTGTTAATGGTTTAAAAGTCCACGGATGCATGATGTTTAATTCCATACTTTTTTGTGAAAAATGCATGATGGTTAATGCAATGCTTATTTGAGAAAATTCATGATGGTTAATGCCATGCTTATTTGAGAAAATGCATGATGGGTAATGCCATGCTTTATTATGAAAAATGCATGATGGTTAATATCATGCTTATTTGAGAAAACGCATGATGGGTAATGCCATGCTTTATTGTGAATTATGCATGATGATTTATACCTTGCTTTGAAATGAATTGTGCACTGGATTTTAATAGCATGAACGCTTTACATACCATTAACACAATCATACACTCATGTTTTGAGATAAAATGATGAACTAAATGCTTTTGAGCATGGCATCACGATTACGTAGATAGTGCAATATCTACATGTTCACATGATTGCCTTACTGAGTGTGTGGTTTGCTCTTCCCCCTTATTTTCCCTCTCTCTACAGAGTGTTGAGTATAGATTGAGCGTGACTGGAGGCGTTCCCTTTTGGTAATCCGTTGCATCCCATCGCGTAGGGTATACACACTACTGTAATTTTGTATCTATACTTACGATAGCACAGTAGCATTTTATATGTATACATTAGGGATGTAAAGCAATGTAAACACTTGTAAATAGTAACTCTGATGTATTCATAAAAGTGTTTACTTCTAAAATTATATTGCAAATTAAATTGGTATGGTGGAGTGAGTTAGACGTCGACACACAGCCCAACTATTAAAGAGAGTTGTTGTTCACGATCGAGGTAAGGACGAATAATAAATAATGCATGAAAATGTGAAAAATTTACACATATTTTGGTAAGTTGAGGGTCGTGATAGGAGTTGGTATCAGAGCTTCAGTTGGTCTGACGTGTGTCGTGTCTAAAATACTTAATAAGTTGAAAATTTTCATCCCCATGCTACTGTGCTTGTTTAGATACAATTGTGTGCGTGTCGATGGGTTGACTAAGTAATTGGTCGTGAATGTAGAAAATTGTGTAATTATACCTAATACCAGTCGCGGTAGAGGGGCGAGGGTGCAAGTTAGAGGCCGTAGAGGTAGGCTTGGGGGTCGTGTTGAGCCAGAAACACACGAGGCTTAAGAAGAGGTGGAGGTGGAGGCGGAGGTTGAACACGCTCCATAGGGTCCAGAGGAGAGACCCGAGAGTACTGAGGCTCTCTTCGCGAAGATTGAGCGGAGCATTGAGATGATATTGGAGTTGGTCACCCAATCCTTACCTGGAGTTGGCGGTAGATAGAGTCCCGCTACACAGGGTGATGCCGAGCAGGCGGTAGTTCCTGAGGCACGGGCAAGGTAAGCCCAGAGGCTACAGACGACAGATACCCCACCCACACAGGATGTGCCTACGTTGGTTGCTACACCACGCAGTAGAGGTTGGGGATATGGATGTGATTTGGATAGATTGCGGCAATTCCAAAAGTTTGGACCGCCGTCTTTCAGCGGGATTAAGGACCCAGTGGCAACTGAGGATTGGATTAGTGAAATTGAGAAGTTATATGGGTTCTTTGAGTGCACTACTACCGAGATGGAGTTTGCAGTTTTTATGCTGAAGGGATCAGCAGAACATTGGTAGAAATCCACCAGGCCTATTTTGAGAGGCTAACATACTAAGATCAGTTGGGATATATTTTTGGAGGCCTTTCAGAGATAGTACGTTTCGGATACTGCACAGTGGAAGATGAAAATGGCATTTTTAGGACTGACCCAAGGGAGTAGGATAGTGGATGGTTATGAGACGATCTTTATCTCCCTAGGCAGATATGATCCCAACAAAATGAGTAATGAGGTCGAAAAGATCCAAAAATTTATGGATGGATTGAGACCGACCATCAGGTCTAGACTGGTTCCCTTAGATATACCAACCTATGAGGAGGCAGTGCGCAGGGCGCAATTATGTGAAGAAGATGTTGATAGAATCGCCTCAGAGTTTGGAAAGGTTGGTAAGATGAGGGATAGAGATAAGAAGAGACCAATGATGGATAGAAGCTTCAGTTATAAAGGAAGCAAGAGGTTTGCTGGAAAGAGGTCGAGGATCGAGGAGATCCGAGAGAGGACAGATAATACTCCCATGTATCCGACCATTGCTCCAGCTAAGGGAATTGTGATTGGAGGGCCACGACCTACTACAAAACAGTGTAGCAAGTGTGGTAGGTACCATAGAACTCGACCATGCTTTGGACCTCAGGTAGTATGCTTCAGATGTGGAAAGCTAGGGCACATAATCAGAGATTGCCTAGAGATGATAGAGAGAGCCCTACAGAAGGGCAGTGAGCTAGAGAGAGCTCCAATTGGGATAACTACCTCAAAGAGGAGGGCTACAACTGAGAAAAAGGGGAAACAGGCAGTGGGTGTGAGCAGAGGACGAGTGCACGGGCTAGACCAAGACATTGCGGATTAATCTTCGGATGTGGTTAAAGGTACCATCCAAATCTTTGATTTAGATGCATTTGTATTGTTTGATCCTGGTGCCACGCATTCCTTTATATCACCATCCTTTGGATGTAAATTGTTGAAGTATGTAAATCCCACACTGCTTGATAAGATGTTGTTGATATCTACCCCTATGAATGATAGTCAATTGACTGAGCATGAGAGGCACCTAAGGATAGTGCTACAGACCCTTCAAGAGAAGAAGTTGTACGCTAAACTCAATAAGTGTGACTTTTGGTTGGAGTAGATCTCTTTTTTGGGTCACATAGTATCGAAAGATGGAGTGGCAGTGGATCCATCAAAGATTCAGGCAGTGACACAGTGGCAGAGACCCCAGACAGTGACAAAGATCAAAAGTTTCCTAGGTTTAGCTCGGTATTATCGAAGGTTTGTCAAGGGATTTTTGAGGTTAGCTACTCTATTGACACGTCTCACGAGGAAAAATGTAGAGTTTGTGTGGGATGATAAGTATGAGGAAAGCTTTGAGGAGTTTAAAATGAGATTAACCACAACTCTGATCCTTACCATTCCTACCAGCTCAGGAGGTTTCTTGGTGTATACGGATGCTTCACACCAATGACTATTGTATATTGTTTCAGGAAGGGGAGGTAGTTGTATATGGATCAAGACAGTTAAAGGATCATGAGAGGAACTACCCGACCCATGACTTGGAGTTGGTAGCGGTGGTGTTTGCACTGAAGATATGGCGCCACTACCTCTATGGTGAGAGATTTCAGGTTTACACAGACCATAAGAGCCTTAAATACCTGTTCTCATAAAAAGAGTTGAACATGAGATACATGAGATGGCTCGAGCTGTTAAAGGATTATGATTGTGAGATCTTGTACCACCCGGGTAAAGCAAATGTGGTTGCTGATGCATTGAGTAGGAAGCATCTCAGGATAATATCATTTATGATGGTCAGGGAACATGAACTATTGGAATAGTTTACGAACCTCAGTTTGGATGTGACCCCGCCTAGTGCTGATGGTGGTGTAATGGTAGCTAGCTTTTAGTTGGAACTAGATCTGGTAGATCGAATTCGACAGGCTCAACGGATTGATCAGCAGTGGAGTGATATTGTTAGGCAGATACAGAGGGGCACAGAGACTGATTTTGAGTTGAGTTCAGATAGATTGTTGAGGTTCAGAGGTAGGATATGTGTTCCTGACGATGCAGAGATCAGAAGGTTGATCTTAACAGAGGCTCACTTATCGAGGTATACGATACATCCAGGAAGTACCAAGATGTATCAAAACCTTCGAAAGGTTTATTGGTGGTCTGGGATGAAAAAACACATTGCTAAATATGTTGCTAAGTGTCTCATTTATCAACAGGTGAAGGTAGAGCATCAGAAGCCTGGAAGGTTATTGCAGCCTCTAGCGATATCGTCTTGGAAGTGGGAGTATGTCACCATGGATTTTTTGATGGGATTACTGAAGACCCGCAGAGGTCATGATGCTATATGGGTGATTGTGGATCAGTTGACGAAATCAACCCATTTTCTAGCTATGAGAGCTACCGATACTCTGAGCGAGTTAGTGAACTTGTATGTGCCCGAAATAGTAAGGCTACATGGAATCCCAGTGAGCGTTGTTTCTGATAGGGATGCCCACTTCACTTCCCACTTTTGAGAACATTTTCAAGAAGCGATGGGGACCCAGTTGAGTTTTAGCACCGCATTTCATCCTCAGACAGATGGCCAGTCAGAGAGGACTATACAGACCCTGGAGGATATGTTGAGAGCATGTTTGTTGGATTTTGGAGGCTCCTGGGATGACCATTTGCCACTCGTAGAGTTCGTCTATAATAACAGTTTTCTTGCGAGTATCGGGATGACACCATATGAGGCATTGTATGGGCGTAGATGTCGTTCCCCTATTGGATGGGAAGAGGTTAGTGACAGATAGATCTTTGCTCCCAATTTAGTTAGATAGGCATCTAAGGACATCCAAATGATATGTGAGAGATTACGGACAGCTCATTGCAGTCAAAAGAGTTATGCTGACAAGAGACGGAGACCACTAGAGTTTGATGTGGGTGAGTCAGTATTTTCGAAAGTTTCTCCTTCGAAGGGAATTATGAGATTTGGTAAGAAGGGCAAGCTGAGCCCTAGATACATTAGACCCTTCGAGATTTTGGAGAGAGTAGGAGACAAGGCTTATAAGTTGGCATTGCCACCAGAGTTGGCAAGTGTGCATAATATTTTCCACGTATCCATTCTAAGAAAGTATCACCCAGACCCGACGCATGTGATAAGATATGAGCCTTTGGAGCTCAATGAAGGTATGACCTATGTTGAGAAGCCGATTCGGATATTGGATAGAAAAGATAAAGTGTTGAAGACAAAGATAATTCCCTTGGTGAAAGTCCTTTGGCAACATCACATTGTGGAAAAGGCCACATGGGAATTGGAGAGTTTGATGCGGGAGAAGTATCCCGAGTTGTTCACAGATTAAATTGGTTCTAATTTGGAGGACCAAATTTTCTAAGTGGGGGAGAATGTGAGACCCCGTATATATATAATTGTATATAGGAGCATAGAAATGTAAGTGAAGTATATGTAATGTATGTCCATAAGATTATGTACGCACTTGTAATAAGAGTTGGGATTGTACGTATAAGTTACATTATGAATGAGTATGAAGAAATGGACTTAAACATGTGAAAAATGTGAATGGAATAGAATATGAGTAGTGTGGCAAAATGGAAGGAAGATTTGCATAAGTAATTCACTTCCATTTGGTTTATATCATGGATCCTTGGCTATACAAAGATTCTACACAAGTTTTAATGTGTATGAAGTATTAATGGATGCCATTTTCAATTCTTAAACATGATTGGATGAAAAAATGACCATGGTAGCAAATTAAGGATGTTTTGGTATAAGTTTCTACAGGAAACTGCAGTAAAATCTAGAAATTATGCAAGCCAGATCAATCTCATAGGATGGGAGATCGATCTGGATGAGCCAAAGATGTTTGTGTTTGAGCAAAGGAATAGGGTAGATCGATCTCCCAT
Organism: Firmiana major; assembly: GCA_033439115.1. Taxonomy (NCBI): domain Eukaryota; kingdom Viridiplantae; phylum Streptophyta; class Magnoliopsida; order Malvales; family Malvaceae; genus Firmiana; species Firmiana major. The sequence goes on from CM065913.1 coordinate 25,652,070, forward strand.
GGAGCCAGATCGATCTCCTAAACATTCTGTAATGAAAAGATCGATCCTCAAGCACACAGATCGATCTCTTTAGCTCTATGTGTGGGAGCAGATCGATCTCAAGCTTCAACAGATCAATCTCATGCTTAAAATGCCGTGGAAAAGAGGAATTTAAAGGGACCAGATCGATCTCCTCCTTGTGCAAATCGATCTCCTCAAGCTATTTCTATAAAAAGGGTGTTGAAAATCTGTAAATTTTGGGATAAAACCATTTCCTTCCCTTTTCAACGCTAAACCTAGCTTTCTCTCTCTAAATCCAACCATTTTCAAGGAGATTTGAGGGAAGACTATTAGAGGTAAAGTTGTTCACATCAAGGAGAAAAACAACATAGTTTGGAGGCATATATCCATTTGTTGGATTGAAGAAACAAAGGGCATTTCTAATTGGAGCAAAGAGGAAATCCAAAGAGGTAAGTTTTTAGTACACAAATCCAAGTACATTTGTCTAGTTGATGATTATAAAGTTGATTTGGGTGTGCACATTGTGGGTAGAACTACCTAGAATGTCATGAAATGAACATAACCTAGAAATGGGTTAGTGTGAGAAGTGAAATGTGGTGGAATAAATTATGAATGGAATATCTTGAGATGATAATGGTGTTGAGGAGATAATTTTAAGATAATAATATGGAATGAATAGAGAGGCTTACCCAAAAGGGTAAAATGAGCGTTTAAGGCATTGGGTGAAATGTATGGTTAAACGAGAGTTACCAATACTAACTCCAACATATGATGAATAAATTTCAACTTCCGAGGATAAGCCGGAGCGAGTTGAGCCAACAGCGTGAGAAGGTAAGAGGAAAATAGTCACACCAAGTAAACCGAGGTAAGGGAATTGTGTGGACTCTTAGAGATACTTGTGCACAATTTGGGTTCTTAAATGCTCTGCTAGAATGCATGAGATGTTAGGAAATGATATTAGGTGATTGAAGGGTAAAGGTTGGGTGTCTGGAAATTGTGCACGAAAACAAAAGCATAATGCCTTGAAAATCATGTTCTAATGCTTTTCAGCAAAGGATTGGTAGGTTGGCTAACATTTGAAATGAATTGCAAAAGAAATGAGTTGTTTTGGTTTTGTTAACCATACTTTGCAAATAATTAAGCCACCTACATTGTTTTCATGAGAATGAAAGCGTGCTAGAGTATGACTCGCACGAGATTTGACGTGTTTTATATACATGAGTGCTAGAGCTTTAGCTCGCACTAGTTTTCACATGGATTTTATACTGGTTTTGGCATAGTGTTTGGAGCTTAGCTCGCACTAGATGCCCACCTTATTTGTTGTCGTGCTTAGAGCTTCGAGCAGACTGGGAGTCGCACCGATTAAATAGGCTCGCACGTGCATTTGTGATTTGGACATGTTGATAGCCGTGTTAGGAGCTTCGGGTAGACAAAAGGTCGTACCAATTAAATAGGCTCACACGTGCGTTTTGAGATGTGGCGTGATATGATGTGTTGATTGGGTCCATGGAGTACATTGTACCGTGCATGTAGCATGGAGTACGTTGTACCTTGTTGAGATTGTGATATATCATCTTCGGATGAGATCTGCTATAGACCGACTGGCTGGATTTGACCCACCTCTCGTGTGGAAGCAGATAGTGGTGATATCCCGCACACCTGATCCGTGTAGCTGGTGTCACAGGTTATGGCCATAGACCTTGAGGTTATTACCTTTTATTGAATTGTATATCTCACATGTATATTGCTTTGTGAATAAATGCATGTTTGAAACGATTTGTGGGTCAAGAGAGTCCGAGGGAGGGGCTGAGACCTGACACGTGTTGAACTGTTTTGAGATATTGATTGTTAATGGTTTAAAAGTGCATGGATGCATGATGTTTAATACTATGATGGTTAATGCGATGCTTATTTGAGAAAACGCATAATGGTTAATGCCATGCTTATTTGAGAAAACGCATGATGGGTAATGCCATGCTTTATTGTGAAAAATGTATGATGGTTAATGCCATGCTTATTTGAGAAAAAGCATGATGGGTAATGCCATGCCTTATTGTGAATTATGCATGATGATTTATACCATGCTTTGAAATGAATTGCGCACTGGATTTTAATAGCATGAACGCTTTACATACCATTAACACAATCATACACTCATGTTTTGAGATAAAATGATGAACTAAATGCTTTTGAGCATGGCATCACGATCACGTAGATAATGCAATATCTACTTGTTCGCATGATTGCCTTACTGAGCGTGTGGTTTGCTCACCCCCTTATTTTCCCCATCTCTACAAAGTGTTGAGTATAGATTGAGCGTGACTGGAGGCGTTCCCTTTTGGTAATCTGCTACATCCCATCGCGTAGGGTATACACACTGTTGTAATTTTGTATCTAAACTTACGATAGCACAGTAGCATTTTGTATGTATACATTGGGGATGTAAAGCAATGTAAACACTTGTAAACAGTAACTTTGATGTATTCATAAAAGTGTTTACTTCTAAAATTATATTGCAAAATAAATTGGTATGGTGGAGTGAGTTAGACGTCGACACACAGCCTAACTATTGAGGAGAGTTGCTGTTCACGATCGAGGTAAGGACGAATAATAAATGATGCATGAAAATTCAAAAAATTTACACGTATTTTGGTAAGTTGAGGGTCGTGACAGAATAAGCATAAGGCCTGAAACTGATAAACTGCGTTAATGGTAATTAGTCTCGAATATTTTTTGCGAATGTGCGTGTGCTAAAATTTAATTTGTTAATGTGCGAATGGTAAATAACGTAAGCCTTAATGATATTTCACATCAAGCACGTCATACGGCACCAAGGAAGCTTAGACGCATATATGCGCGTTTAAGGCGATAGGTGAAAAGGGTAAATCGAGCGCCTAACTTGTGTGGAAAGGGGTTTTATATAGCTGTCATTAGTAAAATACTTAGGATAGGCTAGATTTCATATTTTTTAAGTAGGATTATAGGTTAGCCGATTTACTAGAGTAGCCTAGATTAAAATTCCCTTATCGATCGTTTTTATAAATTACCTTAATTTAAATTTTGTCATAGCATGGAGTTACCATTTTATGAGCTAATATTATTACATGATACTAGCATGTGCATGTGAGCATTACACTGTTTTGTAACTCTATTAAATTGCTGATTTTGAAGATGTTGCGTGGGCACTATTTTAACTGTATTTTGAAATAGCATGAAGTTGCACGATTTATTTACATACTGGTTTTATATAGTTGATTACATGATTTAATTTTGATAGGTGGTTTTTCCCAATTTTTGAAACTATGAATTTGGGATGAATTGCTGGATTTTATTATGAAACCATCATGGGATTTTGAGTTTGTTGGCAACTCGGTTTATGCCTGTGTGGCAGTCATGTCTCTTGAGAGCCATCTCTAGCACCCGATAGGATGTTCTGTGTGATTGTTCTATGGTGCCAAGTGCTTCACGGGGATGTCTTAGTGGCATCAAGTTTGTTAATGCTACCTAATATTGTGAGACCCTGAGCCCGTCTACAGTACCCTAGTCCGGAACCTGCTCAGTTAGGATAGGGCGGTAGTCACTATGGCCATCCATATGTGTATTGATATTTGCATTGATATTGATGAGGTTATTTGAATATTGGATCCATGACTGGTTTGGATTTTTGCCACATTCTCATGTTGTTATATCGAATGATTTAATTATGCCCATGCATGTATGTCAATGAAATTATTTCTTAACAATGGTGTCGATTTTGAGATTTGCTAAGTAGTTCTTAAAATACAAATTACTTAATTGAGCATGATTTTTACATTGCAAGTTTTTCTAAATCGAAGCATGAAGATTAAATGTTTTATTGAATTTTGTGTGATGTTTTACTTGATTTACATGATTTACCATTGCATGGTGTGTTGCATGGTGTTTTACTAGCTTTGGTTATGTAGACTTCTTACTGAGCGTGTGGTTGCTCACCCCTCTCTTTCAAACACTTTTCAAATTAGTATTCCGGGCTGAACGTCATGTTCTAGCAGTCTCCCTTAGTTTAATTAGTAGCTTTTGGTATATCGAGGTATCATGCGATAGACAGTATATGTATATATTTGCATTTCTATTTTCAAATATATACGCACGGTTGTATTTTGTGAGATGTATTTAGCTTGATGATGTGTAAGCATAACTACTGATAATTCTATTAAAATAGAATTATTTGTGCTTAATTTCCTAATTAATTATTTTAATCCCATTATTATTTTATTAATTATCTCCTTAATTTAATTAAAATTCTCTTATGTGCAGATAAATTAAATCCAGATGAAACTCAGTCTCAGTCAAAAATGGGCTGAAAACGAGCTAAAAGAGACTAGACCACTGCCATTTCGCAGTCTGAGTCACCATTCGTCTGAACACGTGTGATGCCGGGTGTTCGTATTTTATTCACCTCGAAAAGATAAGATCAACGGATATCGTGCCCACCTTCTGGAAGACACACACCGGGCCACATTGCATAGCCAAGTGGACTAGAAAACGAATGATGTGGAAATATCTATTCTGGAGCGAATGGAATGAAGACAAGTGGTCAAACAGTGCTAACTCATCTAGGATTGAAAATTACAATTGTACCCTCAAGTTTGTGTATAAATAGAACATGATGAGCAATTGAAAAAACCAAGTATAGTAGAAAGTAGTGTAAGTAGGTAGGGTAGGAGTAGAAGTAGTGTAGGTAGGGTAAAGTAGTTTAGAAGTAATTTTAGGGTAGTAATGTAGTCTAGGGTAAGAGTAGTGCCAGAGTAATTTTAGAATAGTGTTTTAGGTTAAAGTTTTCTTTCCATTAGTTTCTTCAAGCTTTCTCGATTAGTTGTTTTTAAGCCACCATTTATGCTATTCTACTAGCTACTATTCATGTCAACTTTTATTTGTTATATTTTATGAAAAGCTTCATTGTTTCAAATTATTTAGTATTTCACGTTAACTTTTATCTTCTATGTTTTGTATTCTCAATTTTGCAAGTTTATTTCTTTATTTGTTGATTTGGTACACTAGAGTTTTAATGAAAAGCTTTCAATTTTTTCCTTAGCTCTCAGTTTTTCATCTTTAACTTTTCTACTCTCTTGTCCCTGCTTACCGATTGTCGGACCAGAGGAAGTGAGAAATTTTGGCTGGTGACAGTAGCCATAGTCTTCATTCCTGTTTCAACACTTTTTTTGTTTTGTTTTAAGTTTAGCTAATTTTAAGCATGTTACTTCCTATTTTCAAGTTGTTTTAAGATAGTTACCAAGTTACATTCAAATAGAAAATTTTCTTCACTGTTGCCTTATTGCATTTTCGTTTCCTGCATTTTTTTTTACATTTCGAGTTTGTTTTATTTCATCATTCTGCCATGGTAGCTTTGTTGATTCAGGATGGTGGCCAGGGGACTGAGCTCCATTTTCTGCTTCATGTGTTTTTGCTTTTATTTCCTTTAGCTTTTCATAGTTATCCTTAGTTTCAATACTTCTTAAATTTATGTCTCTGTTCTGCCCTGTTTCAAGAGCTTTGTACTATTCATTCTTTTTACAGGCTGTCATTCTGCACTAACCTAGTAATCAGTAGATGCAGGTTTTCATTGATGAGTGCTATCACCATTACCGAACTGCTGTGAAGGACTTTGGACATCAATTTGCAGGTTGTAGCTGAAGTTTGAAGGGTGAAGAGCTGTGTGATTAAGCTCAGGTCTAGCCTTGATCCGTTTTCTATTTTGTATCCACTATTTCTATTTTTTGCCTTATTTTCTAACTGTTTATTTATACTTTCAAGTCAGTTTTATGCTTCATTAATTTTATTTTTTAAGTTTTTTCTTCCTAAAGTATACAGTTTCTTTTATAGATTCATTAGTTCTGCTAAGTTCTTCTAGTTGTTTGATTTGCATTTTGCTTGCTATTAACCACTGATTTCCTTGAAAGTTCTTTGTATGCTTTCTATTGTGTTGCTGTTGTAGGTGATGGTAAGTCGTTGTTGCTACTAGACTGGTGTGGTGCACAAAACTGATGATAGCTAAGCAGCACCAACACTGAAGGCAGCAGCAGGTGCTAGGTGAAGCAGAAGCAGAGAAGTAGGACGTGGATGCTGCACCTAGTTCCTGTCTTGGGATTACAGAACACAAGCGTTGGCTAGGGATGGGTGCTGCTGTATGCAGTGTGTAGAGACTGAGCTTGCAGTAAGGTGGTAGAGCAGTACAGCATTTGTACAAGGCAAGTGTAAGACCCGATTTTTTTATCGTAAGAGTAAATGGAATGAATAGAAATTTTTGAGTGCATTTAAAAATGAAAAAAGATTGAAATGGTATTCCCGAACACGTGCAAGGGCAAAACGATTAAAAGACCAAAACTCGGTATAATTTCGACAAGAAAATTTAATTAAAAATATGAGATTGAGAGATCTTGATCAATAACGAAGAAATAATTAAATTTCGGGTTACATTGATCAAGATATGAATTTATTGGAATTAACCAAAATTTTCACCTAGAAAAATAATCTCGAAAATAATCAAAAATTATATCGGGAAGCTGAAATAATACCGATAAATTCATTTAGTGATTAAATGAATAAAATATAAATTTTTTAAGATATTTGTGGATTTTAATATTATTTTAATGAATAAAATAATATTAAAATAAATAATAAATAATAAATAAAATAATAAAATAATTTAAAAAAAAGAAATCTGCGAAATAAAAGAGAGAAAATGCGAAACGAAAAACTGAGCCCCCTTCTGCCATCACGATCGGTGACCAGTGGCGGCCAAGCGAGGTCGACGAAGGAAAGCCCGATGAGAGCCGAGCCACCACGGCCTAAAGGACTGGCGAACGGCGACGATCGAATATGAGAGAGAAGAAAAAGAGAACCGAGAGGGAGAAAGGCATTTCCCGACGACCGACGCCGATTCGTGGCCGACCACCACCAGCCGAGCATTCCCCAGGCGCCGGTGGTGCGATTGGTGGCAGCCTTGGCCGGTAGAACAGTGGCCAGCGCCGGAAACGGCTGCCAAATAGAAACGGTATCGAAGGCGAGGAGAGAACAGGTCGGACTGGCCACTTTTCCACGAACTTGGACTAAACTAAGACCAAATCCGCACATCGGACGGCCCAGCGGAGCCATTGGCGATGAAAATCGACGGAGAACCAATCGGTAAGGTACTGAACTGGCCGAACCGGTTTGAACCGACGGTCTGAACTGGGTTGAATCGGATCGAGCCGATTCAGCCAAAAAGAAAAGGAAAAAGGAAGAAAAAGGGAAAAAGAAAAAGAGAAAAAATTGGAAAAAATTTCAGTAATGCAATCGAGCTACGAGTAAGTTGGTAAGCGGTCGAATTGATCGATTTAAATTTCAAAATATTTAATTTGATTATTATCCGACTAGTAATTTACCCCAAAAAATATTAAATTGTGTAGCTCGACAATTGGCGTCAACCGAGAGCTCGAGACAGCCTCGTTTTGTGTACTACCATGGAATATCGGGTAAGTAACCCTTATTTACGATAATTTTGCATAGTTATACGTGTTAAAATTTACTGCATAAATTACGGATTTAATATCCGTATTTAATGAATTAAATTTTGAAAAATTGGATAAATTATCGTAAATACTAAATTAAGCTATTCGAGAGTTAGAACGAGGCACAATAAATACTGATGGGCCCAATGTGCCCAATTGGCCTCGATGATGTGAATAGTGAGTGGAAAACGGGCTTAAGGCCGATTAAGGCCCATTATGGTACAATCGGGCCCAATATGGGTAAACAGGCCCAATGATGTAAATTAATCCCAAAAATTATGAAATACAATTAATTGTATTGATTTGACCTGATGAATGTGTATCCGCAGTTTCAGAGATTGGATTGAAAGTAAATCGGACTGTGTGACGAGTTATCAGTGGAAAGGTCAGACTGTACAGAAAAATGAGGTAAGGGAATTGTGTGAGTAGCTAGTGGTAGCTACGCGTATTTTAATAGCTTTACTATACACTGAATATGTATGTATACCCTGATTATGTATAAAGGTCCAAAAAATGGTTTAATGATTTTAAGGACTCGAAATAGATAAAAGTCTATTTTACCCCTATTGAGGGAAGTTCACCTAAGGATTGTGAAAGCATGATATGCATGAAATGCATGATTTAAGGAATTTTTTGATTTAAGGAATTTTATTGGTTTTTAAGCAAAGTATATCGATAGATTGGCCAGTAATTGCATAAATTTCACAAGATAACACTATGTAGATGTTATTAATATTTAAATGAAAATTTCTTTGGAAAAATGGCTAACTATCAAGTTTATATGGAAACAGATAGTGCTGGCACATAGCTCTCACTATATCTGCGTTTGTGAGTGTGCATAAATGTGCTTGAGCGGTTGCTCACACCGACTTACGTGACATCATATGCATGAAATGTGCTAGAACGGTTGCTCGCACTGATTTTATGATTTGAAATGCATGAGAAGTTGTGGAGCCTAGCTCGCACTTTGTTTTGACAAGTTTTGACTGTTCTGATTTGTTTTGACCTGATATGCATAAAAAGGTGCTGGAGCGATTGCTCTCACTAGTTTTAATGATTTGACATGCATGAGAGGTGCTGGAGCTTAGCTCGCATCTTGTTTTGATATGATAATTGCATAAAAGCCATGCTGGTGTGTAGCTCGCACGAGATTTGATTTATTTATGCATAAAGCCGTGCTGGAGTATAACTCGCACGAGATTTGATTTATTGATGCATAATACCGTGTTGGAGCTCGCTCACACGTGATTCTATATGGATTTATAACTCATTCATTTTTAAGTCGTACTGGAGTTTTTCTCGTACGAGGGTTTCACTAAGTTTTTATACGTATCTGTACTAGAGCATTGCTCGTACATGGATTTTACTTAAAATTATAATTATTTTAAGTCATACTGGAGCGCTGCTCGTATGTAGATTTCATTGATTTTTATGATACCGTGGTAGAGCTTTCCTCGCACGAGTTTTTTTGATATCATGAATATGCATGGAGTCGTGCTAGAGCTTTGCTCGCACAGGGATTTATATTACATGCATATAGCCGTGTTGGAGCCTCCTGTAGACTGTGTGTCACAGAGAGATGATCTGTTCACACGTGCATACTGAGACAGAGATGATATGGGTGGATAAGACCTATTGCAGGCACCCCTGACTGAGCTTGGGTTCACAGAGTACGTTGTACCGTGTATGTCACGCGGAGTACACTGTACCATGGGGATTGTTGGAGTGGAGTGGCATTAGCCACGAGGTAGCAAGCCTTACCCTCGCAATCCTGGTGTTATGCTGTTCTGGCGGGTAGGACGACCCACCTCCCATTTCAGGTGTGATACCCCGCACACTAGGTACCGTGTTTCCCGGGATCACGAGGTTATGGCCATAGTCCTATGTTGTTACTGATAGTCACCTATTTGTCTCATATGATATAACTATTGGTCGATAGACCAGGGTAGATCTGAGGGAGGGGTCAGGCCCTCGATTTTATGATTTTATAATATGTGACCTTGAAAGAAGGGTCGTTTTATAACCGAAGTTTTATAATGAATTTTAATGAATTATTTTATGAGATGATTGACCTGGAAGGGTTAGTTTATACTGCAGTTTTAATGAAATGATTTGAATGCAATAGCATGATGGTGTTTTCCATGCTTTCATTTCAAATTCATGATTTGTCTTACATGACATGAAAGAATGCATGATTTTGATTAAATTCATGCTAAGTATGATTTACTGATGTCACATAAAATGCTATTGATGCATGGATTACATGCTTTTCCATATGCACAAATAGTTTTGGATAAATTAGGTCATGATATATGCATGGTTTTGTGCTTGAGATTTTAATGAAAAGAAATGGATTTTTAAGGGCATGGCATTAAGAGCATGTAGATAGTGGAGCTATCTACTTACTTGCATAATTGTCTGACTGAGCGTGTGGTTTACTCACCCCCTTATTTTCCCATCTTTTCAGAGCACTCGCAATAGTTAGTAAGCGGCTGAGGATTTGCATGCTTGGTATCTGCTGCTTCCTATCGAGAGACAGGTATACACATTTGTATAATTTTGTATCTAAAAATGAAATGGACAGTACTGTAAACGATTATGATGTCGGGGATGTAAAGTTATAAATACCATTGTGTATGTATTCAGTTAAAGTCAAAAGATAGTAAACTCTGATGTGTGAATGTGATTATAGAAATAGAAAGGGTAAATAGGTGAGAGGTGACTAACACCAAATCATAGCCCAACTGTTTGTAGGATGGTCACGATGAGAGAAAGGTAAGAATTAAATAATAAATGAAAAAGCGAAAATAATTTACTCTGATTTCTAGGTAATTTGGGTCGTGACAGGTTAATGGTATCAGAGGTGAGTTGGCCTGATATGAGTCGATATTAGTGGTTAAGGAAGTTTACATCCCCATGTACTATGCATTGTTTAGATACAATTGTGTATATCGAGATGGAAGTGCAGTTAAGAATTTGGTTTTGAATGCAAGAATAGACTTATTAACTGATAGTCGCTATGATAGAAAGGCGAGTACATGAGCTCGAGGCCATAGAGAGAGGCCTGAGAGTCGTATTGAGTCACCACATGAGATTCAAGATAAGATTGACGTGGCGACTGCTATTGAGCATGCCCCAAAGAGTCTGACAGAAAGATTGGACAAAGTCTGACAAAGAGATCGGATAGTATTGAGACACGTTTCGCAAAGTTGGAGCGATGTGTGGAGAATATTTTGAGAGCTAATTGCTCAGAGTATGCATGAGATTTGAGGGCGAGTCGAAGCATTGGTGAAAGTCTGCTCGACCCATCTTAAGAGTTAGACATCAAGAATGGACATGAGAACATGTTTATTAACGAGTATGAATCTCAGTTTATATTCTTAGGCAGATATGACTCGCACACGATGAATAGTAAGAGTCGAGATGTCTAAAAATTTATGGAAGGACTCAGATTGTCAATTAGAGTCTGATTAGCTCATTAGATATCACTACCTATGCTGAGGCAGTGCGCACACTACAGTTGTGTGAATAAGATCATGAGTTGCATGCCTCTGAGATTGGGAAAGGTAGTAAGGGTCGATATAGAGATAGAAAGAGAATAGAGAATGACGGAGATGTCAGAACGAAAATAAAGGTAGTTTGGTAAAAGATTAGAACTGATGAGACACGGGGTAAGATGATTGGTAAGACCCCAGTGTATCCAAATACAATATTTTTGAGGGGTATTATGATTGGAGGACCTCGACGTGCTACGGAACAATGTAGCAGTGTAGTAGTATAAACTATGTAGGATGTATGGTAGATACCACGAAAATAAGATGTTGGACGAGGGCGAGTGTATGCTTTGGACCAGGACACTACTGATGTTTCATTTGATGTGGTGGAAGATACCACACTGGTTGTGAATAATGAAGTAATTATTTTAATTGATCCTGGTGCCACGTATTTATTCATACCGCCTTTAGTTGCTTATAAGCTAGTGAAAGGTGTGAAGCTTGTACCCTTAGGCAAGATGTTGATAGTTAGCTGATTATCACTAACTGAATATGGGTATAGAGATTGTAAGTTGAAAATAGGAGTGAAAACATCACTGAAAAGCGTATTGTAAGTTTTAACAAGTAATGAAAGAGTTTAATAAGTAATGAAAGGAGATAAGCTTTGAGATGTGATAGATCCTGCATACGAGATATATTGGAATAAGAGGCGTATGCAAGGTAAGAATATCTTTAATATATAAAGTAATTTGGATTAAGCGATATGTATTGAATATGAATTGCGTCCAAAGATAAGGGAAGGATATATATATCCACACCCAGTCCATGTGGTCAAGTCTGAGGTTAATAAAGGTATTTCAAAATTACATCCCTTGACAGCGTCTAGAAGCGCACATATAACCTATAGATTGAAATAGACAGTCGTATATATATATATATATATATATATATATATATACATATATTTTAAATTTGGGTACCTTTACTGGTACGAAAAAGAAATATAGAATTTGATTAATCATGAAGGTTTAAAAATTAAAATTTTATAAAAGCCCTTAATATAAGAAAAAAGAAATGACATGGGTTAGTATTTTGAACGGAAACAATTTCGAAATGACATGATACGTTATGCATACATAGGTAAAGGATATGAGTGATTGAAATATTTAGTAGAACTCAACTACGATGAGGTATTTAAACCTTACCTGGACCGATTAGTTGTCATCTTTAGCGATGATATTTCGATGTATTCGAAGTCCAGAGAAGAGCATGAGTAGCAACAGGAAACTTTCGTACAGACGAGGTGTTGAGAGTTTCTTAAAATGGGCTGCTCAGTTGACACATCCCTTTTGGAAAAGAGTACCTACGAGTGGAATGATGAGTAAGAAAGTAGCTTCGGTGAGCTTTGGTATTTTGAAGTAATAAACTGACCACCGTAACTATTCTCACCATAACCAACAGCTCAAGAGGTTTCAGTGTGTATGGATACCTAAATAAGGATTAGGCTATGTATTGATGTAAAATGGGAAGATAGTCATTTATGGATCCAGATAGTTCAAGGATCATCAAAGAAACTATTCGACCCATGATTTAGAGTTGGTAGCCGTAGCGTTTACACTTAAAAGTATGGCGCCACCACTTAAATGGTAAGAACTTTCGGGTATGCACTGATTGTAAAAGCCCCGAGTATCTATTTTTATAGAAAGAGTCGAATATGATAACAAAGAGGGTTAGAGCTTCTAAGGATTATGATTGTGAACATTGTACCACCCAGGAAAGGCTAATGTAATGGCTGGTGCCTTGAGCAGAAAGAACCTCGGGATGGTATCACATATGATGGTCAGGGAGCGTGAGCTGCTAGAGCAGTTGTGAGCCTCAGTAGTGATGTGATCCTTTTTTATGATGACGGTGATTTTGTGACAGCTAGCCTGAGGTTAGAACCAGATTTGAGTGACCAGATTTGCCAGGCTTAGCGTAATAATCGGCATGGTGTCGATAGTGTGGGTCAGATTCAGAAGGGTATAGTGACAGAGTTCACAGAGAGTGATGATGACTTACAGAGGTTCAGAGACAGTATAAGTGCTCCCCAAGACCACAGTTAATGAGATAATGCTATTGTCAGAAGCTCACTCTTCGGGATATACAGTGCATCCAATAAATAATAAATATATCAGAGTCTCTGAAAAGGGTATTGACGATCAGATATGGAAAAGAGACATTGTAGAGTTGTAGAAAAGTGTCTCGTATGTCAGCAGAGTAAGGTAAAGCAAAAGAAGTTGCAGGGTTATTGTAGTCTCTACCTATATTGACACGAAAATGGGATCAAGTTACCATGGATATTGTGATGGGTTACAAAGGACCCAAATGAATCACGAGGCTATCTGGTGATAGTCGATAGATTGACTAAGTTTACCCACCTTTTGGCTATGGAAATCCCTAGATACTCTGAGTGTATAGGCGAAGTTATATTTAAGGAAATATTATGGAACATGATGAGTGTTCCAGTGAGAGTGGTATCAGATAGGGATTCCCGCTTCACTTCCCACTATTGGGAATATTTTTCAGGAAGCTATGGGAACCTGACTGAGTGTTAGCTCAGCTTTTCGTCCTCAGACAAATGGTCAGTCAGAGAGGACTGTACAGGTTCTAGAGGATATGATGAGAGCGTGTGCCATTGATTTTATAAGCTCTTGGGATGATTAGTTGTTACTAATCAAATTCACCAATAATGACAGTTGTCACTCGAGTATTGGGATGAGATTTTATGAGGCATTGTATGGCCGCAGGGAGTTGTTCCCCGACTTGGATAAGAAGAAGTGGGTGACAGATAGAGAATTGTTCCCGAATTGGTAAGATAAACATTTGAGGATGTTCAATTAATTTGTGAGAGATTATGAATACTTCAGAGCAGACAGAAAAGCTATGCTTACAAGAGACAGAAAATCATTGGAATTCACCAAGGGTGAATTAGTATTGTTGGCAGTTATTTGTCCTAAGAACATAACGAGATTCGAAAAGAAGGCAAATTAAGTGTCGTTAGATGAAATCCTCTGAGAGATTGGACAAAGTGGGAGATAAGGCCTGTAAGTTGACGTTACCACTTGAATAAACAGGCATCCATAAAGTGTCCTATCTTATGATGCTTTGAAAATAATATCCGGACCCAGCATATGTAATCCGATATGAGCTCCAATAGCTTAGCTCAATGAAAGTATAACATATAAAATCGATTCGGGTATTAGACGAAATGAGAAAGTGTTGAGGTTTAAGACAATCTCCCTAGTTAAGTATGTTGGTAATATTACACTCCGAAAAAAGTCCTATGAAAATTAAACAGCATGATGCGATGACGTACCAGAGTAGTGTATGGACCAATTTGAATTGATACCAATTTGGAGGACCAAATTTATTAACTGGGGAAGATTGTAAGACCCGATTTTTTTATCGTAAGAGTAAATGGAATGAATAGAAATTTTCGAGTGCATTTAAAAATGCAAAAGGATTGAAATGGTATTCCCGAACACGTGCAAAGGTAAAACGATCAAAAGATCAAAACATGGTATAATGTCGATAAGAAAATTTAATTAAAAATATGAGATTGAGAAATCTTGATCAATAACGAAGAAATAATTAAATTTCGGGTTAAATTGATCAAGATATGAATTTATTAGAATTAACCGAAATTTTCACCTCAAGAAATAATCCCGAAAATAATCGAAAATTATACCGAAAAGCTAAAATAATACCGATAAATTCATTTAGTAATTAAAAGAATAAAATATAAATTTTTTTAAGATATTTGTGGATTTTAATATTATTTTAATGAATAAAATAATTTTAGAATAAATACTAAATAATAAATAAAATAATTGTAAAAAAAAAAAGAAATCTGCAAAACAGAAGAGAGAAAACGCGAAACGAAAAATCAAGCCCCTTCTGCCATCATGATCGGCGACTGGCGACGGCCAAGCGAGGTCGGTGAAGGAAAGCCCGACGAGAGCCGAGCCACCACCGGCTTAAAGGACCGGTGAATGGCAACGATCGACGGTGAGAGAGGAGAAAAAAGAGAACCGAGAGGGAGAAAGGCGTTTCCTGGCGACCTACGCCGATTCGAGACTGGCCACCACCAGCCGAGCGTTCCACAGGCGCCGGCGGTGTGATTGGTGGCAGCCTTGGCCGGTACAACGGGGGCCAGCGCCGATAACGGCGGCAAAACAGAAACGATACCAATGGCGAGGAGAGAACAAGCTGGACCAGCCACTTTCTAGCGACCTTGGACGAAATCGAGACCAGATCCGTGCATCGGACGGCCGAGCGGAGCCACTAGCAGTGGCAACCAGTGGAGAACCGACCGGCAAGGTACTGAACCGACCGAACCGATTTGAACCGACGGTCTGAACCGGGTTGAACCAGACCGAGCCGGTTCAGCCAAAAAGAAAAGGAAAAAGGAAGAAAAAGGGAAAAACAAAAAGAGGAAAAATCGAGAAAAATTTCAGTAATGCAATCGAGCTATGAGTAAGTTGGTAAGCGGTCGAATTGACTGATTTAAATTTTGAAATATTTAATTTGATTATTATCCGACTGAAAATTTACCTAAAAAAATATTAAATTGTGTAGCTCGACAATTAGCGTTAACCGAGAGCTCGAGACAGCCTCATTTTGTGTACTATCATGGAATATCGGGTAAGTAACCCTTATTTACGATAATTTTGCATAGTTATGCGTGTTAGAATTTACCGCATAAATTACGGATTTAATTTTCGCATTTAATGAATTAAATTCTGAAAAATTGGATAAATTATCGTAAATACTAAATTAAGCTATTCGAGAGTTAGAACGAGGCTCAATAAATACTGATGGGCCCAATGAGCCCAATAGGCCTCGATGATGTGAATAGTGAGTGAAAAACGGGCTTAAGGCCGATTAAGGCCCATTATGGTACAATCGGGCCTAATATGGGTAAACGGGCCCAATTACTTAAATTAAGCCCAGAAAATTATGAAATACAATTAATTGTATTGTATTTGACCTGATGAATATGTATCCGCAGTTTTGGAGATTCGATTGGAAGCAAATCGGACTGCGTGACGAGTTATCAGTGGAAAGGTTAGACTGTACAAAAAAATGAGGTAAGGGAATTGTGTGAGTAGCTAGAGGTAGCTACACGTATTTTAATAGCTTTTCTGTACACTGAATATGTATGTATACCCTGATTATGTATAAAGGTCCAAAAAATGGTTTAAAGATTTTAAGGACTCGAAATAGGTAAAAGTCTATTTTACCCATATTGAGGGAAGTTCACCTAAGGATGGTGAAATCATGACATGCATGAAATGCATGATTTAAGGAATTTTCTGATTTAAAGAATTTCATTGGTTTTTAAGCACAGTAAATCAATAGATTGGCCAGTAATTGCATAAATTTCACAAGATAACACTACGTAGGTGTTATTAATATTTAAATGGAAATTTCTTTGAAAAACGGCCAACTATCAAGTTTATATGGAAACAGATAGTGCTGGCACATAGCTCGCACTCTATCGCGTTTGTGAGTATGCATAAATGTGCTTGAGCGGTTGCTCGCACCGACTTGTGTGACATCATATGCATGAAATGTGCTAGAGCAGTTGCTCGTACTGATTTTATGATTTGAAATGCATGAGAAGTGCTGGAGCCTAGCTCGCACTCTGTTTTGACATGTTTTGACATGTTTTGACTGTTCTGATTTGTTTTGACCTGATATGCATAAAAAGATGCTAGAGCTTAGCTCGCATCTTATTTTGATATGATAATTGCATAAAAGCCGTGCTGGAGTGTAGCTCGCACGAGATTTGATTTATTTATGCATAAAGCCATGCTGGAGTATAACTCGCACGAGATTTGATTTATTGATACATAATACCGTGCTGGAGCTCGCTCGCACGTGATTCTATATGGATTTATAACTCATTCATTTTTAAGCCGTACTGGAGTTTTTCTCGTACGAGGTTTTCACTGAGTTTTTATATATATCCGTACTAGAGTATTACTCGTACGTGGATTTTACTTGAAATTATAATTATTTTAAGTCGTATTGGAGCGCTGCTCGTACGCATATTTCATTGATTTTTATAACACCGTGCTAGAGCTTCGCTCGCACGAGATTTTTTGATATTATGAATATGCATGGAGCCGTGCTAGATCTTTGCTCACATGGGGATTTATATTACAAGCATATAGCCGTGTTGGAGCCTCCTGTAGACTGTGTGTCACAGTGAGATGATATGCTCACACATGCATACTAAGACAGAGATGATATGGGTGGATAAGACCTATTGCAGGCACCCCTGACTGAGCTTGGGTTCACGGAGTACGTTGTACCGTGTATGTCATGCGGAGTAAGCTGTACCGTGGGGATTGTTGGAGTGGAGTGGCATTAGCCACGAGATAGCAAGCCTTGCCCTCGTAATTCTGGTGTTATGCTGTTCTGGTGGGTAAGACGATCCACCTCCCATTTTAGGTGTGATACCCCGCACACTAGGTACCGTATTTCCAGGGATCACGAGGTTATGGCCATAGTCCTATGTTGTTATTGATAGTCACCTACTTGTCTCACATGATATAACTATTGGTCGATAGACCACGGTAGACCCGAGGGAGGGGTCAGGCCCCCGATTTTATGATTTTATAATATGTGACCCCGAAAGAAGGGTGGTTTTATAACCGAAGTTTTATAATGAATTTTAATGAATTGTTTTATGAGATGACTGACCCAGAAGGGTTAGTTTATACTATAGTTTTAATGAAATGATTTGAATGCAATAGCATGAGGGTGTTTTCCATGCTTTCATTTCAAATTCATGATTTGTCTTACATGACATGAAAGAATGCATGATTTTGATTAAATTCATGCTAAGCATGATTTACTGATGTCACATAAAATGCTATTGATTCATGAATTACATGCTTTTCTATATGCACAAATAGTTTTGGATAAACTAGGTCTTGATATATGCATGGTTTTGTGCTTGAGATTTTAATGAAAAGAAATGGATTTTTAAGGGCATGGCACTATGAGCATGTAGATAGTGGAGCTATCTACTTACTTGCATAATTGCCTTACTGAGCGTGTGGTTTGCTCACCCCCTTATTTTCCCATATTTTTAGAGCACTCACAATAGTTAGTAAGCGGCTGAGAACTTGCATGCTTGGTATCCGCTATTTCCCATCGAGAGACAGGTATACACATTTGTATAGTTTTGTATCTAAAAATGAAATGCACAGTACTGTAAACGATTATGATGTCGGGGATGTAGAGTTATAAATACCATTGTGTATGTATTCAGTTAATGTCAAAAGATAGTAAACTTTGATGTGTGAATGTGATTATGGAAATGGAAAGGGTAATAGGTGAGAGGTGACTAACACCGAATCATAGCCCAACTGTTTGTAGGATGGTCACGATGAGAGAAAGGTAAGAATTAAATATTAAATGAAAAAGCGAAAAAAATTTACTCTAATTTTTAGGTAATTTGGGTCGTGACAGCAAGGTCGTGTGTATTGGTACAAGTGACGCATGGTTGCTAGTGCAGGGAACGGACAACACCTGATGCAGAAGCAGCCAGACAATGCCTGAATGTAGCAGCAGTTTGAAGATAGCACCTAGATGCAGAGCAGAAAAATGAAGCGTGTACAATACCAGTACACGGGACATAAGTTGGCTAGGAATTTGGCTAAGGCCATGTTTGGCAGCCTTGAATTTCAAGTTTGATTATCATGTTTGATATTATTTGCTAAGTATTTTATTGCCTCTTATTGATGTTTTTTTTTAGCTTACGTAAAAATGGTTTTAAATTAATTTTGCATGTTCATTAATTTTTTCTTGCCTATTAGTTTAAAATGTTAGATTAGAATTTATATCTTGCATTTAGAATTAGATTAAGGGTAGATGTATTTCATGCAATTTTAAGTTAGTTTTTAGTTTAAATTCAAAAATCCAAAAATATTAAGTTCTCGTGCATTATTTAGATTTTGTTTTTATTAGTAGTAATTAGTTAGAGTTATATTTAATTTAGGATCATTTTTATAGGTAATTACTTTCTTAGCTTTATTTAGGAATTTCTTTAAGTTAAGAGAAGTTTATTTTATTACACTTTAGGTTAGTTAATTTGCATTTTTATTAATTAGATTAATTACATGCATATTTTATTTTAGGATTGTTTAATTTTAGTCTAATTAATTTTGTTTCTTTATTTTTATATTTACATTCTAGTTTATTGGTATTAATTAATTTTAACTGTGTCAATTATCTTTTGTAGGTTATTGCTTTTAATTGCTTGAAGCTCTGCCAGTAATTTTAGCTCTATGTTATTTTCTTTATTTTATAATTTTTATTGTTTTCAGTACTTTCAATTTTAGCCTTGCAGATCACCCACTAAAAATTCATAATTTGCTAGGATATACTTAGGGTAAGATTAACCGGTACTTAATTAGACTAATTAGATTCTCTGTGGGACGATAATCCGAGACTTAAATCCCATTATTACTTGTACGACCCGTGCACTTGCAGATAACATGTCTAGGTTACTTAGAGTGGGCGTAGTCGTCGTCAAGTTTTTGGCGCCGTTATCGGGGAATCCCAATTAGCCATTAATTAATATCAGTGAAATTATGCTTAAGTATAATTCTAGTTTGTAAATATTTAGGTTGTAAATATTTAAAGCCTTAATTTAGTGTAATTAATTTTCTCTCTATTTAATCATTAAAAAAATTAAAAATTAAGAACTTAAAAAAATTTTCCTGATGACTATTTAATGTTTGCATGCGTAGAGCCAAGAGCTATGGTTGCTTTCCTTTAGATCCTGAAATTGAACGAACTCTTAGGAAAATTAGAAAGGATTCTAGGAAATTAGTAGCTCTGCTGCAAAACGCTATGGCGAAAAACAAAGAAATTATGACCGTAGGAGATTATGTTGTACCAACTATTGGAGGTTATTATATTGGCATTAGGCCACCAGCTGTCCCAGCTAACAATTTTGAAATTAAGCCTTCAATCCTCCGGATGATCCAAACTTCGCTACAGTTCAGTGGGATTCCCCATGATGACCTACATGCTCACTTAGGGAAATTTTTAGATCTGTGCAACACCTTCAAGCATAATGGATTATCAGACGATGCGCTTAGGCTTAGGTTATTCCCTTTCTCGCATAGAGATAGAGCGCGACACTAGTTCACCTCCTTACCTCCAGGATCCATCTCCACTTGGGATGAGTTAGCCCATCAATTTTTAGCTAAGTTCTTTCCTCCCTCCAAAATGGCTAAACTCCGTAGTGTCATATCTTCCTTTACCCAATTCGATTTTGAATCCCTTTATGAAGCTTGGGAATGATATAACCTTCTACAATGGACTTACGAGCCAAAATAGGACCATAGTTGATGCTGCTGTGGGAGGAGCTCTAATATGTAAGACGGAGGAGGAAGCTTACGGTTTTTAGATAAGATGGGAGCTAACAATTATCTATGGTCGTCGAAGAGGCAGTTGCCTAAGAAGTCGACGGGTATCTATGAGTTAGACACACTGTCTACCTTAACTTCTCAAATAGCCAATCTTACAAAAAAGGTAGAGTTACTTAGTACCCAGCATAATTCTGCCAATAGTCCTAATCCTGTTCTAGCCATCTAAAGTCATTTTCTTTCATGCGATCTGTGTGATGGTATACACTCTGTAGATAGGTATCCGCTTAATTTAGAATCGGTTCAGTACGTTGCCCCATCTCAAAAGCAACAGAACAACCCCTTTTCAAACACCTACAATCCAGGGTGGAGGAACCATCCTAATTTTTCCTAAAGCCAAAATCAAGGGCAATCTTCTAATTCCAGACCTGTAGGACCCCCTGGTTTTCAAGCTCCACTAGTTCATGTACCACCACATCAGCAATTTCCTCATCACCTGCCTTCTCATCATCCATACCCACCTCAACAATTTTAATATCATCCACCACCACCACCACCACCTATGTAGCCCCAGTACTTACCTGCACCAGCAGCTGTAGTTGAGAAGAAGCCTACACTAGAGGAGATGTTCATGACTATCCTGCAAATCAAGCTGCTTCAATCAAGAATTTAGAAGTTCAGGTTGGAAAAATAGCTAGTGCTCTTAGCCAGTATCCACAAGGGACCCTTCCTACTAACACCGAAGCTAATCCTGTTAGGTAGAGGGATGGTAAGGAACATGTCAAAGCCATCACCCTTAGGAGCGACAGAGAGCTAGATGATCCACAAGTTAAGTCCAATCCTATTAAGCCCACGGTGGTAGAACCCATAAGTTCTAAAGAAGCAGCTCAAAAAGAGCAGGAACATTAGGATCAGGCTGCAAAGGAATATAAATTAGGCGCTTCTTCATCTTTACCTTCTTCTTCACAGCCTTCCTCTTCATCTAATGCTCCACATGTTACCACTACATCCCCTCAAATTAGACCACCAGTACCTTTTCCTCAGAGGTTCTAAAACCAGAAGCTAGATCAATAATTCGCTAAATTTCTTGAGGTTTTTAAGAAGCTTCACATCAACATTCCTTTTGCAGATGCTTTAGAGAAAATGTTGAGTTATGTGAAGTTTATGAAGGATATCCTCTCGAGGAAGAGAAGATTGGAAGATTATGATACGGTGGCCTTGACTGAGGAGTGTAGTGCAATTATTTAAAGGAAATTACCCCCCAAGCTCAAAGATCCAAGGAGTTTTACCATACCATGCACCATAGGAGATCAATTTTTTCGTAGAGCTCTGGGTGATCTAGGAGCTAGTGTCAATCTGATGCCTTGGTCTATTTACCAGAAGTTAGGAATAGGGGATGCCATGCCTACCACAGTGACCCTTCAGCTAGCTGATAGATCCATTAAGTATCCGAAGGGGATCATTGAGGATGTCTTAGTAAAGGTGGACAACTTTATTTTGTAAGACCCAATTTTTATTGTATTTTCTTATGATTCACAAATTGTATGGATATTGTTATATGTTAATGGACTCATAAGACAGATGATTTTGATCATATAAATATGAAGAAAGTAGTCGAATGTACGTAAAATCTGAAAACGGACAGTTAAGGAATTTTAAATTAAATTTATGAGATTTGAACTGTCCGGACAGAGATACAAATTTTAAATGAGAAATTATAGTGGGTCCATGAAGGAAAGTCGGCCTAAATTGGTCTCAAACGTGTGGGAGGGTAAAACAGTCAAAAGATAAAAAAATTCGATATAAATTTGATAAGAAAATTTCATTAAAAATATGGATTTACGAAATCTTGATCAATAAAGGAGAAATTATTGAATTTCGAGTCCAATTGATCAAGTTATGAATTTATTGGAATTAATCGAAATTTTTCCTTTTGAAAATTATCCCGAAAATATTGAAAAAATATACCGAAAAGACAAAATAAGACTGATAAATTTATTTATTGATTTAATGAATAAAATATAAAATTTTAATGATATTTTGGGATTTTTAGAATATTTTAATGAATAAAATAATAATAAAATAAATTATAAATAAATTTTTTTTAAAAGAAAGGAAATCGCGAAATGCGATTTCTAAAAGAAAACGAAGTGAAGAAGGCGAGCCAAGGGGGTTTCCCTTATCGGAATACCACCGACGCTAGACAAGGCCTCGCGATTACCGCAAAATGAAACCGACACTCCGCGACTCTCCGAGCACCGGTATGATAGCCAACGGCGTCGAAATCCGACGGATCGTTGGAGAGAAGGCTGAGAGGGAGAAGAGAAAAATCAGTGACCACCAGCGTCGATTCGACCAACCCCAACCCCAACCGAACGCTCCCCCAGTGTAGGCGCAGCGATTGACACCAAAAACGAGCTGGGAACCAACCGAAAATGCCATGAACGGTGACGGGGAAGCATGAATCGGTATGGACTGGTTCAATAAGAAGAGAATCGGACTGAACCGATCAGTCTGAACCGAGCTGAATCGGATCGAACTAGTTAAGCCAAGAAAGAGAGGAAAAAAAGGGAGAAAAAGAAAGAAAAAGAGGAAAAGGAAAAAAAAAGGAAGAGTTTCAGGGATACACCGAACTTCCGGTAAGTCGGTAAGAGGTCAAAAGTGACCGATTCGATTTTTGAGAAATTTATTTAAATTATATTTGATCGAGAAATAACTCGAAATTAAATATAAAATTGCGCAGTTCGACAAGAAATCGTGTACGTGAGCCCGATCGAACTTTGATTTGTGCACCATCGCATAATTTTGGGTAAGTAAAGCTCATTTACAACACTTGTATGATTATTGCGCAATTGAAATTTATTTTGTGGATTTCAAATTTATTTCTGCAATAAAATAGATGAAATTCAGATTTTTGAATAAATAGTTGTAAATGATATACGGGCTATCCAATAAGTTTGGAACGAAGCCCGATGAGTATTGGTTAGCCAAATGAGCCCAATAAACCTGAAGAATGGATGTAATAAGTGAAAACGGGTTAAAAAGGGGTCGAGGCCCATTAAGGTGCAATTGGGCCCAATAAAGTAAAACGGGCCAAGTGTTTTAGATTCGATCATTAAGAGTGAAATACTGATATGTATACTGGAACTGACCTAATACGTGATTATATGCAGCTCCGTAGATTTAGTTTGGAGCGAATTAGATTGAGAGATCTGGCACAATTGAGACGGGAAAAGCTCGCGCGTGATTCCAGGTAAGGGAATTTTATGGATTGCTAGAGGTAACTTTATGCAATTTTGACATCATTTACATTCCCTAAAATTGTCTGAAGGGTCTAGATTTAAAATAAGAATTTTGGGTGCCTAGATAGGCAAATGACCAAAATACCCCTGTGAAGGGTAAAATTTTCAAAGTTAGGAAATGTTGTGAGGAGCAAGAACAAGAGGTTCCTGCTTGTTTTCTAGGTGTTTTGACACGTGCTTGAGTAAGCTGGCTAACTTGTAAATAAAAATTTACAACATTGCATATTTTTAACAAAGTGATTTCTTTTGGAAATTGTTTTAAGATAACAGAGCTGCCTACGTGATTTTATGAAAGTGTGACGTGCTAGAGCTCAGCTCGCACAAGTTTTGATTTGTGTGATGCATGTATTAGTGCTGGAGTAAGGGCTCGCACTAGAGTTTTACATGCATTGGTGCTGGAGTCTAACTCGTACCAGATTTTCATATGATGTTCGCGATATGGTGCTGGAGTCTAACTCATACCAAATTTTCACTTGATTTTTAAGACACAGTACTGAAGCCTAGCTCGCACTAGTTTTACATGATGTTAACAGAGTGTTGGAGCTTTGCTCGCACTAGAACTTATGAGATTTTATGAAACGCGTGCTGGAGCTTTGCACGCACGAGATTTTCCTTGATTTTATGAGAGTGTTGGAGCATTGCTCACACTGATTTTATGAGACATGTGATGAGCCGTGCTTGGAGCATCGGGTAGACTGTGTGTCACGCCGATTAAATATGCTTGCACGATTGTGGATATGAGTTATGGGTCCACGGAGTACGTTGTACCGTGCAAGTAGCATGGAGTACGTTGTACTGTGCTGGGATTGATTATGTGGCATCTCCGGATGCAAGTGGCATCTTTCGATGTGAGATATCGGATAAGACCGATGGGATGGACTTACCTACCTCTCAGGGCGGTTCCCGATAGTGGTGAGACCCTGCACATAGGATCCGTGTAGCAATGGGATCACGAGTATATGGCCATACTCCTAGTTCTTTGCCTGAAATATATATTGCCTAGTCTCGCATGTTATAAATTGATGTTTTGATAAACATGTTTTGTGGACTTTTGTGTGAGTCTGGATCACCCGAGGGAGGGGTTGAGTCCTGACTGAGATGTAATTTTGATAAAAATGAAACTGGGTTTTAAACTAAAACTTGCATGAAGTTATTTTCCATGCTATTTAAACCCATGCGTGATGTAAACTGGTTTTACATGACATTCATTCATGTAGAATATGGGTATGCTAGCATGTTATTATTGCTTTGAAAAGCATCTGATTTCATGATTTTGTGTGAGTCAGGAACACCCGAGGGAGGGGTGAAGTCCTGGCTGTGTTGTGAAATTTTAATGAAAAAGAAATGATTTAAATGGATTTGCCTGTTGAGTTTTCCATGCTCTTTGAAATCCATATGTGAATTTGTTTTACATGACATCATGAATTGTAGCATCTATTTTAAAATGTCTAGAGAAAGGGTGGTTTATGCATGGCACCACGTTCATGTAGGTTGTATAGTTACCTACTTGTTCGTATGATTACCTTACTGAGCTTGATGTGCTCACCCCTTTCATTTTCTCACATAGATAATTTCCAGTAGACTTTGAGGTGACTGAGTACTGCGTTCTTGATATCCGCTGCTACCTATCATTATGAGGTATATACACTTGTACATATTGTATCTAAATAAGAATAGCACAGTAACATGTTTGTAAGTAACTTTCGGGGATGTATAGACACTATAAATACTTGTTAATGAATGGGAAAGAATTAGTGAAACACTCATGTATTTGTCTTTCCTTTAATAAGGAATTAAGTTATATGGTGAATGTATGGTGGGATTAGCATTGACGCACAGCCCAATTGTTAGTGGAGTGTGGTCACGATCAGAGGATAGGTAAGTATGAAAGAAAAACGAAAAATTTACTCTGATTTTTGGGTTGTGACAAATAGTGGTATCAGAGCGAAATTGGTCTGATGTGTGTCAGTGTCAGTAATTAGGAAATTATATCCTCGTGTTACTGTGCTTGGTTAGATACAATCGTGTATATTGAGATGGGTTTTAACTAAGAAATGGTTGTGAATACAAGAATATAGGCATTATTCCAAATATCAGTCGCAGTAGAGGAGGTAGAGCATGAGGCTGGGGCCATAAAGGTAAGCCTGAGCCTGCTAGTCGTGCTGAGTCAACCCATGAGACCATGAGGAGGTTGAGGTAGAAACTGATGTTTAGCATACTCCACAGGGTCCTATAAAGAGACCAGACAGTATTGAGACATGCTTCACGAGGATGGAGTGGAGTGTAGAAAATATTTTAGAGTGGTTTACTCAGTCTATGCAGGTAGTTGAGGATAGGCAGGGTAAAGCCTGAACAGATGCCTCAGACTATAGAGATTTTCACACCCCTCTGGTATTTAACGAAGTAAAGAAACCAATAGTTACTGAGGACTGGGTGAATGAGATAGCGAAGTTGTATGGGTTCTATCAGTATATGTTGACCGAGAAAATGACTTTTAAATACGTTTATGTTGGAGGGCGAGGCGGAGCATTGGTAGAAATCCGCTCGACCCATATTAAGAGTTAGACATCCAGGACTGATATGGGAGATAATTCTGGATGCATTTCGAGTATAGTATATCTTGAATACTGCTCAGAGGAAGTTACAGATGAATTTATGAGTTTAGTTCAGGGAAACCAAATCTATTGATGAGTATGAATCTCATATTACATCCCTAGGCAGATATGAACCCGATATTATGGACAGTGAGAATCGAAAGGTCCAAAAATCATGGAAAGACTCAGACCATCTATCAGAGTCTAATTTGGCCTCGTTCAATATCACTATTTACGATTAGGCAGTGTACAAATCACAGTGTGTGAATAAGATTAAGAATTGCATGCCTCTGAGTTTGAGAAAGGCAATAAGGGTCAAAACAGAGATAAAAAGGAAATAGTGGATAACAGAGATGTCAAAGCGGGAAAGAGGCGGTTTGGTAGGAAATTTAGAGTTAGTGAGTTATGGGGTAAGATGATTGGTAAGCCCCAGTATATCCAGTTTCAGCGCATACACGGATATTGTGATTAGAGAACCTCGACCTGCTAATGGGCAGTGTTGGATGTGTGGTAGTTACCACAAAAATAGGCGGTTGAATGATGGAGAGGGTATGCTTTGGACCAGGACACTATTGATGCTTCATTTGATATGGTGTAAGGTACCATCTTGATTGTTAATATTGAAGCAATTATTTTAATTGATCCTGGTACTACACATTTATTCATATCGTCGTCATTTGCATATAAGTTAGTGAAATATGTGAAGCCTATATCATTAGGCGAAATGCTGATACTTAGCACCCCAATGAAGGATAGTCTGTTAATTGAATATATCGGTAGAGATTGTAAGTTGAAAGTGGGGGAAAGGAACATGCAGACCAATCGTGTTCTATGAAATATGAGTGTTTTGCTGTAATATGGGAAATAAATTGATTGGCTGCAAACTATGTTGTTGAAATTGCTATTCTAAGAGAGCGATGTTTCATCCTAGAAAAGTGTACAGTAAGTTTTAACAAGTAATGAAAGAGTTTTGTTATAGTTGATATACAAAATGAGATAAGCTTTGAGATGTAATAGATCCTGAATACAAGATATAGTGGAATAAGACGAGTATGCAAGGTAAGAATATCTCTGATATGTGAAGTAATTTGGATTAAGCGGTATGTAGTGAATATGAATTGCGACCAAGGATAAGGGGTGGAAATATCAATAACCAGTCTATATGGTCAAGTCTGAGGGTTAATAAAGGTATTTCAAAATACCTCCCCGCCTGAAAACTTGACAGCGTCTAAAAGTACACATAACCAATAAATTGAAATCGACAGTCAAAATATACACATTTAAAATTATGGTACCTTTACTTATACGATAAAGAAATATAGAATTCGATTAATCATGAAGATTTAAAAATTATAATTTTATAAAAGTCGTTAATATAAGAAAAAGGAAATGACGCGACTTAGTATCTTGAACAGAAGCGATTTCGAAATGACATTATACGCTTATGCGTACATAGGTCAAGGATATGGGTGATTAAAATATTTAGTGGAATGTGGATGTGCCCAAGACAATTTTTGTACTCGTTAGGGCATTGATGAATGAGGTATTTAAACTTTACCTGGACTAATTTGTTATCCTCCTTATTGATGATATTTTGGGTGTATTTTCCAGGGAAAATCATAAACAACAATTGGAAATTGTTTTTACAGATGATTTGTTGAGAGTTCTCGAAATGGACTACTTTGTTGACACGTTTAACTTAGAAAAAAAAGTTGTATTTGAATGGGACGATAGATGTGACAGGAGTTTGGTGTATTGAAGTATGAACTGACCACCGTAATTATTTACACTATACGCAATAGCTCAAGAGGTTTCGCAGTGTATATGGATACCTCAAAATAATGAGTGGGCTGTGTATTGATGCAAATTGGGAAGATAGTCGATTATGGATCCTGACAACTTAAGGATCATGAAAGAAACTATCTGACCCATGACTTAAAGTTGGCAGCGGTAGTATTTGTATTGAGTATATGGCACTACTAAGTACACGATGAGAAATTTCAGATATACACTGGTCATAAAAGCCTCGAGTATTTGTTTTCACAGAAAGAGTAGAATATGAGATAACATAGAGGGTTAGAGCTTCTGAAGGATTATGATTGTGGAAATTGTACCACCCAGGAAAAGGCTAATATAGTGGATAATGCTTTGCGCAGAAAGAACCTCGGGATGGTATCATAGATGATGGTCAGGGAGCGTTAGTTGCTAGAGCAGTTGTGAGACTCAGTAGTCATGTGATCCCTTCTGATGATGATAGTGATTGTGTGACAGCTAGCCCGAGATTAGAATCGGATTTGAGTGACCGGATTTGACAGGCTTAGCATGATGATCGGTAGGGTGTCGATAGCGTGGGTTAGATTTAGAAGGGTACAGTGACAGAGTTCACAATGAATGATGATGGCTTACTGAGGTTCAGAGATAGTATAAGTGCTCCCTAGGACCACAGTTGATGAGATAGTGCTATTGTCAAAAGCTCACTCTTCAGGATATACAGTGCATCCAAGAAGTAATAAATATATCAAAATTTTCAAAAAAAAAGGTATTGGTGGTCGATATGAAAAGAGACATTATAGATATTGTGGAATTGTCTCATATGTCAGTAGATTAAGGTAGAGCACTAGAAGTCTGCAGGATTATTGCAGCCTCTACCAATTCTGACATGGAAGTGGGAGCAGGTTACCATGGATTTTGTGACAGGTTACAGAGGACCATAGGAATCACGAGGCTATTTGAATGATGGTCAATAGATTGATTGAGTCTACTCACTTTCTGGTTATGAAAGCCATAGATACTCTGAGTGCGTGAGCAGATTTATATAAGTAAGAAGATTGTGGAACAGTAGGTGGCATTCCAGGGAGTATTATATCAGATAGTGATTCCCACTTCACTTCCCACTTTTGGGAACATGTTTCAGGAAGGCATGGGAACCCAGTTAAGTGTGAATACAGCGTTTCATCCTCAGACAGATGGTCAGTCAAAGAGGACTGTACGGGTTCTGGAGGATATGATGGGAACGTGTGCAATTGATGTTAGAAGTTCCTAGAATGAACATTTGTTATTAGCTAAATTGCCCATAGCGATATTTATCACTCGAGTATCGATATGGCATTGTGTGAAGCATTGTTTGGCCGTAAGGGTTGCTTTTTCGAATGGATAGAAAGAAGTGGGTGAAAAATAGAAAATTACTCCCGATCTAGTAAAATAAGCCTCTAAGGGTGTTCAGCTAATTGTGAGAGAATGAGAACACCTCAGAACAGATAGAAACACTATGTTTACAAGAGATGGGGATCGTGAGGATTCATCGAGTGAGAATCAGTATGTTTAGAAGTTTCGCTTTCTAAAGGTATAATGAGATTCAGGTATTAAACTGAAAAGAGAAGGTGTTGAGGTTTAAGATGATCTCCCTAAATAAAAGTCTGTCGGTAGCATTACACTTCGGAGGAATTTAAATAGGAGCTGGAGATTAAGAGTATGATATGTGTGACGTATCCGGAGTGATTTACAAGCTAACTTGGTTCTAATTTGGAGGACCAAATTTCTTAAGTGAGGGAGATTATGTAAGACCGATTTTTATTGTATTTTCTTATGATTCACACATTGTATGGATATTGTTATATGTTAATGGAATCATAAGACGGATGATTTTGATCATATAAATATGAATGAAGTAGTCGAATGTACGTAAATTTTGAAAATGGACAGTTAAGGAATTTTAAATTAAATTTATGAGATTTGAACTGTCTGGACAGATATACGAATTTTAAATGAGAAATTATAGTGGGTCCAAGAAGGAAAGTCGGCCTAAATTGGTCCCGAACGTGTGAAAGGATAAAACGGTTAAAAGACAAAAAAAATCGGTATAAATTCGATAAGAAAATTTCATTAAAAATATGGATTTAGGAAATCTTGATCAATAAAGAAGAAATTATTGAATTTCGAGTCCAATTGATCAAGATATGAATTTATTAGAATTAATCAGAATTTTTCCTTCTGAAAATTATCCCGAAAATATTGAAAAAATATACCGAAAAGAAAAAATAAGACTGATAAATTTATTTATTGATTTAATGAATAAAATATAAAATTTTAATGATATTTTGGGATTTTTAGAATATTTTAATGAATAAAATAATAATAAAACAAATTATAAATAATTTTTTTTAAAAGAAAGGAAATCGCGAAACGCGATTTCTGAAAGAAAACGAAGCGAAGTAGGCGAGCCAAGGGGGTTTCCCTCACCATGACCACCGGTGCCAGACGAGGCCCCGCGATCACCTTAAAACGAAGCTGACACTTGCATGACTTTACAGGCACCGGTACGACCGCCAACGGCGTCGAAATCCGACGGATCAAGGGAGAGAAGGCCGAGAGGGAGAAGAGAGGAATCGGTGGCCACCGGCACCGATTCCGCCAACCTCGACCCCAGCTGAATGCTCCCCCAGTGCAAGTGCATGATTGACACCAGAAACGAGCCGAAAAATGATCGAAAACACCGTGAACGGTGACGGGGAAGCCTGAACCGGTACGGACTGGTTTAGTAAGAGGAGAACCGGGACGAACCGGACCGAACTGGTTCAGCCAAGAAAGAGAGGAAAAAAAGGGAGAAAAAGAAAGAAAAAAAGGAAAAGGAAAAAAAAGGGAAGATTTTTGGGGATACACCGGACTTCGGGTAAGTCAGTACGAGGTCAAATAGGATCGATTTTATTTTCGAGAAATTTATTTAAATTATGTTTGAACAAAAAATAACCCGAAATTAAATATAAAATTATGCAGTTCGATGAGAAATCGTACACGTGAGCCCGATCGAACTCCGATTTATGCGTTATCGCATGATTTCGGATAAGTAAAGCTCATTTACGACGCTTGTATGATTATTGCGCAATTGAAATTTATTTTGCGGATTTCGAATTTATTTCTGCAATAAAATAGATTAAATTCAAATTTTTGAATAAATAGTTGTAAATGATATACGGGCTATCCAATGAGTTTGGATCGAAGCCTGGCGAGTATTGGTAAGCCAAATGAGCCCAATAGACCCGAAGAAGGGATGTAATAAGTGAAAACGGGCTAACAAGGGGTCGAGGCCCATTAAAGTGAAATCGGGCCCAATAGAGTAAAACTGGCCCATTGTTTTAGATTCGATCAGTAAGAGTGACATACTGATAAGTATACTGGAACTGACCCAATACGTGGTTATATGCAGCTTCGTAGATTTGGTTTGGAGCGAATTGGACTAATAGACCTGGCACGACCGAGACGGGATAAGCTCGCGCGTGATTCCAGGTAAGGGAATTTTACGGACTGCTAGAGGTAACTTTACGTAATTTCAAAATCATTTACATTCCCTAAAATTGTCTGAAGGGTATAGATTTAAAATAAGAATTTTGGGTACCCGGATGGGCAAATGATCAAAATACCCCTGTGAAGGGTAAAATTTTCAAAGTTAGGAAAAGTTGGGAGGAGTAAGAACAAGAGGTATTTTTGAGGTGTTTTGACACGTTCATGAGTAGGCTGGCTAACTTGTAGATAAAAATGCACAACATTGCATATTTTCAACAAAGTGATTTCTTTTGGAAATTATTTTGAGATATCAGAGTCGCCTACGTAATTTTATGAAAGTGTGACGTGCTAGAGCTCATCTCACACGAGTTTTGATTTGTGTGATGCATGCATCAGTGCTGGAGCAAGGGTTTGCACTAGAGTTTTTTATGTATTGGTGCTGGAGTCTAACTCACACCAGATTTTCATATGATGTTCGTGATAGGGTGCTAGAGTCTAACTCGCACCAAATTTTCACTTGATTTTTTTGACACAGTGCTGGAGCCTAGCTCGCACTTGTCTTACATGATGTTGACAGAGTGCTGGAGCTTATCTCACACTAGATCTTATGATATTTTATGAAACGCATGCTGGACCTTTGCTCGCATGAGATTTTCCTTGATTTTATGATAGTGCTGGAGCATCGCTCGCACTGATTTTATGGGACATACGATGAGCCGTGCTGGAGCGTCGGGTAGACTGTGTGTCACGCCGATTAAATATGCTCACACGTGAGTTTTGAGACAGGCATGATTGTGGATATGAGATATGGGTCCATGAAGTACGTTGCATGATTGTGGATATGAGATATGGGTCCACGAAGTACGTTGTACAGTGCAAATAGCATGGAGTACACTGTACCGTGCTGGGATTGATTATGTGGCATCTTCGAATGCGAGTGGCATCTTCAGATGCGAGTGACATATTCAGAATGCGAGATATCAGATAAGACCGACGGGATGGACTTACCCACCTCACAGGGTGGTTCCCGATAGTGGTGAGACCCCCCACACAAGATCCGTGTAGCAGTGGGATCACGAATATATGTTCATACTCCTGGTTATTTGCCTGAAATATATATATTGCCTAGTCTCGCATGTTATAAATTGATGTTTTGAGAAACATGTTTTGTGGACTTTTGTGTGAGTCTGGATCACCCGAGGGAGGGGTTGAGTCCTGACTGAGATGTGATTTTGATAAAAATGAAACTAGGTTTTAAACTAAAACTTGCATAAAGTTATTTTCCATGCTATTTAAACCAATGCCTGATGTAAACTGGTTTTACATGACATTCATTCGTGTGGCATATGAGTATGCTCGCATGTTATTATTGCTTTGAAAAGCATCTGATTTCATGATTTTGTGT
The DNA here is from genome assembly GCA_033439115.1 of Firmiana major. NCBI lineage: Eukaryota > Viridiplantae > Streptophyta > Magnoliopsida > Malvales > Malvaceae > Firmiana > Firmiana major. Next base: position 25,685,105 of record CM065913.1, read on the forward strand.
GAGTTAGGAACACCCGAGGGAGGGGTGGAGTCCTGGTTGTGTTGTGAAAATTTAACGAGAATAAAATGATTTAAATGGATTTGCATGTTGAGTTTTCCATGCTCTTTGAAATCCATATGTGAACTTATTTTTCATGACATCATGAATTGTAGCATCTATTTTGAAATGTATGGGGAAAGGGTGGTTTATACATGGCACCACGTTTATGTAAGTTGTATGGTTACCTACTTGTTCGTAGGATTGCCTTACTGAGCTTGATGTGCTCACCCCTTTCATTTTCTCACACAGATCATTTCCAGTAAACTTTGAGGCGACTCAGTACTGGATTCCTGATATCTGCTGCTACTCATCATTATGAAGTATATACACTTATACATACTGTATCTAAATAAGAATAGCACAGTAACATGTTTGCAAGTAACTTTCGGGGATGTATAGACACTATAAATACTTGTCAATGAATGGGAAAGAATTAGTGAAAACTCATGAATTTACCTTTCCTTTAATAAAGAATTAAGTTATATGGTGAATGAATGGTGGGACTGGCATTGACGCACAACCTAATTGTTAGTGGAGAGTGGTCACGATCAGAGGACAGGTAAGTATAAAAGAAAAACGAAAAATTTACTATGATTTTTGGGTCGTGACATATTTTCCCTGCAGATTTTATTGTATTAGATATGGAGGAAGACAAGGAAGTCCCTATTATTTTAGGCAGACCTTTCCTAGTTACTAGTAGAACATTAATTGATGTACAAAACGGGGATTGACCATGAGAGTCCTAAATCAGGAGGTAACATTTAATGTTTTCAAGTCTTTGAAGTTCCATGATAACTCTCAATACTGTTTTAGGATGGAGGATATAAGGCTTAAGCATAAGAAATCTGAAAGAAGGATGGAAGTAGATAGAGTTAAGGAGGATTTAACTGTCAACATTTTGTCACCACTTTGGCTGACCCTCGTACTTCTCGCCCTGCTATTGAGTGTCATTTTCTTCAGCTGCATTTGAAGTGGCTTTATTTTTCTTTTCACTTTTTGTATAGTTCTTTTTCTTTTTCTTTTCCGTTGTTTCTTTTACAAATTGCTTTTCTAGTATGTTCCAATCAAGCTTCAATTGTTCGTCATCATCATCAGATAGGAGAGTATTCTATTCTTGAGCTTCAATTCTTATATTATCTGCACACTGAGAAAACTGTGCACTTTAAGTTTGGGGGCGGAGATATCACTTGAGCATTTTTAAAAATTTTGGGCAAAAATTAATTTTTTTTTTCAAAAATATGAGCTTACATTGATTGATTTTTGGATGATTTAGTGCTTAGCATGTAGTTTTCCCATAGTCCGATGACATAACCCCATGATTTAGTCTGACTTTGATTGAATGAGAAGTATGATTATAGGAAAAGCATGAAGTTGAGTTCTTGAATTTGTCTTAATTCTGATTATGATTTCCTCATTTTATGCACATGTCATGTCATGAATCTATATATTTATTTAGAGAAAGCTTATGTGGATATAGGATTGCATTTGTTCAGTTAATTTTGTGCATCATATTCTAGAATTTGTTTGATCTTATCTCGAGGTGAAATATTAGATCACACTTAATTAGGGAAATGATTTATGCCATCTTTGGATCGTTTGAGCCTTTGTAGCCATCCTTGTACATATTTTACCCCTAGTCACCCATCTAGGCCAAATAAGCTTTTCTCTATAAATACACATGCATATTTTTCCTTAGCTTAAACACTCTGTTCCTATCCCTTACCCTAAAAGCTATAAATTCACTAGGATATATCTTGAGTTATGTACGTATGGGTTATAAGTGATAGTGAAATTTCTAAAAAAAAAGAAAGAAAAAAGAAAAAAATAGAATAAAAGGATTTAGCGAAAGAAATAAGTTTGGGGGAATCAATATGAGCTCTTACATTAAAGATCTTAGAAGTAATGCATGTTGATGGGTAATTAAACCTAAATTGACATTATCCCGAAAGTGTGTAATGTCACTAGGATATATCTTGAGCTATGTACATATAGGTATAGGTGATAGTGAAAAGAAGAAGAAGAAGAAGAAAAATACAAAAATAGAATAAAAATGTTTAGCGAAATAAATAAGTTTGGGGGAAACAATTATGAGCTCTTACATTAAAGATGCTAGAAGTAATGCATGTTGAGGGGTAATTAAGCCTAAATCGACTTTATCATAGCTTAGCCCTAGCCTTACATTACAAGCCTAATGAGTCCTATTAATATTTGGTTAAGTGTGACTACATTAGTGGAGAGAGAAGTGAAAAGAAAACTTATGGGAATGATCACATGTCATTGACTTTGCATTCATTGTGATTGCATAATTTGATCCGGATAATGTACTGTGAAGTGGCTTTGACATATTCACACACACACACACGAGGAGTCTAATTTGTGTTAGGACTTATGATTGAATGATTCTGAGTGTTGGACTTATAATTGTGAATCTTTGATATCTGAGTTGGTACTTTTTCTTTGAGGATAATATTGGGGAAATTATTATGTTTGGGTACTTGTCATTCCTACATTTGTTTTGTTTTTCTTAAGGACATGCAAAAGCTCAAGTTTGGGGGTGTGATAATTCTATTAAAATAGAATTATTTGTGCTTAATTTCTTAATTAATTATTTTAATCCCCATATTATTTTATTAATTATCCTCTTAATTTAATTAAAATTTTCTTATGTGCAGATAAATTAAATCCAGATGAAGCTCAGTCGTTTCAGTCAAAACTGGGCTAAAAACAGGCTAAAGGAGACTGGACCACTACCATTTCGCAGTCTAAGTCACCATTCGTCTGAACACGTCTGATGCCGGGTGTTCGTATTTTATTCGCCTAGAAAAGATAAGATCAACGGATATCGTGCCCACCTTCTGGAAGACACACGTCGGGCCACATTGCATAGCCAAGTGGACTAGGAGACGAATGATGTGGAAATATCTACTTTGCAGCGAATGGAATGATGACAAGTGGCCAAACAATGCCCACTCATCTAGGATTGAAAATTATCATTGTACCCCAAGTTTGTGTATAAATAGAACATGATGAGCAATTGAAAAAACCAAGTAGAGTAGAAAGTAGTGTATGTAGGGTAGGAGTAGAAGTAGTGTAGGTAGGGTAAAGTAGTTTAGAAGTAATTTTAGGGTAGTAATGTAGTCTAGGATAAGAGTAGTGCTAGAGTAATTTTAGAATAGTTTTTTAGGTTAAAGTTTTCTTTCCATTAGTTTCTTCAAGCTTTCCCGATTAGTTTTTTTTTAAGCCACCATTTATGCTTACTGTTCATGTCAACTTTTATTTGTTATATTTTATGAAAAGCTTCATTGTTTCAAATTATTTAGTAATTCACGTTAACTTTCATCTATTATGTTTTGTATTCTCGGTTTTGCAAGTTTATTTCTTTGTTTGTTGATTCGACACAATAGAGTTTTAATGGAAAGCTTTCATTTTTTCCCTTAATTAATTTTAATTATATCAATTATCTTTTGTAGGTTATTGCTTTTAATCGCTTGAAGTTCTATAAGTAATTTTAACTCTGTGTTATTTTCTTTATTTTATAACTTTTATTGTTTTCAGTACTTTCAATTTTTACCTTGCAGATCACCCACTAAAAATTTATAATTTGCTAGGATATACTTAGGGTAAGATTAAGCGGTACTTAATTAAGCTAATTAGATTTTTTTGTGGGACGATAATCCGGGACTCAAATCCCATTATTACTTATATGACCCGTGCACTTGCGGATAACACGTCTAGGTCATTTAGAGTGGGCGTATTCGTCGTCAACTACTAAGTAATTACCTTAGGTTTCTTCTTTTCGATTTAAAATGGATGAACGGTATGGCATGCTATATGGATTGGCTTGATGTCTTATGGCATGCTATATAGATTGGCTTGATGTCAGGTTTGTGGATTATATGATTGTATGATTGGAACTTGGAATTAATTTATTTGATGTTGAGAACTTGTGATAAATGGGTCGTACTGAGTATGAAGGGCTAAATTATATGTTGTAGTCACGCAGCTTAATTAGAAAGATAGACCGAAATCATTGATGATATAAAATTAGATTTGAAATTAATCTTGCATAAAAATATTATAAAGGGTTGAATGGAACCTACATCAGACACAAACAAGTAAAACGATCTATGTAGTAATATTTAGGTTATATTAAAATATGATTCCGTTTAACATTGCGTAACTAGGTTGATGTTAGGTCACGGGTCATGACATATTGTCACGACCCAAAAATCAGAGTAAATTTTTTTTGTTTTTCTTTCATATTTAATTCTTACCTTCCTCTCATCGTGACCATCCTATCAACAGTTGGGCTATGATTCGGTGTTAGTCCCCTCACACTACTTACCATTCCATTTCCATGTTACATTTACACATAAGGATTTACTATCCTTTGACTTTAACTAAATACATTCACAATGATATTTACATAACCTTACATCCCCGATATCATGTCCATTTACAGTACTGTGCATTTACATATTTAGATACAAAACTATACAAATGTGTATATCTATCTCTCGATGGGATGTAGCGGATACCAAAAATGCAAGTCCTCAGCCGTTCACTAACTACTGCGAGTGCTCTGAAAAAGAGGGATAATAAGGGGGTGAGCAACCACACGCTCAGTAAGGCAATTATGCAAGTAAGTAGATAGCTCCACTATCTACATGCTCATAATGCCATGCCCTTAAATTCATTTATTTTCGTTTAAATCTCACGCACGAAATCATGCACACATCAATGCCATAGTTTATAAAAACTATTCGTGCATATAGAAATCATGCAACTCATGCATCAATGACATTTTATGTAAAATCATAATTCGCATGAAGTAAATCAAAATCATGCATTATTTCATGCCATGTAAAACAAATCATGAGAGACAATTCTTTTCATGAATTTGTAATTAGAGCTTGGAAAGCTCCTCATGCTACTGCATTTAAATCACTTCATTAAAGCTCAGTATAAAATAACCCCTCTGGGTCAATCATCTCATAAATCGATCTCAAACTCATTAAAAATTCTTTATAAAATTCTGTTATAAAATCACCCTTCTTTTAGGGTCACATGTCATAAAATCCTCTAAAAAATCTATCATAATAGTAGAAAATCACATCTTAGTGAAAATTACAAAATCGGGGGCCTGACCCCTCCTTTGGGTCTACCCTGGTCTATCGAGACCAAAAGTTATATCATGTGAGACATGTAGGTGATTATATCAGTAACATCGAGGACTATGGCCATATCCTAGTGATCCTTGGCTACACGGTACCTAGTGTGTGGGGTATCACACCTGAAACAGGAGGTGGGTCAATCCTGCCGCCAAAACAACATAAATACTAAGATTGTGAGGGTAAGGCATACAACCTCGTGGCTAATGCCACTCCACTCCAATAATCCCCACGGTACAGCGCACTCCGCGTGACATACACGGTACAACGTACTCCGTGAACCCAAATCATAGTCAGGGGGTGCCTGCCGTAGGTCTTATCCACCCAACCTATGTCTCAGTGTGCACGTGTGGGCATATCATCTCACTGTGACAAACAGTCTACAGGAGGCTCCAACACAGCTATATGCATGTCATATAAATCCCTGTGTGAGTAAAGCTCCAGCACGGCTCCATGCATATTCATGATATCTAAAAACCTTGTGCGAGCAAAGCTCTCGCACAGTTTTATAAAAATCAGTAAAATCTGCGTACGAGCAGCACTCCAGTACGACTTTAAAAGAGTTATAAATCCATATAAAATCACGTGTGAGCAAGCTCCAGCACGGTTTATGCATAAATTATTCAAAACTTCGTGTGAGAAATGCTCCAACACGAATGAATGCTCAAGTAAATCAAAATTTCATGCAAGCAACGCTCCAGGACAGTTTCATGCATAAAGAAATCAAATCTCATGCGAGTTGCACTCTAGCACAGCTTTTATGCAATTAAATTGATTAAATCACGCACGAGCAAGGCTCCAGTACGGTTTTTATGCAATTATCATATCAAAATAGGATGCGAGCTAAGCTCCAACACCTCTCATGCATGTCAAATCATTAAAACTAGTGCGAGCAATCGCCCTAGCACCTTTTTATGCATATCAAGTCAAAACAAGGTGCGAGCTAGGCTCCATCACCTCTTATGCATTTCATAATAATAAAAATCAGTGCGAGCAACCGCTCTAGCACATTTTATGCATATGATGTCACACAAATCAGTGTGAGCAACCACTCCAGCACCATTATGCACACTCGAAAACTCAAATATAATGCGAGGAAATTCTCCAGCACCATTTGTTACCATATAAACTTGATAGTTGGCCCATTTTTCAAAGAAATTTCATTTAAATCTAAATAACACTTACGTAGTGTTATCTTGTGAAATTTATGCAAATACTGGCCAATCTACCAATTTACTTTGCTAAAAAGTCACGAAAATTCCTCAAATCATGTATTTTCATGCATATCATGATTTCACCATCCTTAGGTGAATTTCCCTCAATAAGGGTAAAATAGTCTTTTACCTATCCCGAGTCTTTAAAATTTTTAATCAATTTCTAAGACCTTTATACATTTTCAGTGTATACAAAAGCTATTAAAAATATGCGTAGCTACCTCTAGCTACTCACAAAATTCCCCTACCTCATTTTTCTATATAGTCTGACCTTTCCACTGATGTCTCGTCGCGCAGTCCGATTTGCTCCAATCTAATCTCCGGAACTGCCTATAAATATTCATCAGGTCAAATACAATATAATTAATTGTATTTCATATTTTTTGGGTTAATTTAAATCATTGAGCCTGTTTACCCATATTGGGCCCGATTGTACCATAATGGACCTTAACCGACCTTAAGCCCATTTTTCACTTACTATTCACATCGTCGAGGCCTATTGGGCTTATTGGGCCCATCAGTATTTATTGGGCCTCGTTCTAAACATTTGGATAGCTCAATTAATTATTTACGACAATTTATCTCTAATTTCATAATATAATTCACTTTATGCGGAAATTAAATCTATAATTTATGCGGTAAATTTTTAACACTCATAACTATGCAAATTGTCGTAAATAAGGGTTACTTACTCGAGATTCCATGACAGTACACAAATCGAAGCTGACTCGAGCTCTCGTTTGATGTCAATTGTCGAGCTACACAATTACATATTTTTTTGAGTCAATTTTCAGTCAAATATTAATCAAATTAAATATTTCAAAAATATAAATCGGTCAATTTCAACTGCTGATCGGCTTACCCGTAGCTCGATTGTATCATCGGGATTTTTTCTCAGTTTTTTCTTTTTTTCTTTTTCCCTTTTTCTTTTTTTTTCTTTTCTTTCTTTTCTTTTTGGCTGAACCGGTCTAGTCCGGTTCAGCATACCTGCACTGGACTAAATCGGTCCGTACCAGTTCAGGCTCATTTTCGCTGTTCCGGTGCCGTTCAGCCAGTTCGTCGGCAGTTATCGGCACCAATCGGTGCTCCATCGTGAGGGGAACCTTTGACTGGCCTCGGGGTGGGTCGAAACGGCGCCATCGCTGGCGAATCTCTCCTTCTCCCCCACGGCACTCTCCTCTTCCGATCTCCTCTTTCCGACGATGTCGACGCGCGTGCCAGCGCCTGGTGGCTTTCCTGGTGTCTTGCTCCTCTCGCCGGTCATTGTCTGCTCTTCTGTCAATCGGTGGCTCATCGGATCGAGGGAACCGACTCCCTCGATTCTATCTTCTCCCCCTTTCTGCAGATTCGCGATTTTGCGATTCTACGTTCTTTTTTTATTTTATTTATTTATCTATTTATAATTTATTTTATTATTATTTTATTCATTAAAATATTATAAAAATCTAAAAATATCTTCAAAAATTTATATTTTATTCATTTAATCCTTAAATAAATTTATCTGTCTTATTTCGTCTTTCCGGTATATTTTTCTAATATTTTTGGCATAATTTTTCGATGTGAAATTTTCGATTAATTCCAATAATTCATATCTTGATCAATTGGACTCAAAATTCAATATTTTTTCTCGTTATTGATCAAGATTTCTCAATTCGATAATTTTAATGAAATTTTCTTATCGAATTTATACTGGATTTCAGTCTTTTGACCGTTTTACCCTTCAACGTGTTTGGGACCAAACCAATCAACTTCCCTTCACGAACCCTTTCTCATTTCATGTTTTAAATTCTTATCTCCAATTCGAATGGTTTGAATCTCATTCCTTTAATCTATGGCCATTTCAATCCTTCATTTGATTTTTAAATGCATTCATGAATTTTTATTCATTCCATTTGCATTTTTCATTCACGTACAACTTTTCTTGTGATTTAATTTACATAATACCATGTTTACATCATGTGAATCATAAGCAAATACGATAAAAATTGGGTCTTACACATATGCCATGCACAAAACTCATTAAAATCAAGTACGAGCAGCGCTCTAATATTATGCCATGCATATCATGGGAAATCAAGTGCAAGTAACCACTCCAACACTTTTCATGTAGAAAACATATAAAATCAAGTGTGAGCAATGCTCTAGCACTATTTGTTTTCACACAACTCGATAGATGGATCCTTTAAACAGTGATATTTCAAATCCGTAAAATCAGCACCATAATTGTGCTATTTGTGTATTTCACAAAAATATTGGCCAATCTATCTAGTCTTCTGCTAAACAGTAGTAAAAACATTCAAAATCATGTTTTTCATGCTTTTTAAGACTTTTCCTAAACTTTGACTTTTTACCCTTAGTAGGGGTAAAATCATAATTTATCTATATTGGGTCTCTATAAATATTTTTCACTTTCTCTGACCCTCAGACTTTTTAAGTGAATGTAAAAGCAGATGAAACTATGCACAGATATCTCTAACTATCAGCAAAATTCCCTTACCTGAAATCACGTCGAGCAATTCCACTTTCCCGATGTTGCTCGATCACACAGTCTGATTAGCTCCCAATATAAACTCTGGAGCTGCATATAACTATTTATCAGGTTAATTATATTTTTTCAAATGTATTTCACATTTAATACAGTCTATTACACTTAATGGGCCTGTTTACTCTTATTGGGCCTCATTACATCTTAATAAGCCTAACACTGTCTTAAGTCCATTTCACTTTACTATTCATTTCATCTGGGCCTATTGGGCTTGTGGGCACCACCAACACTTCTTAGGCTTGGCCCGAGGCCCACGAACTCCTATTGGGTCGAGACCACATCGGCTTGGCCATTCTACCTCTCGGCCATGGCATGTGACAAAGAGCCAAGCATGTCATCCATGGCCGAGCATGTCACGACCCCTACCCTCTTCTTGTGAATTTATCTTACTACTTACCACTTACAGTTGGGCTGTGAGTCAAATCCAATCCACCTCTCATATAAATTCATTATAAGAAATGAAAGAGAATAGAAACTGGACTGTTATAACTATGCGAAAGAGTTCACCTCAGTTTCTATTAATTATACATCCATTTCTTACAAAATATTACTAGACTGTGCATAAATTTACAAGATACATTTTTTTTATCTCAGTAGTGTATACCTCTCTATACTGTTGGATGACTAGAGAACACCGTAGTAGGGACGACTGTAGTACTTACTACTGTGTAGTATCTGTGGAGGAGAAATAAGGGGGTGAGCATAACACGCTCAGTAAGGAAAATATGCAAGCAGGTAGATAACCACACTATCTACATGCTAAAATACATACATGTTTATTTTCCTTATAAAACAATATGCATGTTCTTTAAAAACAACTTCCATCAAGTGAAACCATTAATTCGCTAGATGGGTATATGCATATCCACACGGTTTATCATTTAAAACCACACAGGTTTAACTTCACACAGTAGCACACAGCTTCACAAAGCATAATCTATTTACATAGATCACATATAGAAAATGCTTTATACTTTGTAAATCAGTTACATATTGAGACATAAATCATGGGTTAACATATCCCCAAACACATAGCAAGGGAAGATATCTGTCACCTCACACAGTAGTGATAACATCATATCACATAGATACAGTAGACTTATCAAGACTTATGGCCATAGTCGGATTCCAAGCTACACTGATCAGGTGTGTGGGAATCCTACTCTTCGAGAGGCGGATCAACCATCCCTTCAGCATCACACAGATATCACACAGATAGTCACGACACATCGTACCCTATGGCTAACGCTCACGGTACATCGTGCTCTCGTGGATCCTTATCACCCATTTTCGTTATCTCAAAACCACGTGCGAGCTCTCGAATGGAACACACAGTATCATCGAGGCATAAAGCACGGTCTATCCATCACACAAAAATTCATAAACTCTCATACGAGCTCTCGAATGGAACACACAGTATTATCGAGGCATCAAGCATGGTTTTACTTGTCACACAGAAGCTCAAGAGACTACGTGCGAGCAACTCAGAGTAGAACACAGTATATCTGAGGCATCGAGCACGAATACGAGCTCTCGAATGGAACACACAGTATTACCGAGGCATCAAGCATTGTTGTCTCATCACTTTAAATCAAGAGGGTCACATGTGAGCATAATCAGAGCAAGATACACAGCAATACTCGAGGCTCTAGCATGATTCCCAAATATCTAGTGCGAGCAGCTTGAGCGTAACACACAGTATTACTCGAGGCATCAAGCACTCATTAGCTTTTTCTCAAAATCCTTTTGAAAATAATGTGTGAGTGAGGCTGGTCAATCTACCATTGCCTCTCATGCTCTAGCACTATTTCACACAGAAAAGAAATAGAAACGCTCCATGTATAGTCATGAGTGAGAAGGCAATTTTCCCTTCAATCACTCTTTAAAACACATTACATGCACTTGGTTAAACCGAGAGCCTATCTATTATCATTCTTTCTCAAAACATTTGCAAAACCTCTTTTCGCACAATCATAGAAGTCATGCAACTCATCATTTGACTTATTTTTATACGTATTTTTCTACTTAGATATATCGATATCTATGTACTTATCCCATACATTTCACGCAGCAGATAAGAAAACATACGTATAACTATCTCTATAGCTTACATAAGTCCCTTACCTCGAAATGTGTCGACTGCGAATTCAATTTCCTCGATCCTCTTGGATTACGTAGTCTAATTGACTCCGGATGTATTCTCGAAAGCCAAATCCTTCCTTGGTGGCACGTAAGTCGAGATCTGCTCGAACTTGTACACGTCGCCTACCATTTTTCTGCTACACAGTAATATATATTTAAACCGATTAATTTCGGTATAATACAAATTCAAATTAATTATCCAAAAAATAAATCGTTCGATTTTTTACCACTTACCAGTCTACTGCTGTGCCGAGATAACACTGAATTTTTTTTCAAAATTTTTTTCTCTCTCCTCTTTCTCTCTCCTACTAAACCAGTTCGAACCGATTCAGCCTCTTTCACACTGAATCGGTCCGATCCGGTTCAGTGAGGAATTGGCCGTTGTCGGCACTGTCGACTGGTTCTCGACTCTCACCACCACTGTTCAGTGTGCCACAGCCCGGGGAATGTTTGGTTGGCCTCGATCGGAGCCAAATCCCACCGGTGGTCGCCAGATTCACTTTTTTTCTCTGTGGCAATTTCTCTTCGATTCGTTGCCGTCCGACGTCAGTGAGGCGCGTTGCCGGTGTCGATGGGTGCGCGCCGATGTCCTCTCCCTTTTCTAGTCACTGGCCTGGCTGCTAGTCACCGGATGGTAGCTCGCCAGTGGCTTTCTTCCCCGTCGGCTTGCTCACGGGTTCCTTTCTCTTTTCTTCTCTCTCCCCGCGTTTCAATTTCTGATTTTCCTTTTTTTTTCAGATTTCTTCTCTGTTTTTGTTTTTTTCTTTATATATATATATATTATGTTATATTATACTATAATATAATATAATATAATACCCAATTAAATAATATATTTTAATATAATATTATTATAATAATAATAAACAAATATTTTATATTATTATAATAATATTATATTACCATAATGTATTTTTATACATTAATATTCATACCCGTGTACATATATTTTATTTAATTTTGCTTCGAAAAATAGATATACATGTACATCATATTCTATTTTTATTATTTCTTTGAAAATATAATTTTTTCTCTTTATTTCGGAGATAAATTCCCATTGTGGGGTAATTTTTGGATTATCATTTTCAGACTAACTTCTATTCTTGGACTCCCTATATTTTTCCATCCTGAGTCCATATTTTCAGTTCGTTTGACTTAATTTCATTCGGTTTATTCTGATTTTACCCTAGCTCTTATTTCGATATTTTAAAACTTACCGATTTTCAATTACATTCTGATAAACTCGAAATGATATTATTTCTTCCTTATTGATCGATATATCATAATTACATATTCAAATAATATAGTCTTAAAGGAATAACATAAAGTTCGGGTCTTACATTTCCTCCCCCCTTAAGAAATTTGGTCCTCCAAATTAGAACCAAGTTAATCCTCGAAGAGTCGAGGGTACTTCTCCCACATCAGGCTCTCTAACTCCCACGTAGCCTCCTTTGAAGTGTGGTGTTACCAAAGAACCTTAACAAGTAAAATTATTTTATTCCGTAACATTTTCTCTTTCCTATCCAGTATCCGGATCGATCTCTCTACATATGTCAAATCATCTTTGAGCTCTAATGGCTCATACCAAATCACATGACTAGGATCTGGATGGTACTTTCAAAGCATCGATACGTGGAAGACATTATGAATACTCGCCAACTATAGTGGCAACGCAATTCTATAAGCCTTATCTCTCACTTGCTCCAGTATTTCAAACGGTCCAATATACCGAGGGCTCAACTTACCCTTCTTACCGAACCTCATAATCCCTTTTGAAATAGAGACTTTCAAAAATACCGAGTCACCCATAGTGAACTCTAGTGGCCTTCGTCTTATGTCAGCGTAGCTTTTCTGCCTACTCTGAACTGTTCTCAATTTCTCACATATTTCTTGAACAACCTCAGAGGCTTGCTGTACCAAATCAAGAGCAAACATTTTCCTCTCACCCACTTCTTCCCAACCAATAGGGGAACGATACCTTCTACCATAAAATGCTTCATATAGTGTTATCCCGATACTTAAGTGATAACTATTCTTGTCTGCAAATTCGGCTAACGGTAGGTGATCATCCCAAGAGCCTTTAAAATCCATTACACTTGCTCTCAACATGTCCTCTAACGTTTGGATGGTTCTCTCTAATTGACTATCGGTCTGAGGATGGAAAGCAGTACTGAACTCAATCGGGTTCCCATAGATTCTTGGAATTGTTTCAAAAAATGAGAAGTGAAGCAAGAATCCCTATCTAATACGATACTCACTGGAACACCATGTAGCCTTACTATCTCTCGTACATACAACTCTGCTAAACTACTCAAAGTATCTGTAAATTTCATAGCTAGAAAGTGGACGAATTTCGTCAATTTGTCAACCACTACCCAGATAGCATCATGGTTCCTCTTAGTCATCGGCAATCCCATGATGAAATCCATGGTGACATGCTCCCATTTCCATGTTGGCACTGGTAGAGGCTGCAACAACCCTGTAGGCTTCTGATGCTCTACCTTTACTTGCTGACATATTAGACATTTTGCCACAAACTCTGCGATATCTCTTTTCATGCCTGACCACCAATACACTTTTCGGAGGTTCTAGTACATCTTATTACCTGCAGAATGCAATGTGTATCTCGATGAATGAGCTTCTGTCAAAATTAATTTCTTTAAATCTAGGTCATCGGGAATGTAAATCCTGCCTCTAAACCTCAGTAGGCCATCATCACTCACACAGAAATCAGCCACATCACCCTTCTGAATCTGACTCGCATGATCTTCACACAGTAGATCGGCTAGTTGAGCCTGATGTCTCCGATCAATCAAATCCAGTTCCACTCGCAGGCTAGCTATCACACAGTCTTTGCCAGTATCGAGAGGGTCTATATCCAACCTGAGGTGAGCAAACTGCCTGAGCAGCTCATATTCCCTAACCATCGTGTGCGATACCATTCCAAGTCTCTTTCTACTCAGGGCATCAGCCACAACATTAGCTTTTCTTAGATGGTACAATATCTTGCACTCATAATCTTTTAGAAGCTCTATGTCAGACCCGAGTTTTCGAGTTACGTATGTAGCTTGTACCTTATGATTCCTATGTGTACGAACGTTATATTTCATAGTTGAATCATAAGAAGAGTATTTACTATCATGCAATCGATTTATTGAGAATTAAAAATGCATGTAAACTGCATAACAGCGAGATAAGGGTTCAATTAATTTTCGAGTAAGTACAGGGGTAAAACGGTCAATTGACCAAAATTCGGTATAAATTTGATGAGGAAATTTCATTAAAAATATGAAATCGAGAAATCTTGATCAATAACGGGGTAATTATTGAATTTCGAGTCCAATTGATCAAGATATGAATTTATTTAATATTTTTAGAATTTTTATCTCGAAAAATAAGCCCAAAAATAATGGAAAAATATACCAAAAACTAAAATCGGACAGATAATTTCATTTACGGACTAAATGAATTTAATATGAATTGTTGGGATATTTTAGAATTTTTATTATTATTTTAAGAATAAAATAATAATAAAAATCTATTATAAATTAAAAAAAGAATTTGAAATTGAAAAAAAAACCAGAAAGTGGATTGAAACGTGGGGAGAGAGAAGAAAAGAGAGAGGAAAAACGGGAGAGCAAACCGACAGAAGCAAGCCGAGGGAAAGACCACCGGACCAGCCACCACTGTCGACCCCACGGCCAAGCCAAATACCGAAAAAGAGAGATGAAGTCGGCGCAACCTCCCAGCCACCGGTAACGCGCTCCACCGGCACCAAAAATGGGAGATCGACGAGGTTGAAGCCGCGGAAGGAAAGAAGGATTTCGGCGGCCACCGACGATGCTAGGCTCCTAGCCCAGCCGAATGTTCCCCAGGCTGTGGCACACCGAACGGCGACAGCAGCTCCCACAGAACCGGTCGGACGACGTCGGCACGGCTAAAACATCCCTGAACCGATCGGAGGTTCAGGGCAGAACCTTCTAAACTGAACCGGGCCGGACCGGTTCAGCCAAGGAGGAGAGAGAAAAAAAGAAAAAAAAGAAAGTAAAAGGAAAAAAAAAAATTTTGGGAAGTCACCGGACTTTGAGTAAGTCGATACGAGGTCAAAAGTGATCAATTTAATTCCGATAAATTATTTAAATTATATTTAATCAAAAATTGACCCGGAGTTAAATATATGAAATTGTGCAGTTCGACGATTAATTCTGAACGAAAGCCCGATCGAACTTCGATTTGTGCACCATCGCACAATCTCGGATAAGTAAAGCTTATTTATGACAATTTATGTGATTTATGTGTATTTAAGATTTAATATACGCATTTCGGATTAAATTTCGGATTTAGTGAATTATATTCGAAAAATTGAATAAAATGTCGTAAATGATATACGGGCTATCCAAAGAGCTTGGAATAAAGCCTAATGGGTATTGATAAGCCCAATGAGTCAATAGACCTTGATGAACGGGCTTAATACGGATAAGGCCCGATTAACGTGATTAAGGCCCATTAAGCATAAACGGGCCCATTTTAGTGAAATGAACTGTATTAAATGTGTAATACAGTAGGAAAAGTGTAATTAACTCAGTGAATGATTAAATGCAGCTCCAGAGTCATATTGAGAGTTGACCGGACTGCGAGATAGATAGCACAGAGGGAGAGAGGTCACACGATGTGATCCGAGGTAGGGGACTCTTGCAAGTAGTTAGAGATATCTGTGCATATTTTCATTGGATTTTACATTCACTGAAATTGTTTGAGGGTCAGAGAAAATATATAATAATTATAGGGACCTGATATGGATAAATTACGATTTTGCCCCTAGTGAGGCAAAAAGTAAAATTTTGGGAAAAGTTCCAAAAAGCATGGAAATGATGTTTTGAGTGGTTTTTCCTGCTATATAGCAGAAGAGTAGGTGGATGGGCTAAAGTTTTGAGGTCGATGTAAACTAAGCACACTTTATAGTGCTCATTTTAGTGATTTTTAACATCCCTGTTTTTAAAGAGCCATCTACCCAATTATGTGCAAACAATCGTGCTAGAGCACAACTCGCACTTGATTTTAGATGTTTTTCACATACATTTGTGCTGGAGGTTTACTCGCACTACATTTATTTGACATGCATGATAGAGTACTGGAGCGTTGCTCGTACTCAGTTTTTATGTGATTTGTGCATGATAGAGTGCTGGAGCGATTAGCTCGTACTCGAGTTTTACATAAGATGCATGACAGAGTGCTGGAGCGTTGCTCGTACTCAATTTTTCATGATTTGTACATGACATCGTACTTGAGCGATTTGCTCGTACTTGATTTGTAATGAGAACTATGCATGACCTGGTTCTAGAGGTTTACTCACACTAGTGTTGATATTTTGACATGCATATACAGTGTTTTGAGGCGGAGCGTTGACTGTGTGTCACACTCAAGACGTGCACTGTAGTTTTTCGTGATATATACACATGTTAGAAAAGTCATGACGATTTCCCCCGTGTAGACTGAGTGTCACACTGTTGAGATATTCTCACGTGGATTTAGAGACGTGGCATTTATTCCGTAGTATGAGGGCTAAGACCTATGGCAGGCACCCCAACTATGATGTATTTCCATGGTATGAGAAGTTAAGACCTATGGCAGGCACCCTGACCATGATGTATGGGTCCACGGGTGTATACTGTACCGTGCATGTGCATGGAGTACACTGTACCGTGTTTTATGTTGTGGAGTTGTGGAGGAGAGTTGTTGATAGCTGGCGATTGTGATGGACTGACTCCCCACTCGTTACAGCAGTGATTGCCCCGCACACCGAGTACTGTGTTGCCTGGGATTTCACCACATGTTAGGATATGGCCATAGTCCGGAGATGCTCTCTTAGGGTAAGATCCTTAAGCCCAACATCCTTAAGCCAGAGTGGGCGGAGAGGCTCTGTTCGGCAAGGAGGCTCTCTTTGTCAGACCCAGATTTTTTGTAGCTTATTTCCTTATGATTCCTATGTGTATGAACACTATGTTATTATAGTTGAATCATAAGAAGAGTATTTACTAGACTTAAAGTGTTATTGAAATGGATTAACACGCAAAAGCTACATAAAATGCCTAATGTGAGCGATGAGTATCACAGGCTAAACCAAGCTATTCTAAATCATTCTGACTGAAAATAAGAACTTAAAATAAGAGAGCATAGAGAGCTCATGAAGAAAAGTCAGCTTGATTTAGACCCGAACACATAAAACGAGTGTAAAAGCTAAAAAGGGTAAAATGGACCTTTTGGCAAGAAAAGGAGTTTCGGGTGAAATTATCCACCGGGAGCGGTTGGAATATAAAGACAAGAGTGTAAAACGTAAGATATGAGACTTTCAAAATTTGGAGAAAAAGTCAACTTAGTCAATGGTTAAGGAAAAAGTCAACTATAGTTAAGAAAGTGGACTTTTACCATAGTTGACTAATCATGGTTAGAAATTAACCTAAGTGTGGAGAAAAATTTGGGGAAAAATATTCTTGGCCAGAATACAAGATAATCATCCCTGAAAGTAAGGAAAATTTATTTGGAGGGATTCCGAAACGGCGGTGGCGCGCACCCATCGGAACCGACAACACGCCGACGGGTTTAAAACCACACAGGTTTAACTTCACACAGTAGCACACAGCTTCACAGAGCATAATCTATCTACACAGATCACATATAGAAAATGCTTTATACTTTGTAAATCAGTTACATGTTGAGACATAAATCATGGGTTAACATATCCCCAGACACATAGCAAGGGAAGATATCTGTCACCTCACACAGTAGTGACAACATTGTATCACATAGATACAGTAGACTTATCAAGACTTATGGGCATAGTCGGATTCCAAGCTACACTGATCAGGTGTGCGGGAACCCTACGCTTGGGGAGGCAGATCAACCATCCCTTCAGCATCACACAGATAGTCATGACACATCGTACACCACGGCTAATGGTCACAGTACATCGTGCTCCCGTGGATCATTATCACCCATTTTCGTTGTCTCAGAACCACGTGCGAGCTCTCGAATGGAACACACAGTATCATTAAGGCATAAAGCAAGGTCTATCCATCACACATAAATTCATAAACTCTCATGCGAGCTCTTGAATGGAACACACAGTATTATCAAGGTATCAAGCATAGTTTTACTTATCACACAGAACCTCAAGAGACTACGTGCGAGCAATTCAGAGTAGAACACAGTATATTTGAGGCATCGAGCACGAATGCGAGCTCTCGGATGGAACACACAATATTACCGAGGCATCAAGCATTGTTATCTCATCATTTTAAATCAAGAGGGTCACATGCGAGCATAATCAGAGTAAGATACACAGTAATACTTGAGGCTTTAGCATGATTCCCAAAAATCTAGTGTGAGCAGCTCGAGCAGAACACACAGTATTACTCGAGGCGTCAAACACTCTTTAGCTTTTCTCAAAATCCTTTTGAAAATAATGTGCGAGCGAGGCTGGTCAATCTACCATTTCCTCTCATGCTCTAGCACTATTTCACACAGAAAAGAAATAGAAAGGCTCCATGTATAGTCATGAGTGAGAAGGTAATTTTCCCTTCAGTCACTCTTTAAAACACATTACATGCACTTGGTTAAATCGAGAGCCTATCTATTATCATTCTTTCTCAAAACATTTGCAAAACCTCTTTTCACACAATCGTAGAAGTCATGCAACTCATCGTTTGACTTATTTTTATACGTAGTTTTCTACTTAGATATATCGATATCTATGTACTTATCACATACATTTCACACAGCAGATAAGAAAACATACGTATAGCTATCTCTATAGGTTACATAAGTCCCTTACCTCGAAATGTGTCGACTGCGAATTCAATTTCCTCGATCCTCTCGGATTACACAGTCTAATTGACTCCGGATGTATTCTCGAAAGCCAAATCCTTCCTTGGTGGCACGTAAGTCAAGATCCGTTCGAACTTGTACACGTCGCCTACCGTTTTTTCGCTACACAACAATATATATTTAATCCGATTAATTTTGGTCTAATACAAATTCAAATTAATTATCCGAAAAATAAATCGATCGATTTTTGACCACTTACCAGTCTACTGTTGTGCCGAGATAATACTGAATTTTTTTCCAAAACTTTTTTCTCTCTCCTCTTTCTCTCTCCTATTAAACCGGTTAGGACCGGTTCAGCCTCTTTCACACTGAATCGGTCCTATCCAATTCAATGAGGAATTGGCCGTTGACGACGCTGTCGGTCGATTCTCGGTGTCTCACCACCGCCGTTCGGCGCGCCACAGCCTGGGGAACGTTCGGCTGGCCTCGATCGGAGCCAAATCCCGTCAGTGGCCGTCGGATTCACCTTTTTTCTCAGCAGTAATTTCTCTTCGATTTGTCATCGTCCGGCGTTAGTGAGGCGTGTTGTCGGTTCCGATGGGTGCGCGCCGATGTTCTCTCCCTTTTCTGGTCACTGGCCTGGCTGCTAGTTGCCGGATGGTGGCTCACCGGTGGCTTTCTTCCCCGTCGGCTTGCTCGCGGGTTCCTCTCTCTTTTATTTAATCATACCCATGTACATATATTTTATTTAATTTTGCTTCGAAAAATAGATATATATGTACATCATATTCTATTTTTATTATTTCTCCGAAAATATAATTTTTTCTCTTTATTTCGGAAATAAATTCCCATTGTGGGGTAATTTCTGGATTATCATTTTCAGACTAACTTCTATTCTTGGACTCCCTATATTTTTGCATCCTAAGTCCATATTTTCAATCCGTTTGACCTAATTTCATTTGGTTTATTTCGATTTTACCCTAACTCTTATTTCGGTATTTTAAAACTTACCGATTTTCAATTACATTCTGATAAACTCGAAATGGTATTATTTCTGCCTTATTGATCGATATATCATAATTACATATTCAAATGATATAGTCTTAAAGGAATAACACAAAGTTTGGGTCTTACAGAGCACCACGCCAACCTTGGCCATCTAGCTAGCCATTCTCTTAGGCATTTCGTCAAACACTACATATGCATGCCTTAAGCCTTAGTTTATGTTCGCTTAAGCATTTCATCAAACACCTTATGTGCCATCTTCAATTTATCAACTAATTGATCAAATCAATTGAATCTAAGCATGCCATAATCATGTATACATGTTTACCAACCTAACCACGCATTAAAATCACATGCTTGTTCATGAAAACCTAAATACCCATTTTCGTCCATCATTGATTCATGGTGTTTTTGTGTGTTTTGATCCATGAAACATACACCAATCAACTTAGAATAATTCATATATTAACATATATGACGTTGGGACCTTGAAATTATACCTAGCTTGTCTTTCCTCACTTAGCCAAAACTTCCTTAATTTTTGTCTCTCTCAATATGGCTCATTGATAGCCAATTCCAAGGTATGCTAATCCTCTCTCAATTTGGAACAACTTTAATGAAGATTGCAAGTTCCAAATATGTCTCTCGGTTAGTGATTTCTAGTGAGATAAAGCTTGAAACTATGATTTTAATGGTTTTCGTTCTTTGGCCGTAAGCTTAAGGGAGAAGATGAAGGTGTGTTAGCTGATTTTTCCCTTGTATACTTAGCCCTTAACTCTTAAAATTTAACCCTTGAATTGGGCTAGTAATTGGTTTAGGGCTTATACCAATTGGGCTTAAGTTTTGGGCCTTAACCATTTAACTAATGGCCTTGTATTTGAGCTTTCGGTTTGGGCTTTTTCCTTGGGCTTTCGGGCTGAAAATTTTCCTATCAATTGGGCCTTCTATTGTCTTCATATTAGGCCCACCAAATTCCCAACAATTCGATCTAATGGGCTTAAGAAATTCAGCCCACACTTGTTACACCTTAATGGGCTTTAAAAATTCCATCGTCGGCCAATTGAGTTTTACTCGTTTAATTTAATCTGGATTTCAATTAAATTAATTTTCCAAACTTAAGGGGATGAATATCGAGTGTTTTAACCAAAAATATTTCTTCCCCGCTTTTTAACCTTACTTAGGTTAAAATTTAACCATGGTTAGTTAACTATGGTCAAAGTCAACATTTCTTAACTAACCTTGACTTTTCTTGACCATTGACCACGTTTGACTTTTTTTCTCAAAAATCTGAAAGTCTCATTCTCCATGGTTTACACTCTCATCTTTATGTTTTGGCCGTTTTCGAGAGGCGAATGTGTCAAAAACTCCTCAAACGAACCATTTCGAACTTATTTAGGTGTTCGGGACCAAATTAAACCAACTTTCCTTCATGAACCCTCTATATTTTCACATTTCAATTCTTATCTTTAGTCAAAATGATTTAAATCCATTCGGTTTAGCCTGTGGCTCTTATAGCCATTATTTGGCCTTTACGTAGCTTATATGCATTTAATCACTTCACTTACAATTCATTCTAGTAAATACTCTTCTTATGATTCAATAAACATAATAAAATGTTTTACATATAGGAATCATAAGGAACAAGCTACATAAAAATTTAGGTCTTACAATAAGCCTAATGCTTACAACATTAAGAGGATGTTACATAGCACCTTTTAAACACAATAATAAAGCTAAGAGAATATTATTAAACAATATTGATACAACAATTTTACTATCAAATTCCCCCATACTTAAGCTTTGCTAATCCTCTAGCAAATCCTAACTAAAGTTCTAATTTCAAATCTTAAGTATAAACTCCTACACACTTTCAAAGTATTCAAAATTGCATTTAGCCTATGCAATAAGCCTTTAAACCCCTAGGTCACTCATAGTGGACTAGTTGTGTCTTGAGGGTTTTCAGGTGATATAACCACAAAGTCATTACTTTGACTCTACCTACATAAGATAATAAATTTGTTGGAGAAAGATCATGAATACTTCTTAATCTTTCTATAAGACCCGTATTTTTAATATGTACTCTTTATGATTTTATGATGTATGGACAAGCTACAATTGATATAAATCATAAGGAATGAATACAAGACCCGTATTTTCAGATGTAAACCTTATGAATTCATAAGTATGGTGATGTATATGTAATATGAAGCATAAGTGATGTAAAGTCCATAAACTCAATGTACACCCTTGTAATATGAGTTAAAAATGTACACACAAGTTTCATTATGTATGAATACAAGGAAATGGACTTCGGTATGTGATGAAAGTGAGTGGAACTCAAAATGAGTAGTATGGTACAATGGAATAAAGTTATACTTCCTTTTAGTTTGGTATGGGATGCCTTTGGCTATATAATGAATGCACACAAGTTTTAATGTGTATAAGGTAAGGATGGATGCCATTTTCAAGTCTCAAAGTGGTTGGATGAGAAAATGACTATGGCAGCAAATTGAGAATGTTTTGAGTGAAGTTACTGTAGAAAACTGCAGAAAAAATTTGGAAATATGAATACAAGATCGATCTCATAGGATGAGAGATCGATCTGGAAGAGCAAAAATACTCTTATTCAAGAAATGGAACAGGGAAGATCGATCTCCTAAACATTTTGTAAAGAAGAGATCTATCTTTAAGCTTACAGATCGATTTCCTTAGTTCTCGGGTTGGAACAGATCGATCTCAAGCTTCGACAGATCGATCTCATGCCTTAAAATGTCATGAAATTGAGGGATTGGCTTTGAGAGGACCAGATCGATCTCCACCCAAGGTAGATCGACCTCATCAAGCTATTTCCATAAAAGGAGCAGTTGAAATCTGCATTTTCCCAAGGCTAAACCTTTCCTTCCATTTTCCACCCAAAACCGAGTTTTCTCTCTCTAAAATCTACATATTTTCAGTAAGAATTTAGGGGAAGCTATTAGATACAAAGTTGTTCATTTCAAAGCGAAGAACAACATAGTTTGAAACCAATGTCCCATTGTTTGTATTGAAGGAGCAAGGAGCATTTCGCATTTGGAGCAAGAAGAGAAACTAGATTGGTAAGTTTCTAATACTCTAGCCCAAGAACATTGTTTATTTATTGACTTTGGAGTTGAGTTGTGTGGGTAGTGATGGTTGAAACTACCTAAGATGTATTTGAACTAGTTAAACCTAGAAAATGGAATAAGTCAAGTGTGAGAAAGTAAAATTGGATGAGTTGGTGGTTTATGGGATTTGTTAAGTTGTTATTTGAGTAATGTGGGTTATTTGAAATGGATATGTGGAGTTATATTGAGAGTTTAGAGAATTTATGAAGATGGGTATATGAGATGTGTGATAAATGCCATAGTGAGGAAAATTGATGAAATATGTACACTAAGAGCTTAATATTGATTTAATATCGATTTGGTATGAACTAATAGGCCCTAAAAGAATCAATAGACTCGAGAATATGAGTAGAACGATAAAACTAGGCCTTATAAGTATTAATGGAGGCTATAGGTCAAATCGACTATAGTAAACACAAGAGTTGGATTATAATGGACAATAATGATGCGGAATATGACTTTGTACGGTTCTAGAGAGATCGAAGGAGACAAATTGAACCGCTCAAGTAAGCAGCTTTAAGGGAGTGGAATCAAGCGTCGTGATTCCAGTATAGGAATTCTGTAAGTATATAGAGGTAGCTACTCTTATTTTGTGGGTATATAGGGCTTTGGAAAAGTGCATGGGTATTTAGAAAAGTGTTTGATGATGTATGAAAATAATTGCAAGTGTATATGTGTGTAGTTTGATTTTGAGATGAATATTATAAAAAGGAATTAGTAAGGCTAATAATTGCATAAATGATATGTTTGAATTATTTTCCTAAAATACGATGCTTATTTTGAGTAAATTAATGGATAGGCCAGCTAGTGTTTTAATGATGTTGTGGAATAGCATTTGTGAGGTGCTAAACCCAGTTTTTGGGATCGTTTTGATTGTGTATGACTGCTATCATATTTGTGTAACATAAATCGCGTTGGAGCCTTGCTCGAGCTAGATTTCGATGTTTTCATTTGTATGAAACGTGCTGGAGCTTAGCTCACACCTTGATTTGATTTGTGACAATACTTTATAAACCGTACTTGAGCTTTTGCTCGTACGTGGATTTTGAGTGGTTTTCCTATGCATATAACCGTACAAGAGCTATGCTTGTACATGGTTTCTTCATGATTTGATTTCATAAATGTCGTACTAGAGCGTTGCTCGTATGGGGTGGTTTAATTATGATGCATAAGTCATGCAAGAGATTTGCTCGCACAAGTTTTCACACTGTGGTACGCATAAGGCCATGGAAGTGGGTAAGATCCTCAAGCTCTACATCCTTAAGCCAACATCCTTAAGCCCTGGAGAGGCAGGGGGCTTTGTTCGGCAGGGAGGCTCTGTTCGATGGGGAAGCTCTCTTATGGTAAGATCCTTAAGCCAGCATCTCAAGCCCGAGGAGGCGGGGAGGCTCTATTCAGTGGGGAGGCTCTCTTACAGAAGGATCCTTAAGCCAACATCTTTAAGCCCTAGAGGGGTTGGGAGGCTCTATTCGGCATGGAAGCTCTCCTACATGGGTATGGAAAACTCTTGGTATGGGGTCGATAAGACCTATGACTGGCACCCCCAACCATGATATGGATCCGCGGAGTATGTTGTACATTGTAAATCACATGGAGTACGATGTACCGCGTGATGGTTATGTGATGAGAAAGTCTAGCGAGGGACTAACCCACCTTCGTACTAGCACGATACCTCGAACACCTGGATGCGTGTGGTCTGGGATGATTATGACATAGTTAGCCAACATAGTCTTTGAGATAGAGTGACCTGTCTCACTCGATTTACATAGTACCACATGGTTTTGATATATAAGTGTGATTTTGACTGTCCAAGGTAGACCCGTGGAGGGAGCGAGCCTTGTGGGATTTTGATTGAGAAACGATAATGATGTTTTTGATTGTGATGGGATTTTTATGTATTTGAGAATGAGATAAATTTCAAAGGATGTTTCAATTGAATTTCCCTTTTATTATGATATTTGACAATGATGAGCATGAAATGATTTGTACATGATGATAATTCCATATTTTATATGACTGTTTTCCATGTTTTCTGTACGTGATATATGTATATTCATACGACATAGATTTATTCCTCATGTTCTGTCTATAAATGTTTTATGCATAACACTATCAGCATGTAGATAGAGTAGTTATCTGCCATGCTTGCATTATTGCCTTACTGAGCGTGTGGTTGCTCATCCCTCTCTATTTTCTCCTCCTACAGAGCGTGCATAGTAGCCCTGCGAGGACTGAAGCATTTTATTTTTGGACATCTGCTGCTTCCATCGCCAAAAAGGTATATACACAGGATTCTTTTTGTATCTAAACAATGTAATGGCACAGTAATCGTTGAGTTGTAGTTATGGGGACGAAGATGTCAGTAAACATGTTCTGTATAAGTGAATGATTTAACTTCAAATGTATGACATTGCTTTTATTAACTGAGAGTGAATGTTACGAGTGGATTATTATTGACTTACAGCCTAACAGTGTAGTGGTAAGTTTGTTTACGACCAAGTAAGGAAAGGAATAAATGCGAAATATTTATTGAGATTTTCGGTTAAAATGAATAAAAAGGGGTCGTGACAGAGATTGGTATCAGAGCTGTGTTGGCCTGATGTGAGTCGATAATAAAACATAGGAAAAGTTACATCATCATATTACTGTGCTTTTGTTTAGATATAACTGTGTATACCGTGATAGATTAAGTTTGATAAGTGATTTTAATACAGGAAGTTAGGCATTATGCCAGTTATGCGCCAAGGTAGAGGGCGAGGGCACGTGCTAGAGGCCGTAGAGGTAGGCCTGAGAGCCGTGCGGAGCCACAAACTAATCTAGCTCCACAAGAACCTGCTGAAATATTAGCGGATACAGAGGCTCGCTTCGCTAGGATAGAGCGGATCATAAAGAGCCTAGTTGAGATAGTTACACAGGCTTTTGGTGTTGGCAATAGACGAGGTCTCGCGGCATAGCCTACTACTAGATAGGTAGCTGCAGAGGCGGAGAGACCTCAGACTACAGAGACTGCTACCATTACACCACCTCTAGTTTGAGATACTGCTTCTTCTATCGCTCCATAGCAGAGCAGTAGTGATTTGAGTTATGAATGTGAGTTGGGCAGATTTCAAGAGTTCCAAAGGTTGAAACCTCCAATGTTTAGAGGGGTGAAGGACCCGGTTATTACAAAGGATTGTGTGTACAAGATGGAGAAACTATATAGGTTCTTCAGATGCACTTCAGCTGAGAAGGTAGCCTTTGTTGTGTTTATGTTAAAGGGTGAGGTAGAACACTGGTGGAGATCCATCGAAGCTATTTTGAGGGTTAGACACTCCGAGATCACTTGAGAGATATTCTTGGAGGCCTTCAGGAGACAATACATCCCAACCACCGCACAGAGGAAATTACGAATGGAATTCATGAATCTGGTTCAGGGAAATCGTACTGTGGATGAATACGAGTTGAGATTCATGTCATTGGGGAGATATGATCCGGATACAATGGGTAGTGAGACCCGAAAGATTCAGAAGTTCGTTGATGGATTGAGATTAACCATCCATACTAAGCTAGTCCCCTTTGATATTTAGACTTATGAGGAGGTGGTGCACAAGGCTCAGTTATGTGAGCAAGATTTTGAGAAGAATGCCTCTGAGCTTGGGAAGATTAGTTTCAGAAGAGACAGAGATCGAAAGAGATCCGGGATGGATAGAGTGGCCAGGAGAGGAGGCCAGAGATATTTTGAGAAGAGACTAAGATCGAGGAGGTACAGATTAGAGTTGCTAGACCTCCCACATATCCAGCTTTGACTGTGCCGAGGGGTACCACGGCCTACTACTGAGAGGTGAAGGGATGTGATGATTTCATGGGACTAGGCCTTGTCTGATGGCCCCTACAGTGTGTTACATATGCGAGAAACCTGGACACATAGCAAAGTATTGTCCCGAGAGGATGGAGAATGCCCCACAGAAGGGCAAGGAGCCAGAGAGAGCTCCAGTTGAGACAGTAGCCCCGAGGAGGAGGGCCACAGTTGAAGAAAAAGGGAAACAGGCAGTGGGTGTGAGCAAAGGAAGAGTGCACGCATTGGACCAGGACACTGCAGACGCATCGACGGATATGATTAAAGGTACCATTCGAACCTTTGATTTAGAAGCATTAGTATTGTTTGATCCTGGTTCCACGCATTCTTTCATATCACCTTCCTTTGCATATAAATTGTTGAAGCATGTGAAACCTGTGTTATTAGATAAGATGTTGATGATTTCCACACCCATGAATGATATTCAATTGACTGAAAATGTATGTAGAAATTGTAAATTGAAGATAGAGGGAAAAGAAATGACAACCGATTTAGTTTTATTAAATATGAATGATTTTGATGTAATTTTAGGAATGAATTGGCTAGCTGCCAATCGTGTTGTTATGGATTGTCATGCCAAGACATTGATGTTTTCAGGATTAGACAATCTTATTGTAAAATTTGATGAAAAGAAAAGAAATGAAAAGAGCATGTTTATTGTAAACGAAAGAGTGCAATTTTGATATATGATATTTGAGAGATGAATTCATTTGTTATTTTGAATGTTAATGCAATGACTTGTGATACTAATGGTGGAAAGAATGATGTGAAAGGTTCATTGCCTACGTGGTCAACATAGATAAGGCACACCTGGAATTGAGGGACATACCCGTAATTGTGGATTACCCTGATGTCATTCTAGACGAATTACCAAGACTACCAACTGAAAGGGAAATGGAATTTTGCATAGAGTTAGTGCCTGGTACAAAGCCGATATCGAAACCACCATATAGAATGGCACCGATAGAGTTGGAAGAGCTAAAGAAATAGCTGCAAGAGCTACTAGAGAAGGGGTTCATTAGACCGAGTGTCTCACCCTCGGGAGCTCCGGTTTATTTGTAAGGAAGAAGGATGGAAGCCTCCGACTGTGTATAGACTACCGGTTGTTGAGTAAGGCCACCATTAAGAACAAGTACCCCCTTCCACGTATAGATGATTTGTTGGATCAGCTTCGGGGAGCACAGGTCTTTTCTAAGATAGATCTGCGGTCAGGGTACCATCAGTTGAGGATCAGGAGTGGAGATGTACCCAAGATGGCATTTTGCACCCGTTATGGACACTACGAGTTCTTGGTGATGCCATTCGGATTGACGAATACCCCTACAACATTTATGGCATTGATGAATGATATGTTTAAGCCATACTTGGACAAGTTTGTGATTGTAGTTATAGATGATATATTGGTCTATTCCAAGTCTAGGGAAGATCATGGGGAGCACTTGTCAAGACCCATCCTGACTTAACCAAAACCACTACAAATTTTTCGCATTTTTAACTTACCTTTCCTCTCTTCAATGGTTCAGCTGTGATTTGATGTTAGCTTCCTCGCATACAATATCATCCATTTTCATACATACTTGTCAATATACTGTTACTAACTGTAACTTCTTTTTATAGTACATGTGAGATCATATAAAAGCTAAAACAAATACATTCCCCATAATATATATCGTATACATCACTGTGCTGTTTCTATGTTTAGATACATAACCGTACAAAAATGTATACCTGTCGATCGATAAGAAATAGCAGTAGACAACAGGAATACTATCCCTCAATTTGCTCTCACTCTACTGCTGATGCTCTGTAGAGAGATGTAAAAGAAAGGGGGTGAGCGTACAACGCGCTCAGTAAGGAAATCAGGCAAGCAAGTAGACAACTACACTATCTACTAAAAATAATGCTATGCCTCGAAAACATCATTTTCTTAACTCACTTTAAAAGCATGTCTTTATATATATATATATATATATATATATATATACCTGTACAGATTAAATCCCATGTACAGAAATCATGCTTGCTTTCTCAAATGTAGGCATGTAGTACAAAATAATGCATTTTTATAATATCACAATGCCTTTAGATAAATCATGCCATGTATATTTAAATCACAGTAAATATGGCATTTAAATCATTCACATCACAACAACCGGATTCCAACCCATCCTTCAGGTCTATCTGTAAATAAATCAGTCAATCAGGTGATATATCATGTGAGACTCTGTGGTGAAATGCAATAGTATCCTTAACTATGACCATATCCGATAATGGTGATCCCAGGCAACACAGATCTCGATGTGTGGGGCATCACTGCTGCAACAGGAGGAGGGTCAGTCCATCACAATCGCCAGCTATATCCTCCTCAACTCCACAACACCACACGGTACAGTGTACTCCATGCCACTCGCACGGTACAACGTACTCCGTGGACCCTACATCACAGTCGGGGTGCCTACCATAAGTCTTAGCCCTGAAACCATGGAATATCATACCACGTCTCTAAATCCACATGTGAACCTCTCATAGTGTGACACTCAGTCGACATGAGGAAATTAAGCATAGTTTTCAACATGTATTATATATCACATAAATTACAGTGTGCGCCTTTGAGTGTGACTCACAGTCGACACTTCGTTCAAACACTGTTTCACATCACAAACTCAACTCTAGTGCGAGTAAACCTCTAGCAACTAGGTCAATGCATAGCTCATGTTTCAAATCAAGTACGAGCAATAGCTCCAGTACCATGCTCTGCACAAAACTCATCAAATCAAGTACGAGCAATAGCTAAAGTACTATGTCATGTATAAATCATGAAGAATCGAGTACGAGCAACGCTCTAGCACTCTGTCATGTATCTCATGTAAAATTAGAGTACGAGCTAATCGCTCTAGCACTCTCTCATGCATATATCATATAAAACTGAGTACGAGTAATAACTCCAGCACTCTATCATGCATGTCATGGAAATCTAGTGCGAATCACAATCCAACACTAATATATGTGGAAAATATATGAAATCAAGTGCGAGTTGTCCTCTAGCACGATTTATTCTCACATAATTCGATAGATGGCTCTTTAAAAAGGGATGATTTTTAAAACACTCAAAATGGTGGTTTCCATGCTTTTTTACAACTTTTCACAAAAGTTGACATTTTTCCTAATTAAGGGTAAAATCGTAATTTACCACTATCGGGTCACAATAATTATTATTCACTTTCTCTGACGCTCAGAGTTTTTAAGTGACTGTAAAAGCAGACGAAAATACATGCAGGTATCTCTAACTACTCACAAAAGTCCCTTACCTGTAATCACTCGAGAAATTTTACTTTCTCAACGCTGCTCGATCCAGTAGTCCGATTTGCTCTTTCAATAATCTCTGAAGCTGCATATAACCATTTATTAGGTTAATTATATTTTTCCTACTTTATTTCACATTAAATACAGTCTATTTCCCTTAATGGGCTTTAATAAACCTTAATGGGCCTAACTATGCCTTAAGCTCATTTCCATTTTACTATTCATTTATGTTGGGCCTATTGGGCTTGTGGAGCCCACCAACTCTTGTTGGGCTTGTGCTAGACCCATTACATCACATTGGGTCTAAAATAATTGGGCTTGGCCCATTAGACCTCTCGGCCACATGCCATGGCCGAGAGCACTCCATGTCGTCAGTCACACCATGGCATGCTATCCATGTCCATTTCCTTAGCCAATTCACTTAGGCATTTTGACAAACACTTGGTTGGCAACATTCTTAAGCATCACATAGTTCATTTAGGCATTTTATCAAACACCTTGATTGCCAAATTAATACATGTATTAATTAATCAAATTGATTAATTCTAACTATACCATAATCATTAACACATGTTCATTAGCTCATTTATGCCTTAATATCATATGGGCATTCATCAATATTTCACTACTCACTCTCGGCCTAACCATGATCATAGTGATTTCATATGTTTCAATGCTTAAAACATACACCAATATACTTAAAATCATTCATACATTAACATATATGAATTTGAAAGCTTAAAAATATACCTAGTATTTGTGTTCACACTTGGCCGAAACTTTGGAGTCTCACGGTTTGCACACTATGGCTTCTTGATAGCCAATTCCAACATATGTCACTCTCCTCTCAATTTGGAACAACTTTCATGAAGAATGCAAGTTCCAAATATGCCTAATTCCTAGAGATTTCTAGTGAGAGAAAGCTTGGATTAACATATTTCAATGGTTTCCTTCTTCTAGTCGAGAATGGTATGGTGAAGATGACAATGGTGTGGCTGATTTTATAAGCCATTCACTTAGCCATTAAGCCTTACTTTTCAGCCATTATAATTGACTTCCTAAGGTTTAGTTATGAGTCACCTAATGAGTCATCTAATGAGTCATAGTTAGCTTTAACTATGGTTAGATATTTACCTAATGGGCTTTTCAATTGGGCCTCTCGGTTTGGGCTTTCTTAATGGGCTTTTGGCGAAAATTTTTTCTATACCTCGGGCCTTTTATTATCTCAATATTTAGCCTATCAATCGGTCCAACAATTTAGTCTAAGGGACCTATGAATTTCGATCTACGTTTAGTATACCTTAATGGGCTTTAAAATCTTCACTATTTCGATCTACGTTTAGTATACCTTAATGGGCTTTTAAATCTTCACTTTAGGCCCATTACGTTTTTAACCATTAAATTAAATTCAAAATCCTTCCGAATAATTTTTTCTTACTTACGGGGATGATTATCTTGTATTCTAACCAAGAATATTTTTCCTCAATTTTTTTATCTATACTTAGGTTAATTCCTAACCATGGTTAGTCAACTATGGTAAAAGTCCACTTTTCTTAACTATAGTTGACTTTTTCCTTAATCATTGACCAAGTTGACTTTTTCTCAAAATTTTGAAAGTGTCATATCTTATGTCTTACACTCTCATCTTTACGTTTTAGCCGTTTTCGGTAGATAAATACACCCAAAACACCTTAAATACTTTAACTCGCTAAAAAGGTCCATTTTACCCTTTTTAGCTTTTACTCTCGTTCTTTGTGTTCAGAACTAAATCAAACTGATTTTCCTTCATAAGCTCTCTATATTTTCTCATTTTAAGTTCTTATTTTTAGTCAAAATGATTCAGATCCACTCGGTTTAGCCTGTGACTCTCATAGCTCACCTTAGGCTTTTATGTAGCTTATGCGTGTTAAATCATTTCACATATTCTTTAAATCTAGTAAATACTCTTCTTATGATTCAACTATAATAATAGAGTGTTCATAAACATAGGAATCATAAGGAACAGGCTACATAAAATAGAGTTTGGCAGCACTTGAGAGTAGTTCTGCAGACCCTCCGAGAGAAAGAGTTGTATGCCAAACTCAGTAAGTGTAACTTTTGGTTAGAGCAGATCTCATTTCTGGGCCATGTTGTTTCGAGAGATGGGATATCAGTGGATACATCCAAGATAGAGGTAGTTGTACAGTAGGAATAGCCCAAGATAGTTATTGAGATCAAAAGTTTTTTGGGATTGACAGGTTATTATCGGAGATTTATAGAGGGTTTCTCCAGAGTAGCTGCTCCATTAATGCACCTCACGTGTAAAGATGTTAAGTTTGTGTGGGATGAGGCATGTGAGAGGAGTTTTGAGGAGCTCAAGCGTCGATTGACCACTGCTCTAGTTCTCACCATTTCTACTAGCTCAGAAGGTTTCTCGGTGTATACGGATGCCTCACACCAGGGACTAGGTTGTGTGCTTATGCAGGATGGGAAGGTAGTTGCCTATGTCTAGACAGTTAAAAGATCACGAAAGGAACTACTCGACACATGATTTGGAGTTGGCGACCATAGTATTTGCTTTGAAAATATGGCGCCATTATCTCTATGGTGAGAAATTTCAGGTTTTCACAGATCATAAGAGTCTTAGGTACCTGTTCTAGCAGAAAGAGTTGAATAAGAGATAGAAGAGATGGCTCGAACTTTTTAAAGGATTATGATTATGAAATCATGTGCCACCCGGGTAAGGTAAATGTAGTTGTCGATGCTTTGAGCAGGAAGAACCTCGGGTTAGTGTCTTATATGATGGTACGGGAACATGAGTTGTTGGAGCAGTTTACGAACCTCAGTATGGATGTAACCCCACCTAGATCAGAGAGATGGGATATCATGGCTAGTTTGATATTGGAGCCAGAGTTGATTGGCCGTGTTCGGCAGGCTCAACAGAGCGATCCAAAGTGCATCGATTGGTTGAGGTAGATACAGGCAGGTGTGGGTATTGATTTTGAGCTGGGTGTTGATGGGTTATTGAGGTTCAGAGGCAAAGTATCTGTTTCCAAGGATCTCGAGATCAGGAAACTAATTTTATCAGAGGCTCACTCATCGAAGTACATTATACATCCAGGGAGTACCAAGATGTATCAAAACCTTCGAAAGGTGTATTGGTGGTCTGGAATGAAAAGAGACATTGTAGAATATGTTGCTAAGTGTCTCCTTTGTTAGCAAGTGAATGTAGAGCATCAGAAGCCTGTAGGATTATTGCAGCCTCTACCGATACCGACCTAAAAGTGGGAGCATGTCACCATAGATTTTGTGATGAGATTGTCGAGGACCCGTAGAGGTCATGATGCCATACTGGTTATTGTGGATCAGTTGACTAAGTCAGCCCATTTCTTAGCTATGAGAGCTACCGATACTCTGAGTCAGTTGGCAAACCTATATGTTCAAGAGATAGTACGGCTACATGATGTTTCAGTGAGCATTGTTTCTGATAGGGATGTCCATTTATGGGAACATTTTCAGGAAGCGATGAGGACCCACTTAAGCTTTAGTACCACTTTTCATCCTCAGACAGATGGGTAGTCAGAGAGGACTATACAAACCCTAGAAGATATGTTGAGAGCATGTGTGCTAGATTTTGGAGGCTCCTGGAATGATCACCTATAGTCAGCCAAGTTCGCCTATAATAATAGCTCTCATGCGAGTATCGGGATGGCACCCTATGAGGCACTGTATGGATGCAGGTACAGATCCCCCATTGGATGGGAAGAGGTTGGTGACAGACATAGTTTTGCTTTGGACTTAGTGCAGTAGGCATCTGAAGACATCTAATTGATATGTGAAAGATTACGGACAGCTCAGAGCCGATAAAAGACTTATGCTGACAAGAGACGGAGACCACTAGAGTTCGATGTGGGTGAGTTGTTATTTCTGAAAGTTTCTCCTTTGAAAGGTATTATGAGATTTGGTAAGAAGGGCAAGTTAAGCCCTAGATACATTAGACCCTTCGAGATTTAGGAGAGAGTGGGAGATAAGGCGTATAGGTTGGCATTGCCACCAGACTTGGTAAGTGTCCATAATGTCTTCCACGTCTCTATGCTTCGAAAGTATCACCCGGACCCGACCAATGTGATAAGATATGAGCTATTGGAGCTCAATGAGAGTATGACATATGTTGAGAATTCGGTTTGAATATTGGACAGAAAAGAGAAGGTGTTACGGAGTAAGACAATTCCCTTGGTGAAAGTTCTTTGGCAACATCACAAGGTGGAAGAAGCCACATGGGAATTGGAGAACTTGATATGGGAGAAATACCCCCAACGTTTTGAAGAGTAACTTGGTTCCAATTTAGAGAACCAAATTCTTGTAAGAGGGGAGGAATGTAAGACTTGTATTTTCAGATGTAAACCTTATGAATTCATAAGTATGGTTATGTATATGTAAAATGAAGCATAAGTGATGTAAAGTCCATAAACTCAATGTACACCCTTGTAATATGAGTTGAGAATGTACACAAAAGTTTCATTATGTATGAATACAAGGAAATGGTCTTTGGTATGTGATGAAAGTGAGTGGAACTCAAAATGAGTAGTATGGTACAATGGAATAAAGTTATACTTCCATTTAGTTTGGTATGGGATGCCTTTGGCTATATAATGAATACACGCAAGTTCTAATGTGTATAAGGTATGGATAGATGACATTTTCAAGTCTCAAAGTGGTTAGATGAGAAAATGACTATGGCAATAAATTGAGAATGTTTTGTGTGAAGTTATTGTAGAAAACTGCAGCAAAAATATGGAAATATGAATGCCAGATCGATCTCATAGGATGAGAGATCGATCTGGAAGAGCAAAACTGCTCTTATTCGAGCAATGGAACACGGCAGATCAATCTCCAATAGAGCCAGATCAATCTTTTAAGCATTTTGTAAAGAAGAGATCGATCTTTAAGCATACAGATCGATTTTCTTAGCTCTCGGGTTGGAGTAGATCGATCTCAAGCTTCGACAGATCGATCTCATGCCTTAAAATGTCATAAAAACGAGAGATTTAAGAGGACCAGATAGATCTCCACCCAAGGTAGATTGATCTCATCAAGCTATTTCTATAAAAGGAGTAGTTGAAATTTGTATTTTCCTGAGACTGAACCTTTCCTTCCATTTTCCACCGAAAACCTAGTTTTCTCTCTCTAAAATCTACCCATTTCTAGTAAGAATTAAAGGGAAGCTATTAGATACAAAGTTATTCATTTCAAAGGGAAGAACAACATAGTTTGGAACCAATGTCCCATTGTTTGTATTGAAGGAGCAAGGAGCATTTCCCATTTGGAGTAAGAAGAGGAACTAGATTGGTAAGTTTCTAATACTCTAGCCCAAGAACATTGTTTATTTATTGATTTTGCAGTTGAGTTGTATGGGTAGTGATGGTTGAAACTACCTAAGATGTATTTGAACTAGTTAAACCTAGAAAATGGAATAAGTCTAGTGTGAGAAAGTATAAATTGGATGAGTTGGTGGTTTATGGGATTTGTTAATTTGTTACTTGAGTAATGTGGGTGATTTGAAATGGATATGTGGAGTTATATTATGAGTTTAGAGAATTTATGAAGATGGGTATATGAAATATGTACACTAGAAACTTAATATCGACTTAATATCGATTTGGTATGAATCAATAGGTCTAAAAAAATCAATAGACTCGAGACTATGAGTAGGACGATAAAACTAGGCCTTATAAGTATTAATAGAGGCTATAGGTCGAATCGACTATAGTAAACGCAAGAGTTGGATTATAATGGACTACAATGATGCGAAATACGGCTTTATGTAGTTCCAGATAGCTTAAAGGAGACGAATTGAATTGCGCAAGTAAGTAGCTTTAAGAGACTGGAATCAAGCGTCGCGATTCTAGGTAATGGAATTCTGTAAGTATATAGAGGTAGCTGCTCGTATTTTGTGGGTATATAGGGCTTTGGAAAAGTGTATGGGTATTAAGAAAAGTGTTTGATGATGTATGGAAATAATTGCAAGTGTATACGTGTGTGGTTTGATTTAGAGATGAATATTATAAAAAGGGATTAGTAAGGCTAATAATTACATAAATCATATGTTCGAATTGTTTTCCCAAAACACGAGGCTTGTTTTGAGCAACTTAATGGATAGGTTGGCTAGTGTTTTAATGATGTTGTGGAATCGCATTTGTGACATGCTAAACCCAGTTTTTGGGATCGTTTTGATTTTGTATAAGCTGTCTATCATATTTGTGTGACATAAATCGCGCTGGAGCCTCGCTCGCGCTAGATTTCGATGTTTTCATTTCTATGAAATGTGCTGGAGCTTAGCTTACACCTTGATTTGATTTGTGATGATGCTTTATAAACTGTACTTAAGCTTTTGCTCGTATGTGGATTTCGAGTGGTTTTCCTATGCATATAACTGTACTGGAGCTATGCTCGTACATTATTTCTTCACAGTTTAATTTTATAAATGTTATACTAGAGCGTTGCTCGTACGAGGTGGTTTAATTATGATGCATGAGTCGTGCTAGAGCTTTTCTCGCACAAGTTTTCACACTTTGGTATGCATGAGGCTGTGGAAGTGGGTACGATCCTCAAGCCCTACATCCTTAAGCCAACATCCTTAAGCCTTGGAGAGGCGGGGAGGCTCTGTTCGAGGGGGAGGCTCTCTTACAGTAAGATCCTTAAGCCCACATCCTAAAGCCTGAGGAGGCGGGGAGGCTCTCTTACGGAAGGATCCTTAAGCCAACATCCTTAAGCCCTAGAGGGGTGGGGAGGCTCTGTTCGACAAGGAGGCTCTCCTACATGGGTATGAAAAACTCTTGGTATGAGGTAGATAAGACCTATGACTGGCACTCCCAACCACAATATAGGTTCGCAGAGTACGTTATACCGTGTAAATCAAATTGAGTATGACGTACTGCGTGATGGTTATGTGATGAGAAAGTCTAGCGAGGGACTGACCCACCTTCGTACCAGCACGATACCCCGCACACCTGGATATGTGTGGTCTGGGATGATTATGACATAGTTGGCTAACATAGTCTTCGAGATATAGTGACCTGTCTCACTCGATTTACATAGTACCACATGGTTTTGATATATAAGTGTGATTTTGACTGTCTAGGGTAGACCCGAGGAAGGGGCCGAGCCTTGTGGGATTTTGATTGAGAAACAATAATGATGTTTGTGATTGTGATGGGATTTTGATGTATTTGAGAATGAGATAAATTTCGAAGGATGTTTCAATTGAATTTCCCTTTTATTATGAGATTTGATAATGATGAGCATGAGATGATTTTTACATGATGATAATTCCATGTTTTATATGCCTGTTTTCCATGTTTTCTGTACGTGATATATGTATATTCATACAGCATAGATTTATTCCTCATGCTCTGTCTATAAATGTTTTATGCATAACACTATCAACATTTAGATAGAGTAGTTATCTACCATGCTTGCATTTTTTCCTTACTGAGCGTGTGATTGCTCATCCCTCTCTATTTTCCCCTCCTACAGAGCATGCATAGTAGCTCAGCAAGGACTGGGGCATTTTATTTTTGGACATCCGCTGCTTCCATAGCAAAAAAAGTATATACACAGGATTCTTTTTGTATCTAAACAATTTAATGGCACAGTAATCATTGAGTTGTAATTATGGGGGATGTAGATGTTAGTAAACATGTTCTGTATAAGTGAATAATTTAACTTCAAATGTATGACATCGCTTTTATTAACTAAGAATGAATGTTGCGAGTGGATTATTATTGACTCACAGCCTAACAGTGTAGTGATAAGTTTGTTTACGACAAAGTAAGGAAAAGAATAAATGCGAAAAATTTATTAAGATTTTCAGTTAAAATGAATAAAAAGGGGTCTTGACAATGAATGTTTTTATGTTTCAAATGTGTATAAAATGCAAAACGGGTAGTTAAGCAAATCGAATATGAATGTAACAATGATTTTTGAAAAAAATTACAGCAGAACTGCAGTAGAAGAGGAGCAGATCGATCTCATTAGCAAGAAAGATCGATCTCATGGCTTGGAAATGCAATGTTACAGCATCTGTAAGAGGCAGATTGATCCCTCAATAAGAGGAGATCGATTCCTTGGTAATGCAGATCGATTTGTAGCAAGTTCTAGCTGAAGCAGATCGATTTCCAAAGGCTTCTAGGTAGAACAAATCGATCATATAACAAGGCCAGATCGATCTCTTTAAGGTTCTATGTAAAGTAGATCGATCTCATGCTGAGAGCAGATCGATCCCGTAAGATTAAAAAGTCATTTTTTAAAGAGAAAAATGTAAGGCAGATCGATCCCTCATCATTAGGAGATCGATCTACAAGAGAAAATTCTATAAATACACGACTCTGCACTTTCGTTTTCCCGAGAGAACCAATTTCCATTAAAACAAAAGTGTAACACTAGAAATCTTCACATTTCAAGTAGTTTTGAGTGAGATTCATCTCAACAAAGTTTTTCTTAGTAAAGAGGAGAATAATATAGTTGGAAACTAGAAGTTAGAATCAAGGATTGAAGGACCAAGGTGGATTTTACCAAAGTTGGAAAAAAGAGGAAAAGTTCAAGCTAGGTAAGATTCAATACACCAATTTCATATATGTTAATATAGGTAACTTGGTGAGTTGATTGGTGAATGTTTAAATTGCTGAAAACAATTTGATCATGAAATATATCCATGACCTAGATATTGGCATGAATTTGAGAAAATGATGAGAAAGTTGAGTAAACATGGATTTAAGGATGAAATAAGCATGTATGTAAGATTTTAAGGTAATTTTATGAAATATATAAATTGGAATAGAGGAGAAATGCAAATAGTTATATGAGAATTATGGTGAAATGCCATAATGTGGAAAGTGATGAGATTGAGGCATTGAGAGGAGTTAAATGCATTGATTTAGAGTCATACAAGTGAAAACAAGTATATTAAGGTATACTGATATGAATGATTATTAACAGCTTCGGAAGTTGATATTGGAAGCTGATCGGACTACAAGAGTGAGCAACACCAAAGAAGTGAGGTTACGTGACATGATTTAAGGTAAGAAAATTTTGTGAGTAGCTAGAGGTAGCTACACGTACTTCAAATAGAATTTTGATTATTATATTGTATATGAAAATCTCGTGTATAGAAATGTCGTGATAGGAACCAATAAAGCAAACCGTAGTTGTATCCAAATTATTGGGTAAAAAGCCTTAGAAGCATGTTTATGACTAATTTTAATAGTTGCATTGATAGAATGGCTAATGGTTTTATGTACATGCGAAAACGGCACATTTGAGTGCCTATTTGATTTAATTGAGTGAAATTCAATTTGAATAAGGCATCTATCTGGTTTGCGTGAAAACCATTGGTGCTAGAGAATACTCGCACTTGATTTTATAAGATATGCATCACCTAGTACTTGAGTATATTCTCGTACTTGATTTTAATGCGATTTATGCATGATAGAGTACTGGGAGCTTTGCTCGTACTCAGTTTTATTGATTGATGCATTAAAGAGTATTGGAGCATCGTTCATACTCAGTTTTACATGACATAGTGTTGGGAGCATTGCTCGCACTAGATTTATATAACTTTTGTATGTGGTCATGTTGGGAGTTTACTCACATATACCAATTTTGAAAGAGAGAGCATGAAACAGCCGTGTTGGGAGCCTGTACTGATTGTGTGTCGCACCGATTATATGCTCACACGTGTAATATTTTGAGATATGGCCGAGGGCTATCGAAACTATTATCCATAGTATGAGGGCTAAGACTTATGGCAAGCACCCCAACGTTGAGATTTGGTACATGGAGTACTTTGTACCGTATATGTCACATGGAGTGCGTTGTACCGTGAGTACACGATGTTATTGAGTTGCGAGCTGACGATAGAGGATTTAACCCACCTTCCCTTGCAGCAAATTGTGAGACCTCGTACACCGAGTATTGTGTAGCCTGGGATCAGGAAAAATAAGTTATGATCATAATCTCGGAACATCTAGTTGCCTATCTCTTTTCATTCAATTGAGTTTTCTTGAATGAACTATCACATGATTTTATAATCTGAACATGTTACTTTGTGTGTGAAAAGGGTAACCTGATGGATGGGTGAGGCCCAGATTTTCATGTTTTTAACATGATGATATGCCATATTATTTTGATTTAATTGAAATGACATGATAAAATGTGATTTATATGAAATTACATGAGAAATGCAATGTCCTACATAAACTGCTGAGATTGTTAAACCAGCATGTTTTCAGTTCATAACTGACGATTTGTATCTATATGTATATATTGCATAAATATTTCAAGAAAGACACATGGTTTAGATATGAGTCGAAAAGGAAATGATTTAGTGGCATGAGCACTGTATTTTATAGATAGTGTGGTTATCTACTTGCTTACCTTATTTCCTTTTTAAGCTGTGAGCTCAACCCTTTTTATTTTCCCTCTCTACAAAGCATTCACAGTAGTCGAGCACGGCTGAGGACTGGTATTTCTTGATTCGCTGCATATCTGTGACGCCCCGGAAGCGCGGAAAACAGGGCAAATTTAAAATTTCTTTACATCATTTCACAATTCTTGGTGCATTCCTGTGCAGTGTCATACATCATCATATATATAAGTTATAAGACTTTAACCTCAGGATCTCATCATCCAATTTATATATCACACCATATACATTCCTCAGTTCTAAATTAATAAATCCTAATACATCCCATA
The DNA here is from genome assembly GCA_033439115.1 of Firmiana major. Lineage (NCBI taxonomy): Eukaryota > Viridiplantae > Streptophyta > Magnoliopsida > Malvales > Malvaceae > Firmiana > Firmiana major. Next base: position 25,726,057 of record CM065913.1, read on the forward strand.
CATCACTGTTCATCAAGTGTCTGTAAATACAATATTAGTCTGGGTATGTGAAATGATAAATTATACCTCAAAGTACAATATATGGCCTGGAGCTTAAGTCCTCCATTAGCCACTACTCTGTATGTCGCAGGGAAACTCTTTTCACTTGAAGAAATCTGGGGGGATATAAAAACAGGTTGAGCTTCTAAATCGCTCAGTAAGGCAGTAAGGGACTCATTAATAAAATAATAATTTACACAGTACAATCATTTTGTCTTGCGGGTGAAAACCTAATAAACTCAGTAGAATAATGTAGCATGAATAATTAAAACACCATCTCAATTCATTTCTTAAAGCTTATGCAGAAACATGATAATAATGGCTCAGTACAAAACCATAGTTACAAGTATGTAGAAAACACGATGCGATAATGACTTTTCTCATAAAATGTGATAAAAATCACCGCAATAGTAATGCACGTGGCGCAACCACAAAACACAATCTCATGTGTAAAACGAGACTAGGCAAATAAAACTCATATAAAAATTCGTCATGGCACATCAATATAATTCTCCTTAGGATGTGCATCCCAGGCATCCTCAAAAGAGGGAACGTTGACAATATGGTCGTGTACATGGTATATTGGACTTACGCGTTACTAAAACAAGGCCCAGCCTTACATGTACCAGAACAAAGCCTCTCCTCATCCACACTGTCGGTCTTACATGCTACCAAAGCGAGGCCCAGACTTACATGCTGCCAAAGCAAGGCCTCTTAGCACTACCAAAGCAAGGGAAAATATCGGACTTACATGCCACCAGGGCAATGCCACCCAGCGCTACCAGAGCGTGGGTCATCTCACATTACCAAAATGTGGCATCTCTCACTACCACAATGGAGGAATATCGAACTTACATGCTACCAGAGCGAGGCCCGATGTGTATTCAACATGACACACCTAAGTCTCAGTAATAGCCATTATCATATAAAATCGTTTTGCCTTTACGTAGTGCTCATAATGGTTTTTCTCATAAAACTCATCTCAAAACTGTTTTGTACTTAACACAAAATATGTCAAAACTGACCTCAAACGGGTAAAACCACATACATATTTCTCAAATCTCAGTACGCCTTACGTAAAGCCCAAATCACTTTTCATTTTTTTTAAAACTTAAAATGGTTGTAAAACAATTTCACATTTAGCTTACAACTCATAAAAATTGGGCCCCCAACCGACTATAAATCCGTGTGCAATAACTCATTCACAACTCATGGAAACATGCTTGTTCTCTCAAATCACATTTCATGCTACAATATCATCACAAAATCGCATACACAAATGAGTTTAAGTTTTCCCTTACCTCGTTGCACCTCGTATAGTGCAATCGTTCTCCCATATCACGAACTAGCCTAGCATTCCTCTCTGGAACTCTCGGGCTGTCCAAACGATGTTAAGACATCAATAATTCATCCCAATCACATCATCGAGCACATATTTGCTCATATTCTCGTTAAATACTAAAACCCTCATTTTTCTCATATTCCTATCATAATCCACATTCTCATCCACTACATTTCAAATCCTACATTTTTCATACATAATATCCATACCAAAATCACCTCATTGCCTTAATTCCAATTTATAACCAAAATCTCAAAATTACCACAAATTGTATAATATCATCATCACTCTAACAAAATTACAATTTCATCAACTCCAATCATTTCCTAGCTATTCCATCACAACACTCATAGTCACAATCACCAAAATCACCCCAATATCAAAGATTAAAGCTTAGAAATTTACCCAAAACTTATGGAGAGCTCTATTCACACCTCGATTCAATTCGTCCTTCGATTTCCAAGTATGTTGTTCTCTTTGGATGAGGAACAACTTTTCTTCTTGCCTCTGCCTGAGATTTAGACGAAAATAGGAGTTTGGGAGGAGAGAGAAAGCTAGGGTTGCGAAAATGGCAATTTGGGAGAGAGAAAGATCGATTTCTAAAAAAATAAAGGGGTCCTTATATAGGCCAAAGGTAGGAGATCGATCTGGTCCTTGATGAGATCGATATCTCTTTGAATTGAGAACGTTTTGGGGTAATTTTATGCCTAGGAGATCGATCTGTCGTGTGGTGAGATCGATCTCATAATTGCTTCATGAGATCGATCTGCTCCTTGAGGAGATCGATATTCTATTTACAGAATACTACATGAGATAGATTTGCTCCTTGAGGAGATCGATCTTCTCTTCACAGAAACATTTGGAGATTGATCTGCTTGCTTATAAAATTGATCTATCTATCAGTTCTTACACATTTCCTGCATTATGGAGTTATGAGATCGATCTCTCATCCTTGGAGATCAATCTGGCCTTCACAGATTGGATTGCTGCTACATCAATTTACAGAAAACTCAATGTAAAACTTCCCAAAATCTACCCCATAGTCCATATTTCAATCCATACACATTCAAGACTTAAAAACCTCATCTTCTTATACTTAAAAACCTCATCTTCTTATACTTCATCATATTTAAAACTTACGTGTACATTAACATATCATAATTATATACACCAAACTACAATTCTCATAACTGAGGTATACAAAATTCTTAGTTCTCACATCCTCCCCACCTTTAAAGAATTTGGTCCTCCAAATTCAACTCAACTCGTCAAACAGATGGGGGTACTTCTCCTTCATGAGACTCTCCAATTCCTAAGTTGCATCTTCCATTGAGTGGTGTTTCCATAAAACTTTCACTAATAGGATGCTTTTGGTTCAAAGTACCTTCTCTTTTCTATCGAGAATCCGGACGGGTTCTTTAGTGTAGCTTATGTCTCTTGTATGTCCATCTCTTCATACTTTATGACATGAGAAGGGTTCGGGTGGTACTTCCTTAACTTAGATACATGAAAGACGTTATGTATTCCGGACATCTGTAGGGATAATGCCAACCTGTAGGCTACCTCTCCCACTCTCTCAAGAATCGCGAATGGTCTAATGTATCGAGGGCTCAATTTTCCTTTCTTTCCAAACCTTATGATACCCTTACTCGATGATATCTTCCGAAATACTGCATCACCAATATCAAACTCGAGTGGCCATCTACGCACATCTGTGTAGCTTTTCTGTCTACTCTATCCAGCTCGTAATCTCTCACATATGAGTTTCACACTTTGTACAGCCTGTTCAACAAGTTCGGGAGCATTTATTTTTCTGTCACCCACTTATTCCCACGCTACAGGGGATCTACACCTCTTACCATATAGAGCCTTAAAAGGTGCCATTCCAATACTCACATGGTAGCTGTTATTGTACGCAAACTCTGCCAGGGGCAAGTGATCATCCCATGATCCCTTAAAATCCATCGTACACGCCCTCAACATATCCTTTAAGGTCTGAAGAGTCCTCTCTGACTGACCATCTGTCTGAGGATGATGGGCAGTACTAAAACTCAATCGAGATCCCATGGACTCCTGAAATTAAGTCTAAAATATGAAGGTAAATCGAGAATCTCTGTCAGAAGTAATACTCATAGGAGCCCCATGTAACTGAGCTATCTCGCTGACATATAACTCAGCTAAGGCATCCACAGTATTTGTGCTCTTAATGGCAAGGAAGTGGGCACTCTTTGTCAGTCTATCCACTATGACCCATATTACATCACGACCCCTTCGGGTCCTCGGTAAACCCATAATAAAGTCTATGGTGACATGCTCCTATTTCCATGTAGGCACAGGTAAAGGCTGTAATAATCCTTCGGGCTTGCGATGCTCGACTTTCACTTGCTGGCATACTAAACACCTGGCCACAAAATCTACCACGTCTCGCTTCATACTACTCCACCAACATCTTAGTACTCCCAGGGTGCATGGTGTATCGCAAGCAGTGGGATTCTCTCTGTATCTGTCTCTTCAGGGTATCATCATCCGGTATACAAATTCATCCTCTAAATCTCAACCGCCCATCCTCACTGACTATGAGATCCAACTATGAAGTTTGCTCGACTTAGCTAACCATATCAATCAACCTCTGATCATTACGCTGCCCAGCTCTAATTCGATCCATGATCCTGGGCTCTATTCGCAGGCTAGCCAAAAATCCAATCTCTATCTCCTTAACTCTGATCCGGAGTTCGGTGAACTGCTCTAATAAATCACATTCCCTGACCATCATAGTGGATATCATACTCATCTTGCTCAAGGCATCAGCAACTACATCCACCTTCCCTAGATGATATAAAATCTCACAGTCATAATCCTTAAGGAGTTCCATCCATCTCCTTTGTCTCATGTTTAACTGTTTCTGATCAAACAGATACCTCAAACTCTTGTGGTCAGTGAAGATCTGGAATCTTTCCCCATATAAGTAGTACCGCCAAATCTTCAATGCAAATACCACAGTGGCTAACTCCAAATCATGCGTGGGGTTCCACTCATGATCTTTCGACTGTCGCAATCAATAGGCGACCACTCTTCCGTGCTGCATGAGCAAACACCCCAATCCTTGATGGGAAGCATCACTATAAACTGAAAATCCTCTTGATCCCTCAAGGATAGTCCATGCAAGTGTCGTTGTTAATCTCCTCTTTAATTCCTAAAAACTGAGCTCACATTGATCAGTCCATATGAATGGAGTCTCCTTATGTGTGAGCTTGGTCAAAGGAACGACAATCCTAGGAAATCCTTCAACAAATCTTCTGTAATACCCTGCCAAACCAAGGAAACTTCGTATCTCTGTAACTGTCCTTGGTCTTTCCCAATTAAGCACAGCCTCCACTTTAGTTAGATCAACTGATACTCCTTCCTCTGAAACTATATGACCAAGGAAAGCTATCTGATCCAGTCAAAACTCACACTTATTAAGCTTTCCATATATTTGCTTATCTCGGAGTATCTGAAGTACTAACCACAATTGTTGTGCATGCTCCTTATAAGATTGAGAGTACACCAAGATATCATCAATAAAGACTATCACAAACTTATCTAGATAGTCTCTGAACACTTCATTCATTAACATCATAAAGGCTGCAGAGGCATTCGTCAATCCAAAGGGCATCACTAGAAATTCATAATGGCCATACCTCATCCTGAAGACCGCCTTCAGAATATCTTCCTCCTTAATCCTCAATTGGTAATAGCCAGATCTTAAATCAATCTTAAAGAAGACTAAGGCCCCTCTCAATTGATCAAGCAGATCGTCAATTCTTGGCAATGGGTATTTATACTTCACTGTGGCTTTATTCAATAGTCGATAGTCTATGCATAATCTGAGACTACCATCCTTCTTCCTTACAAATAACACTAGTGCTCCCCACGGTGAGACACTGGGTCTAATAAATCCCTGATTCAATAACTCCTGTAGTTGTTTCTTCAATTCCTCAAGTTCCACTAATGCCATCCTATATGGAGGTCTAGAGATAGGCTGAGTATCTAGTACCAAATCTATGGTAAACTTTATCTCTCTCTCTGGTGGTAAAGTTGGCAACTCATCTTGGAAGACATCCGAAAATTCACACACCCCAAGTATATCTTTAATCTTCGGATGTTCCCGATTATCATCTAAGATGAGTGTTTCATAACCTTCACATGAATGATCAAATTTAGTACTCTCAAAAGGTAACATCATAAATTTTAAATTACTCATAAAGATTCTACAAATTTATTTCCTCAATATTTCAAACGTACACTGTAGGGTTCAAGTGGGGAGAAAGTTAAAATCTTAGTGTAGCAGTCTAAACTCACTCGATTGATTGCCAGCCAATCCATCCCCAAAATTACATCAAACCCATGTATATTTAGCATCATCAGATCTGCTAACATTACTCTATCTCCCACCTTTGTTTCACATCCTCTACAGATCATATTAGTTCTCTGGGACTCACACATAAGGGTATTTACATGTAGGATATACTCTAGAGGTTCAAACTTTAAATTTAATCTACATGCAAAATGCTCAGAAATAAACGAATACATGGACCCCGGATCAATCAACACATGAGCCTTATGATTACAGACACATAGTGTACCTCTTATAGTTTCTGCAAAAGTGTCTATTGTTTCCTTGTCCAAAGCAAACACACATCCCACTGTAACGGGTTTCTTCCCTTTCTCTGCAGCAGTGGCCCGTCTCGGGGGATTCACTCTTTGAGGCTGCTGTCTAATAGGCTCCAGAGCATGTGGTCTCTAAGGTTGAGGACAGTCTTTCACTCTGTGACCCATGTCTCCTCATCTGAAACATCCACGGATCAATCCAGTACAACTTCCCTTATACGGTCGGCCACAGTCTCTACAAACCCTTATCTCAGGCCTGACATCTCGAGAAGTCTCCCTGATGATGGGATACGCTCTAGGTCTCTCCAATATGCCTTTCTGTACCTCAATCCTTCCTCTTTTGAAGGAACCTCTTTAAACATCTGCCTGGGAAATCGCTGGCCTCTTGCCCTTATCCCTAGTCACTGGATTGAACTCATTTTGGGATTGTACAATTTTGATTCCCCTCTCAATCTCTTATGCTTATCTCAGAGCATCGCCAAACTCAGTAATACATAGCCCTATGAATCGATATCTGATGATGGGATTTAATCCATACACAAATCTCTCTATGTGAAGCTTTTCATTTTTGAAGGTCTTTGGATCATATCTCAATAGAGCGATAAATCAGCTCTTGTAGTCATTCACAGACATATTGCCCTATACTAGATTCAAAAACTCTACCTGCTTCCTTCTTTAAGCAACTCGTGGTGCATATTAGGCTCTAAAGGCTGTTTAAAACTCGTCCCAGCTAATCACATCATGGTTGGACATCAGAATACCCTGGGCAGTACCGGACCAATCTCGAGCTCTCCCTTTCAACACATAAGTGCCCATACTAACCCTCTCAGCATCAGTGCATCCCAAATAGTCAAATATGACTCTCAACTCAGTCAGCCACTCCTCAGCCTCTGCGGGATCCTTTTTCCCTTTGAATGCGAGTGGATTCATTTTCAAAAAGTCCTTCAGTCAAACCATACTTCTGTCATCAAGCTGAGTAACGGGAGGCACCAGGTCCATCTGGATTGGGGGCACGAAAGGTCCTTGTTGGGGTGTAGGAGTAGTACCCGAGGCATTAACTCCAAAATGTTGCAAGAATAGCGCTGCCATTTGCTCAAAACCTTGCCGCACATCATGCTCAATCCGATTAAATCGAGAGTTAGGACTCTTCGGTTGTAGGACAGGTGGCAGAAGGGGCTCTTCCTGCCTCCTCGAACGACCTCGTCGTCCACTCATTCTCAATCTCAATACGTTTCCTGAGCATACACATCAAATTCGATTAAAATCTCAATCCTCAATTTCAGTTCATGACTAGACTTATACAGACATTTAGGATGTATTCTATTTCACTTGACCAACACTGTCAGTACTAAACATCCTAAGCTTTGATACCAAAAAAACTTTGTGACGCCCCGAAAGTGCGGAAAACAACGCAAATTTAAAATTTCTTTACATCATTTCACAATTCTAGGTGCATTCCTGTGCAGTGTCATGCATCATCATATATATTATAACTTTAACCTCAGGATCTCATCATCCAATTTATATATAACACCATATACATTCCTCATTTTCAAATTAATAAATCCTAATACATCCCATACATCACTATTCATTAAGGGGTTGTTTAGGAATGTTTTTGTTTTGTGTTTTATGTTTTTGTTTTCAATTTTTTTGAAAATATAAGTAAAAATATGCTTGGTGAGTGTGTTTTTGTTTTCAAAAATTAAAAACAAAACACAATGTTTTGGAAATTGTTGGAAACACAAAAATGATGTTTTCAAACTTTTGGAAATGTTTTTGGTACTATTACCACGAGGTTACTGTTCATCCATTTGGTTATAGTACCAATTTTAATGGTAAAATTTTCTAAGTCTTGCTTTTGGCTTGATTTGAAACCTTGTCATTTTACATTTTAAAACTTTAATCACCTTCTTCAACAAGTTCTTGTTAACAAATTTCTGCAACAAAACATCCTATCGAAAAATGTTATCAAATTTAATAAAATGAAAATAAAGTGAAAATAAATTAAATTATAAAATAGCACATTATTAATCATAAATTAAATTATATAATTTTAATAAAAATATTTAATGTTTAGTATTAATAAATTATGAAATAAAAAAATTATGTTTCAAAATTTTTATTTGATGCCAAACCTATTTTCTATTATTAGTTTTTAAAATTGTACAACAAAATTAGCTCACCAAACATGTTTTTTGTCTTCAAAATTTCTAAACAAAACAAAACAAAAACAAAAACAAAATTTTCAAAAACAGAAAACATAAAATATAAATTTAACAACAATACCAAATGACCCATAAGTGTCTGTAAATACAATATTAGTCTGGGTACATGAAATGATAAATTATATCTCAAAGTACAATATATGGCCTGGAGCTCAAGTCCTCCATTGCCACTACTCCATACGTCACAGGGAAACTCTCTTCACTTGAAGAAATCTGGGTGGATATAAAAACAGTGTGAGCTTCTAAATCGCTTAGTAAGGCGGTAAGGGACTCATTAATAAAATAATGATTTGCACAGCATAATCATTTTGTCTTGTGGGTGAAAACCCAATAAACTCAGTAGAATAGTGTAGCATGAATAATTAAAACACCATATCAACTCATTTCTCAAAGCTCATGCAGAAACATGATAATAAATGGCTCAGTACAAAACCATAGTTACAAATATGTAGAAAATAGGATGCGATAATGGCTTTTCTCAAAAAACGTGATAAAAATCATCGCAATAGTAATGCACGTGGTGCAACCACCAAATACAATCTCATGTGTAAAACGAGACTAGGCAAATAAAACTCATATAAAAATTCGTCATGGCACATCAATATAATTCTCCTCTGGGTGTGCATCCCAGGCATCCTCAAAAGAGGGAACGTCGACAATATGGTCGTGTACATGGTATATTGGACTTATGTGTTACCAGAACAAGGCCTGACCTTACATGCTACCAGAGTAAAACCTCTCCTCATGCACACTATCAGTCTTAAATGCTACCAAAGCAAGGCCTCCAAGCGCTACCAAGGTGGGGGAAAATATCAGACTTACATGCTACCAGAGCAATTTCACCCAGCACTACCAGAGCGGTGGTCATCTCACGTTACCAAAATGTGGCATCTCTCGTTACCACAATGGAGGAATATCGGATTTACATGCTACCAGAGCAACGCCCAAACTTATATGCTACCAGAGCAAGGCCCGATGTGTATTCAACATGACACACCTAAGTCTCAGTAATGGCCATTATCATAGAAAATCGTTTTGCCTTCACATAGCGCTCATAATGGTTTTTCTCATAAAACTCATCTCAAAACCGTTTTGTACTCAACACAAAACATGTCAAAACCAAGCTCAAATCGGCAAAACCACGCACACATTTCTCAAATCTCAGTACACCTTAACGTAGAGCCCAAATCACTTTTCATTTTTTTAAAACTCAAAATAGTTGTAAAACAATTTCACATTTAGTTTACAGCTCATAAAAATTGGGCCCCAACCAGCTATAAATCCGTGTGCAATAGCTCATTCATAACTCATAAAAACATGCTTATTTTCTCAAATCACATTTCATTCAAAAATATCATCACAAAATCGCATACACAAATGAGATTAAGTTTTTCCTTACCTCATTGCATCTCATAGTGCAATCGTTCTCTCGTATCACGGACTAACCTCGCATTCCTCTCTAGAACTCCCAGGTTGTCCAAATAATGTTAAGACATCAATAATTCATCCCAATCACATCATCGAGCACATATTTGCTCATATTCTCGTTAAATACTGCAAACATCATTTTTCTCATATTCCTATCATAATCCACATTCTCATCCACTACATTTCAAGTCCTACATTTTTCATGCATAATATCCATGCCAAAATCACTTCTTTACCTCAATTCCAATTTATAACTAAAACAAAAAATTAGCACAAATTGTATAATATCATCATCACTCCAACAAAATTACAATTTCATCAACTCTAATCATTTCCTAGCTATTCCATCACAATACCCATAGTCACAATCACCAAAATCACCCCAATATCAAAGATTAAAGCTTAGAAATTTACCCAAAACTTATGGAGAGCTCTATTCACACCTCGATTCAATTCGTCCTTCGATTTCTAAATATGTTGTTCTCCTTTGGAGGAGGAACAACTTTCCTTCTTGCCTTTGCCTGAGATTTGGATGAAAATAGGGGTTTTAGAGGAGAGAGAAAGCTAGGGTTGCGAAAATACGATTTGGGAGAGAATGTCAGACCCGTACTTTTATGTAACTTGTTCCTTATGATTTCTATGTGTATGAACACTCTATTATTATATTTTAATCATAAGAAGAGTATTTACTAGATTTACAGTGTATGTAAAATGATTTAACACTTATAAGCTACATAAAAGCCTAATGTGAGCTATAAGAGCCACATGTTAAACCGAGTGGATCTGAATCATTCTGACTGAAGAGAAGAACTTAAAATGAGAAAATATAGAGAGCTCATGAAGGAAAGTCAGTTTGATTTAGTCCCGAACGTAGAGAACAAGAGTAAAAGCTAAAAAGGGTAAAACAGACTTTTAGCGAGTTAAGGTATTTAAGGTCTTTCGGGTGTATTTACCTACTGGGAAAGGTTAAAACGTAAAGACGAGAGTGTAAAACATAAGATATTGTACTTTTAAACTTTTGAGAAAAAGTCAACGTGATCAATGATTAAGAAAAAAGTCAACTATAGTTAAAAAAATGGACTTTTACCATAGTTGACTAACTATGGTTAAAAATTAACCTAAGTATGGAGAAAAATTTCGAGAAAAATATTTTTGGTCAGAATAGAAGATAATCATCCTCAAAAGTAAGGAAAATTTATTCGGAAGGATTCCGAATTAAATTTAATGGATGAAAACGTAATGGGCCGAAATGAAGATTTTAAAGCCCATTAAGGTATACTAAATGTAGATCGAAATTCTTAGGTCCCTTAGACCGAATTGTTGGACCAATTGATAGGGCAAATATTTAGACAATTAAAGGCCCGAGGTATAGTAAACATTTCAACCCAAAAGCCCATTAAGAAAACCCAAACCGAGAGGCCCAATTGTAAGGCCCATTAGGATTAAATATCTAACCTTAGTTAAAGCTAACTATGACTCATTAGATGACTCATTAGGTGACTCATAACTAAATCTTAGGAAGTCAATTATAATGGCTGGAAAGCAAGGCTTAATGGCTAAGTTAATGGCTTATAAAATCAGCCACACCATTGTCATCTTCACAATACCATTCTCGGCTACACAAGGAAACCATTGAAATACAATTATCCAAGCTTTCTCTCACTAGAAATCACTAGGATTTATGCATATTTGGAACTTGCATTCTTCATGAAAGTTGTTCCAAATTGAGAGGAGAGTGACATATGTTGGAATTGGCTATCAAGAAGCCATACTGTGTAAATCCTGAGACTCCAAAGTTTCAGCCAAGTGTAAACACAAATACTAGGTATATTTTCAAGCTTTCAAATTCATATATGTTAATGTATGAATGATTTTAAGTATATTGGTATATGTTTTAAGCATTGAAACATATGAAATCACTATGATCATGGTTAGGCCGAGAGTGAGTAGTGAAATATTGATGAATGCACATACGATTTTAAGGCACAAATGAGATGATATACATGTGTTAATGATTATGGTATAGTTAGAATTAATCAATGTGATTAATTGATACATGTATTTAGTTGGAAATCAAGGTGTTTGATAAAATGCCTAAATGAACTATGTGAAGCTTAAGAACATTGCCAACCAAGTGTTCGTGAAAATACCTAAGTGAAATTGGCTAAACAAATGGACATGGACGACATGCCATGGTGTGACCGACAGCATGGGATACTGCCATGGCCGAGAGGTCCAATGGGCCAAGCCCAATTGGTTTCGACCCAATGTGATGTAATGGGTCTCGGATAAGCCCAATAAGAGTTGGTGGGTCCCACAAGCCCAATAGGACCAACGAAAATGAATAGTAAAATGGAAATGGGCTTAAGGCATAGTTAGGCCCATTAAGGTTTATTAAAGCCCATTAAAGGAAATAGACTTTATTTAATGTGAAATATAGTAGGAAAAATATAATTAACTTGATAAATGGTTTTATGCAGCTCCAGAGATTATTAGAGGAGTGAATTGGACTGCAGGATCGAGCAACGTTGAGAAAATAAAATTTCTCGAGTGATTGCAGGTAAGGGACTTTTGTGAGTAGTTAGAGATACCTGCACGTATTTTTGTCTGTTTTTACATTCACTTAAGAACTATGAGGGTCAGAGAAAGTGAATAATAATTATTGTGACCCGATAGTGACAAATTACGATTTTGTCGTTAGTTAGGAAAAAAGTCAACTTTTGTGAAAAGTTGTAAAAAGCATGGAAACCACCATTTTGAGTGTTTTACTGCTGTTTAGTAGAAGAATAAATAGATGCGCTAATGATTTTAAGGTTGATATGAATTAAGCACACTTTATAGTGCTGATTTTGATATTTTGGAAAACATCCCTTTTTAAAGAGCCATTTATGGAATTATGTGAGAATAAATCATGCTAGAGCACAGCTCGCACTTGATTTCATATATTTTCCACATGTATTAGTGCTGATGTATGAGTCGCACTGAATTTTCATGACATGCATGATAGAATGCTGGAGTTATTACTCGTACGCAGTTTTATATGATATATGCATGAGAGAATGCTGAAGCGATTAGCTCGTACTCGAATTTTACATGAGATACATAACAGAGTGCTAGAGCGTTACTTGTACTCAATTTTTCATGATTTATACATGACATAGTACTTGAGCTATTGCTCGTACTTGATTTGATGAGTTTTGTGCATAGCATTGTATTGGAGCTATTGCTCGTACTTGATTTGAAACATGAACTATGCGTTGACCTAGTTGCTGGAGGTTTACTCACATAAGAGTTTAAGTTTTTGATGTGAAACAGTGTTTGAGCGGAGTGTCAACTATGAGTTGCGCTCAAAGGCGCGCACTGTATTTTATGTGATATATAAGACATGTTGAAAAAAATCGTGATTGATTTCCTCGTGTAGACTGAGTGTCACACTGTGAGATGTTCACATGTGGATTTACAGATGTGGTATGTATATTCCATGGTTTGAGGGCTAAGACATATGGCAACACCCCGACTGTGATATAAGGTCCACGGAGTACGTTGTACCGTGCGAGTGGCATGGAATACACTGTACCATGTGGTGTTGTGGAGTTGAGGAGTTAATAGTTGGCAATTGTGATGGACTGACCCCCCTCCCATTGCAGCAGTGATACCCCGTACACTAGGATTCCGTGTAGCCTGGGATCACCATTATAGGATATGGCCATAGTTCATGATATTATTGCATTTCACCACAGAGTCTCACATGATATATCACTTGACTGATTTATTTATGATACGGATAGACCTGAGGGATGGGTCGGAATCTGATTATTGTGTTGTGAATGATTAAATGCCATATTTACTTTGATTTGAATATCAATGGCATGATTTACCTAAAGGCATTGTGATATTTTAAAGATGTATTATTTTGCACTACATGCCTACATTAAGAATGAAAGCATGATTTCTGTACATGGGATTTAATTTGTACAAGTATATATATATAAAGACATGCTTTTAAAATAAGTTAAGGAAATGATGTTTTCAAGGCATAGCATTATTTTAAGTAGATAGTGTAGATGTCTACTTGTTTGTCTGATTTCCTTACTGAGCGCGTTGTATGCTCACCCTCATTTCTTTTACATCTCTCTACAGAGTATCAGCAATAGAGCGAGTGTGCTTGTAAGACCCCGTATATGTATAAGGGTAATGTGTGTAATTGGATCAAATAATATGAATGGACTTGTAATGTAAAGTATGATTGATGTAAGTCCATGGATTCAATATATGTATGTGTAATATGAATTGTAACGTACATACAAATTTCATTGAGTATGAATATGAAGAAATGAGTTCTGACAAGAGATGGATGTGATTGAGACTCAAGATGAGTAGTGTGGTAAATGGAATGGAGTTATGCTTCCATTTGGTTTTATGTAGCATACCTTTGAACATACAATGAATGCACACAAGTTTCAATGTGCATAAGGTATGAATGGATGCCATTTTCAAGTTATAAAGGTGGATGGATGAGAAAACGGCCATGCCAATAGATTATGGATGTGTTGGTATGAGTTGCAGCAAGGAAACTGCAGGAAATCTGGAAAACGTGAGGCCCAGATCGATCTCATAGGATGAGAGATCGATCTGGAAGAGCTAGAATACTCTTATTTGGGCGAAAGAATAGAGCAGATCAATCTCCAATGGAGCCAGATCGATCTCCTTAGCTCTCTGTTTGGGAGCAGATCGATCTCATGCTTCGACAGATCGATCTCAGGCTTAAAAATGCCGTGAAAAAGAGGGATTTTAAGGGACCAGATCGATCTCCCCAAGCTATTTCTATATAAGGAGAGCTGAAAATCTGGAAATCTCGGAAAAACATATTAACCTCTCATTTTCAACCCAAAAACCTAACTTTCCCTCTCTAAAATCAGCCATTTTCAATGAGATTTGAAGAGAGATCATTAGAGGCAAAGTTGTCCCTATCAAAGAGAAGAACAACATAGTGAGAGGGCATCTTCCCATTTTTGGAATTGAAGGAGTTAAGGGCATTACCATTTGGAGCAAGAAGAGAAATCATATTGGTAAGATTCTAACACTCAAATCCAAATGCATTAGCTATTTAATTGATTTTGGAGTTGATTGATATGAGTATTGATGGATAAACTACCTAGGAATGTAGTGGAATTGGTGTGACCTAGAAATCTAAAATGGGTATAATGTGAGGATATGTGGGATTGAATGAGCCTATGATTTATGGCATGCTAAAGTTGTTATTGGGGTAATATTTATGATTTTAGATGGTTAGATGGAATTACATAGTGAGTTGGAGGAATTGTGAAAATGGGTATGTATATGATTGATAAATGCCATAGTGAGGGGATTCATGGAATATGAACACTATGAGCTTTATGTCGATTTGATATCGACTTTGAATAAGTTAATAGGCCTAAGAAGGTCCATAGACTCGAGCTATGGGTAAAGTAATGAAACGAGGCCAAATAAGCTTTAATAGAGGCTATAGATTAAATTGACTCTAGCAAGCACAAGGGTTGCAATATATGGATCGAATATAATGCGGGATACGATCTTGTGCAGTCCCGAAGAGTTCGTTGAAAGCGAACCGAACCGTACGAGTAAGCAGCTTAAAGAAGAGGAATCACGCATCGCGATTCCAGGTAAGGGAATTTTGAAAGTATATAGAGGTAGCTGCTCGTATTTTGAACTCGTGGGTATATATAGGGCTTTGGAAATGTGCATGGACTTATAGAAATGTGTTTTGATGATGTATGAGTGTTTGTATGAGATTTGGTTGTTTTGAAATGGTTATTGAAAAAGGGATAGTAAGGCTAATAATTGCATAAATCATGTGTTTTGATTGCTTTTATAAAACACAATGCTTTGATTTGAGCAAATGAAAGGATAGGCTGGCTAGTACTTGAATGATGTTGTGAAATAGCCCATATGAGGCACTAAGCATATTATGAGATGTTTTGAATGCATGTAAGCCGCCTATCGCGTGTATGTGATTTAATTCGCGCTAGAGCCTCGCTCGCGCTGGATTTCTATGTTTTCACTTGTGTGAAACGTGCTTGAGCTTAGCTTGCACTTTGAATTTGAATTGTGATGATGTTTATAAACCGTACTGGAGCTTACGCTCGTACGTGGATTTGAGTGGTTTTTCTTATGCATATAACTGTACTGGAGCTATGCTCGTACATGGTTTCTTCATATTTTATGCATAAATGCCGTACCAGAGCGTTGCTCGTACGAAGTGATTGGTTTGATGCATGAATTCGCGCTAGAGCGTAGCTCGCGTTGGTTTTCACACTATGGTATGTATGAGGCCGTGGTGAGAGATACGGATTAACTCAGGGAACCCAACAGGCCTGACAGACCTCTTAGGTGGGGTGAGGGTGAGGGGCTAGGACCTGACATAATCCATCCAGGGAACCCAACAGGCCTGACAGACCTCTTAGGTGGGGTGAGGGTGAGGGGCTAGGACCTGGATCAGGGAACCCAACAGGGGCGAGCAAGGCCATGAGGGGCTAGGACCTGGTATTGAGGTTACTCCCACGCGCTCTTGAGAGTATAAAGGTTACACTTGGTATGGGGTAGATAAGACCTATGGCAGGCACCCTCAACCATGTTATGGGTCCGCGGAGTACGATGTACCGTGTATATCACATGGAGTACGATGTACCGCGTGGTGGTTACTTGATTTGAGAAAGTCTGGCGGAGAACTAACCCACCTTCGTGCCAGCATGATACCCCACACACCGGAATCCGTGTGGTCTGGGATGATATGTGACGATTGGCCAACGTAGTCACTTGAGATATAGTAACCTATCTCCTTGCTTGATCTACTTACTACCACATGATTTTAAACCTCTAAGTGTGATTGTGATTGATTAAGGTAGACCCGAGAAGGGGTCGAGCCTCGTGGATTTGATTTGTGAAATGAAAATGAGGTTGTGATTGTGAGTTGAT
Source organism: Firmiana major (assembly GCA_033439115.1). Taxonomy (NCBI): domain Eukaryota; kingdom Viridiplantae; phylum Streptophyta; class Magnoliopsida; order Malvales; family Malvaceae; genus Firmiana; species Firmiana major. The sequence goes on from CM065913.1 coordinate 25,742,719, forward strand.
GTGATGTGATTGTATGTGATGAAAAAGAGTTTTATGACGTGGGCTTAAAAAGGAGGTTTCTTAATGAATTGCCCTTTTTATGAATTTAAATGAGATCGAGCATGAGATGATTTATACATGATGTTTTACCATGTTTTATATGCCAATTCTACATGACTTTGATACATGATATATATGTATACTCATATGGCATAGTTTTATTCCTCATGCTCCTATCATATAGTTTTATTCCTCATGCTCCTATCATAAATGATTTATGCATAACACTAGCAGCATGTAGATAGAGTAGTTATCTACCATGCTTGCATTATTGCCTTACTGAGCGTGTGGTTGCTCATCCCTCTCTATTTTCCCCCCTACAGAGCGTGCATAGTAGCCCAGTGAGGACTGAGGCGTGGTATTTTGGACTCCGCTGCATCTCCATCGCTTAAAGGTATATACACAGTGATTCTTTTTGTATCTAAACAATGTAAAAGCACAGTATTCTTTTGAGATGTAATTATGGGGGATGTAGATGTCAGTAAAACATGTCCTTGAATAAGTACATGATTAATGTGAATGAATGACATCGTTTTATTTAACTGTGAACGAATAATAAGTGATGTTTATTATTGACTCACAGCCCAACAGTGTGTGGTGAGTTAGTTCACGATCGGGTAAGGTAACAGTAAAACGCGAAAAATTTTCAGTGATTTTCGGTTAAAGAGAATGGAATTGGGTCGTGACAGAGATTGGTATCAGAGCTGTGTTGGCCTGATGTGAGTCATTAATAAAACATAGGAAAGTACATCCCCATAGTACTGTGCTTTTGTTTAGATATAACTGTGTATACCGTGATGGATTGAGCTTAATGAATTATTATAATACAGGAAGTTAGACTCTATGCCAGTTACACGCCAAGGTAGAGGGGCGAGAGCTCGTGCTAGAGGTAGGCCTGAGAGCCGTGCAGAGCCACAGACTGAGCAGGCTCCACAGAACCCTGCTGAGAGAGCAGATGATACTGAAGCTCGCTTCGCTAGGTTAGAGCGGAGTATTGAGAGTTTGGTGGAGATAGTCACGCAGGCATTGGGTGCCGGTGATAGACGAGGTCCCGCAGCACAGCCTACTACTGAACAGGCAGCTGCAGAGGCGGAGAGACCTCATGCTGCTGAGACAGCTACAGTTACACCACCTCCAGCCCAGGATATAGCTTCTCCTATCGCTCCACAGTAGAGCGGTAGTGATTTGGGTTATGACTGCGACTTGAGCAGGTTGTGAGAGTTTCAAGCGCTAAAACCCCCAGTGTTTAGAGGGGTGAAGGACCCAGTTATTACGGGGGATTGGGTGTATGAGATGGAGAAACTGTATAGGTTTTTTCGATGCACTTCAAGTGAGAAGGTTGCCTTTGCCGTGTTTATGCTGAAAGGCGAGGCCGAGCATTGGTGGAGGTCCACCAAGGTTATTTTGAGGGCCAGACAATCTGAGATCTCGTGAGAGATATTTCTAGAGGCCTTCAGGAGACAGTATATTCCAGCTACCGCACAGAGGAAATTAAGGATGGAATTTATGAACCTGGTTCAAGGGAGCCGAACTGTGGACGAGTATGAGTCCAAGTTTATGCCCTTGGGGAGATATGACCCGGACACGATGGGTAGTGAGACCCGAAAGATTCAGAAGTTCATGGATGGATTGAGATTGGCCATCCGGACTAAGCTAGCTCCCTTCGACATTGTGACTTATGAGGAGGCTGTACATAAGGTTCAGTTGTGTGAGCAAGACTTTGAACGAAATGCCTCCGAGCTTGGGAGAGTCAGTATTAGGAAGGACAGAGACCGGAAGAGATCCGGGTTTGGAAGAGTGGCCAAGAGAGGTGGCCAAAGGTTTGTCGAGAAGAGGCCTAAGATCGAGGAGGTGCAGGAGAGAGCTGCCAGACCTCCCGTATACCCAGCCTTGACAGCGCCGAGGGGTATAACTATTGGAGGACCACGACCTACCACGGATCAGTGTAGGAGATGTGGGAGATACCATGGGACTAGGCCATGTCAGGCGCCCCCTGTTTCGTGTTTTAGGTGTGGGAGGCCAGGACATATATCGAGGTACTGCACTGAGATGATTGAGGTTGCCCCACAGAAGGGCAAGGAGCCTGAGGGAGCTCCAGTTGAGACAGCAGCCCCGAGGAGGAGGGCTACAGCTGAGGAAAAAGGGAAACAGGCTGCGGGTGTGAGCAGAGGAAGAGTACATGCACTAGACCAGGACACTGTAGACGCATCGACGGATGTGATTAAAGGTACCATCCAAATCTTTGATTTAGAAGCATTGGTATTATTTGATCCTGGTGCCACGCATTCTTTTATATCACCTTCCTTTGCACATAAATTGTTGAAATATGTGAAACCAACATCGTTGGATAAAATGTTGATGATTTCCACACCCATGAATGATAGTCAATTAACTGAGCATGTATGTAGGGATTGTAAGTTAAAGATAGAGGGGAAGGAAATGATAGCCAATCTGATTTTATTGAATATGAATGATTTTGATGTAATTTTGGGAATGGATTGGTTGGCTACCAATAGTGTTGTGATGGATTGTCATGCCAAAACATTGATGTTTTCAGGATTAGACAATCTTATTGTAAATTTTGATGAAAAGAAATGATATGAACATAGCATGTTTGTTGTGAATAAAAGAGTATAATTTTAAATGCATATTGCATAGGAGATAAATTATTGTTTATGATAAATGTTGAATGTGGAGTGATGGTTTATGCTACTAATGATGGAGAGGATAATGTGAAGGGTTCATTGCCTATGTGGTCGATATAGACGAGGCACACCCGAAATTGAAGGATATACCCGTAATTACGAACTACCCTGATGTCTTTCCGGATGAATTACCAGGACTACCACCTGAAAGGGAAATGGAATTTTGCATTGAGTTGGTGCCTGGTACAGAGCCGATATCGAAACCACCCTATAGAATGGCTCCGATAGAATTGGAAGAGCTGAAGAAACAGCTGCAAGAGTTGCTGGAGAAGGGGTTTATTAGACCGAGTGTCTCACCTTGGGGAGCACCAGTTCTATTTGTAAGGAAGAAGGATGGAAGCCTCCGACTGTATATAGATTACCGGTTGTTGAATAAGGCCACCATTAAGAACAAGTACCCCCTTCCAAGAATTGATGATTTGTTGGATCAGCTCCAGGGAGCCAAAGTATTTTCTAAGATAGATCTGCGGTCAGGGTATCATCAATTGAGAATCAGGAGTGGAGATATACCCAAGACGGCATTTCGTACCCGTTATGGCCACTACGAGTTTTTGGTGATGCCATTCGGATTGACGAATGCTCCCGCAGCATATATGGCATTGATGAATGATATATTCAAGCCATACCTGGACAAGTTTGTGATTGTTTTCATAGATGATATTTTGGTGTACTCTAAGTCCAGGGAAGATCATGAGGAGCACTTGAGGATAGTTCTGCAGACCCTCCGAGAGAGAGAATTGTATGCCAAACTCAGCAAGTGTAACTTCTGGTTGGAACAAATCTCATTTCTGGGGCATGTTATGTCAAAGGATGGGGTATCAGTGGATCCATCCAAGATAGAGGCAGTTGTACAGTGGGAACAGCCCAAGACAGTAACTGAGATCAGAAGTTTTCTGGGATTGGCAGGATATTATCGAAGATTTATAGAGGGTTTCTCCAGACTAGCTGCTCCGTTGACACGCCTCACGCGTAAGGATGTTAAGTTTACATGGGATGAGGCATGTGAGAGGAGTTTTGAGGAGCTTAAGCGTCGATTGACGACTGCTCCAGTTCTCACCATTCCTACCAGCTCAGGAGGATTCTCGATGTATACGGATGCATCGCACCAGGGACTGGGCTGTGTGCTTATGCAGGAAGGGAAGGTAGTTGCCTATGGATCGAGACAGTTGAAAGATCATGAGAGGAACTACCCGACACATGATTTGGAGTTGGCGGCTATAGTATTTGTTTTGAAAATATGGTGCCACTATGTCTATGGTGAGAAATTTCAGGTGTTCACAGATCATAAGAGCCTTAAGTACCTGTTCTCGCAGAAAGAGCTGAATATGAGACAGAGGAGATGGCTCGAACTCTTGAAGGACTATGATTGTGAAATCATGTACCACCCGGGTAAGGCAAATGTAGTTACCGATGCTTTGAGTAGAAAGAACCTTGGGTTGGTGTCTTATATGATGGTACGGGAACATGAATTGTTAGAACACTTTGCGAACCTCAGTTTGGATGTAACCCCACCTGGATCGGAGAGACTTGAGATCATGGCTAGTTTGAGACTAGAGCCAGAGTTGATTGGCCGTATTCGGCAAGCCCAGCAGAGCGATCGACGGTGTATCGATTGGCTGAGGCAGATACAGACAGGTGTGGGTATTGATTTTGAGCAGAGTGCTGATGGCTTATTGAGGTTCAGAGGCAGAGTATGCGTTCCCAGGGATCCTAAGATCAGGAGAACGATTTTATCAGAGGCTCACTCATCGAAGTATACGATACATCCGGAAAGTACCAAGATGTATCAAAACCTTCGGAAGGTTTATTGGTGGTCTGGAATGAAGAGAGACATTGCTAAATATGTCGCTAAGTGTCTCGTTTGTCAGTAAGTGAAGGTAGAGCATCAGAAGCCTGCAGGATTATTGCAGCCTCTACCGATATCGACATGGAAGTGGAAGCATGTCACCATGGATTTTGTGATGGGGTTGCTGAGGACCCGTAGAGGTCATGATGCCATATGGGTTATTGTGGACCGGTTGACTAAGTCCGCCCATTTCTTGGCTATGAGAGCTATCGATACACTGAGGCAGTTGGCGAACTTGTATATTCGAGAGATAGTACGGCTACATGGTGTACCAGTGAGCGTTGTTTCTGATAGGGATGCCAGCTTCACTTCCTATTTCTGGGAACATTTTCAGGAAGCGCTGGGGACCCGATTGAGTTTTAGCACCGCTTTTCATCCTCAAACAGATGGGCAGTCAGAGAGGACTATACAGACCCTCGAGGATATGTTGAGAGCGTGTGTACTGGATTTTAGAGGCTCCTGGGATGACCACCTGCAGTTAGCCGAGTTCGCTTATAATAATAGCTATCATGCTAGTATCGGGATGGCACCCTATGAGGCATTATACGGGCGTAGATGCCGTTCCCCCATTGGATGGGAAGAGGTTGGTGACAGACAGATTTTTGCTCCGGACTTAGTGCAGCAGGCATCTGAGGATGTCCAGTTGATATGTGAGACATTACGGACAGCTCAGAGCCGGCAAAAGAGTTATGCTGACAAGAGACGAAGACCACTGGAGTTTGATGAGGGTGAGTCGATATTTTTGAGAGTTTCACCATCGAAGGGTATTATGAGATTTGGTAAGAAGGGCAAGCTGAGCCCTAGATATATCGGACCCTAGATATATCATCCGTGTGGTCTAGGATGATATGTGACGATTGGCCAACGTAGTCACTTGAGATATAGTAACCTGTCTCCTTGCTTGATCTACTTACTACCACATGATTTTAAACCTCTAAGTGTGATTGTGATTGATTAAGGTAGACCCGAAGGAGGGGTCGAGCCTCGTGGATTTGATTTGTGAAATGAAAATGAGGTTGTGATTGTGAGTTGATGTGATGTGATTGTATGTGATGAAAAAGAGTTTTATGACGTGGGCTTAAAAAGGAGGTTTCTTAATGAATTGCCCTTTTTATGAATTTAAATGAGATCGAGCATGAGATGATTTATACATGATGTTTTACCATGTTTTATATGCCAATTCTACATGACTTTGATACATGATATATATGTATACTCATATGGCATAGTTTTATTCCTCATGCTCCTATCATAAATGATTTATGCATAATACTAGCAGCATGTAGATAGAGTAGTTATCTACCATGCTTGCATTATTGCCTTACTGAGCGTGTGGTTGCTCATTCCTCTCTATTTTCCCCTTACAGAGCGTGCATAGTAGCCCAGTGAGGACTGAGGCGTGGTATTTTGGACTCCGCTGCATCTCCATCGCTTAAAGGTATATACACAGTGATTCTTTTTGTATCTAAACAATGTAAAAGCACAGTATTCTTTTGAGATGTAATTATGGGGGATGTAGATGTCAGTAAAACATGTCCTTGAATAAGTACATGATTAATGTGAATGAATGACATCGTTTTATTTAACTGTGAACGAATAATAAGTGATGTTTATTATTGACTCACAGCCCAACAGTGTGTGGTGAGTTAGTTCACGATCGGGTAAGGTAACAGTAAAACGCGAAAAATTTTCAGTGATTTTCGGTTAAAGAGAATGGAATTGGGTCGTGACAATAGTATTCCTGCTGTCCGTTGTTATTTCCTATCGATCGACAGGTATACATATTTGTACGGTTATGTATCTAAACATAGAAACAACACAGTGATGTATACGATATATTATGGGGAATGTATTTGTATTAGATTTTATATGATCTCACATGTATTATAAAAGAAGTTTACAGTCAGAAATAATATATTGACATCTATGTATGGTAATGAATGATTTGGTACACGAGGAAGCTAACATCGAATCACAGCCCAACCATTGATGAAAGAAAAGGTAAGTTAAAATGCGAAAAATTTGTAGTGGTTTTGGTTAAGTCAGGAAGGGTCTTGACAAAGAGAGAGAGATCGATTTCCAGATAAACAAAGGGGTCCTTATATAGGCTGAAGGTAGGAGATCGATCTGGCCCTTAATGAGATCGATCTCTCTTTGAATTTGAGAAAGTTTTGGGGCAATTTTATGCTTGGAAGATCGATCTGTCGTGGGGTGAGATCAATCTCATAATTGCTTCATGAGATCTATCTGCTCCTTGAGGAGATCAATCTTCTGTTTACAGAATACTTCATGAGATCGATTTGCTCCTTGAGGAGATCGATCTTCTCTTTACAGAAACATTTGGAGATCGATTTGCTTACCTATGATCTGCCTATCAGTTCTTGCACATTTCCTGCATTCTGGAGTCATGAGATCGATCTCTTATCCTTAGAGATCGATCTAGCCTTCACAGATTGCATTACTGCTGTATCAATTTGCAGAAAACTCAATGTAAAACTTCCCAAAATCTACCCCATAGTTCATATTTCAATCCATACACATTCAAGACTTAAAAACCTCATCTTTTTATACTTCATCATATTTAAAACTTGCGTGTACATTAACATATCATAATTACATACTCCAAATTACAATTCTCATAACTGGGGTATACAAAATTCTCAGTTCTCACAATATCAATCTTACGAGAAGTATACACATTCAAACGTTTTGTACTAAACAATGTAAAAACACTGTTATATAAACGAATGTACGGTCGGGGATGTATATGTTCAAGCATTTGTATTTGTGTATTTGAGTTTACTTTTAAGAAAATAGTACTTACAGTCAATGGATAATTGTATTGACATATATGTATGCTATGAAATGAATGCGGTTGAGGTGACTAATATCGAATCACAACCCAACGGTTTGGTGTTGAGTTATAACAGAAGGAGAGGTAAGTAAAATGCGAAAAATTTGTGGTGATTTTGGTAGGTCACAGGAGGGGAGGTCGTGACACTTTCAACTTTCAATTCATAACTCAATAAGATTAAATAATCAAGTTAATGATATCTCAACTATTATTCATATATTCATGCATACTTCTAAATAAGCCAATGTAAAATGCACAATTAACATTAATTAAAACACATAACATGAGCGTGCAACTTACATATCTCCATTACTACAAGAATTGGAAATAAATCAATTCTTCATATTTTCAAGTTTTAGAGGCTATATCATGGCTTCTCTAAGTACTCATTTGTAGAACAAGTCAGTTTTCTATTTAGAGTGTTATACATACTTATATTTCAAATCACTAAATAGATATAATCTTCAAACTTTGTGACTCGAAACATTGGAGTAGTTAATATCAATTTTTCTTCACTTAACCCTTTTCTTTTCTTTCATATCATTCTTTTCCTTTGCACTTCTTTTAAAGATATTCATATTTACTTGAGCCTAGCTTAAGACTAACGTCAATAGGAAAAATTATAAAATAAATATCACATGCTCAATCATATTATATCATGCAATCACATAGAACTCTTTAAAAGTATTCACTTCAACAATGTCACGACCTCCCTTCCCGTGACCTTCCCAAATCACCACAAATTTTTTCTCATTTTACTTACCTCTCCTTCTGTCATAACTCAACACCAAACCGTTGGGCTATGAGTCGATATTAGTCACTTCAACCATATTCATTTCACAACATACATATATGTCAATATAGATATTCTATTGACTATAAGTATTCTTTTCTTAAAAGTAACCTCATATACTTTATGTAAGACCCAAAATTTAACATGTAATCTTTATGATTTTGTAATGTATGGACAAGTCACAATTGATATAAATCATAAGGAATGAATGCATTTAAGTTGTAAATGTGTATGAAATGTAAAATGGATGGTTAAGTAAATCAAATACCAATGTAACAGTGCTTTTGGAAAGAAAAGTGAAGCAGAACTGCTTCTGAAGAAGAGCAGATCGATCTCATTGGCAATATAGATCGATCCCATAGGTTAAAAAAAAATAAGGTGTCTGCAAGAGACAGATTGATCCCTTAACAAAAGCATATCGATCTCTTAATGATGCAGATCGATCTTGAGTAAGTATTGGCTGAAGCAGATCGATTTTCATAAGGCTCGGGTTGTAACAGATCGATCTCATTGCAAGGCCAGATCGATCTCCTTAAGGTTCTGAGTAATGCAGATTGATCTCATGCTTAGGGGCAGATCAATCTCACTTGGCCTGAAAGGTCAGTTTCAAGGAGAAAAGTACAGGGAAGATCGATCTCATGTAGTTAGCAGATCGATCTCTATGAGTCAATTCTATAAATACAGGGCTCTGCACTTTAGTTTTTCTCAAGAAACACTATTCCATTCAACAACTAAAGCTAAACCTAACCTTTCAACACTAGAAAACTTCAGTTGGCAATCAGTTTTGAGTGAGTTTCAGTTAAGCAAAGTTGTTCTTAGTGAAGAGGAGAACAACATACTTGGAAACAAGAAGTTGGAATCAAAGGTTAAAGGAACAAGGAGGATTTTACCAATTTTGGTGAAAAGAGGAAAAGTTCAAGCTAGGTAAGATTCAATACACCACTTTGATATATGTTAAACTAGGTGTATTGGTGAGTTAATTGGTATAAGCTTAAATTATTGAAAACAAAAGGATCATGAAAAATGTACATGACTTTGATATTGGCATGAAAATGAGAAAATGATGAGAAAGTGGTGTTGACATAAATTTAATAATGGAATATGCATGTACGGAGGATTATAAGATAGTTTTATGAAATGCATAAATTAGAAATGAGGAGAAATGAAGATAGATATATGAAAAATATGGTATAACACCAAAATGGAAGAAGTATGAGATTGATGTATTGAATTGAGATTTTGCAAATGAAACAAGTATATTACGGTATATTAACGTAGATAATTATAACAGCTTCAGAAATCACAGTGGAAGCTGATCGGACTGCAAGAGTGAGCAATACCGAGGAAGAGAGGTCACGTGACGTGATCCAAGGTAAGAGAATATCTTGAGTAGCTAGAGATAGCTACACGTATTTCGAATAGAATTTCGATATTATATTCTATATGAATTCTCGTGAATATGCATGTTGTTGTGATAAGGATTAATGAGGATAAGTGTGATTTTATCCAAAAATAGGGTGAAAATACCTTAGAAGCATGTTGTGAGTAAAATTCATGGTTACATGATAGAATGACTAATGTTTTCATGTATGTGTGAAAAGAACACATTTGAATGCTTATTTGATTTAATTGGGTGAATTATGATTTGAATAGCCATCTATCAGGGTTTTGTGTGAAAACCTTAAGTGTTAGAGAATACTCGCACTTGATTTTGAGATATGCGAGAACAGATACTTGAGGCTCTTGTGGTCGGTAAAAATATAGAACTTCTCACCATACAAGTAGTGGTGCCATACCTTCAATGTAAACACTACTGTTGCTAACTCCAAATCGTAGGTCGGATAGTTCTTCACATGGTCTTTCAACTGTCTAGATCCATAAGCAACTACCTTCCCATCCTACATCAATATGCAGATCAGTCCCTGATGCGAAGCATCAGTATGTACTAAAAATCCTCCTGACCTGGTAGGGATAGTGAGAATCGGAGCAGTGGTAAATTAACGCTTTGACTCCTGAAAACTCTTCTCACAATCCTCATCCCACTCAAATGCTACACTCTTTCGAGTGAAATGTGTCAACGGAGCAGCCAACTTCGAAAATCCCTCAACGAATCTCTGATAATATCCTGCTAAACCCATGAAACTCCTGATCTCGTGACTATTCTCGGCTGTTCCCACTGAACTACAGCCTCAATCTTGGATGGATCCACTGATACACCATCCCTTGACACAACGTGTCCAAAAAACGAGATCTATGACAACTAGAAATCACACTTACTGAGTTTAGCAAACAACTTCTACTCTCGTAAAGTCTGCAGTACAATCCTGAGGTGCTTCTGTCACGACCCTCAACTTACCAAAATACATACAATTTTTTTACATTTTCATGCATCAATCCTTAATCATCCTTCCTCGATCGTGAACAACCACACACTTAACAGTTAGGCTGCGTGTCGACGTCTAACTCACTCCACCATACCAATTCAATTTGAAACATTATTTATGAGTAAACACTTGTATAAATGTATATATATCAGAGTTGTTACATGTGTTTACATTATTTTACATTGTTTTACATCCCCAGTGGTTACATACAAAATGCTACTGTGCTATGTCTAGTTTAGATACAAAATAATCCAAGTGTGTATACCTTTAGCGATGGGATGCAGCGGATTACCAAAAAGTGAACGCCTCCAGTCACGTCCAATCTATACTCAAATCTCTGTAGAGAGGGAAAAATAAGGGGGGTGAGCAAACCACACGCTCAGTAAGGCAATCATGCGAACAGGTAGATACTGCACTATCTACGTGATCATGATGCCATGCTCAAAAGCATTTAATTCATTATTTTCTCAAAACATGAGTGTATGATTGTGTTAATGGTATGTAAAGCATTCATGCTATAAAAATCAAGTGCACATGTCAACTCAAAGCATGGTATAAATCATCATGCGTAATTCACAATAAAAGCATGGCATTAAACATCATCCATTTTCATAATAAAGCATGGCATTAAACATCATGCATCCGTGCACTTTAAAAACCATTAACAAATCACTTTCAACATTGGTCAGGTCTCGGCCCATCCCTCGGGCTTTCCTGACCCACAATCATTTCAAACATGGATTTATTCTCAAACAGCATTAGACATGTGAGATAGGCAGTTCAACAATAGGTAATAACCTCAAGGCCTATGTACATAACCTGTGATACCGGCTACACGGATCAGGTGTGCGGGATATCACCACCATCTGCTTCCACATGGGAGGTGGGTCAAATCATACCCGCCAGTCCATAGCAGATCTCGTCCGAAGATGGCACATCACAACTCAACACGGTACAATGTACTCCATGCTACATGCACGGTACGATGTACTCCGTGGACCCAATCAACACATCATATCACGCCACATCTCAAACGCACGTGTGACCCTATTTAATCGGGGCGACCTCTTGTCTATCCGAAGCTCCTAACACGGCTAATTAATCATGTCAACACAATGCACGTGTGAGCCTATTTAATCGATGTGACACCCAGTCTACTCGAAGCTCCAAACACGGTAACATACAAGGTGGGCATCCAGTGCGAAACGAACTCGAGCACAATGCCAAAACAATTATGAAATCCATGTGAAAACTAGTGCCTCTTGTACTCTTTCATACTCACGAAATCATGTAGGTGGCTCAAAACTTGCAAAATATGATTAACAAAACCAAAACACACTCATCTTTTTTGCAAATCATTTCAATGTTAGCCAACCTACCAATCATTTGCTAAAAAGCAATAAAACATGACTTTCAAAGCAATATGCTTTTGTTTTCATGCACATTTCTCAAACTCCCAACTTTTACCCTTCAATCACTCAACAACATTTCCTAGTCTCATGCATTCTAGCAAAACATTTAATCGCCCAAATTGCGCACAGATATCTCTAAGAGTCCACACAATTCCCTTACCTCGATTTACTTGGTGTGACTCCTTTCCTTTTAGCTTCTCATGCTCTTGGCCCAACTCGCCTCGGCGTATCCTCGGAAGCTGCGATTCATTCATTAAATCGATTGAATTAATGTATTTAACCCATAATTGACCTCACTAGTCAATATTATCCACTTATGCATTATACAAATGCCTAATCCACAATTTACCTCTTTTAGGTAAGTCTCACAATTTATCTACTAACCACATCTTAAAACCATACCACAACACTATAAATAACTTTTACATATCTCTTTCATCATTAATCTCCATACATTCCACTTTCTCACACTAAACCACTTCTAGGTCAAAATCATTCCAATGCATTCTAGATAGTTTCTAACCATCCATACTCATGCCAAACAACTCCAAAATCACTTAAATAAATAATGCACCATAGTTGGAGTGTTAGAATCTTACCCAATTTGATTTCTCCTCTTGCTCCAAATGGAAAATGCCCTTAACTTCTTCAATATCAACAATGGGAAAATGCCTTCCAACTATGTTGTTCTTCTCTTTGATAGGAACAACTTTGCCTCCAATGGTCTCTCTTCAAACCTCACTGAAAATGGCTGATTTTAGAGAGAGAAAGTTAGGTTTTTGGGTTGAAAGTGGAAGGTTTGTGTTTTTTCCCGAGATTTTCTGATTTCCAGCACTCCTTATATAGAATTAGCTTGAGGAGATCGATCTGGTACAAGAGGAGATCGATCTGGTCCCTTAAAATCCCTCTTTTTCATGACATTTTTAAGCCTGAGATCGATCTGTCGAAGCATGAGGTCGATCTGTCGAGGCATGAGATCTATCTGTCGAAGCATGAGATCGATCTGCTCCCAAACAGAGAGTTAAGGAGATTGATCTGGTCCATTGGAGATCGATCTGTTCTATTCTTTTGCCCAAATAAGAGCATTCTGGCTCTTCCAGATCGATCTCTCATCCCATGAGATCGATCTGTCCTTCAAAATTTTCAAATTTCCTGCAGTTCCTCTGCAACAACACTTACCAAACATCCTTAATTTGCTACCATGATCATTTCCTCATTCATTCATCTTTGAGACTTGAAAATGGCATCCATCCTCACTTCATACACATTAAAACTTGTGTAGAATCTTTGTATGACCAATGGTACTTAATATAAACAAAAATGGAAGTGCACAACTTATGCAATTCTACTTCCATTTTATCAAACTATTCATAATCCATTCTACACACACTCTCCACATGTTTAAGTCCATTTCTACACATTCATACATAATGAACTTGTATGTACGATTACCACTCTCATTACAAGTGTGTACATTACTTATGAACTTACATCACATATACTTCACTCATGAATTCATAGTACAACTCTATTTACACTTCTATGTACATATATACCCTTATACATATACGGGGTCTCACATTCTCCCCCACTTAGAAAATTTGGTCCTCCAAATTGGAACCAATTATTCTGTGAACAACTCGGGATACCTCTCCCGCATCAAACTCTCCAATTCCCATGTGGCTTCTTCCACAGTGTGATGTTGCCAAAGTATCTTCACCAAGGGAATTGTCTTTGTCCTCAGCACTTTCTCTTTTCTGTCCAATACTCGAACTGGCTTCTCATCATAGGTCATACCCTCATTGAGCTCCAAAGGCTCATATCTTATCACATGTGTCGGGTCCGGGTGATACTTCCTCAACATAGATACGTGGAAGACGTTATGCACACTTGCCAACTCTGGTGGCAATGCCAACCTATACGCCTTATCTGCCACCTTATCAAGTATCTCAAATGGCCCTATATATCGAGGGCTCAACTTTCCCTTCTTCCCAAATCTCATAATTCCCTTCGAAGGGGAAACTTTCAGAAACACTGACTCACCCACCTCAAACTCTAGTGGTCTCCGTCTCTTGTCAGCATAACTCTTTTGCCTACTCTGAGCTGTCCGTAACCTCTCACATATCAATTGGACGTTCTCAGAGGCTTGTCTAACCAAGTCGGGAGCAAAGATCTGTCTGTCACCAACCTCTTCCCATCCAATAGGGGAACGGCATCTACGCCCATACAATGCCTCATATGGTGCCATCCCGATACTCGCATGAAAACTGTTATTATATGCGAACTCTGCGAGTGGCAAATGGTCATCCCAGGAGCCTCCAAAATCCAATGCACACGCTCTCAACATGTCCTCCAGGGTTTGTATAGTCCTCTCTGACAGACCATCTGTCTGAGGATGAAACGCGGTGCTAAAATTCAACTGGGTCCCCATCGTTTCCTGAAAATGTTCCCAAAAGTGGGAAGTGAAGCGAGCATCCCTATCAGAAACAACGCTCACTGGAATTCCATGTAGCCTCACTATCTCGCGCACATATAGGCTCGCAACTGGCTTAGAGTATCGGTAGCTCTCATAGCTAGAAAATGGGCTGATTTCGTCAACCGATCCACAATCACCCATATGGAATCATGACCTCTCCGGGTCCTCAGTAATCCCATCACAAAATCCATGGTGACATGCTCCCACTTCCATGTCGGTATCGGTAGAGGCTGCAATAACCCTGCAGGCTTCTGATGCTCTACCTTCACCTGCTGACAAACGAGACACTTAGCAACATATTCAACAATGTGCTTTTTCATTCCCGACCACCAATAAACCTTTCGAAGGTTTTGATACATTTTGGTACCCCTGGATGTATCGTATACTTCGATGAGTGAGCCTCTGTCAGGATCAACCTTCTGATCTCTGCGTCATCAGGAACACATATCCTACCTCTGAACCTCAGCAATCCATTCTAACTCAACCCAAATTTCATCTCTATACCCCTCTGTATCTGCCCGATAATATCACTACACTGCTGATCAACTCGCTGAGCCTGTCGGATTCGATCTACCAGATCCGGTTCCAACTGCAGGCTAGCTATCGTAAATCCACTATCAGCGTCAGGCGGGGTCATATCCAAACTGAGGTTCGTGAACTGTTCCAATAGCTCGTGTTCCCTGATCATCATAAATGATATCATCCCAAGATGCTTCCTACTCAATGCATCAGCAACCACATTTGCTTTACCCGGGTGGTATAGGATTTCACAATCATAATCCTTTAACAGCTCGAGCCATCTCCTCTGTCTCATGTTCAACTCTTTCTGTGAGAACAGGTACTTAAGGCTCTTATAATCTGTATAAATCTGAAATCTCTCACCATAGAGGTAGTGGCGCCATATCTTCAGCACAAACACCACCGCTGCCAACTCCAAGTCATGGGTCGGGTAGCTCCTCTCATGATCCTTTAACTGTCTTGATCCATAGGCTACTACCTTCCCATCCTGCATCAATACACAGCCCAGTCCTAGGTGTGAAGCATCTGCATACACTGAGAAACCTCCTGAGCTGGTAGGAATGGTGAGTACTGGAGCTGTAGTTAATCTCCTTTTCAACTCCTCAAAACTTTCTTCACACTTTTTGTCCCACATAAACTCTACATTTTTCCTCGTGAGACGTGTCAAAGGAGCAGCTAACCTCGAAAATCCCTCTACAAACCTTCGGTAATACACAGCTAAACCCTGGAAACTTCTGATCTCTGTCACTGTCTGGGGTCTCTGCCACTGAACTACGGCCTCAATCTTAGATGGATTCACTGATACTCCATCCTTTGATACTATGTGACCCAGAAAAGAGATATGTTCAAACCAAAAGTCTCACTTACTGAGTTTAGCGTACAACTTCTTCTCTCGAGGGGTTTGTAGCACTATCCTTAAATGCCTTTCATGTTCCTCTCTAGACCTTGAATACACCAGTATATCATCAATAAACATAATAACAAATCGATCCAAGTACTGGTGGAATATCTCATTCATCAAAGACATAAAAGCTGCGGGAGCATTTGTCAACCCGAATGGCATAACCATAACTCATAATGTCCATACCGGGTGCGAAAAGCTGTCTTGGGTACATCTCCACCTCGTATCTTCAACTGATGGTACCCTGATCTCAGATCTATCTTGGAAAAGACCAGCGCTCCCTTAAGCTGATCCAACAAATCATTGATACGTGGGAGGGGATACTTACTCTTGATGGTGGCCTTATTCAACAACCGGTAGTCTATACACAGTCGGAGGCTTCCATCCTTCTTCCTTACAAACAGAACCGGTGCTCCCCAAGGTGAGACGCTCGGCCTGATGAACCCCTTCTCCAGCAACTCTTGTAATTGTTTCCTTAACTCCTCTAACTCAACTTGAGCTATTTTGTATGGTGGCTTGGACATCGGCTCTGTACCAGGTGCCAAATCTATACCAAACTCCATCTCCCTATCTGGAGGTAACCCTGGTAACTCATCCGAAAAGACATCTAGAAATTCCCTAACCACGGGTATGTCTTCCAATTCCGGACATGCCTTATCCGTCTCAATCACAAAAGCGATGAATCCTTCACATTATTCTTTCCACCATTAGTATCATAAATCATCACATCACATACATAAATGAAATCAAATTTATCTTTCATACATCATGTATCAAGATTATACTCATCACACTTATAAAAATCATGTTCTTTAATTTCATTTCACAAAATTAACTACAAGATTGTTTATCTTTGGAAACATCAAAGTTTTTGCATGACAATCCATAACAACACGATTGGCAGCCAACCAATCCATTCCTAGGATCACATCAAAATCACTCATGTTTAATAAAATTAAATCGGCTGCCATCTCTTTACCTCCTATCTTCATTTTACAATCCCTATATATATGCTCAGTCAACTGACTATCATTCATAGGGGTAGATATCAACAACATCTTATCAAGCAGCGTGGGTTTTACATGCTTCAACAATTTACATGCAAAGGATGGCGAAATAAAGGAATGCGTGGCACCAGGATCAAACAGTACATAAGCTTCTAAATCAAAGATTTGGATGGTACCGTTTACCACATCTGATGACTGATCTGCAGTATCCTGATCCAGTGCGTGCACTCGTCCTCTGCTTACACCCACTGCTTGCTTCCCCTTTTCCTCAGCTGTAGCCCTCCTCCTCAGAACAGCTGTACCAACTGGAGCTCTCTCTGGCTCCTTGCCCTTCTGTGGGGCTCTCTCTATCATCTCTGGGCAATCTCTGATTATGTGCCCTGGCTTCCCACATCTGAAGCATACAACCTGAGGTCCATAACATGGTCGAGTACCATGGTACCTACCACACTTGCCACACTGTTCTGTAGTAGGCCGTGGTCCTCCAATCATGATTCCCTTAGCTGGAGCAATGGCCGGATACATGGGAGTATCAACTGTCCTCTCCCGGATCTCATCAATTCTCGGACTCTTTCCAGAGAATATCTTGCTTCCTTTATAGCTGAAGCCTCTATCCATCATAGGTCTCTTCTTATCTCTGTCCCTCATCTTACCAACCTTTCCAAACTCCGAGGCGATTCTATCAACATCTTGTTCACATAATTGCGCCCTGCGCACTGCCTCCTCATAGGTCGGTATATCCAGGGGAACCAATCTAGACCTGATGGTCGGTCTCAATCCATCCATAAACTTTTGGATCTTCTCGACCTCATTATCCATCGTGCTGGGATTATACCTGCCCAGGGATATAAAAGCAGTCTCATACTCATCCACAGTCTTGCTCCCTTAGGTTAGTCCCAAAAATGCAATCTTTAGTTTCCGCTGTGCGGTATCCGGGACATACTGTCTCCGGAAGGCCTCTAGAAACACATCCCAGCTAATCTCAGTATGCTGGGCTCTCAAAATAGGCCTGGTGGATTTCCACCAATGTTCTGCTGATCCCTTCAGCATAAAAGCGGCAAATGCTACCATCTCGGTAGTAGTGCACTCAAAGAACCCATATAATTTCTCGATCTCATTGATCCAATCCTCAGCCACTACTGGGTCCTTTATTCCACTGAAAGTCGACAGTCCAAACTTCTGGAACTGCCGCAGTCTATCCAAATCACATCCATATCCCCAACCTCTACTGCCTGGTATAGCAACCGACGTAGGTACATCCTGTGTGGGTGGGGTATTTGTCGTCTGTGGCCTCTGGGCTTCCCTTGCCCGTGCCTCAGGAGCTGCCACCTGCTCGGCATCACCCTGTGTAGCGGGACTCTGTCTACCGCCAACTCTAGATAAAGATTGGGTGACCCACTCCACAATCATCTCAATGCTCCGCTCAATCCTCGCGAAACGAGCCTCAGTACTCTCGGGCCTCTCCTCTGGACCCTGTGGAGCGTACTCAACATCAGCCTCCACCTCAACATTCTCCTAAGCCTCGTGTGTTTCTGGCTCAACACGACCCCCAGGCCTACCTCTACGGCCTCGAGCCTGTGCTCTCATCCCTCTACTGCGACTGGTATTAGGCATACTTGCTCAGTTCCCTACATCACAACCAATTACTTAGTCAACCCATCGACATACACTATTTGTATCTAAACAAGCACAGTAACTTGGGGATGTAAATTTTTTTCACTTATTAAGTATTTTAGACACGACACACGTCAAACCAACTCGAGCTCTGATACCAACTTCTGTCACGACCCTCAACTTACCAAAATACGTACAAATTTTTTGCATTTTCATGCATCAATCCTTAATCATCCTTCCTCGATCGTGAACAACCACACACTTAACAGTTGGGCTGCGTGTCGACGTCTAACTCACTCCACCATACCAATTCAATTTGAAACATTATTTATGAGTAAACACTTGTATAAATGTATATATATCAGAGTTGTTACATGTGTTTACATTGTTTTACATTGTTTTACATCCCCAGTGGTTACATACAAAATGCTACTGTGCTATGTCTAGTTTAGATACAAAATAATCCAAGTGTGTATACCTTTAGCGATGGGATGCAGCGGATTACCAAAAAGGGAACGCCTCCAGTCACGTCCAATCTATACTCAAATCTCTGTAGAGAGGGGAAAATAAGGGGGTGAGCAAACCACACGCAAAGTAAGGCAATCATGCAAACAGGTAGATACTGCACTATCTACGTGATCGTGATGCCATGCTCAAAAGCATTTAATTCATTATTTTCTCAAAACATGAGTGTATGATTGTGTTAATGGTATGTAAAGCATTCATGCTATAAAAATCAAGTGCACATGTCAACTCAAAGCATGGTATAAATCATCATGCGTAATTCACAATAAAAGCATTGCATTAAACATCATGCATTTTCACAATAAAGCATGGCATTAAACATCATGCATCCGTGCACTTTAAAAACCATTAACAAATCACTTTCAACATTGGTCAGGTCTCGGCCCATCCTTCGGGCTTTCCTGACCCACAATCATTTCAAACATGGATTTATTCTCAAACAGCATTAGACATGTGAGATAGGCAGTTCAACAATAGGTAATAACCTCAAGGCCTATGTACATAACCTGTGATACCGGCTACACGGATCAGGTGTGCGGGATATCACCACCATCTGCTTCCACACGGGAGGTGGGTCAAATCCTACCCGCCAGTCCATAGCAGATCTCGTCCGAAGACGGCACATCACAACTCAACATGGTGCAATGTACTCCATGCTACATGCACGGTACGACGTACTCCGTGGACCCAATCAACACATCATATCACGCCATATCTCAAATGCACGTGTGAGCCTATTTAATCGGGGCGACCTCTTGTCTATCCGAAGCTCCTAACACGGCTAATTAATCATGTCAACACAATGCACGTGTGAGCCTATTTAATCGATGTGACACCCAGTCTACTCGAAGCTCCAAACACGGCAACATACAAGGTGGGCATCCAGTGCGAGACGAACTCGAGCATAATGCCAAAACAATTATGAAATCCATGTGAAAACTAGTGCCTCTTGCACTCTTTCATACTCACGAAATCATGTAGGTGGCTCAAAACTTGCAAAATATGATTAACAAAACCAAAACACACTCATCTCTTTTGCAAATCATTTCAATGTTAGCCAACCTACCAATCATTTGCTAAAAAGCAATAAAACATGACTTTCAAAGCAATATGCTTTTGTTTTCATGCACATTTCTCAAACTCCCAACTTTTACCCTTCAATCACTCAACAACATTTCCTAGTCTCATGCATTCTAGCAAAACATTTAAGCGCCCAAATTGCGCCCAGATATCTCTAAGAATCCACACAATTCCCTTACCTCGATTTACTTAGTGTGACTCCTTTCCTTTTAGCTTCTCACGCTCTTGGCCCAACTCGCCTCGGCGTATCCTCGGAAGCTGCGATTCATTCATTAAATCGATTGAATTAATGTATTTAACCCATAATTGACCTCACTAGTCAATATTATCTACTTATGCATTTTACAAATGCCTAATCCACATTTTACCTCTTTTAGGTAAGTCTCACAATTTATCCACTAACCACATCTTAAAATCATACCACAACACTATAAATAACTTTTACATATCTCTTTCCTCATTAATCTCCATACATTCCACTTTCTCACACTAAACCACTTCTATGTCAAAATCATTCCAATGCATTCTAGATAGTTTCTAACCATCCATACTCATGCCAAACAACTCCAAAATCACTTAATAAATAATGCACCATAGTTGGAGTGTTAGAATCTTACCCAATTTGATTTCTCCTCTTGCTCCAAATGAAAAATGCCCTTAACTTCTTCAATATCAACAATGGGAAAATGACTTCCAACTATGTTGTTCTTCTCTTTGATAGGAACAACTTTGCCTCTAATGGTCTCTCTTCAAACCTCACTGAAAATGGCTGATTTTAGAGAGAGAAAGTTAGGTTTTTGGGTTGAAAGTGGAAGGTTTGTGTTTTTCCCGAGATTTTCTGATTTCCAGCACTCCTTATATAGAATTAGCTTGAGGAGATCGATCTGGTCCAAGAGGAGATCGATCTGGTCCCTTAAAATCCCTCTTTTTCACGACATTTTTAAGCCTGAGATCGATCTGTCGAAGCATGAGATCGATCTGTCGAGGCATGAGATCGATCTGTCGAAGCATGAGATCGATCTGCTCCCAAACAGAGAGTTAAGGAGATCGATCTGGTCCATTGGAGATCGATCTGTTCTATTCTTTTGCCCAAATAAGAGCATTCTGGCTCTTCCAGATCGATCTCTCATCCCATGAGATCGATCTGTCCTTCAAAATTTCCAGATTTCCTGCAGTTCCTCTGCAACAACACTTACCAAACATCCTTAATTTGCTACCATGATCATTTCCTCATTCATTCATCTTTGAGACTTGAAAATAGTATCCATCCTCACTTCATACACATTAAAACTTGTGTAGAATCTTTGTATGACCAATGGTACTTAATATAAACAAAAATGGAAGTGCACAACTTATGCAATTCTACTTTCATTTTACCAAACTATTCATAATCCATTCTACACACACTCTCCACATGTTTAAGTCCATTTCTACACATTCATACATAATGAACTTGTATGTACGATTACCACTCTCATTACAAGTGTGTACATTACTTATGAACTTACATCACATATACTTCACTCATGAATTCATAGTACAACTCTATTTACACTTCTATGTACATATATACCCTTATACATATACGGGGTCTCACAGCTTCTCATGCTCCTCCTCAGATTTCAAGTATACTAAGATGTCATCGATGAAGACGATGACAAACTGATCTGGATATGGCTTGATGTGACACCTTGAAATTTTATTCATATGTGAAATTCATTATTTTGAGGAAATAATGGGATCTAAGTTAAAATAAGTAAATTGTGATCATTTTTACAGTTTAAGGATAATGTGAATAAAGAGCATGGAGTTTCATCTCAATTCGAGCCCAAGGGAAATTAGGTAATTTCACAATCCCAATCTTAAGTTATTAAATTTATGGCATTGAAAAATTATGAAGTATGTCTAAATTTTAAATCAATGGTAGATAAGTAATAGATTTATTGGTTAATGTAGTAGGATTTTGTCAATTTTATTATGGAGGATTAAGAAAATTATTAATATTCATATATGTATATATATATGTAAATAATATATATATATATTCAAGAGAGCATGAAAACGTGGGAACTAACAAAACAAAAGAAATATATATAATAATAATATGTAGAATAACAATAAAATAAGGGCGGTTTTTTCTTTCTTCCATAAACAGTACACTCGTGGGCCACAAAAAAAAAGTTTGTCTTCCTCCTTCTTCATTGAACTACTGTGACTTCTTGATTGTGCTGCTGCCATTGTTTCTTCTTTCTTTCGATTAAGACAAGAGAAAAAAAATCCAAGCAAAGTGTTAAGAGGCTCACAGTGTGGGTGTAATGCGATTTTAAGGAAACGATTGCCAGTCTCGATTTTGACTTCTTAAACGAAATCGAGAAACCTAGGAAATTCAATGGAGAGCAGGGAGACTCCGTGAGGAAGAAATCTAGACAACACACCAGATTATTGAAGAAAACCCCTTGGCAATGACTTGGGCAAGTCAAAACTGATAATTCTATTAAAATAAAATTATTTGTACTTAATTTCTTAATTAATTATTTTAATCCCCATATTATTTTATTAATTATCCCCTCAATTTAATTAAAATTCTCTTATGTGCAGGTAAATTAAGTTCGGATGAATTTCAGTCGAAAATGGGCTGAAAACAGGCTAAAAAGAGACTAACCACTACCATTTCGCAGTCTGAGTCACCATTCGTCTGGACACGTGTGATACCAGGTGTTTGTATTTTATTTGCCTCAAAAAGATAAGATTGACGGATACTGTACCCACCTTCTAGAAGACACACGTCGGGCCACATCGCACAGCCAAGTGAACTAGAAAACAAATAACGACGAAATATCTTCTCTACAACGAATGAAATTAAGACAAATGACCAAACAATGCGAACTCATTTAGGATTGAAAATTACATTTGTACCCCTAATTTTGTGCATAAATAAAATATGATGGGGCAATTGCAAAAAGAGTATTTTTTAGGGTAGCTTTAGTTTTTAGGTTAAAATTATTGCTAGGTTTATTTTTCCTTTGTTTTCTTACTAGTTTTTCTTTTACTTGATCATCGGCAACCATTTATTTTACTGTTCATCGCAACTTAAAATTTTCTTCAATGAAAAGTTTCTTTTTCTCTAGTTCATTTTCAGTATTTCGCTTTTAGGAGCTCTATTGTTCACTTTTCGGGTAGTGAGAATGGCTGGTGACAGTAGCCATTTTGCATAACCCTTTACTGCATTTTCTTGGTTTTCTTTCTTTTGAGCACCTGTTGGATGCGGATTGAGTTATTGGACAGAAGCTTTCATTCATCACAGCTGCTGCATTTGTTTTTGCAAAGACCACCATAGTTTAGGAGCACCTTATTCAACTTTAAGTTCTGTTAGCATATATTTTTTTTATAGGTATTTAGGTTGTAAAAATCGGTTTCTATTCATTATAATGTGCTGCTGAATTTTACGTTCCAGTTTTCTTTAAAATAGATGTACTGTTTGCTTCTTTTCCCATACTCTATTTCTACGTGTTCTTATTGTTTATCGTATTGCCATTTCTGTGTTGATTATTTTCAGCCTTGAGAGTAAGAATTTATGTGTTAGCAGACCTGTTACTCTATGTTGGGTTTCCTTGTTTTTTCGCACCATCTTTTTGTTATGTTTCCAGTTCCTGCATTTTACTTTGTTTTCATTTTGTCTCGACTTTTATGGGTTAAACATATTCTTCTGTACACTTCGGTAGCTGCTATCCTTTATTTAGTTTCTTGAATTGCTTAACATTGCTGCATGTTCCTTCAGTACTGAAACAATAGTCTCCCTTTTTATTCCTCTGCTCAGTTTCTTTTAGCTTTCGAGTCCTCATTCTACACTATTTCTTTAATGCTCATTTTTTGTTATGTCCTAGCTGGCTGCTGCAGCTGCTGAAACCGGGGCTGAGTGAGGATCCTGTGTGAGTGACTGTGTGAAGGAGGCAAGATACGAGCTGAAGCAGAAGCTACTGACCTGCAGGGCTGATCGGGCATGAAGCAGAAGGACACAACAATATAACTGAAGCTGCCGACGTGATTAGCTAGACCAGAGGGTATGTACTCGGCTGGTTTGGGAGCTTGGCTGTGATAGTGGCAGACACATACCATGCTTTGTCCTCCTCTGTTTCATGATTCTTCCTATTGTTCATTGTCTTTCTTTTCTTTAATTCCTGGTTTTAGTCAGTTTACATCTTCTTTTTGTTCATTTACGGTTTTAACTTACAAGTTCTAACTTCTGTTTGCTTTTTTTTTTGGTTCTGCATTGTTGAAGGTTGCATAAGGGTAATGTGTTGCTCGGCAACAGGCTGAAACGTGAAGAGCTTGCTACTACACGGCTCCTCTTGCTGGACACAGTTGCTGTCCGGGCTGTGCTGCGGTGTTGCTGTTCTTCTCGGGTGCCACTACCACGAGCTGTATTGGAGGCAAGACGGTGACAGCAGGAGCAGGGAACAGTGTCAGCTGCATGGTTGTGTTGGCGCAGGGAATATGCTGCAGAAGCAGAATGATGGTAGAGGTGGACGTGCAAGACAATCGGGAATGAAGAAGATTTGTTGAACAGCACAACTGAGTAGGGGTCGGCACCTGGGTTACGAGCAGTGCAGGCAATTGCAGAGCAGTGCACGGCTTTGTCCTTAGTCTTTATATTTCTCTTTTAAGTTTTGTTTACAATAGAATAGAAATTTATATTTGTTAGTAGTTAGTATTAGTTTAAAGTGGTGCATTTTTTTACATAGTGTGGATAATATCTGGATAGTTAATTAAATTAGATATGTTTAAAATCATTAGATTTAATGGCTTTAAATTTTAATTTCTTTTTTATGCAATTTAAATGCTAGTTTAAGTATTTTCATGCATATATTTAGGAGTTGATTATTTCTCATGCATCACTAGAGTAGATTTTATTTTTTAATCTAGAAATTTTAGTAAGTTAGTAATTAATTATTGCTTTATATATTTAATTTCATTAAACCTTAGAATTAGTTTATTTTTGTTAATTAATTAGATTAAATACATGCAAATTTTATGTTACATATTAGAATTTTTCTAGTGTTAGTTATTCTATGTTATTTACATTTCAGTCTATTTGCATTAATTAATTTTAGTTTCATTATTGTTCTTTTGCAGGTTATTGCTTTTATTTGCTTGGAGCGTTGCAAGTAATCTTTGATCTATTTTTATTATTCTTTTTATTTTTATTGTTTTTCAGTACTTTTTAATTTAAGCCTTGTAGATCACCCACTAAATTCTCGTAATTTGCTAGTTTATACTTAGGGTAAAATTAACCGGTACTTAGTTAGGCTAATTAGATTCTCTCTGGGATAATAATCCGGGACTCAAATCCCATTATTACTTGTACGACTCGTGCACTTGCGGTTAACACGTCTAGGTAACTTAGGACGGACGATGTATCAAGTTTTTGGCATCGTTGCTGGGGAAGACAATTAGCCATTAATTAATATCGGTGAAATTATGCTTAGGTATAATTCTAGTTTTGCACATACTTAGGTTGTAAATATTTAGAGCCTTAATTTAGATTAGTTAATTTTCTCTCTCTATAAAAAATTAAAAAATTTAAAAAAATAAAAATTTTCAGAGGACTTTTTTAATCTTTGTATACGTAGAGCCAAGAGCTTTGACTGCCTTTCTTTAGATCCTGAGATAGAACGAACACTGAGAAAAATTAGAAAGGATTCTAGAAAAATAGTAGCTCCGCTACAAAACACGATGGCTGAGAATAGAGAAATTATGACCGTAGGAGATTATGTTGTTCCGACTATTGGAGGTTACTATACTGGCATTAGGCTATCAGCTGTCCCAGCAAACAATTTTGAATTTAAGCCTTCAATCTTTCAGATGATCCAAACTTCGCTACAGTTTAGTGGGTTTCCCTCATGACGACCCACATGCTCATTTAGGACAATTTTTAGATCTGCACAACACTTTTTAGCATAATAGATTACCGGATGATGCACTGAGGCTTAGGCTATTTCCTTTCTCTCTTAGAGATAGAGCGTGACACCGGTTGACCTCCTTACCTTCAGGATCTATCTCCACTTGGGACGAGTTAGTCCATCAATTTTTAGCTAAGTTCTTTCCTCCCTCCAAAATGGCTAAACTCCATAGTGACATATCTTCCTTTGCCCAATTCGATTCTAAATCCCATTATGAAGCATGGGAATGATATAAAGACCTTCTTAGGAAGTGTCCTCATCATGGCCTACCCTTATAGCTACAAGTCTAGACCTTCTATAATGGACTCACTAGCCAAAATAGGACCATTGTTGATGCTGCTGTCGGAGGATCTCTAATGTGCAAGACGGAGGAGGAAGCTTACGGTCTGTTAGATACGATGGCAGCTAACAATTACCAATGGTCATCAGAGAGGAAGTTGCCAAAGAAATTAGCGGGTATCTATGAGTTAGACACACGGTCTACCTTAACTTCTCAAATCCCCAATCTCACAAAGAAGGTAGAGTCACTCAGTACCCAGAATAATCCTGCCACTAGTCCTAATCCTGTTCTAGCTATCTAAAGTCCTTTTATTTCTTGCAATTTGTGTGGTGGTACACACTCTGTAGATAGGTGCCGCTTAACTTAGAGTCTGTTCAGTACGTTGCCCCACCTCAAAAGCAATTGAATAACCCATTCTCGAACACCTACAATCCAGGGTGGAGGAAGCATCCTAATTTTTATTGGAGTCAAAATCAAGGGCAATCTTCTAATTCCAGACCTGTGGGATCCCCTGGTTTTCAAGCACCACCTATTCATGTACCACCACATCAGCAGTTTCCACCTCATCATTCTCATCACCCATCCCCACCTCAGTTTCAACATCATCCACCACCACTACCACCTATGCAGCCCCAACACTTACCTGCACCAGCAGCTGCAGTTGTGAAGAAGCCCTCACTTGAAGAAATGTTCACGACTATCCTGCAAAATCAAGCTGCTTTATTAAGAATTTAGAAGTTCAGGTTGGACAAATAGTTTGTGCTCTTAGCCAGCATCCATAAGGGACCTTCCCCAGTAATACTGAAGCTAACCCTGTTAGGTAGAGGGAGGGAAAGTAGCATAAGGCCATAACCCTTAGGAACAACAGAGAGCTAGATGATCCACAAGTTAAGTCCAGTCCTGTTAAACCCATAGTTGTGGAATCCTTAGGTTCTAAAGAGGCAACTCAGAAAGAGCAGGAACAGAATGATCAGGCTGCTAAGGAAATGAAGTCATGCGCTTCTTCATCTTTACCTTCTTCTTCACAAACTTCCTCTTCATCTGATGTTACACCTATTACCACTACACTTTCTTCCGTTAGACCACCATTACATTTTCCTCAGAGGTTCCAAAACCAAAAGCTTGATCAGCAATTTGCTAAATTTCTTGAGGTTTTTAAGAAGCTTCACATCAACATTCCTTTTGTTGATGCTTAAGAACAAATGCCTAGTTATGTGAAGTTTAGAAGGATATCCTCTCGAGGAAGAGAAGATTAGAGGATTATGACACAGTGGCCTTGACTGAGGAGTGTAATGCCATTATTCAGAGGAGATTACCCCCCAAGCTTAAAGATCCAGGTTAGTTTATCATACCTTGCACTATAGGAGATCTATTCTTTGGTCGAGCCTTGTGTAATCTAGGAGCCAATATTAATCTCATCCCTTGGTCCATATACCAGAAGTTAGGATTAGGGGATGCAAAGCCTACCATAGTGACCCTTCAGCTAGCTTATAGATCCATCAAGTATCCGAAAGGAGTCATTAAGGATTATTAGTAAAAGTGGACAAGTTCATTTTCCCTACATATTTTATTGTACTAGATACGGAGGAAGACAGGGACGTCCCCATTATTCTAGGCAGACCTTTCCTAGCTACTGGTAGGACGTTGATTGAGGTATAAAAGGGGAATTAACCATGAGAGTTTAAGATCAAGAGGTGACATTTAATGATTTCAAATCTCTGAGGTTCTCTGATGACTCTCAAGATTATTTTAGGATGGACTTAGTAGATAAAGACATCACTGAGGAGTTTTCTAAGACCCATCCATTAAACCCTTTAGAAGCTTCTTTTGTGAAATCTGTTGATCTTAAAGAATGCAGTAAGGATGATGATGAGGTTTATGAGGCTTTACAGTTATTAGAGGTTACTCCTTTCGAGGATATTACCCAATTTGAGATTTTAGACGCTTCATCTATTCCAGCTTCAGATGTCTCTCCATCCACTAGTGATCCTCCAGCTTTAGAACTTAAGCCCTTACCCTCACACCTTAGATATGCTTACTTAGGTGAATCCTCCACTAGACCGGTGATAGTGTCTGCTGTCCTCTCCAGTGATCAGGAAATAAAATTACTAGAAGTTTTGAGGGAGCACCAAAAGGCTATAGGCTGGTCTATTTCTGATCTCAAGGGTATTAGTCCCTCAATCTGTATGCACAAGATACTATTGGAGGAGGGGTATAGGTCATCAGTAGAGCACCAGCGTCGCTTGAACCCTGTAATGAAAGAAGTGGTCAAAAAGGAGATAATTAAGTGATTGGACACAGGGATCATATATCCCATTTCTGATAGTGCCTGGGTGAGCCCAATTCAATGTGTCTTTAAGAAGGGAGGGATGACTGTGGTTAAGAACGAGAACAATGAGCTCATCCCCACTAGGATTGTCACTAGTTGGCGAGTATGTATGGATTATAGGAAACTTAACAAGGCCACCAGGAAAGACCACTTCCCTTTACTCTTTATTGACCAAATGTTAGACAGATTAGGTGGTCATGAATTCTAATTATTACTGGATGGATACTCTGGGTACAATCAGATAGCTACAGCCCCGGAAGACGAAGAAAAGACTACCATCACCTGTCCCTATGGGACATTTACTTTTAGGAGAATGCCTTTTGGCTTATGTAATGCACCTGCTACCTTCCAGCGTTTCATAATGGTCATATTTCATGATATGGTGGAGGATTTTCTTGAAGTTTTCTTGGATGATTTTTTTTGAATTTGGGGATAGCTTTGATTTGTGTTTGCATAATTTGACACTTGTTTTGAAGAGGTGTGAAGAAACAAATTTAGTACTTAATTAGGAGAAATGTCATTTTATGGTGAAGGAAGGAATAGTGCTTAGGCATAAAATCTCTGCTAGGGGGATAGAAGTGGATAAAGCTAAGGTGGAAATCATTGAGAAGCTACCTCCCCCTACCTCAGTTAAAGGAATCAGAAGTTTCCTGGGCTATGCGGGATTTTACAAAAGGTTCATTAAGGATTTTTCTCAGATCTCTAAGCCTTTATGTAATCTTCTGGAAAAAGACTGCCATGACCCTTTTTGATTCCCTTTAACCGAAAAACCATTACAAATTTTTTGCATTTTACTATTACCTTACCCGGTCGTGATTAACTTACCACTACACAGTTGGGCTGTGAGACAGTAATAATCATTCCTTACCATTCACTTCCCAAATAAATCAAAAGCATTGTCATACATCCAATGTTAAGTGGTATGTTCATACATACTATGTGTTATAAAATTTACATCCCCCATATTACAAATTCTAACGATTACTGTGCTTTTACTTTGTTTAGAAACAAAAAGAATCTCTATGTATGTATACCTCAGGGTGATGGAGATGTAGTGAATGTCTCAACAAAACACCTCAGTCCTCACTGGGCCACTATGTACGCTCTGTAGAGGGGGAAAGCAGAGAGGAATGAGCAACCACATGCTCAGTAAAGCAATAATGCAAGCATGATAGATAACTACTATATCTACATGCTGACAGTGTTATGCATAAAATCGTTTATATTCGGAGCATGAGGAAATAAAACTATGCCACATGTATATACATATATCATGTATTGAAAATCATGTAAATAGGCATAAATCATAGAAATATCATCATACAAAATCCATATCATGCTCATACTCTTTAAATCTCGTCAATAAAAAGGGCAATTCATTTAAGAAACATCCTTTTTTAATCACATCACATCACATCACAAATCTCTTTATCATTTCTTTAAATCACAAATCCCATAAGGCTCGACCCCTCCCTCGCGTTTACCCTGGATAAAACATAATCATGTTCATATAACAACACCATGTGGTACTTTGTAATAATATATGAGACAGGTCACTATACCTCAACAGACTATGTAGGCCAACTATGTCATAAATCATCCCAGACCACACGCATCCAGATGTGCGGGGTATCGTACTGGTACGAAGGTAGGTTAGTCCCTCGCCAAACTTTCTCATCACATAACCACCATGCGGTACATCATACTCCATGTGATATACACGGCACAACGTGCTTCGTGAACTCATATAGTGGTTGGGGGTGCCATATGTGGGTATTATCTACCCCATATCAAGAGTTTTTCGTACCCATGTAGGAGAGCCTCCCTGCCGAACAGAGCCTCCCCACCCCTCTAGGGCTTAAGGTTGTTGGCTTAAGGATCTTTTTGTAAGAGAGCCTCCCCATCGAACAGAGTCTCCCTGCCTCCTCGGGCTTGAGGATGTAAGGCTTGATGATCTTACTGCAAGAGAGCGTCCCCACCGAACAGAGCCTCCCTACCCTCTCTGGCTTGAGGATGTAGGGCTTGAGCACTTACCAACTTCCAGGGCCTCATACGTACCACAGTGTGAAAACTTATGCGAGCAAAGCTCCAGCACGATTTATGCATCATAAATAAACCACCTTATACGAGCAACGCTCTAGTATGGCATTTATGCATCAAATCATGAGGAAACCACGTACGAGCATAGCTCCAGTATGGTTTATAAAACATCATCATAGTGTCCAAATCAAGGAACGAGGTAAGCTCTAGCACGTTTTATACAAATGAAGGCATAAAAATTCTAGCGCGAGCGAGGCTCCAGTGCGATTTACATCACACAAATACGATAGGAAACTCTTACACAATCAAAACAATCCTAAAAACCAAGTTTACACCTCACAAATGCTATTCCACAACATCATTAAAACACTAGCCAGCCTATCCATTTGTTGCTAAAAAATAATGTTTTGTGTTTTGTGAAAACACTCAAAACACGTGATTTATGCAATTATTAGCCTTACTATCCCATTTCTTTATGATACCATTTCAAAATCAAATCACATGCATATACAGTCGAAGTTATTCCATACACCTTCAAACACATTTCTATATACTCATGCACTTTTCCAAAGCCCTATATACCCACAAAATTTGAGCAGCTATCTCTATATACTCACAGCTTTTCCTTACCTGGAATTCGTGTTGCTTGATTCGACTTCCTCAAAGTTGCTTACTTGTGCTGCCTGATTCATCTCCAACGAACTCTTCGAAACTATACATAATCATATTTCAAGTCATTTTAGTCTATTATACCACACTCTTGCGTTTACTATACTTGATTCGACCTATAGTTTCTATTAACGCTTATAGGGCCTCGTTTTATTGTTCCACTTATATTTCGAGTCTATTGATTTCTTTTAGGCCTATTTGTTGAGTTAATGTATTTTGAAATGACAAAACAAGTTAATTCAATAGTATTAAGATGATATAAAAACATGTTTAGAGGTTATCAGTACCAGAACTTAGAGTTCTGCTGATGAGAGATCGATCTGGCTTATGAGAGATCGATCTGCCTGGGTTTTTACTTGATGAGAGATCGATCTCATGAAGGTATGAGATCGATCTGCCAAGCCTTAAACCTTTACAAAGGGATTTAGGTAGAGTGAGATCGATCTGCAAGGGTTAAGAGATCGATCTGGCTAAAGCTAGAGTTGAGAGATCGATCTGGTCTAGGAAGAGATCGATCTCCCTTAAGATCATAAGACTGTAGATCGATCTGGAAGATCGATCCACACTCAAACAGAGAACTTAAGAGATCGATCTGGTAAGGAAGAGATTGATCTCCTCAAAGTCAGAGAGCTAAGGAGATCGATCTGTGTTGTTGAGAGATCGATCTCCCCACTACGAGACTGCATGGCAGATCGATCTGTAGATCGATCTTGCCTCAAACAGAGAGGTTAGGAGATCGATCTGCCTATTCGACAGATCGATCTCAC
Source organism: Firmiana major (assembly GCA_033439115.1). Classification (NCBI taxonomy): domain Eukaryota; kingdom Viridiplantae; phylum Streptophyta; class Magnoliopsida; order Malvales; family Malvaceae; genus Firmiana; species Firmiana major. The sequence goes on from CM065913.1 coordinate 25,774,919, forward strand.
CCATTATTTTCAAACTAATAGATCGATCTGCTAACCTATGAGATCGATCTCCTTGTGTATTTGTGCTTCAATCTTGCAGGATTTATAACTAAGAGATCGATCTGGCCAAGATGGTAGATCAATCTGGCACTCTACTGGAGGTACCCAACGGCTAGTTTCTGCAAAATCTCAACGGGAAAAATAGCATTTAATGCTCCAACTACCAATCCTTCAGTATTTAACCAAGCATTGAAGACAAAGAGAATAGAGAGACTATTGCTGCACATTCCTAACACTCTCAAGCTTTTAATTCTTTCATTCCTTGTGTCTTCATAGCTCATTTATTGAGATTCATTGTATAAGCTTAAGTGCAGAAACTGTATTTTGTCCTACCCACTTTAAAGCTTCAATTTGTATTCAACCTTACCTTAAAAGAGAAGAGGATTGTTCCTCAGTGAGAGAGAATTGTAAAAGGGTGAATACACTTCTATATTGCTAAGGGTAGAGAGGTTATTCCTTAACCTGTAAAAGGAACATTGTAAGCTCTATTGAAAGAGAGAAAGAAAGCACTTGACAAGAAAGTCAAGGAGAGAGGACGTAGGCAAGAGTTTGGCCGAACCTCTATAAATGATTGTGTTTGTTTCTCTCTTCCCTACTTTGCATTAAATTGTTTAATTTCATTATTGCACAATATTATTTTCTGATTGATATAAGATTAAATTAAAATTTGCCATAATTGTTAGTAAACCGATTCACCCCCCTCTCGGTAGAGCCAACAATTGGTATCAGAGTTAGGACTCTTTAATCACATAGGAACAACTTCCTAAGAGTTAGAAACGATCAAATGGCTCATAACAATGTAGCTACTAGTTTGGTAGGAGAGGGGCACTCTACGGTTAGACCTCCAATGTTTAATGGAGAGCATTATGCATATTAGAAGACTAGGATGATGTTATTCATTCAAGCAAATGACTATGAAGTATGGAGAATTATAATTAAAGGACCTCAAATCCCTACAAAGAGAATAGAGGGAAGAGATATTCCTAAGGAAGAAGATGAATGGGACTCAAATGATATTAAATGTGCTCAACTAAATGCTAAAGCTATGCACACATTATTTTGTGCCTTAGTTCCTAATGAATATAATAGAGTCTCCGGGTGTGATAATGCCAAACAAATATGGGATAAATTGGCAATAACTCATGAGGGTACAACCCAAGTGAAGGAGACAAAGGTAGGTATGCTCACACATGACTATGAGCTTTTTAGGATGAAGGAAGGAGAATCAATTAGTGATATGTTCACTAGATTCACAGATGTAATTAATGGATTAAAGTCTTTAGGAAAAATATATTCTAATATTGAAATGGTAAAGAAAATTTTAAATAGCTTACCTAAATCATGGGAAGCTAAAGTGACGGCAATTGAGGAATCTAAGGATCCTCACACATTGTCCCTAGATGAATTGATAGGATCTTTGCTCACTTATGAGATGAAACTTAAAAGAAATGAAGAGCCACCCAAGAAAGTGGGAGTTGCTCTAAAATCCACTGCTCAAGAGGAGATTAAAAAAGAGAGTGGCAGTGAGGAGGATATTGAGATGGCAATGTTTGTCAAAAGATTTAACAAGTTCATGAGAATGAGAGCTAGTAGTAGCAATAGGAGAAACATTAAGAGAGACCAAGAAGAAGTAGGTAGAAAAGATTCAATTGTGTGTTATGAATGTAAAAAACCTGGACACATAAAATTTAACTGCCCTCTTCTTAAAAGGTCTAATGATAGGTTCCATAAAAAGAAGGCAATGGTGGCAACATGGAGCGACAGTGACTGCTCCGATGATGAATCAAATGAGGACATTGCCAACTTGTGCTTCATGGCTATTGAGGATGAAAAGGTAACTTCAAGCCTCAATGAATATTCCTTTGATGAATTGCAAGATGCATTTGATGATCTTGCATTAGAGTATGAATCTATGAGTATGAAATATAAAAAGATAATATCCAAATTGAGAAAAGAAAATGAAATATTGCAATTGGATAAATTAGAATGTGAAAAGAAAATAGAGATTTCAAATCTAGAAATTTGTGACCTTAAAGAGAAAAATAGCAATCTACATAATTCATTTAATAGGTTCCACATGGGTCAACAAAAGTTAGATAGCATGCTAGAGACCCAAAGGGCATTCTTTGACAAAAATGGCTTAGGATATAATGCTAAGAGTAGGGAGACCCATCTTAAAAGTTTTATTGCTAGGAAGAGCATGAATAAACCTGCAATTACTTGTTCATATTGCAATAGAAATGGACATGCATCACATAACTGTAATATAAAAATGAGAACTCTAAAAGGAAAAATAGTAAAAAGGATATGGATTCCAAAAGAAGTAATTCACTCCAAAGAATGTAATGCATTAGCAAAATGGATCCCAAAGGGATCAAGAATTGCATTCACTAACCTCAAAGGACCCAAGAAAATTTGGGTACCTAAGACTTGAGTTTGATTTCTTGTAGGTGATTGAGCATAGCCACAAAACTAAAGCAAAAGAAGCATGGTACTTAGATAGTGGATGCTCAAGGCACATGACGGGTGATAGAAGCCATTTCAATTCTTTCAAATCAAAAGTTGGTGGAGAAGTCACTTTTGGGGACAACTCCAAAGGCCAAGTTGAAGGAAGTGGCTCAATAGGTAATGATCATTTTTCTTTAGAAAAAGTATTACTTGTTAGGGGTCTAAAGCATAACTTACTAAGCATTAGTCAACTTTGTGACAAAGGTTACAAAGTAATTTTTGATTGCATGAAATGTAATGTTATAGATCCTAAGTCAAATAAAGTTCTCTTTCTAGGTCATAGGCAAGGCAACATATATATTGTCTATCTTAATGAACTCAAAAATGAAAACATGTGCCTAATGGTAGACAATAAAAGGGAATCTTGGTTATGGCATAGAAGACTAGGTCATGCTAGCATGCATGTGCTATCTAAGTTAGCTAGAAAGGATCTAGTCATAGGCTTACCCAAACTACCCTTTGATCATGAAGAAATATGTGAAGCTTGTGTTAAAGGAAAACACAAGAGGACAACTTTTAAGCCTAAGAATAGTGTATCCACCACTAGGCCTCTTCAATTACTGCATTTAGACTTATTTGGACAACTAGAACCACTAGCCTAGGTGGGAAACACTATGGATTTGTAATAGTTGATGATTACACTAGGTTCACTTGGGTGCTCTTTTTAAGAGTAAAAAATGAAGCCTTAGAGAAATTCATAGCTTACTCAAAGGTGACTCAAAATGAAAAAGGATATACAATAACAAGTATTAGAAGTGATCATGGCAAAGAATTTGAAAATATAGGATTTGATGAGTATTGCAATGATCAAGGAATTAGCCATAATTTTTCAGCCCCTAGGACACCACAACAAAATGGTGTAGTTGAGAGAAGAAATAGAACATTGGAAGAAATGGCTAGAACCATGCTATGTGAGAATAACTTACCAAAGTATTTTTGGGCTGAAGCTATAAACACATCATGTTATATAATTAATAGAGCTATGATTAGACCCATGCTAAAGAAAACTCCTTATGAGCTCTACAAAGGTAAGAAGCCTAACATTAGTTACTTCCATCCTCTTGGCTGCAAATGCTTTGTTCTAAATAATGGAAAAGATAATTTGGGAAAATTTGATGCCAAGAGTGATGAGGGAATATTTCTAGGATATTCATTGAATTCAAAGGCTTTTAGAATGTATAACAAAAGAACATTAGTGGTTGAAGAGTCTATTCATGTTATATTTGATGAGTCAAATAATATATCTAAAGATTCAACCAATGATGAAAATGTTGGAATATTTGATGAAGGCTTAGAAGATGACTTTCTAGAAAAGCTTGACTTGAATAAAGAAGATGAAGAAGAAATAGAGGTTTTAGAAAGAGAACCTAGAGCACCAAGAGAGTTAGGAAAGATTGTGAAATAGTAGGAGATCCAACTCTTGGAGTTAGAACTAGATCATTCCTAAGGAATATGTGCCAATATATAGCCTTTGTATCTCAAATAGAGCCTAGGAATGTCAATGAAGCCTTAGATGACAATAATTGGTTCCTAGCAATGCAAGAAGAATTAAATCAATTTGAGAGAAGCAAAGTATGGAAACTAGTTCCTAGGCCTAGTGATCACTCAATAATTGGAACTAAATGGATATTCAAGAACAAGATGGATGAAAATAGTGTGATCATAAGGAATAAAGCTAGGCTAGTTGCTCAAGGCTATAGACAAGAGGAAGGCATAGACTATGATGAAACAATTGCACCGGTAGCTAGATTAGAGGCAATAAGAATGTTACTTGCCTTTGCATGTTATAAAAACTTCAAGTTATATCAAATGGATGTAAAGAGTGCATTCTTAAATGGCTTCATTAATGAAGAAGTATATGTTGAGCAACCTCCCGGATTTGAAAATCATGAATTTCCTGAACATGTTTTTAAATTATCTAAGGCACTTTATGGGTTAAAACAAGCTCCTAGAGCTTGGTATGAAAGGTTATCAAAGTTCTTAATAGAAAAAGGATTCTCAAGAGGAAAAGTGGATACCACGTTGTTCATTAAGAATAAAAATAAGGATTTACTAGTTGTACAAGTGTATGTAGATGATATTATTTTTGGTTCAACTAATGAGTCTTTATGCCAAGAGTTTGCTAAAATCATGCAAGGAGAATTTGAGATGAGCATGATGGGTGAACTCACATTCTTCTTGGGACTTCAAGTGAAGCAAACAAAGGATGGAACCTTCATCAATCAAACAAAGTATACTAAGGACTTGCTCAAGCGATTTGGAATGGACAATTGCAAACCTCAAACCACTCCAATGGGCACCAACATCAAGCTTGATAAAGATGAAAGAGGTAAGTGTGTAGACACTAAACTCTATAGGTCTATGATTGGCTCATTGCTTTATTTAACTGCAAGTAGACCAGATATTTTGTTTAGTGTATGCCTTTGTGCTAGATTTCAATCCTCTCCTAGGGAATCACATTTATTGGCAACTAAGAGGATCTTTAGATACCTCAAAGACACTCCCTCATTAGGACTTTGGTACCCCAAGGACTCCACCTTTGCCCTTCATGCATATTCAGATGCAGATTTTGGAGGATGCAAAATAGATAGGAAAAGTACTTCAGGTACTTGCCAATTCTTAGGAAAGAGATTAATTTCTTGGTTCTCTAAGAAACAAAACAGTGTGGCTCAGTCCACAACTGAAGCTGAATATATAGCAGCTGGTAGTTGTAGTGCTCAAGTGTTGTGGATTAAACAACAAATGAAAGATTATGGTATTGACATGAAGCAAGTCTCTAATAAATGTGATAATACCAGTGCCATTAATCTATCTAAAAATCCTATCCAACACTCCAGAACCAAGCACATAGAGATTAGACATCATTTCTTTAGAGACTATGTACAAAAAGGGGATATAATTTTAGAGTACATTGACACTTTACACCAAATAGCTGATATATTCACCAAACCTCTTGATAGAGATAGGTTTTGTATCCTTAGAGGTGAATTAGGACTCATGACTATCCCTTAAGACTTTATGTTTCAAAAAAATCTTAGTTTCAAGTTGATTTTAAAAGAATTTTTCCAAAGATTTTCTGGCAATAAGGATGAGAGATCGATCTCCTTGCAATATAGATCGATCTCCATACTTCCAACAAGCCTAAATCATCAAGGCTAAGCAAATCGATCTTCTAACCATAAGATCGATTTCCTTATGTCTCTGTTGAAAGGCAGATCGATCTGTCCACACGACAGATCGATCTCTTCAAAGCTTCTGCATTCTGAAGATCGATCCATGCATTTGGCAGATCGATCTCTCTAAGCCTCGGTTAAACTGCAGATCGATCTGTGCATGTAACAGATCGATCTCCTTAAGCCTCTGTTTGCGAACAGATAGATCTGTTCATGCGACAGATCGATCTCCCTTGGCTTCTGGAAATGACAGATCGATCTGTCGCCTCGACAGATCGATCTCCTGTGCCCTGGACTATAAATTCACGCGAAAAATCCCCAAATTTCAAAAACCCCAATCTTTAAATTCTGAAATTCCCTCGCACCACCTCCTTCGATTCCTCCTCAGATCGATCTCGGTACAGCCTTCCTTGCATTTCCGTGTCATTTTTCGGTATTGTAACCAACATTTCTTACTTTTTTCTGAAAAATTTTCTTAGATTTGTGTTCATTGTCTTTCTAGGGCAAAACCAGTTACTGTTTCATTGATTTTTTCAATTGTGAATCTAGTTAGCACATCTCTCGAGTCTAGAATCATGCCTAGGCATAAGACAGTAGGACATAAACCTCCTAGAACCAATGTAGAGGCTGGTTCATCCTCCCAACCCATTCCTCCACCTTCCATCGCTTCGTTCAATAGGTGTTTTAAAACACCTGCAAAAAGGAAGCGATACGAAGAGTACTTCTCAACCATGCCAATTAAGCATTGGCGGACTATAGATTTTTCTTTCCTCAATCGCATCGATTTTCCTTATTTGTCAAAACTTGAGGAATTTGGTTGGATGTTATTTTTGAAAATCAACACTCCCGTCCTTCCAAATCTCGTTCGGGTATTCTTTTCCAATGCTGAACTCATCTTTGACCCTGATGACACTTGCAAAATTCACGGGTTCAAAACCTATGTCATGGGTAAGACCATACCAATAGACACCGATATCTTAGCTCAAGCCTTTCACATGAAAAATGAAGGTTTGACTAATGAGGATGAGGAAGTCTCCTTAGAGTTTGATCTCCCTAGGGACAAGGTGAGTGACCTACTGATGCACCTTCGGTTACTCCACCTCATAACTTCTTGGAATCTCCGTCCTTTCGGTACCCGTCATTCAACCGTTAGGCGATTAGATCGTTTCTGGCTCCATCACCTTCACTCCACAAACCAAAAACCAAATCTTATTCATTTCATTTATGAAGATTGGCTGAAGATCGTGCGTGGGCAAGCTACCACAATCGTTTTTCCGCAACCATTAGCCTATCTTCTCCAACGAGTTGGCGTTGACTGCAGCTGCGAAACCGGAGAACTGCCCTCTCCCAAGAGCGTCCTCAACATCGGGACCCTCCATCATATGGGATATTACAAAGACTTCCGGGGAGATTGGAAGAAAAAGAGGGAACAGCAGCCTGCTGAAGCTATGGAGGAAGATCCCTCCACTGCGCCTATGGACCCACCTGCTGCACCGGCTACGGGTCCATCATCCTCAACTGCTCCACCCACTGCACCAACATCTTCACCTACTGACATGGAGATCATTATGAAGATGATCAGTGAACTCAACAGCAAAATCGATGAAGGCTTTGCATCTCAGCAGCGAATGTTCGAGGAATTAAACCAAAGAGTGGATAAGGTAAAAGAGACTCAAGAGGCGATGTTTGATGAGCTGCAAGTCACACGCACGCACGTTGAGAATCTTTCGGATCGTGTTCCTCCCTCACCATAGGCCTTAGGTGTTTTGATTTAGTGTAGTTATATCATTTTAAGATACTTGATGTTATTTGTGATGAATTTGCTTGAATGAAATGTCGTTTGACTTGTTATTGGTTGTGTTAATGAAAAAGTTCATTTTGAAATGCCATGAGTATTCTCTTTTCGTGTTATTGATATGACAAAAAGGGGGAGAAGAAAACATGTGTGTGTGGTTGTGGTAAACGTTTACAAGAATGATTAAATTGAGGGGGAGTTAAGTCAGTAACAAAGTCAAAAGCTCACAAAAAGGGGGAGCTCACAAAAAGGGAGAGTTTTTGCAAATTCACTAAACATGTTTGTTTGAATAAGTTTTGTCATATCAAAAAGGGGGAGATTGTTGAGTTAATGTATTTTGAAATGACAAAACAAGTTAATTCAATAGTATTAAGATGATATAAAAACATGTTTAGAGGTTATCAGTACCAGAACTTAGAGTTCTGCTGATGAGAGATCGATTTGGCTTATGAGAGATCGATCTCTTGGGTTTTTACTTGATGAGAGATCGATCTCATGAAGGTATGAGATCGATCTGCCAAGCCTTAAACCTTTACAAAGGGATTTAGGTAGAGTGAGATCGATCTGCAAGGGTTAAGAGATCGATCTGGCTAAAGCTAGAGTTGAGAGATCGATCTGGTCTAGGAAGAGATCGATCTCCCTTAAGATCATAAGACTGTAGATCGATCTGGAAGATCGATCCACACTCAAACAGAGAACTTAAGAGATCGATCTGGTAAGGAAGAGATCGATCTCCTCAAAGTCAGAGAGCTAAGGAGATCGATCTGTGTTGTTGAGAGATCGATCTCCCCACTACGAGACTGCATGGCAGATCGATCTGTAGATCGATCTTGCCTCAAACAGAGAGATTAGGAGATCGATCTGCCTATTCGACAGATCGATCTCACCCATTATTTTCAAACTAACAGATCGATCTACTAACCTATGAGATCGATCTCCTTGTGTATTTGTACTTCAATCTTGCAGGATTTATAACTAAGAGATCGATCTGGCCAAGATGGCAGATCAATCTGGCACTCTACTGGAGGTACCCAACGGCTAGTTTCTGCAAAATCTCAACGGGAAAAACAGCATTTAATGCTCCAACTACCAATCCTTCAGTATTTAACCAAGCATTGAAGACAAAGAGAATAGAGAGACTATTGCTGCACATTCCTAACACTCTCAAGCTTTTAATTCTTTCATTCCTTGTGTCTTCATAGCTCATTTATTGAGATTCATTGTATAAGCTTAAGTGCAGAAACTGTATTTTGTCCTACCCACTTTAAAGCTTCAATTTGTATTCAACCTTACCTTAAAAGAGAAGAGGATTATTCCTCAGTGAGAGAGAATTGTAAAAGGGTGAATACACTTCTGTATTGCTAAGGGTAGAGAGGTTATTCCTTAACCTGTAAAAGGAACATTGTAAGCTCTATTGAAAGAGGAAAGAAAGCACTTGACAAGAAAGTCAAGGAGAGAGGACGTAGGCAAGAGTTTGGCCGAACCTCTATAAACGATTGTGTTTGTTTCTCTCTTCCCTACTTTACATTAAATTGTTTAATTTCATTATTGTACAATATTATTTTCTGATTGATATAAGATTAAATTAAAATTTGCCATAATTGTTAGTAAACCGATTCACCCCCCCTCTCGGTAGAGCCAACACTATTGATTCATTTCAAATCGATATTAAATCGATATTAAGCTCATATTGTTCATATTTCATAAGTTTCCTCACTATGGCTTTTATCAAACATTTTACATACCCATTTTCATAATTTCTCTAAACTTACAATGTGGCTTCATTTACCCATCTCAAATCATTCACATTTTCACATAACCACCTTAGCTTGCCCATAAATCATCTAACTCATTCAACCCATATTTTCTCACACTAGACATAATCTAGGTTATAAGTGTTCCATTATTTTCTAGATGGTTTCTATCATAAATATTCACACCACTCTACTGCAACATCAATAAATAGCCAAATGTAATTGGGTTGAAGTGTTAGAAACTTACCAAATCTAGTTTCTCTTCTTGCTCCAACTGAAAATACACCTTGTTCCTTCAATACCACAAATGAGGCTTTGATTCCAAGTATGTTGTTCTTCTCTTTGATAAGAAAAACTTTGTATCTAATGGTCTTTCTTCAAATCTTACTAGAAATGGGTGGATTTAAGAGTGAGAAAGTTAGGTTTTGGGTGGAAAAGGAAAGGAAAGGTTCTGTCTCGAAAAAATGCAGATTTCACTGCTCCTTTTATAGAAATAGCTTGATGAGATCGATCTGCCTTGGGTGGAGATCTATATGGTTCTCTTAAATCCCTTATTTTCACAACATTTTAAGGCTTGAGATCGATCTGTCAAAACTTGAGATCGATCTGCTCCAACCCAAGAGCTAAAGAAATCGATTTGTATGCATTAAGGATCGATCTCTTCATTACATAATGTTTAGGAGATCGATCTAGCCCAATTGGAGATCAATCTGACCTGTTCCATTGCTCGAATAAGAGCATTTTAGCTTTTCTTGATCGATCTCTCATCTTATGAGATCGATTTGGCATTCATAATTTCCAGATTTTGTTGCAGTTTTCTGCAGTAACTTCACACAAAACATTCTCAATTTACTGCCATAGTCATTTTCTCATCCAACCACCTTTAAGAGTTAAAATTGACATCCATTCATACCTTATACACATTAGAACTTGCGTGTATTCATTGTATAGCCAAAGGTATACCATACCAAACTAAATGGAAGTACAGCTTCATTCCATTTTACCACACTACTCATTTTAAGTTCCACTCACATTCATCACATACCAAAGTCCATTTCTTCATATTCATACATAATGAAACTTGTGTGTACATTCTTAACTCATATTACAAGGGTGTACATTGAGTTTATGGACTTTACATCTCTTATGCTTCATATTACATATATATCACCATACTTATGAATTCATATGGTTTACATCTGAAAATACGGGTCTTACAAATACACTGCATTTTGCTTTGATGAACGATGCTTAGAAGCATTTAAGACTTTGAAGTGAAAATTAGTTACAGCCCCTGTAATCATAGCTCCGGATTGGAGTTTACCTTTTGAGCTTATGTGTGATGCAAGTGATTATACTATTGGGGTTGTACTAGGGCAAAGAAAATGAAGAATCTTTTATGTTATCTATTACGCGAGCAAAACTCTAAATGAAGCCCAGTTAAATTATGCTACTACAGAGAAGGAGCTGTTGGCTATAGTGTTTGATTTTGATAAGTTTCGCTCCTCTCTCATTGGCACCAAGGTAGTAGTATATACTGATCATGCTGCCATTAAGTACTTAGTCTCTAAGAAGGATTCAAAGCCTAGACTGATTAGATGGATCCTCCTACTACAGGAGTTTGACTTGAAGATTAGAGATAGGAAAGGGATGGAGAATCATGTTACTGACCATCTATCTAGATTGGAGAACGGACTTAAATAATATGGTACAACTATTAATGAGTCCTTTCCTAATGAGCAGTTATTTACTTTTGGGCACTCCAGTTTGCCTTAGTACGCTGATTTTGTAAACTACTTGGTGAGTAATGTGATGCCACCCGATTTGACTGCCTAACAAAAGAAAAAGTTTTTGAGTGATGTCAAGTATTATGTGTAGGATGAACCCTTCCTATACAAGCAATGTAAAGATCAAATTTTAAAGGGGTGTGTCCCCATGGATGAAGTAGAAGATATACTTAGACATTGCCAGTCTTCTGATTATGGAAGGCACTTTAGGGGAGAAAGGACAGCTGCCAAGCTTTTGCAATCTGGATATTACTGGCCCAAGTTGTTGAAGGATGCCCACTACTTTGTGATGAAATGTGATAGATGTCAGAGGGTAGGTAATATTTCCAAAAGAAATGAAATGCCTCGGACTAATATTTTAGAAGTAGAGCTCTTTGATGTATGTGGTATTGACTTCACGGGACCTTTTGTTCCTTCATATGGCAACCTCTACATTTTAGTGGTAATCGATTATGTGTCAAAATGGGTTGAAGCAATGGCTTTACCGACTAATGATGCCAAGGTGGTGATCAGGTTTTTGAAGAACATTTTTTACGAGATTCGGCACACCCAGGGCCATCATTAGTGATGGAGGAACCCACTTTTGTAACAGAAGTTTTGAAGGGCTTTTAAAGAAATACGGGGTCAAACATAAGGTAGCCACTACCTATCACCCATAGATGAGTGGTCAGGTACAGTTGTCCAATAGAGAAATTAAGGGGATATTAGAGAAGACAGTGAACCCAAGTAGAAAGGATTGGTCCATTAGATTAGATGATGCACTTTGGGCCTATAGGACAGCCTTCAGAACACCTTTAGGAATGTCCCCTTATCATCTTGTTTATGGTAAGGCCTATCATTTGCTAATAGAGCTTGAGCATAAGGCCTACTGAGCCCTTAAGAACTTGAATTTCAATTTAGATGTAGCGGGAGAGAAGAGGCTACTACAGCTTAACTAGTTAGATTAATTCAGGCTGCAGACATATGAGAATGCCAAGCTCTACAAGGAAAAGACTAAGCGATGGCATGATAAGAAAATCAAGGTGAGACACTTCGAGCCAGGCCAACAAGTACTGCTCTTCAATTCATGCTTGAAGCTGTTTCCAAGCAAGCTTAAGTCTAGGTGGACAAGACCCTTCATCATTACATAAGTATTCCCTCATGGAGCCATTGAAATCATGGATGAAACCCTGAAGCAACCCCTTAAGGTTAATTGGTGTAGACTGAAGCATTATTTTAGGGGAGGATTTGACCTTCAGCATTTTGTTACCACTTTAGCTGATCCTCCTACTTCTGATCCTGCTACGTAGCTTCACTTTATTTGATGCTATTTTATTTTTCTTTTTTGTATAGTTCTTTTTTTCTTTCCTGTTGTTTATTTCTTTGTTTTCTTTTACAGATAGCCTTTGCAATAGTATCACTTTCTCAATCAGTTTCAATTGTCCTTCATCATCAGACAGGGGTGTATTCTATTCTTGAGCTTCATTTCTTATATTATCTGCACACTGAGGACACTGTGCACTTTAAATTTGGAGGAGGGGATATCACTTGAGCATTTTTGAAAATTTTGGGAAAAATTGAAAAAAATTCGAAAATATGAGCTTACATTGTTGGATTTTAGGGTGATTTAGTACTTAGCATGTAGTTTTTTCATATTCCGATGATATAACTCCATGATTTAGTCTGACTTTGATTGACTAAGAAGCATGATTATAGGAAAAGCATGAAGTTGAATTCTTAAATTTATCTTGATTCCGATTGTGATTTTCTCATTTTATGCACATATCATGTCATGAATCTATATATTTATTTAGAGAAAGCTTATGTGGACAGAGGATTGCATTTGTTCTGTTGATTTTGTGCATCATATTCTAGAATTTGTTTGATATGATCTCGAGGTAAAATATTAGATCACACTTAAAAGGAAAATGATGTAGACCATCTTTGAATCGTTTGAGCCTTTCTAGCCATCCTTGTACATATTTTACCCCTAGTCACACATCTGGGCTAAGTAAGCTTTTCTCTGTAAATACACCTGTACATTTTTCCTTAGCTTAAACACTCTTTTCCTATCCCTTACCCCGAAAGTGCTTAATGTCACTAGGATATATCTTGAGCTATGTACATATAGGTATAGGTGATAGTGAAAAAAAAAAAAAGAAGAAGAAGAAGAAGAAAAAAAATACAAAAATAAAATAAAAATGTTTAGCGAAATAAATAAGTTTGGAGGAAACAATTATGAGCTCTTACATTAAAGATCCTAGAAGTAATGCATGTTGAGGGGTAATTAAACCTAAATCGACTTTATCATAGCTTAGTCCCAGCCTTATATTACAAGCTTAATGAAGTCCTATTGATCTTTGGTTAAGTGTGACTACATTAGTGGAGATATAAGTGAAAAGCAAAATTATGGGAATGATCACTTGTCATTAACTTTGCATTCACTGTGTTTGCATAATTTAATCCGGGTAATGTACTGTGAAGTGGTTTTGACATTTTCACACACACACGAGGAATCCAATTTGGGTTAGGACTTATCATTGGATGATTCTGAGTGTTGGATTTATAATTGTGAATCTTTGAGATCATAGTTTGTACTTTTTCTTTGAGGATAATATTGGGGAAACTATAATGTTTGGTAGTTGTCATTCCTACATTTGTTTTGTTTTGTTTGAGAACAAACAAAAACTCAAGTTTGGGGGTGTGATAATTCTATTAAAATAGAATTATTTGCGCTTAATTTCTTAATTAATTATTTTAATCCTCATATTATTTTATTAATTATCCCCTTAATTTAATTAAAATTCTCTTATGTGCAGGCAAATTAAATCCGGATGAATTTTAGTTGAAAATGGGCTGAAAAAGGGCTAAAAGGAGAATGACCACTACCATTTCGTAGTCTGAGTCGCTATTCGTCTGTACACGTGTGATGCTGGGTGTTTGTATTTTATTCGCCTCGAAAAGCTAAGATCGATGGATACCGTGCCCACCTTCTGAAAGACACACGTCGGGCCACATCGCACAACCAAGTGGACTAGAAGACAAATGACAAGGAAATATCTTCTCTACAGCAAATGGAATGAAGACAAGTGGTCAAATAATACCAACTCATCTAGGATTAAAAATTACATTTGTACCCTCAATTTTGTGTATAAATAGAATATGATGGGGCAATCGCAAAAAGAGTAGTTTTTAGGGTAGCTTTAGTTTTTAGGTTAAAATTATTTCTAGGTTTATTTTTCCTCTGTTTTCTTATTAGTTTTTCTTTTACTTGATCATCGGCAGCCATTTATTTTATTGTTCATCGCAACTTAAAATTTTCTTCAATGAAAAGTTTCTTTTTCTCTAGTTCATTTTCACTATTTTGCTTTTAAGAGCTCTATTGTTAACTTTTCGGGTAGTGAGAATGGCTGGTGACAGTAGCCATTTTGCATAACCCTTTACTGCATTTTCTTTGCTTTGGTTTTCTTTCTTTGAAACACCTGTTGGATGCGGATTGAGTTATTGGACAGAAGCTTTTATTCATCACAGCTGCTGCATTTTGTTTGCAAAGACCACCATTGTTCAAGAGCACCTTATTCAACTTTAAGTTCTATTAACATATTTTTTTTTTTTTTACAGGTCTTTAGGTTGTAAAAATCGGTTTCTATTCATTATAATGTGCTGCTGAATTTTACGTTCCAGTTTTCTTTAAAATAGATGTACTGTTTGCTTCTTTTCCTATACTCTATTTCTACGTGTTCTTATTGTTTATCGTATTGCCATTTCTGTGTTGATTATTTTCAGCATTGAGAGTAAGAATTTATGTGTTAGCAGACCTGTTACTCTATGTTGGGTTTCCTTGATTTTTCGCACCATCATTTTGTTATGTTTGTAGTTCCTGCATTTTACTTTGTTTTCTTTTTGTCTCAGCTTTTCTGGGTTAAACGTATTCTTCTGTACACTTCGATGGCTGCTATGCTTTATTTAGTTTCTTTAATTGCTTAACATTGCTGCATGTTCCTTCAATACTGAAACAATATTCTCCCTTTTTATTCCTCTGCTCAGTTTATTTTAGCTTTCAAGTCCTCATTCTACACTATTTCTTTAATGCTCATTTTCTGTTGTGTCCTAGCTGGCTGCTACAATGGCTGAAATCGGGGCTGAGCGAGGCTCCTGCGTGAGTGACTATGTGAAGGAGGCAAGACACGAGCTGAAGCAAAAGCTACTGACCTGCAGGGCTGATTGGGCATGAAGCAGAAGGACACAACAATAGAACTGAAGTTGCCGGCGTGATTAGCTAGACCACAGGGAATGTAACCGGCTGGTTTGCGAGCTTGGTTGTGATAGTGGCAGACACATACCATGCTTTGTCCTCCTCTGTTTCATGATTCTTCCTATTGTTCATTGTCTTTCTTTTCTTTAATTCCTTCAGTTTACATTTTCTTTTGTTCATTTACTGTTTTAACTTACAAGTTCTAACTTCTGTTTGCTTTTTTATGTTTTGCATTGTTGAAGGTTGCATAATGGTAATGTACTGCTCGGCAACAGGTTGAAACGTGAAGAGCTTATTACTGCACGGCTCCTTTTGCTAGACACAGTTGCTGTCCGGGCTGTGCTGCGGTGTTGCTGTTCTTCTCGGGTGCCACTACCACGAGCTGTATTGGAGCCAAGACGGTGACAACAGGAGCAGGGAACAGTGTCAGCTGCATGGTTGTGCTGGTGCAGGGAATGCAAGCAGAATGGTCGCAGGGGTGGACGTGCAGGACATTTGGGAATGAAGAAGATCTGCTGAACAACACAACTGAGCAAGGGACAGCACCTGGGTTACAAGCAGTGCAGGCAATTGCAGAGCAATGCACGGCTTTGTCCTTAGTCTTTATATTTCTCATTTAAGTTTTGTTTACAATAGATTAGAAATTTATATTTGTTAGTAGTTAGTATTAGTTTAAAGTAGTGCATTCTTTTTACATAGTGTGGATAATATCTGGATAGTTAATTAAATTAGATATGTTTAAAATCATTAGATTTAATAGCTATAAATTTTAGTGTAGATTAAATTTTAATTTCTTTTTTATGCAATTGAAATGCTAGTTTAAGTTTTTTCATGCATATATTTAGGAGTTAATTATTTCTCATGCATCACTTAGAGTAGATTTTATTTTTTAATCTAGCATTTTAGTAAGTTAGTAATTAATTATTGCTTTATATATTTAATTTCATTAAACCTTAGGATTAGTTTTTTTTTTTTGTTAATTAATTAGATTAAATACATGCAAATTTTATTTTACATATTAGAATTTTTATAGTGTTAGTTATTTTATGTTATTTACATTTCAGTCTATTTGCATTATTAATTTTAGTTTCATTATTGTTCTTTTGCATGTTATTGCTTTTATTTGTTTGGATCGTTGTAAGTAATCTTTACTCTATTTTTATTATTCTCTTTATTTTTATTGTTTTTCAGTACTTTTTAATTTAAGCCTTGTAGATCACCCATTGAATTCTCATAATTTGCTAGGATATACTTAGGGTAAAATTAACCGGTACTTAGTTAGGCTAATTAGATTCTCTGTGGGACGATAATTCGGGACTCAAATCCCATTATTACTTGTACGACCCGTGCACTTGGGGTTAAAACGTCTGGGTAACTTAGGACGGGCGATGTATCAAAAACCCCCATTGCATGTAGCTGTTTTGGTTGTTGGGTGCAAACCGTGAGCCAAATTCAAGGAAACTTGATTGGGTCGAATCTGTCAAGAAGAACAAAAAAATAAAGGAGTAAGAGCAGTACACCACGCCATTTGCATGCTGATTTAATTAAAAATCTTTGGTAACATTTAGCTGGATGCAGGCGACACTGTTAGCAGAGGAGTCAAGAAAATAGACAAACTTAAGGTCTCGACAATTTGTGAACAAAAACGATGGGTGAAGAGAGGTAACAAAAGAAGTAAGTAGATAAATGAAATAGGTTAGCAGTGATGGTAAATTTCTGTTTTGAAAATTAACAAGTTTATTTGATGATTTATATGATACAAATTGTAGGTAGATGAGATTGGGAAAATTGTAAGGCTGAGAGGATCAGTTTACTATTGTGATTTCCAACAAAATAAAATTTTGGGTAAGAGTTGCAGGAAATTTTAAAGAATTGCCACTGTACATTTAGTTTCTCTCATTTACTAAATTTGCGGGTATAAGGTATCGAGAAGAGGAAGTACAACAAGATTCGGTTCAAACTTTCCCAAAAAAATCGAAAAGGGGCGAGAGACAGAGAACTCTCAATTTCAAGTTTAAGGTAAATGTATATATATATATATATATATAGTTGTAACAAATGAATAAATAAATTTTGAAGTTTCAAGTTCAGCAAAATTGATGAACCCATTGTGTTTAATATAGTTTGAGTTGGGAACCATTTAGAAGAATCGAGAGAAGTAAGCCAGCTTTTGTTGTTGGTGCCAAGTACAGGTAAGTAATTATGCAATTACAAATCCCTTATTGATTTTCTGAATTGATTTATGTGGCATGAGGCTAAATATATGAAATAATTTTGATGTTTATTTGCCCCATTCGTGCTTGTTTAAAAGTGAACACTATGCTTTAAAGTGATAAAATATTTTATATGATTATATTTACTTTAGTAAAAGTTATTCTATTTTATCTTATTTATTTAGTTGAAAAATTTAATATCATGAAGTTTATTTTTAACGAAATTAAAAATATTTTCTCCTATTAAGGAAATTTATTTTTGATTTTGAATCTCATGCCTAAACTTATCACATAAGAGAAGCAAGCTATGATTTGATTTTAAATTAGTGATACAAGTACGAGTGGATCCTCATGGTATGCCCAAGTTTGTAGTTCCCTCGATAATGAAATCGGGAACAGTCTTGCCTATCCCGAGGTGATAGGTGCCGGTTTCACCTAGCCCGTGAGACTGGCTCAGGTCTATGATCATAGATAGCGCCCTAGAAATGGGGGCCTGTTGTACTGATAGCTACAGTATGTTTTGGTTAGGGAGGTACCCAGCGTTCCGACGCTTCTGTATATTGATAACCATTTTGCATTCGTTCTCCGTTTTTGATATGCTCGACTGCTTCCTTGATTTGATTCTCATGCCTGATTTGATATTTGCATATTGTTTAAGAATGTGTCTTACTAATGCTATCTATTGTGTCCGTTTTCAGATTTGTTACTGTGAAGGCATGTAAATCAGTAATTCTGTTTTATGTTTTAAGTAGCTGTATATTGCTTACTGGGTTTCTATAAACTCACCCCTCTCTCCACTCTTTCAAATTCTAGTTGAATAGATTTCTCAGACGTCTGCTGTTCTTTTTTAGACTCTTCCGGGGCTTCCACCGAGGTATAACCGTACGGTGGTTATAAGTATATTTTTGTATATGCTGACTCAGTATGGACTACATGGTGTACATATGAGTGTATTTCAGGATTGTAAATATTCAGTAAGATGAATTACTTCAATGATGTTTTTGATGGATGGTATGATATCGCATTTTATTTTGGGTATGTAGTAGTCTTGGTGGGTAATGACGATTGGTAAGTGGCATAAGGGAATTTACCTCGATAGAACTCTCTGCCAAAATCATGTAACTCTAATTATAATTGTTTAAAGGTATGGATTTCCACTCACAAGTATCCACCACTATTAGGGACCTAAATTAACTATCTTAGGAAGTTTATATTGGAAATATTAAACCGTGGAGAATATCAGTTAAGTTTATACAAACACACATAAACGATAAGATAAAGAAAACGCGCGAAATTAGCCCGTAATTTTGTAGCTTCCATGACTTTACATAAGAATTTGGGACGTGAGACTTGAACACATCGTTCATCAAAGCCATGAAAGCTGCAGGAGCATTCGTCAATCCAAATGGCATAACCAAAAACTCATTATAGCCATATCGGGTCCTAAATGTTGTCTTGGGCACATCTCCACTCTAAACTCTCAATTGATGATACCCAGAGCTCAGATCAATCTTAGAAAAGACCTGTGCTCCCCGAAGCTGATCCAATAAGTCATCAATGCGTGGAAGGGGATACTTATTCTTGATGGTAGCCTTATTCAACAATCTATAATCTATACATAATTGGAGGCTTCCATCTTTCTTCTTTACCAACAAAATCGGTGCTCCCCAAGGCAAAACACTCGGTCTGATGAAACCCCTATCCAACAGCTCTTGTAATTGTCTCCTGAGCTCCTCCAGCTCAACTAAGGCCATGTGATACGGTGGTTTCGATATAGGTTTAGTACCAGGCACCAAATCTATATAGAACTCCATCTCTTTGTCTGGTGGTAACCTTGGCAATTCATCTGAAAAGACATATGGGAATTTACTGACCACAGGAATATCTGTCAATTCCGGATATACCTTATCTGTATAAACCACGTACCCAATAAAACCTTTAATATATTTATTTCTTAGTCAGCATAGTACATTATTTATTGTAACTATAACTATTACTTTCATTTCGTTTCATCAAACTTTACAACATATTTTTCAGGGTTAGGAAACATAATTGTCTTAGCATAACAATCTAAAACAGTATGGTTTGCAGATAACCAATCCATTCGTAAGATTACATCGAAAACACTCATGCTTAACAATATTAGATTGGTTGTCATATGCTTTTCCCCTACTCTTAACTTATAATCATTTAACACATACTTCACTAGCTAACTTTTATCCATAGGCATACTAATCAACATCATACTACTTAAAGGTGTACACTCTACATGTTTTGCTAACTTACATGCAAATGAAGGTGATACAAATGAATGCATGACACCATGATCAATTAAAACATATGCTCCTAAATCATACATCAGGATGTTACCTCTAATCATATCCGACGAAGCATCGGCTGTACCCCGGTCTAAGATATGTACTTGCCCTCGTCCAATGACCTATTTCCCTTTCTCTTCTGCCGTCGCTCTCCTCCTCGACGTAGACATATCAGCTGAAGCTCTCTCCGGCTCTTTGCCCTATTTGAGGTAATATTAATAATCTCTGGGCAAACTCTAGCCATATGCCCTGGCTTCCCACATCTGAAGCACAACCCAATAGAAACAGGATAAGGTCTACCTCCATGGAATCTACCACATCTACTGCACTGATCTGTAGTAGGCCTTGTTCCTCCAATCACTACTCCTCTAGCTGGAGCTATGGCTGGATATGCAGAAGATCTAATAGTCTTCTCCTGTACTTCCTTAATCTTTGGTCTCTTACCAAAGAGTCTCCTCCCTCCTCGATATCCAAAACCTTTGGTACTATCACTCACCGGCCTCTTCTTGTCTCGATCTCTACCCTTGCCAATTATCCAAAACGCTGAGACATTCCTCTCATAATCTTGCTCACAGAGTTGCGCCCTGCGTACTGCCTCATCATAGGTAGAGATGTAAAATGGAACCAATCTAGACCATAATACTGGTCTCAATCCATCATTGAATCTTTGGACCTTTCTAATCTCACAACTCATGGTGTCGGGATCATACCTACCCAGGGATATAAATCTTGTCTCGTACTCATCCACTGACTGAGTCCCCTGGCTCAACCCCAAGAATTTCATCTGTAGTTTCCTTTACGCTATGTCTGGGACACACTGCCTCCTGAAGGTATCCAAAAAGATATCCCAGGTGATCTCTGAGTGTCGAGCTCTCAGTATAATCCTGGTGGACTTCTACTAATGCTTTGTCGATCCCCTTAGTAGGAACGCATCAAACACGACCATCTCGATTGTCGTACACTAAAAGAATCAATATAACATCTCTATCTCTCCCAACAAGCCTCTACGACAAATGGGTCCTTCACCCCACTAAATGAAGGTGGTCTAAGCTTCTGGAACTGTCGCAATCTGTCAAGCTCACAACCATACCCAAAGCACTGTCGCCCTGTCATTGAGCAACATGAGAAGGCATATCCTAAGCTGGTGGGGTGTAGGTGTATCTGTAGGCTATAGCATATGAGCTGGCTGAGCAGGCATACTAGGTGCAGCTGCCTCTCCAACCGCAGTCCCTACATCTGTCCCTGTCCTCCTGGCAAAGTCTGTGCCAGTAACTCCACTATAGTCTCAAGGCGATGCTCTAATCTCGCAAAGCATGCCTCGGTACTCTTTGGTACCTGAGTGGGACCTATCGTCTCATCTCAGGTCTTTGGCCTACCTCTACGACCTCGAGCCCTACCTCTAGCCCCTCTACCATGGCTGTTATTAACCATAATAGCTAAATTCTTGCATTTATAATCATTAATTAGTCTGATTTCCACCTTGTATACATAATTGTAACTGAACAAAACATAGTATTATGGTGATGTACACTTTCCTAATTACTAATACCGACTCATATCAGACCAACTCTACTCTGATACCATTCTGTCACAACCTCCCCTCCCGTGACCTATAAAATTCACCACAAATTTTTTGCATTTTACTTACCTCTCCTTCTGTCATAACTCAACACCAAACTGTTGAGCTGTGATTCAATATTAGTCACCTCAACCATATTCATTCCACAACATACATACATGTCAATACAGATATTCTATTGACTATAAGTATTCTTTTCTTAAAAGTAACCTCATATACTTTAAATACAAATACTTGTACATATACATCCCGGACCGTACATTCGTTTACATAACCGTGCTTTTACATTATTCAGTACAAAACATTCGAATGTGTATACCTCTCGTAAGATGGATGTGCAGCGGATCAAGGAATACCAGTCCTCAGCTGTGCTCGACTACTGTGAACGCTCTGTAGAGAGGGGAAATAAAAAGGGGGTGAGCTCACAGCTCAGTAAGAAAATCAGGCTAGCAAGTAGATAACCACACTATCTACAAAATACAATGCTCATGCCTTGAAATCATTTCCTTATCGATTCATATCTAAAGCATGTGTCTTTATTTAAACATTTATGCAGTATATACATATAGATATAAATCGTCAGTTATAAAACTGAAAACATGCTCGTTTAATAATCTCAGCAGTTTAGGCAAAACATTGCATTTCTCATGTAATTTCATATAAATCACATTTTATCATTCCATCTCAAGTAAATCAAAACAATATGGCATATCATCATGTTTAAAACATGGGAATCTGGGCCTCACCCATCCCTCGAGTTACCCTTTTCACACACAAAGTCACATGTTCATATTACAAAATCATGTGATAGTTCATTCAAGAAAACTCCATTGAATAAAAGGAGATAGGTGACTATATGTTCCGAGATTATGATCATAACTCATTTTCCATGATCCCAGGCTACATAGTACTCAGTGTGATGGGTCTCACATTTACTGTAACGGGAGATGGGTCAAATCTCTACCGTTAGCTTTCAACTCAACAACATTGTGTACTCACGGTACTACGTACTCCATATGACATACACTGTACAAAGTACTCCATGGACCCAATCTCAAGGTCAGGGTGCTTGCCATAAGTCTTAGCCCTCATACTATGGATAATATTTTCGATATCCCTCGGCCATATCTCAAAATATTGCACATGTGAGCATATAATCGATGCGACACACAATCAGCACAGCCTCCCAACACAGCTGTTTCATGCTCTCTCTTTTAAAACTTGTACGTGAGAGTAAACACCCAACACGACCACATACACAAGTCATATAAATCTAGTGCGAGCAATGCTCCCATCACTATGTCATGTAAAACTGAGTATGAGAAATACTCCAAATACTTTATCATGCATCAATCAATAAAACTGAGTACGAACAAAGCTCTCAGTACTCTATCATGCATAAATTGTATTAAAATCAAGTACGTGAATATACTCAAGTACTATGTGATGCATATCTCAAAATCAAGTGCGAGTATTCTCTAGCACTCATGGTTTTCACACAAACGCGATAGATGGCTTATTTCAAATTGAAATTCACTCAAGTAAATCAAATAGGCACTCAAATGTGCTATTTTTGCATATACATGAAAACATTTTCTATTCTACCAATGCAACTATAAATATAAGTCACAAACATGCTTCTAAGGCTTCTTACCCTAAATTTGGATAAAACCACAATTTATCTCATCGGTTCCTATCACGACATTTCTATACACGAGATTTTCATATATAGTATAATAATCAAAACTCTATTTGAAATACGTGTAGCTATCTCTAGCTACTCACGAAATTCCCTTACCTTGAATCATGTCATGTGACCTCACTTCCTCGATGTTACTCACTATTGTAGTCCGATCAACTTCCAATATCAACCTCTGAAGCTGTTAATAATCATTCACATCAGTATACCTTAATATACTTGTTTTCACTTGCATGACTCTAAATCAATGCATTTAACTCCTCTCAATACCTCAATCTCATCACTTTCTACCATTATGACATTTCACCATAATTCTCATATACCTATCTTCATTTCTCTTCTATTCCAATTCATGTATTTCATAAAACTACCTTACAATCTTACATACATGCTTATTTTAGCGTTAAATCCATGTTTACTCAACTTCGTCATCATTTTCTCAATTTCATGCAAATTTATAGGTCATGGATATTTTTCATGATCAAGGTGTTTTCAGCAATTTAAACATACACAAATCAACTCACCAAGATACCTATATTAACATCTATGGAGTTGGTGTATTGAATCTTACCTAGCTTGAACTTGTCATCTTTTTGCCAAATTTAGTAAAATCTACCTTGTTCTTTCAATCTTTGATTCCACTCCTAGTTTCCAACTATGTTGTTCTACTCTTTACTAATAACTGTCACGACCCTCAACTTACCAAAAATCGTCACAAATTTTTTTCGCTTTTCAGACATTATTTATTATTCGTTCTTGCCTTACCTTGAACATGATCAGCTAAACTCTCAATAGTTGGGCTGTGTGTCAATGTCTATCTCATCCAGCCATAATAATTTACTTTGCGTTATAATTCAGAAGTAAACACTTGTATAAATAAATTAGAGTTGTTGTTTACATGTGTTTACATTGATTTACATCCCCAATGGTTACATTCAAAATGCTACTATGCTATGGAAAGTTTAGATACAAAAGTTTATCAGTGTATATACCTTACGCGATGGGATGCAGCAGATACCAAATGGAAAGCCTCTAGTTGCTCCCAGTCTATACTCAAAGCTCTGTAGAGAGGGAAAAATAAGGGGGGTGAGCAAACAACATGCTCAGTAAGGCAATCATGCAAACAGGTAGATACTACACTATCTACGTGATCATGATGCCATGCTCAAAACCATATATTTTCTCATCACACCTCAAAAGCATTAGTTCATGCTTGTGTTAATGGCATGTAAAGCAAATCATGCTATTTAAATCAGTGCACAAGTCAAATTCAAAGCATGGAATAACCATCATGCATAGGTGCACTTTAAAGCCATTATCATACTTTCTCAAGAAAATCATGCTATTTAGTTCAGTGCACAAATCAATTTCAAAGCATGTAAAACCATCATGCGTGTTTCACCAGTAAAGCATGGAAAAATCATCATGCATATGTGCACTTTAAAGCCATTATCATGCTTTCTCATCTCAAGAAAATCAACACTTGTCAGGACTCAGTCCCTCCCTCAGACTGTCCTGACTTACAATACATTTCTAAACATGGATTCATTCATAAATAAGAGACATGTGAGATAGGCAACATAATAAGGGAAATCTCCTTCAGGACTATGGCCATATCCTCTGTGATCCCAGGCTACACTGATCAAGTGTGCGGGGTATCACCTCTATCTGCTTCCACACGGGAGGTGGATCACGTCCAGCCCGTCAGTCATAGCAGATCTTGACATTATCCGAAGACGGCATATCACAATCTCATCATAGTACAACGTACTCCATGCTACCTGTATGGTACAGCGTACTTCATGGACCTATATCAACACATCATATCATGCCACATCTCAAAATGCACATGCGAACCTATTTAGTGCGACACTAAGTCTACCCGAAGCTCCTAGTATGGCTATCAATCATGTCATAAAATCACGTGCGAGTAATCTCAAGCACGACAACAAGTATGGTAGACATCTAATGCGAGCTATGCTGCAGCACCATGTCAAAACCAGTATAAAGTCTATGAGAGTTAAGCTCTAGCACAACATCATAGAAATCCATGTGAAAACTAGTGCGAGCTAAGCTCCAGAACTCATGCGTATAAAACACATCAAATCTCATGCGAGTCATACTCTAGCACGCTTTCATTCTCACAAAATCCATGTAGGTGGCTCAATCCTTTGCAAAGTATGGTTATAAACCAAATTAAATAATTTCTTTTGCAAATCATTTCAAATGTTAGCCAACCTACCAATCACTTGCTAAAAAGCAATAAAATAGGATTTTCAAAGCATCATGCTTTTGTTTTCATGCACATTTCATCAAAACCCAACTCTTGCCCTTCAAACTCCCATTTCATTTCCTATTTCCACATGCATTCTAGAAAATATAATGCGCCCAAAATGCGCACAGATATCCCTAAGAGTCTACACAATTCCCTTACCTTGATTTACTCGCAGTGCGACTCTCTTCCTCTTAGCTTCTTACGCTTTGGCTCAACTTGCTCCAGATGTATCCTCGGAAGCTAAAAATCATTCACGAATCACTTGAGTTAATGTTACTAACTCATATTTTGACTTCAACTAGTCAATATATTTCATTGAGCCTATTTCGTTAAGTTTGGCCCATTTTTGCATTTGGCCATCATCAAGCCATTTCCAACCAGTTTATCTAGTAACTCACTTAGTTACTTGTTTAGAACTTAATGTGAAATACTCTACCCTTACTCTCTCATTCATTTATGCATTGTACCCAATGCCTTAAATACACATTTTACCATTTTTGGGTAAGTCTCACAATTAATTCCACAACACCATCTTAAAATCATACCCACAACACCATTATCACATTAAGATATCCCATTCATCATTAATTCCTATACATTTCACTTTCTCACACTAACCTATTTCTAGGTTATAATTGTTCCTTTGCATTCTAGGTAGTTTCTACCATAAATATTCATACTAATGAACTCCAAAATCAATATCTAAACAAATGTACTTGGGCTGGTGCTTTAGAAACTCACCTCTTTGGATTTCCTTCTTGCTCTAAATGAAAATACTCCTATTTCCTTCAATACAACCAATGGGGTAATGACTCCAGGCTAAGTTGCTCTTCTCTTTGATGTGAACAACTTTGTAACTAATAGGTTTCCCTCAAATCTTTATGAAAATGGGTGGATTTAGGAGTGAGAAAGCTAGGTTTTTGGATTGAAAATGGTAGAGTGAGGTTGTTTCCCAAAATCTGCAGATCCAACTGCTCCTATTTATAGAATTGGCTTGATGAGATCGATCTGCATTGGGTGGAGATCGATCTTGTCCTCTTAAATCCCTCATTTTCACAACATTTTGAAGGCATGATATCGATCTGTCGAAGGCTTGAGATCGATCTACTCCAAGTAGAGAGTTAAGGAGATCGATCTGGCTAAGGTAGAAGATCGATCTGCTCCAACCTGAGAGCTAAGGAAATCGATCTGCGTGCATTAAGGATCGATCTTCTTATTACAATGTTTATGAGATCGATCTGGCCCCATTGGAGATCGATCTGCCCTGTTCCATTGCTTGAATAAGATCATTTTTTGCTTTTCTAAATCGATCTCTCATCCTATGAGATCAATCTGGCATTTATATTTTTTAGATTTTCTGCAGTTTTCTGCAGTAACTCACACAAACATCCTTTATGTTTACTGCCATAGTCATTTTCTCATCCAGCCACCTTTAAGACTTGAAAATAACATCTATTCATACTTTATATGCATTAAAACTTGTGTGCATTCATGGTATAACCAGGTATGAAATACAAAACTAAATGGAAGTACAAAGATTTGTGCAATTTCATGCAAAAGTCCATTTTACCACACTACTCATTTTCATTCCACTAACATTCATCACATACAAAAGTCCATTTTTTCTTATTCATTCATAATGAAACTTGTACATACATCACAAACTCTTATTACAAGTGTGTACATTGAATTTATGGACTTTACATCACTTATGCTTCACATTACAAGTACATCACCATACTTATGGATTCATAAGGTTTACATATGAAAATACGAGTCTTACATTCCTCCCCTTTTTAAAAGAATTTGGTTCTCCAAATTGGAACCAATCATTCTGTGAATAACTCAGGATATCTCTCCTGCATCAAACTCTCCAATTCCCATGTGGCCTCTTCCACTGTGTGATGTTGCCAAAGAACTTTCACTAAGGGAATTGTCTTTGTCCTAAACACTTTCTCTTTTCTATCCAATATCCGAACCAGCTTCTCAACATACATCATGTTTTCATTTAGTTCCAAAGGCTCGTACCTTATCACATGTGCCGGGTCCGGATGGTACTTCTGTAAAATGGATATGTGGAAGATGTTATGTACATTCCCTAGCTCAGGTGGTAATGCTAGCCTATATTCCTTATCTTCGACTTTATCAAGTATCTCAAATGGCCTTATATATCAAGGGCTCAACTTCCCCTTCTTTCCAAATCTCATAATCCCCTTCGAGGGAGAAACCTTCAAAAATACTGACTCACCCACCATAAACTCTAGTGGTTTCCATCTCTTATTAGCATAACTCTTTTGTCTACTCTGAGCTGTCTGTAATCTCTCACAAATCAACTGGACATCCTCAAAGGCTTGTCTAACCAAGTCAGGAGCAAAGATCTATCCGTCAACAACCTCTTCCCATCCAATAGGGGAACAGCATCTATGCCAATATAATGCCTCATATGGTGTCATCTCGATACTCGCATGAAAATTGTTATTATGTGTGAACTCTACAGGTAACAAATGGTCATCCTAAGAGCCTCCAAAATCCAATGCACATGCTCTCAACATGTCCTCCAGGGTCTGTATAGTCCTCTCTGACTGACAATCTGTCTGAAAATGAAATGCGGTGCTAAAACTCAACTGGGTCCCCATCGCTTCCTGAAAATGTTCCCCGAAATAGGAAATGAAGCGGGCATCCCTATCAAAAACAACACTCATTGGAATTCCATGTAGCCTCACTATCTCGCGCACATATAAGTTTGCTAACTGGCTCAGAGTATCAGTAGCTCTCATAGCTAAGAAAGGGGCTGACTTCGTCAACCGATCCACAATCACCCATATGGCATCATGACCTCTGCAGGTCCTCGATAATCCCATCACAAAATCCAAGGTGACGTGCTCCCACTTCCAAGTCGGTATCGGTAGAGGCTGCAGTTACCCTACAGGCTTCTGATGCTCTACCTTCACCTCCTAACAAATGAGACACTTAGCAACATATTCAGCGATGTTTTTCTTCATCCTAGACCACCAATAAACTTTTCAAAGGTTTTGATACATCTTAGTACTCCCTGGATGTATCGTATACCTCGATGAGTGAGCCTCTATCAAGATCAACTTCTTGATCTCTGGATCATCGAGAACACATATCCTACTTCTGAACCTCAACAATCCATCTGAAATTAATTCAAAATCAGTCACTGTACCCCCTGTATCTGCCCGACTATATCATTGCACTACTGACCAAACCGCTGAGCCTATCAGATTCAATCTACCAGATTCGGTTCCAACTGCAGGCTAGCTATCATAAAACCACAATCAGTGTCAGGTGGGGTCATATCCAAATTGAGGTTCGTGAACTATTCCAACAGCTTGTGTTCCCTGATCATCATAAATAACACTAACCTGAGATACTTCCTACTCAGTACATCAGTAACTACATTCACTTTACCCGAGTGGTACAAGATCTTATAATCATAATCCCTTAAAAGCTCGAGCCATCTCCTCTGTCTCATGTTTAACTCTTTCTGCGAGAATAGGTACTTAAGGCTCTTGTGATCAGTATAAACTTGAAATCTCTCACAATAGAGATAGTGGCGTCATATTTTCAATGCAAACATTACGACTGCCAACTCTAAATCATGGGTCAGGTAGTTCCTCTCATGATCCTTCAACTGTCTTAATCCATAGGCAGTCCTTCCCATATTGCATCAGTACATAGCCCAGGCCTTGGTGTGAAGCATCCTTTTACACCGAGAAACCTCTTGAGCTGGTAGGAATGGTGAGTATCAGAGTTGTTGTCAAACGATGCTTCAACTCCTAAAAACTTTCCTCACACTTATCGTCGTACACGATTTCTACATTCATTCTTATGAGATGAGTCAAAGGAGCAGCTAACCTCGAGAATCCCTCTACAAACTGTCGATAATATCCAACTAAACCCAGGAAACTTCTGATCTCTGTTACTGTCTGGGGTCTCTGCCACTGTATCACTACCTCGATCTTTGATGGATCCACTGACACATCATCCTTCGATACTATATGACCCAAAAAAGAGATATGTTCCAAGCAAAAGTCGCACTTACTGAGTTTACCATACAACTTCTTCTCTTAGAGGGTCTATAGCACTATCCTTAGGTGTTGTTCATGCTCCTCTCTAGATCTTGAGTACACCAGCATGTCCTTAATAAACACTATAACAAATCGATCCAAATACTGGTGAAACACCTCGTTCATCAACGACATAAAAGCTGTAAGAGCATTTGTCAACCCGAATGGCATAACCATAAACTCATAATGTCTATACCAGGTGCAAAAAGCTGTCTTAGGTACATCTCAATCCCAAATTTTTAACTGATGATACCTAGATCTCAGATCTATCTTGGAGAAGACCTGCGCTCCCCTAAGCTGATCCAAAATGTCATCGATGCATGGAAGGGGGTACCTATTCTTGATGGTGGCCTTATTCAACAACTGGTAATCCATACACAATCGAAGGCTTCCATCCTCCTTCCTTACAAACAAAATCGGTGCTTCCCAAGGTGAGACACTCGGCCTGATGAACCCCTTCTCCAACAACTCCTGTAACTACTTCGTTAATTCGTCAAACTCTATCGGAGCCATTCTGTATGGTGGCTTGGATATCGGCTCTGTATTAGGTGCCAAATCTATATAAAATTTCATCTCTCTATCTGGAGATAACCTTGGTAATTCATTCGAAAAGACATCTGACAATTCCTTAACCATTGGGATTTCTATCAACTCCGGACGTGCCTAATCCGTCTCAATCACATAAGCAATAAACCCTTCACATTATCCTTTCCACCGTTAGTAACACAAATCATCACATTAACATATATAGTTAATAAACAAAATCATTTTCTCACATATCATGTATTAAGATCATACTTTTTTATTCATAATAAACATGTTCGTTCACTTTATTTCACAAGGTTTATAACAAGATTTTTTATCTTGAGAAATGTCAATGTTTTAGCATTACAATCCACAACAACATGGTTCGCAACCAGCCAATCCATTCCTAGTATTACATCAAAATCACTCATATTTAATAAGATTAAATCAGCTGCCATTTCTTTACCTCCTATCCTCAACTTACAATTCCTATATACACGCTCAGTCAACTGACTATCATTCATAGGGGTAGATATCATCAACATCTTATCTAGCAGTGTGGGTTTTACATGCTTCAACAATTTATGTGCAA